>OZ024749.1:18814183-18931683 GCA_964016885.1 Eledone cirrhosa | reverse complement strand
ATCACTGCCATCACTACCATCACTACCATCACTGTCCTCACTACCATCACTGTCATCACTGTCACCACTGTCATCACTACCATCACTGCCATCACTGTCATCACTACCATCACTGTCATCACTGTCATCACTGTCATCACTACCATCACTGTCATCACTGCCATCACTGTCATCACTGTCATCACTACCATCACTGTCATCACTGCCATCACTGTCATCACTGTCATCACTACCATCACTGTCATCCATCACTGTCATCACTGTCATCACTGCCATCACTGTCATCACTGTCATCACTGTCATCATTACCATCACTGTCATCACTCTCATCACTACCATCACTGTCATCACTACCATCACTGTCATCACTGTCATCACTGTCATCACTACCATCACTGTCATCACTGCCATCACTGTCATCACTGTCATCACTACCATCACTGTCATCACTGTCATCACTGTCATCACTACCATCACTGTCATCACTACCATCACTGTCATCACTGCCATCACTGTCATCACTGTCATCACTGTCATCATTACCATCACTGTCATCACTGTCATCACTACCATCACTGTCATCACTGTCATCACTACCATCACTGTCATCACGACCATCACTGTCATCACTACCATCACTGCCATCACTACCATCACTGTCATCACTGCCATCACTACCATCACTGTCATCACTACCATCACTGTCATCACTACCATCACTGTCATCACTGCCATCACTGTCATCACTGCCATCACTGTCATCACTGTCATCAGTGTCATCACTGTCATCACTGTCATCAATACCATCACTACCATCACTGCCATCACTGTCATCACTACCATCACTGTCATCACTACCATCACTGTCATCACTGCCATCACTGTCATCACTACCATCACTGTCATCACTGCCATCACTGTCAACAGTGTCATCACTGCCATCACTACCATCACTGCCATCACTGTCATCACTACCATCACTGTCATCACTACCATCACTGTCATCACTGCCATCACTGTCATCACTACCATCACTGTCATCACTGTCATCACTACCATCACTGTCATCAATACCATCACTACCATCACTGCCATCACTGTCATCACTACCATCACTGTCATCACTACCATCACTGTCATCACTGCCATCACTGTCATCACTACCATCACTGTCATCACTAACATCACTGTCATCACTGCCATCACTGTCATCACTACCATCACTGTCATCACTACCATCACTGTCATCACTGCCATCAATGTCATCACTGTCATCACTACCATCACTGCCATCACTGTCATCACTACCATCACTGTCATCACTACCATCACTACCATCACTGTCATCACTGCCATCACTGTCATCACTGTCATCACTACCATCACTTCCATCACTGCCATCACTGTCATCACTACCATCACTGTCATCACTACCATCACTGTCATCACTACCATCACTGTCATCACTGTCATCACTACCATCACTGTCATCACTACCATCACTGTCATCACTCTCATCACTGTCATCACTGTCATCACTACCATCACTGTCATCACTGTCATCACTGCCATCACTACCATCACTGTCATCACTGTCATCAATGTCATCACTACCATCACTGTCATCACTGTCATCACTGTCATCACTGCCATCACTGTCATCACTATCATCACTACCATCACTGTCATCACTACCATCACTGTCATCACTGCCATCACTGTCATCACTGTAATCACTGTCATCACTACCATCACTGTCATCACTGCCATCACTGTCATCACTGTCATCACTACCATCACTGTCATCACTGTCATCACTACCATCACTGTCATCACTGTCATCACTGTCATCTCTGTCATCACTGTCATCAATGTCATCACTACCATCACTGCCAGCACTATCATCACTGTCATCACTGCCATCACTACCATCACTGTCATCACTGCCATCACTACCATCACTACCATCACTGTCCTCACTACCATCACTGTCATCACTGTCACCACTGTCATCACTACCATCACTGTCATCACTGTCATCACTACCATCACTGTCATCACTGTCATCACTGTCATCACTACCATCACTGTCATCACTGCCATCACTGTCATCACTGTCATCACTACCATCACTGTCATCACTGCCATCACTGTCATCACTGTCATCACTACCATCACTGTCATCCATCACTGTCATCACTGTCATCACTGCCATCACTGTCATCACTGTCATCACTGTCATCATTACCATCACTGTCATCACTGTCATCACTACCATCACTGTCATCACTACCATCACTGTCATCACTGTCATCACTGTCATCACTACCATCACTGTCATCACTGTCATCACTGTCATCACTGTCATCACTACCATCACTGTCATCACTACCATCACTGTCATCACTGCCATCACTGTCATCACTGTCATCACTGTCATCATTACCATCACTGTCATCACTGTCATCACTACCATCACTGTCATCACTGTCATCACTACCATCACTGTCATCACGACCATCACTGTCATCACTACCATCACTGCCATCACTACCATCACTGTCATCACTGCCATCACTACCATCACTGTCATCACTACCATCACTGTCATCACTACCATCACTGTCATCACTACCATCACTGCCATCACTACCATCACTGTCATCACTACCATCACTGCCATCACTACCATCACTGTCATCACTGCCATCACTGTCATCACTACCATCTCTACCATCATTGCCATCACTGTCATCACTGCCATCACTGCCATCACTGTCATCACTGCCATCACTACCATCACTGTCATCACTGTCATCACTGCCATCACTGTCATCAGTACCATCACTACCATCACTGTCATCACTGTCATCACTGCCATCACTACCTTCACCACCATCACTGTCATCACTGCCATCACTGTCATCACTGTCATCACTACCATCACTGCCATCACTACCATCACTGTCATCACTGTCATCACTGTCATCACTACCATCACTACCATCACTGTCATCACTACCATCACTGTCATCACTACCATCACTGTCATCACTGCCATCACTGTCATCATTACCATCACTACCATCACTACCATCACTGTCATCACTGTCATCACTACCATCACTGTCATCACTACCATCACTGCCATCACTGTCATCACTACCATCACTGTCATCACTGCCATCACTGTCATCACTGTCATCACTACCATCACTACCATCACTGTCATCACTACCATCACTGTCATTACTACCATCACTGTCATCACTGCCATCACTACCATCACTACCATCACTGTCATCACTGTCATCACTGTCATCACTACCATCACTGCCATCACTGTCATCACTACCATCACTGTCATCACTACCATCACTGTCATCACTGTCATCACTACCATCACTGCCATCACTACCATCACTGTCATCACTACCATCACTGTCATCACTGTCATCACTGTCATCACTACCATCACTGTCATCACTACCATCACTGTCATCACTGCCATCACTGCCATCACTACCATCACTGTCATCACTGTCATCACTACCATCACTGCCATCACTGTCATCACTACCATCACTGTCATCACTGTCATCACTACCATCACTGTCATCACTACCATCACTGTCATCACTGTCATCACTACCATCACTGTCATCACTGTCATCAATGTCATCACTACCATCACTGTCATCACTGTCATCACTGTCATCACTGCCATCACTGTCATCACTATCATCACTACCATCACTGTCATCACTACCATCACTGTCATCACTGCCATCACTGTCATCACTGTAATCACTGTCATCACTACCATCACTGTCATCACTGCCATCACTGTCATCACTGTCATCACTACCATCACTGTCATCACTGTCATCACTACCATCACTGTCATCACTGTCATCACTGTCATCTCTGTCATCACTGTCATCAATGTCATCACTACCATCACTGCCATCACTATCATCACTGCCATCACTGTCATCACTGTCATCACTGCCATCACTACCATCACTGTCATCACTGCCATCACTACCATCACTACCATCACTGTCCTCACTACCATCACTGTCATCACTGTCACCACTGTCATCACTACCATCACTGTCATCACTGTCATCACTACCATCACTGTCATCACTGTCATCACTGTCATCACTACCATCACTGTCATCACTGCCATCACTGTCATCACTGTCATCACTACCATCACTGTCATCACTGCCATCACTGTCATCACTGTCATCACTACCATCACTGTCATCCATCACTGTCATCACTGTCATCACTGCCATCACTGTCATCACTGTCATCACTGTCATCATTACCATCACTGTCATCACTGTCATCACTACCATCACTGTCATCACTACCATCACTGTCATCACTGTCATCACTGTCATCACTACCATCACTGTCATCACTGTCATCACTGTCATCACTGTCATCACTACCATCACTGTCATCACTGTCATCACTGCCATCACTGTCATCACTGTCATCACTGTCATCATTACCATCACTGTCATCACTGTCATCACTACCATCACTGTCATCACTGTCATCACTACCATCACTGTCATCACGACCATCACTGTCATCACTACCATCACTGCCATCACTACCATCACTGTCATCACTGCCATCACTACCATCACTGTCATCACTACCATCACTGTCATCACTACCATCACTGTCATCACTACCATCACTGCCATCACTACCATCACGGTCATCACTACCATCACTGCCATCACTACCATCACTGTCATCACTGCCATCACTGTCATCACTACCATCTCTACCATCATTGCCATCACTGTCATCACTGTCATCACTGCCATCACTACCATCACTGTCATCACTGTCATCACTGCCATCACTGTCATCAGTACCATCACTACCATCACTGTCATTACTGTCATCACTGCCATCACTACCTTCACCACCATCACTGTCATCACTGCCATCACTGTCATCACTGTCATCACTACCATCACTGCCATCACTACCATCACTGTCATCACTGTCATCACTGTCATCACTACCATCACTGTCATCACTACCATCACTGTCATCACTACCATCACTGTCATCACTGCCATCACTGTCATCATTACCATCACTACCATCACTACCATCACTGTCATCACTGTCATCACTACCATCACTGTCATCACTACCATCACTGTCATCACTACCATCACTGTCATCACTGCCATCACTGTCATCACTACCATCACTGTCATCACTACCATCACTGTCATCACTGCCATCAATGTCATCACTGTCATCACTACCATCACTCCCATCACTGCCATCACTGTCATCACTACCATCACTACCATCACTGTCATCACTGCCATCACTGTCATCACTGTCATCACTACCATCACTTCCATCACTGCCATCACTGTCATCACTACCATCACTGTCATCACTACCATCACTGTCATCACTACCATCACTGTCATCACTGTCATCACTACCATCACTGTCATCACTACCATCACTGTCATCACTCTCATCACTGTCATCACTGTCATCACTGTCATCACTACCATCACTGTCATCACTGTCATCACTGCCATCACTACCATCACTGTCATCACTGTCATCAATGTCATCACTACCATCACTGTCATCACTGTCATCACTGTCATCACTGTCATCACTGCCATCACTGTCATCACTGTCATCACTATCATCACTACCATCACTGTCATCACTACCATCACTGTCATCACTGCCATCACTGTCATCACTGTAATCACTGTCATCACTACCATCACTGTCATCACTGCCATCACTGTCATCACTGTCATCACTACCATCACTGTCATCACTGTCATCACTGTCATCACTACCATCACTGTCATCACTGTCATCACTGTCATCACTAACATCACTGTCATCACTGTCATCACTGCCATCACTGTCATCACTACCATCACTGTCATCACTGCCATCACTGTCATCAGTACCATCACTACCATCACTACCATCACTGTCATCACTGTCATCACTGCCATCACTGTCATCACTACCGTCACTGTCATCAATGTCATCACTACCATCACTGTCATCACTACCATCACTGTCATCACTACCATCACTGTCATCACTGTCATCACTGTCATCACTAACATCACTGTCATCAGTACCATCACTACCTTCACCACCATCACTGTCATCACTGCCATCACTGTCATCATTACCATCACTACCATCACTACCATCACTGTCATCACTGTCATCACTACCATCACTGTCATCACTACCATCACTGCCATCACTGTCATCACTACCATCACTGTCATCACTGCCATCACTGTCATCACTGTCATCACTACCATCACTGCCATCACTGTCATCACTACCATCACTGTCATCACTGCCATCACTGTCATCACTGTCATCACTACCATCACTGTCATCACGACCATCACTGTCATCACTACCATCACTGCCATCACTACCATCACTGTCATCACTGCCATCACTACCATCACTGTCATCACTACCATCACTGTCATCACTACCATCACTGTCATCACTACCATCACTGCCATCACTACCATCACTGTCATCACTACCATCACTGCCATCACTACCATCACTGTCATCACTGCCATCACTGTCATCACTACCATCTCTACCATCATTGCCATCACTGTCATCACTGCCATCACTGCCATCACTGTCATCACTGCCATCACTACCATCACTGTCATCACTGTCATCACTGCCATCACTGTCATCAGTACCATCACTACCATCACTGTCATCACTGTCATCACTGCCATCACTACCTTCACCACCATCACTGTCATCACTGCCATCACTGTCATCACTGTCATCACTACCATCACTGCCATCACTACCATCACTGTCATCACTGTCATCACTGTCATCACTACCATCACTACCATCACTGTCATCACTACCATCACTGTCATCACTACCATCACTGTCATCACTGCCATCACTGTCATCATTACCATCACTACCATCACTACCATCACTGTCATCACTGTCATCACTACCATCACTGTCATCACTACCATCACTGCCATCACTGTCATCACTACCATCACTGTCATCACTGCCATCACTGTCATCACTGTCATCACTACCATCACTACCATCACTGTCATCACTACCATCACTGTCATTACTACCATCACTGTCATCACTGCCATCACTACCATCACTACCATCACTGTCATCACTGTCATCACTGTCATCACTACCATCACTGCCATCACTGTCATCACTACCATCACTGTCATCACTGTCATCACTACCATCACTGTCATCACTACCATCACTGTCATCACTGTCATCACTACCATCACTGCCATCACTACCATCACTGTCATCACTACCATCACTGTCATCACTGTCATCACTGTCATCACTACCATCACTGTCATCACTACCATCACTGTCATCACTGCCATCACTGCCATCACTACCATCACTGTCATCACTGTCATCACTACCATCACTGTCATCACTACCATCACTGTCATCACTGTCATCACTACCATCACTGTCATCACTACCATCACTGTCATCACTGTCATCACTACCATCACTGTCATCACTGTCATCAATGTCATCACTACCATCACTGTCATCACTGTCATCACTGTCATCACTGCCATCACTGTCATCACTATCATCACTACCATCACTGTCATCACTACCATCACTGTCATCACTGCCATCACTGTCATCACTGTAATCACTGTCATCACTACCATCACTGTCATCACTGCCATCACTGTCATCACTACCATCACTGTCATCACTGTCATCACTACCATCACTGTCATCACTGTCATCACTGTCATCTCTGTCATCACTGTCATCAATGTCATCACTACCATCACTGCCATCACTATCATCACTGTCATCACTGCCATCACTACCATCACTGTCATCACTGCCATCACTACCATCACTACCATCACTGTCCTCACTACCATCACTGTCATCACTGTCACCACTGTCATCACTACCATCACTGTCATCACTGTCATCACTACCATCACTGTCATCACTGTCATCACTGTCATCACTACCATCACTGTCATCACTGCCATCACTGTCATCACTGTCATCACTACCATCACTGTCATCACTGCCATCACTGTCATCACTACCATCACTGTCATCCATCACTGTCATCACTGTCATCACTGCCATCACTGTCATCACTGTCATCATTACCATCACTGTCATCACTGTCATCACTACCATCACTGTCATCACTACCATCACTGTCATCACTGTCATCACTGTCATCACTACCATCACTGTCATCACTGTCATCACTGTCATCACTACCATCACTGTCATCACTACCATCACTGTCATCACTGTCATCATTACCATCACTGTCATCACTGTCATCACTACCATCACTGTCATCACTGTCATCACTACCATCACTGTCATCACGACCATCACTGTCATCACTACCATCACTGCCATCACTACCATCACTGTCATCACTGCCATCACTACCATCACTGTCATCACTACCATCACTGTCATCACTACCATCACTGTCATCACTACCATCACTGCCATCACTACCATCACTGTCATCACTACCATCACTGCCATCACTACCATCACTGTCATCACTGCCATCACTGTCATCACTACCATCTCTACCATCATTGCCATCACTGTCATCACTGCCATCACTGCCATCACTGTCATCACTGCCATCACTACCATCACTGTCATCACTGTCATCACTGCCATCACTGTCATCAGTACCATCACTACCATCACTGTCATCACTGTCATCACTGCCATCACTACCTTCACCACCATCACTGTCATCACTGCCATCACTGTCATCACTGTCATCACTACCATCACTGCCATCACTACCATCACTGTCATCACTGTCATCACTACCATCACTACCATCACTGTCATCACTACCATCACTGTCATCACTACCATCACTGTCATCACTGCCATCACTGTCATCATTACCATCACTACCATCACTACCATCACTGTCATCACTGTCATCACTGCCATCACTGTCATCACTACCATCACTGTCATCACTACCATCACTGTCATCACTGCCATCACTGTCATCACTGTCATCACTACCATCACTACCATCACTGTCATCACTACCATCACTGTCATTACTACCATCACTGTCATCACTGCCATCACTACCATCACTACCATCACTGTCATCACTGTCATCACTGTCATCACTACCATCACTGCCATCACTGTCATCACTACCATCACTGTCATCACTGTCATCACTACCATCACTGTCATCACTACCATCACTGTCATCACTGTCATCACTACCATCACTGCCATCACTACCATCACTGTCATCACTACCATCACTGTCATCACTGTCATCACTGTCATCACTACCATCACTGTCATCACTACCATCACTGTCATCACTGCCATCACTGCCATCACTACCATCACTGTCATCACTGTCATCACTACCATCACTGCCATCACTGTCATCACTACCATCACTGTCATCACTGTCATCACTACCATCACTGTCATCACTACCATCACTGTCATCACTACCATCACTGCCATCACTACCATCACTGTCATCACTACCATCACTGTCATCACTGTCATCACTGTCATTACTACCATCACTGTCATCACTACCATCACTGTCATCACTACCATCACTGTCATCACTACCATCACTGTCATCACTGTCATCACTGTCATCACTACCATCACTGTCATCACTGTCATCACTGTCATCACTAACATCACTGTCATCACTGTCATCACTGCCATCACTGTCATCACTACCATCACTGTCATCACTGCCATCACTGTCATCAGTACCATCACTACCATCACTACCATCACTGTCATCACTGTCATCACTGCCATCACTGTCATCACTACCGTCACTGTCATCAATGTCATCACTACCATCACTGTCATCACTACCATCACTGTCATCACTGTCATCACTACCATCACTGTCATCACTGTCATCACTGTCATCACTAACATCACTGTCATCAGTACCATCACTACCTTCACCACCATCACTGTCATCACTGCCATCACTGTCATCACTGTCATCACTACCATCACTGCCATCACTACCATCACTACCATCACTGTCATCACTGTCATCACTACCATCACTACCATCACTGTCATCACTACCATCACTGTCATCACTACCATCACTGTCATCACTGCCATCACTGTCATCATTACCATCACTACCATCACTACCATCACTGTCATCACTGTCATCACTACCATCACTGTCATCACTACCATCACTGCCATCACTGTCATCACTACCATCACTGTCATCACTGCCATCACTGTCATCACTGTCATCACTACCATCACTACCATCACTGTCATCACTACCATCACTGTCATTACTACCATCACTGTCATCACTGCCATCACTACCATCACTACCATCACTGTCATCACTGTCATCACTGTCATCACTACCATCACTGCCATCACTGTCATCACTACCATCACTGTCATCACTGTCATCACTACCATCACTGTCATCACTACCATCACTGTCATCACTGTCATCACTACCATCACTGCCATCACTACCATCACTGTCATCACTACCATCACTGTCATCACTGTCATCACTACCATCACTACCATCACTGCCATCACTACCATCACTGTCATCACTGTCATCACTGTCATCACTACCATCACTGCCATCACTGTCATCACTACCATCACTGTCATCACTGTCATCACTACCATCACTGTCATCACTACCATCACTGTCATCACTGTCATCACTACCATCACTGCCATCACTACCATCACTGTCATCACTACCAGCACTGTCATCACTGTCATCACTGTCATCACTACCATCACTGTCATCACTACCATCACTGTCATCACTACCATCACTGTCATCACTGTCATCACTACCATCACTGTCATCACTGTCATCACTACCATCACTGTCATCACTGTCATCACTGTCATCACTAACATCACTGTCATCAGTACCATCACTACCATCACTGTCATCACTGCCATCACTGTCATCACTACCATCACTGTCATCACTGCCATCACTGTCATCAGTACCATCACTGTCATCACTGCCATCACTGTCATCAGTACCATCACTACCATCACTGTCATCACTGTCATCACTGTCATCACTGCCATCACTGTCATCACTACCGTCACTGTCATCAATGTCATCACTACCATCACTGTCATCACTACCATCACTGTCATCACTGTCATCACTACCATCACTGTCATCACTGTCATCACTAACATCACTGTCATCAGTACCATCACTAACATCACTGTCATCAGTACCATCACTACCATCACTGTCATCACTGCCATCACTGTCATCACTACCATCACTGTCATCACTGCCATCACTGTCATCACTGTCATCACTACCATCACTGTCATCACTGCCATCACTGTCATCACTGTCATCACTACCATCACTGTCATCACTACCATCACTGTCATCACTGTCATCACTAACATCACTGTCATCAGTACCATCACTACCATCAATGTCATCACTACCATCACTGTCATCACTACCATCACTACCATCACTGTCATCACTGCCATCACTGCCATCACTGTCATCACTACCATCACTGTCATCACTGTCATCACTGTCATCACTACCATCACTTCCATCACTGCCATCACTGTCATCACTACCATCACTGTCATCACTACCATCACTGTCATCACTACCATCACTGTCATCTCTGCCATCACTGTCATCAGTGTCATCACTGTCATCACTGTCATCACTACCATCACTGTCATCAATACCATCACTACCATCACTGCCATCACTGTCATCACTACCATCACTGTCATCACTACCATCACTGTCATCACTGCCATCACTGTCATCACTACCATCACTGTCATCACTAACATCACTGTCATCACTGCCATCACTGTCATCACTACCATCACTGTCATCACTACCATCACTGTCATCACTGCCATCAATGTCATCACTGTCATCACTACCATCACTTCCATCACTGCCATCACTGTCATCACTACCATCACTACCATCACTGTCATCACTGCCATCACTGTCATCACTGTCATCACTACCATCACTTCCATCACTGCCATCACTGTCATCACTACCATCACTGTCATCACTACCATCACTGTCATCACTACCATCACTGTCATCACTGTCATCACTACCATCACTGTCATCACTACCATCACTGTCATCACTCTCATCACTGTCATCACTGTCATCACTGTCATCACTACCATCACTGTCATCACTGTCATCACTGCCATCACTACCATCACTGTCATCACTGTCATCAATGTCATCACTACCATCACTGTCATCACTGTCATCACTGTCATCACTGTCATCACTGCCATCACTGTCATCACTGTCATCACTATCATCACTACCATCACTGTCATCACTACCATCACTGTCATCACTGCCATCACTGTCATCACTGTAATCACTGTCATCACTACCATCACTGTCATCACTGCCATCACTGTCATCACTGTCATCACTACCATCACTGTCATCACTGTCATCACTACCATCACTGTCATCACTGTCATCACTGTCATCACTGTCATCACTGTCATCAATGTCATCACTACCATCACTGCCATCACTATCATCACTGTCATCACTGCCATCACTACCATCACTGTCATCACTGCCATCACTACCATCACTACCATCACTGTCCTCACTACCATCACTGTCATCACTGTCACCACTGTCATCACTACCATCACTGCCATCACTGTCATCACTACCATCACTGTCATCACTGTCATCACTGTCATCACTACCATCACTGTCATCACTGCCATCACTGTCATCACTGTCATCACTACCATCACTGTCATCACTGCCATCACTGTCATCACTGTCATCACTACCATCACTGTCATCCATCACTGTCATCACTGTCATCACTGCCATCACTGTCATCACTGTCATCACTGTCATCATTACCATCACTGTCATCACTCTCATCACTACCATCACTGTCATCACTACCATCACTGTCATCACTGTCATCACTGTCATCACTACCATCACTGTCATCACTGCCATCACTGTCATCACTGTCATCACTACCATCACTGTCATCACTGTCATCACTGTCATCACTACCATCACTGTCATCACTACCATCACTGTCATCACTGCCATCACTGTCATCACTGTCATCACTGTCATCATTACCATCACTGTCATCACTGTCATCACTACCATCACTGTCATCACTGTCATCACTACCATCACTGTCATCACGACCATCACTGTCATCACTACCATCACTGCCATCACTACCATCACTGTCATCACTGCCATCACTACCATCACTGTCATCACTACCATCACTGTCATCACTACCATCACTGTCATCACTGCCATCACTGTCATCACTGCCATCACTGTCATCACTGTCATCAGTGTCATCACTGTCATCACTGTCATCAATACCATCACTACCATCACTGCCATCACTGTCATCACTACCATCACTGTCATCACTACCATCACTGTCATCACTGCCATCACTGTCATCACTACCATCACTGTCATCACTGCCATCACTGTCAACAGTGTCATCACTGCCATCACTACCATCACTGCCATCACTGTCATCACTACCATCACTGTCATCACTACCATCACTGTCATCACTGCCATCACTGTCATCACTACCATCACTGTCATCACTGTCATCACTACCATCACTGTCATCAATACCATCACTACCATCACTGCCATCACTGTCATCACTACCATCACTGTCATCACTACCATCACTGTCATCACTGCCATCACTGTCATCACTACCATCACTGTCATCACTAACATCACTGTCATCACTGCCATCACTGTCATCACTACCATCACTGTCATCACTACCATCACTGTCATCACTGCCATCAATGTCATCACTGTCATCACTACCATCACTGCCATCACTGTCATCACTACCATCACTGTCATCACTACCATCACTACCATCACTGTCATCACTGCCATCACTGTCATCACTGTCATCACTACCATCACTTCCATCACTGCCATCACTGTCATCACTACCATCACTGTCATCACTACCATCACTGTCATCACTACCATCACTGTCATCACTGTCATCACTACCATCACTGTCATCACTACCATCACTGTCATCACTCTCATCACTGTCATCACTGTCATCACTACCATCACTGTCATCACTGTCATCACTGCCATCACTACCATCACTGTCATCACTGTCATCAATGTCATCACTACCATCACTGTCATCACTGTCATCACTGTCATCACTGCCATCACTGTCATCACTATCATCACTACCATCACTGTCATCACTACCATCACTGTCATCACTGCCATCACTGTCATCACTGTAATCACTGTCATCACTACCATCACTGTCATCACTGCCATCACTGTCATCACTGTCATCACTACCATCACTGTCATCACTGTCATCACTACCATCACTGTCATCACTGTCATCACTGTCATCTCTGTCATCACTGTCATCAATGTCATCACTACCATCACTGCCATCACTATCATCACTGTCATCACTGCCATCACTACCATCACTGTCATCACTGCCATCACTACCATCACTACCATCACTGTCCTCACTACCATCACTGTCATCACTGTCACCACTGTCATCACTACCATCACTGTCATCACTGTCATCACTACCATCACTGTCATCACTGTCATCACTGTCATCACTACCATCACTGCCATCACTGTCATCACTGTCATCACTACCATCACTGTCATCACTGCCATCACTGTCATCACTGTCATCACTACCATCACTGTCATCCATCACTGTCATCACTGTCATCACTGCCATCACTGTCATCACTGTCATCACTGTCATCATTACCATCACTGTCATCACTGTCATCACTACCATCACTGTCATCACTACCATCACTGTCATCACTGTCATCACTGTCATCACTACCATCACTGTCATCACTGTCATCACTGTCATCACTGTCATCACTACCATCACTGTCATCACTACCATCACTGTCATCACTGCCATCACTGTCATCACTGTCATCACTGTCATCATTACCATCACTGTCATCACTGTCATCACTACCATCACTGTCATCACTGTCATCACTACCATCACTGTCATCACGACCATCACTGTCATCACTACCATCACTGCCATCACTACCATCACTGTCATCACTGCCATCACTACCATCACTGTCATCGATACCATCACTGTCATCACTACCATCACTGTCATCACTACCATCACTGCCATCACTACCATCACTGTCATCACTACCATCACTGCCATCACTACCATCACTGTCATCACTGCCATCACTGTCATCACTACCATCTCTACCATCATTGCCATCACTGTCATCACTGCCATCACTGCCATCACTGTCATCACTGCCATCACTACCATCACTGTCATCACTGTCATCACTGCCATCACTGTCATCAGTACCATCACTACCATCACTGTCATCACTGTCATCACTGCCATCACTACCTTCACCACCATCACTGTCATCACTGCCATCACTGTCATCACTGTCATCACTACCATCACTGCCATCACTACCATCACTGTCATCACTGTCATCACTGTCATCACTACCATCACTACCATCACTGTCATCACTACCATCACTGTCATCACTACCATCACTGTCATCACTGCCATCACTGTCATCATTACCATCACTACCATCACTACCATCACTGTCATCACTGTCATCACTACCATCACTGTCATCACTACCATCACTGCCATCACTGTCATCACTACCATCACTGTCATCACTGCCATCACTGTCATCACTGTCATCACTACCATCACTACCATCACTGTCATCACTACCATCACTGTCATTACTACCATCACTGTCATCACTGCCATCACTACCATCACTACCATCACTGTCATCACTGTCATCACTGTCATCACTACCATCACTGCCATCACTGTCATCACTACCATCACTGTCATCACTACCATCACTGTCATCACTGTCATCACTACCATCACTGCCATCACTACCATCACTGTCATCACTACCATCACTGTCATCACTGTCATCACTGTCATCACTACCATCACTGTCATCACTACCATCACTGTCATCACTGCCATCACTGCCATCACTACCATCACTGTCATCACTGTCATCACTACCATCACTGCCATCACTGTCATCACTACCATCACTGTCATCACTGTCATCACTACCATCACTGTCATCACTACCATCACTGTCATCACTGTCATCACTACCATCACTGT
Source organism: Eledone cirrhosa (assembly GCA_964016885.1). Taxonomy (NCBI): domain Eukaryota; kingdom Metazoa; phylum Mollusca; class Cephalopoda; order Octopoda; family Eledonidae; genus Eledone; species Eledone cirrhosa. The sequence goes on along the minus strand of OZ024749.1, from coordinate 18,915,262 downwards.
CATCACTGTCATCAATGTCATCACTACCATCACTGTCATCACTGTCATCACTGTCATCACTGCCATCACTGTCATCACTATCATCACTACCATCACTGTCATCACTACCATCACTGTCATCACTGCCATCACTGTCATCACTGTAATCACTGTCATCACTACCATCACTGTCATCACTGCCATCACTGTCATCACTGTCATCACTACCATCACTGTCATCACTGTCATCACTACCATCACTGTCATCACTGTCATCACTGTCATCTCTGTCATCACTGTCATCAATGTCATCACTACCATCACTGCCATCACTATCATCACTGTCATCACTGCCATCACTACCATCACTGTCATCACTGCCATCACTACCATCACTACCATCACTGTCCTCACTACCATCACTGTCATCACTGTCACCACTGTCATCACTACCATCACTGTCATCACTGTCATCACTACCATCACTGTCATCACTGTCATCACTGTCATCACTACCATCACTGTCATCACTGCCATCACTGTCATCACTGTCATCACTACCATCACTGTCATCACTGCCATCACTGTCATCACTGTCATCACTACCATCACTGTCATCCATCACTGTCATCACTGTCATCACTGCCATCACTGTCATCACTGTCATCACTGTCATCATTACCATCACTGTCATCACTGTCATCACTACCATCACTGTCATCACTACCATCACTGTCATCACTGTCATCACTGTCATCACTACCATCACTGTCATCACTGTCATCACTGTCATCACTGTCATCACTACCATCACTGTCATCACTACCATCACTGTCATCACTGCCATCACTGTCATCACTGTCATCACTGTCATCATTACCATCACTGTCATCACTGTCATCACTACCATCACTGTCATCACTGTCATCACTACCATCACTGTCATCACGACCATCACTGTCATCACTACCATCACTGCCATCACTACCATCACTGTCATCACTGCCATCACTACCATCACTGTCATCACTACCATCACTGTCATCACTACCATCACTGTCATCACTACCATCACTGCCATCACTACCCTCACGGTCATCACTACCATCACTGCCATCACTACCATCACTGTCATCACTGCCATCACTGTCATCACTACCATCTCTACCATCATTGCCATCACTGTCATCACTGTCATCACTGCCATCACTACCATCACTGTCATCACTGTCATCACTGCCATCACTGTCATCAGTACCATCACTACCATCACTGTCATCACTGTCATCACTGCCATCACTACCTTCACCACCATCACTGTCATCACTGCCATCACTGTCATCACTGTCATCACTACCATCACTGCCATCACTACCATCACTGTCATCACTGTCATCACTGTCATCACTACCATCACTACCATCACTGTCATCACTACCATCACTGTCATCACTACCATCACTGTCATCACTGCCATCACTGTCATCATTACCATCACTACCATCACTACCATCACTGTCATCACTGTCATCACTACCATCACTGTCATCACTACCATCACTGTCATCACTACCATCACTGTCATCACTGCCATCACTGTCATCACTGTCATCACTACCATCACTGTCATCACTACCATCACTGTCATCACTGCCATCAATGTCATCACTGTCATCACTACCATCACTCCCATCACTGCCATCACTGTCATCACTACCATCACTACCATCACTGTCATCACTACCATCACTACCATCACTGTCATCACTGCCATCACTGTCATCACTGTCATCACTACCATCACTCCCATCACTGCCATCACTGTCATCACTACCATCACTACCATCACTGTCATCACTGCCATCACTGCCATCACTGTCATCACTACCATCACTGTCATCACTACCATCACTGTCATCACTACCATCACTGTCATCACTGTCATCACTACCATCACTGTCATCACTACCATCACTGTCATCACTCTCATCACTGTCATCACTGTCATCACTGTCATCACTACCATCACTGTCATCACTGTCATCACTGCCATCACTACCATCACTGTCATCACTGTCATCAATGTCATCACTACCATCACTGTCATCACTGTCATCACTGTCATCACTGTCATCACTGCCATCACTGTCATCACTGTCATCACTATCATCACTACCATCACTGTCATCACTACCATCACTGTCATCACTGCCATCACTGTCATCACTGTAATCACTGTCATCACTACCATCACTGTCATCACTGCCATCACTGTCATCACTGTCATCACTACCATCACTGTCATCACTGTCATCACTACCATCACTGTCATCACTGTCATCACTGTCATCACTAACATCACTGTCATCACTGCCATCACTGTCATCAGTACCATCACTACCATCACTACCATCACTGTCATCACTGTCATCACTGCCATCACTGTCATCACTACCGTCACTGTCATCAATGTCATCACTACCATCACTGTCATCACTACCATCACTGTCATCACTACCATCACTGTCATCACTGTCATCACTGTCATCACTAACATCACTGTCATCAGTACCATCACTACCTTCACCACCATCACTGTCATCACTGCCATCACTGTCATCACTGTCATCACTACCATCACTGCCATCACTACCATCACTACCATCACTGTCATCACTGTCATCACTACCATCACTACCATCACTGTCATCACTACCATCACTGTCATCACTACCATCACTGTCATCACTGCCATCACTGTCATCATTACCATCACTACCATCACTACCATCACTGTCATCACTGTCATCACTACCATCACTGTCATCACTACCATCACTGCCATCACTGTCATCACTACCATCACTGTCATCACTGCCATCACTGTCATCACTGTCATCACTACCATCACTGCCATCACTGTCATCACTACCATCACTGTCATCACTGCCATCACTGTCATCACTGTCATCACTACCATCACTGTCATCACGACCATCACTGTCATCACTACCATCACTGCCATCACTACCATCACTGTCATCACTGCCATCACTACCATCACTGTCATCACTACCATCACTGTCATCACTACCATCACTGTCATCACTACCATCACTGCCATCACTACCATCACTGTCATCACTACCATCACTGCCATCACTACCATCACTGTCATCACTGCCATCACTGTCATCACTACCATCTCTACCATCATTGCCATCACTGTCATCACTGCCATCACTGCCATCACTGTCATCACTGCCATCACTACCATCACTGTCATCACTGTCATCACTGCCATCACTGTCATCAGTACCATCACTACCATCACTGTCATCACTGTCATCACTGCCATCACTACCTTCACCACCATCACTGTCATCACTGCCATCACTGTCATCACTGTCATCACTACCATCACTGCCATCACTACCATCACTGTCATCACTGTCATCACTGTCATCACTACCATCACTACCATCACTGTCATCACTACCATCACTGTCATCACTACCATCACTGTCATCACTGCCATCACTGTCATCATTACCATCACTACCATCACTACCATCACTGTCATCACTGTCATCACTACCATCACTGTCATCACTACCATCACTGTCATCACTGCCATCACTGTCATCACTACCATCACTGTCATCACTGCCATCACTGTCATCACTACCATCACTGTCATCACTAACATCACTGTCATCACTGCCATCACTGTCATCACTACCATCACTGTCATCACTACCATCACTGTCATCACTGCCATCAATGTCATCACTGTCATCACTACCATCACTTCCATCACTGCCATCACTGTCATCACTACCATCACTACCATCACTGTCATCACTGCCATCACTGTCATCACTGTCATCACTACCATCACTTCCATCACTGCCATCACTGTCATCACTACCATCACTGTCATCACTACCATCACTGTCATCACTACCATCACTGTCATCACTGTCATCACTACCATCACTGTCATCACTACCATCACTGTCATCACTCTCATCACTGTCATCACTGTCATCACTGTCATCACTACCATCACTGTCATCACTGTCATCACTGCCATCACTACCATCACTGTCATCACTGTCATCAATGTCATCACTACCATCACTGTCATCACTGTCATCACTGTCATCACTGTCATCACTGCCATCACTGTCATCACTGTCATCACTATCATCACTACCATCACTGTCATCACTACCATCACTGTCATCACTGCCATCACTGTCATCACTGTAATCACTGTCATCACTACCATCACTGTCATCACTGTCATCACTGTCATCACTGTCATCACTACCATCACTGTCATCACTGTCATCACTGCCATCACTACCATCACTGTCATCACTGTCATCACTGTCATCACTACCATCACTGTCATCACTGTCATCACTACCATCACTGTCATCACTGTCATCACTGTCATCACTGTCATCACTGTCATCAATGTCATCACTACCATCACTGCCATCACTATCATCACTGTCATCACTGCCATCACTACCATCACTGTCATCACTGCCATCACTACCATCACTACCATCACTGTCCTCACTACCATCACTGTCATCACTGTCACCACTGTCATCACTACCATCACTGCCATCACTGTCATCACTACCATCACTGTCATCACTGTCATCACTGTCATCACTACCATCACTGTCATCACTGCCATCACTGTCATCACTGTCATCACTACCATCACTGTCATCACTGCCATCACTGTCATCACTGTCATCACTACCATCACTGTCATCCATCACTGTCATCACTGTCATCACTGCCATCACTGTCATCACTGTCATCACTGTCATCATTACCATCACTGTCATCACTCTCATCACTACCATCACTGTCATCACTACCATCACTGTCATCACTGTCATCACTGTCATCACTACCATCACTGTCATCACTGCCATCACTGTCATCACTGTCATCACTACCATCACTGTCATCACTGTCATCACTGTCATCACTACCATCACTGTCATCACTACCATCACTGTCATCACTGCCATCACTGTCATCACTGTCATCACTGTCATCATTACCATCACTGTCATCACTGTCATCACTACCATCACTGTCATCACTGTCATCACTACCATCACTGTCATCACGACCATCACTGTCATCACTACCATCACTGCCATCACTACCATCACTGTCATCACTGCCATCACTACCATCACTGTCATCACTACCATCACTGTCATCACTACCATCACTGTCATCACTGCCATCACTGTCATCACTGCCATCACTGTCATCACTGTCATCAGTGTCATCACTGTCATCACTGTCATCAATACCATCACTACCATCACTGCCATCACTGTCATCACTACCATCACTGTCATCACTACCATCACTGTCATCACTGCCATCACTGTCATCACTACCATCACTGTCATCACTGCCATCACTGTCAACAGTGTCATCACTGCCATCACTACCATCACTGCCATCACTGTCATCACTACCATCACTGTCATCACTACCATCACTGTCATCACTGCCATCACTGTCATCACTACCATCACTGTCATCACTGTCATCACTACCATCACTGTCATCAATACCATCACTACCATCACTGCCATCACTGTCATCACTACCATCACTGTCATCACTACCATCACTGTCATCACTGCCATCACTGTCATCACTACCATCACTGTCATCACTAACATCACTGTCATCACTGCCATCACTGTCATCACTACCATCACTGTCATCACTACCATCACTGTCATCACTGCCATCAATGTCATCACTGTCATCACTACCATCACTGCCATCACTGTCATCACTACCATCACTGTCATCACTACCATTACTACCATCACTGTCATCACTGCCATCACTGTCATCACTGTCATCACTACCATCACTTCCATCACTGCCATCACTGTCATCACTACCATCACTGTCATCACTACCATCACTGTCATCACTACCATCACTGTCATCACTGTCATCACTACCATCACTGTCATCACTACCATCACTGTCATCACTCTCATCACTGTCATCACTGTCATCACTACCATCACTGTCATCACTGTCATCACTGCCATCACTACCATCACTGTCATCACTGTCATCAATGTCATCACTACCATCACTGTCATCACTGTCATCACTGTCATCACTGCCATCACTGTCATCACTATCATCACTACCATCACTGTCATCACTACCATCACTGTCATCACTGCCATCACTGTCATCACTGTAATCACTGTCATCACTACCATCACTGTCATCACTGCCATCACTGTCATCACTGTCATCACTACCATCACTGTCATCACTGTCATCACTACCATCACTGTCATCACTGTCATCACTGTCATCTCTGTCATCACTGTCATCAATGTCATCACTACCATCACTGCCATCACTATCATCACTGTCATCACTGCCATCACTACCATCACTGTCATCACTGCCATCACTGTCATCACTGTCACCACTGTCATCACTACCATCACTGTCATCACTGTCATCACTACCATCACTGTCATCACTGTCATCACTGTCATCACTACCATCACTGTCATCACTGCCATCACTGTCATCACTGTCATCACTACCATCACTGTCATCACTGCCATCACTGTCATCACTGTCATCACTACCATCACTGTCATCCATCACTGTCATCACTGTCATCACTGCCATCACTGTCATCACTGTCATCACTGTCATCATTACCATCACTGTCATCACTGTCATCACTACCATCACTGTCATCACTACCATCACTGTCATCACTGTCATCACTGTCATCACTACCATCACTGTCATCACTGTCATCACTGTCATCACTGTCATCACTACCATCACTGTCATCACTACCATCACTGTCATCACTGCCATCACTGTCATCACTGTCATCACTGTCATCATTACCATCACTGTCATCACTGTCATCACTACCATCACTGTCATCACTGTCATCACTACCATCACTGTCATCACGACCATCACTGTCATCACTACCATCACTGCCATCACTACCATCACTGTCATCACTGCCATCACTACCATCACTGTCATCACTACCATCACTGTCATCACTACCATCACTGTCATCACTACCATCACTGCCATCACTACCATCACTGTCATCACTACCATCACTGCCATCACTACCATCACTGTCATCACTGCCATCACTGTCATCACTACCATCTCTACCATCATTGCCATCACTGTCATCACTGCCATCACTGCCATCACTGTCATCACTGCCATCACTACCATCACTGTCATCACTGTCATCACTGCCATCACTGTCATCAGTACCATCACTACCATCACTGTCATCACTGTCATCACTGCCATCACTACCTTCACCACCATCACTGTCATCACTGCCATCACTGTCATCACTGTCATCACTACCATCACTGCCATCACTACCATCACTGTCATCACTGTCATCACTGTCATCACTACCATCACTACCATCACTGTCATCACTACCATCACTGTCATCACTACCATCACTGTCATCACTGCCATCACTGTCATCATTACCATCACTACCATCACTACCATCACTGTCATCACTGTCATCACTACCATCACTGTCATCACTACCATCACTGCCATCACTGTCATCACTACCATCACTGTCATCACTGCCATCACTGTCATCACTCATCACTACCATCACTACCATCACTGTCATCACTACCATCACTGTCATTACTACCATCACTGTCATCACTGCCATCACTACCATCACTACCATCACTGTCATCACTGTCATCACTGTCATCACTACCATCACTGCCATCACTGTCATCACTACCATCACTGTCATCACTACCATCACTGTCATCACTGTCATCACTACCATCACTGCCATCACTACCATCACTGTCATCACTACCATCACTGTCATCACTGTCATCACTGTCATCACTACCATCACTGTCATCACTACCATCACTGTCATCACTGCCATCACTGCCATCACTACCATCACTGTCATCACTGTCATCACTACCATCACTGCCATCACTGTCATCACTACCATCACTGTCATCACTGTCATCACTACCATCACTGTCATCACTACCATCACTGTCATCACTGTCATCACTACCATCACTGTCATCACTGTCATCAATGTCATCACTACCATCACTGTCATCACTGTCATCACTGTCATCACTGCCATCACTGTCATCACTATCATCACTACCATCACTGTCATCACTACCATCACTGTCATCACTGCCATCACTGTCATCACTGTAATCACTGTCATCACTACCATCACTGTCATCACTGCCATCACTGTCATCACTGTCATCACTACCATCACTGTCATCACTGTCATCACTACCATCACTGTCATCACTGTCATCACTGTCATCTCTGTCATCACTGTCATCAATGTCATCACTACCATCACTGCCATCACTATCATCACTGTCATCACTGCCATCACTACCATCACTGTCATCACTGCCATCACTACCATCACTACCATCACTGTCCTCACTACCATCACTGTCATCACTGTCACCACTGTCATCACTACCATCACTGTCATCACTGTCATCACTACCATCACTGTCATCACTGTCATCACTGTCATCACTACCATCACTGTCATCACTGCCATCACTGTCATCACTGTCATCACTACCATCACTGTCATCACTGCCATCACTGTCATCACTGTCATCACTACCATCACTGTCATCCATCACTGTCATCACTGTCATCACTGCCATCACTGTCATCACTGTCATCACTGTCATCATTACCATCACTGTCATCACTGTCATCACTACCATCACTGTCATCACTGTCATCACTACCATCACTGTCATCACTACCATCACTGTCATCACTGTCATCACTGTCATCACTACCATCACTGTCATCACTGTCATCACTGTCATCACTGTCATCACTACCATCACTGTCATCACTACCATCACTGTCATCACTGCCATCACTGTCATCACTGTCATCACTGTCATCATTACCATCACTGTCATCACTGTCATCACTACCATCACTGTCATCACTGTCATCACTACCATCACTGTCATCACGACCATCACTGTCATCACTACCATCACTGCCATCACTACCATCACTGTCATCACTGCCATCACTACCATCACTGTCATCACTACCATCACTGTCATCACTACCATCACTGTCATCACTACCATCACTGCCATCACTACCATCACGGTCATCACTACCATCACTGCCATCACTACCATCACTGTCATCACTGCCATCACTGTCATCACTACCATCTCTACCATCATTGCCATCACTGTCATCACTGTCATCACTGCCATCACTACCATCACTGTCATCACTGTCATCACTGCCATCACTGTCATCAGTACCATCACTACCATCACTGTCATCACTGTCATCACTGCCATCACTACCTTCACCACCATCACTGTCATCACTGCCATCACTGTCATCACTGTCATCACTACCATCACTGCCATCACTACCATCACTGTCATCACTGTCATCACTGTCATCACTACCATCACTACCATCACTGTCATCACTACCATCACTGTCATCACTACCATCACTGTCATCACTGCCATCACTGTCATCATTACCATCACTACCATCACTACCATCACTGTCATCACTGTCATCACTACCATCACTGTCATCACTACCATCACTGTCATCACTACCATCACTGTCATCACTGCCATCACTGTCATCACTACCATCACTGTCATCACTACCATCACTGTCATCACTGCCATCAATGTCATCACTGTCATCACTACCATCACTCCCATCACTGCCATCACTGTCATCACTACCATCACTACCATCACTGTCATCACTGCCATCACTGTCATCACTGTCATCACTACCATCACTTCCATCACTGCCATCACTGTCATCACTACCATCACTGTCATCACTACCATCACTGTCATCACTACCATCACTGTCATCACTGTCATCACTACCATCACTGTCATCACTACCATCACTGTCATCACTCTCATCACTGTCATCACTGTCATCACTGTCATCACTACCATCACTGTCATCACTGTCATCACTGCCATCACTACCATCACTGTCATCACTGTCATCAATGTCATCACTACCATCACTGTCATCACTGTCATCACTGTCATCACTGTCATCACTGCCATCACTGTCATCACTGTCATCACTATCATCACTACCATCACTGTCATCACTACCATCACTGTCATCACTGCCATCACTGTCATCACTGTAATCACTGTCATCACTACCATCACTGTCATCACTGCCATCACTGTCATCACTGTCATCACTACCATCACTGTCATCACTGTCATCACTGTCATCACTACCATCACTGTCATCACTGTCATCACTGTCATCACTAACATCACTGTCATCACTGTCATCACTGTCATCACTAACATCACTGTCATCACTGTCATCACTGCCATCACTGTCATCACTACCATCACTGTCATCACTGTCATCACTAACATCACTGTCATCACTGTCATCAGTACCATCACTACCATCACTACCATCACTGTCATCACTGTCATCACTGCCATCACTGTCATCACTACCGTCACTGTCATCAATGTCATCACTACCATCACTGTCATCACTACCATCACTGTCATCACTACCATCACTGTCATCACTGTCATCACTGTCATCACTAACATCACTGTCATCAGTACCATCACTACCTTCACCACCATCACTGTCATCACTGCCATCACTGTCATCACTGTCATCACTACCATCACTGCCATCACTACCATCACTACCATCACTGTCATCACTGTCATCACTACCATCACTACCATCACTGTCATCACTACCATCACTGTCATCACTACCATCACTGTCATCACTGCCATCACTGTCATCATTACCATCACTACCATCACTACCATCACTGTCATCACTGTCATCACTACCATCACTGTCATCACTACCATCACTGCCATCACTGTCATCACTACCATCACTGTCATCACTGCCATCACTGTCATCACTGTCATCACTACCATCACTGCCATCACTGTCATCACTACCATCACTGTCATCACTGCCATCACTGTCATCACTGTCATCACTACCATCACTGTCATCACGACCATCACTGTCATCACTACCATCACTGCCATCACTACCATCACTGTCATCACTGCCATCACTACCATCACTGTCATCACTACCATCACTGTCATCACTACCATCACTGTCATCACTACCATCACTGCCATCACTACCATCACTGTCATCACTACCATCACTGCCATCACTACCATCACTGTCATCACTGCCATCACTGTCATCACTACCATCTCTACCATCATTGCCATCACTGTCATCACTGCCATCACTGCCATCACTGTCATCACTGCCATCACTACCATCACTGTCATCACTGTCATCACTGCCATCACTGTCATCAGTACCATCACTACCATCACTGTCATCACTGTCATCACTGCCATCACTACCTTCACCACCATCACTGTCATCACTGCCATCACTGTCATCACTGTCATCACTACCATCACTGCCATCACTACCATCACTGTCATCACTGTCATCACTGTCATCACTACCATCACTACCATCACTGTCATCACTACCATCACTGTCATCACTACCATCACTGTCATCACTGCCATCACTGTCATCATTACCATCACTACCATCACTACCATCACTGTCATCACTGTCATCACTACCATCACTGTCATCACTACCATCACTGCCATCACTGTCATCACTACCATCACTGTCATCACTGCCATCACTGTCATCACTGTCATCACTACCATCACTACCATCACTGTCATCACTACCATCACTGTCATTACTACCATCACTGTCATCACTGCCATCACTACCATCACTACCATCACTGTCATCACTGTCATCACTGTCATCACTACCATCACTGCCATCACTGTCATCACTACCATCACTGTCATCACTACCATCACTGTCATCACTACCATCACTGTCATCACTGTCATCACTACCATCACTGCCATCACTACCATCACTGTCATCACTACCATCACTGTCATCACTGTCATCACTGTCATCACTACCATCACTGTCATTACTACCATCACTGTCATCACTGCCATCACTGCCATCACTACCATCACTGTCATCACTGTCATCACTACCATCACTGTCATCACTACCATCACTGTCATCACTGTCATCACTACCATCACTGTCATCACTACCATCACTGTCATCACTGTCATCACTACCATCACTGTCATCACTGTCATCAATGTCATCACTACCATCACTGTCATCACTGTCATCACTGTCATCACTGCCATCACTGTCATCACTATCATCACTACCATCACTGTCATCACTACCATCACTGTCATCACTGCCATCACTGTCATCACTGTAATCACTGTCATCACTACCATCACTGTCATCACTGCCATCACTGTCATCACTGTCATCACTACCATCACTGTCATCACTGTCATCACTACCATCACTGTCATCACTGTCATCACTGTCATCTCTGTCATCACTGTCATCAATGTCATCACTACCATCACTGCCATCACTATCATCACTGTCATCACTGCCATCACTACCATCACTGTCATCACTGCCATCACTACCATCACTACCATCACTGTCCTCACTACCATCACTGTCATCACTGTCACCACTGTCATCACTACCATCACTGTCATCACTGTCATCACTACCATCACTGTCATCACTGTCATCACTGTCATCACTACCATCACTGTCATCACTGCCATCACTGTCATCACTGTCATCACTACCATCACTGTCATCACTGCCATCACTGTCATCACTGTCATCACTACCATCACTGTTATCCATCACTGTCATCACTGTCATCACTGCCATCACTGTCATCACTGTCATCATTACCATCACTGTCATCACTGTCATCACTACCATCACTGTCATCACTACCATCACTGTCATCACTGTCATCACTGTCATCACTACCATCACTGTCATCACTGTCATCACTGTCATCACTGTCATCACTACCATCACTGTCATCACTACCATCACTGTCATCACTGTCATCATTACCATCACTGTCATCACTGTCATCACTACCATCACTGTCATCACTGTCATCACTACCATCACTGTCATCACGACCATCACTGTCATCACTACCATCACTGCCATCACTACCATCACTGTCATCACTGCCATCACTACCATCACTGTCATCACTACCATCACTGTCATCACTACCATCACTGTCATCACTACCATCACTGCCATCACTACCATCACTGTCATCACTACCATCACTGCCATCACTACCATCACTGTCATCACTGCCATCACTGTCATCACTACCATCTCTACCATCATTGCCATCACTGTCATCACTGCCATCACTGCCATCACTGTCATCACTGCCATCACTACCATCACTGTCATCACTGTCATCACTGCCATCACTGTCATCAGTACCATCACTACCATCACTGTCATCACTGTCATCACTGCCATCACTACCTTCACCACCATCACTGTCATCACTGCCATCACTGTCATCACTGTCATCACTACCATCACTGCCATCACTACCATCACTGTCATCACTGTCATCACTGTCATCACTACCATCACTACCATCACTGTCATCACTACCATCACTGTCATCACTACCATCACTGTCATCACTGCCATCACTGTCATCATTACCATCACTACCATCACTACCATCACTGTCATCACTGTCATCACTGCCATCACTGTCATCACTACCATCACTGTCATCACTACCATCACTGTCATCACTGCCATCACTGTCATCACTGTCATCACTACCATCACTACCATCACTGTCATCACTACCATCACTGTCATTACTACCATCACTGTCATCACTGCCATCACTACCATCACTACCATCACTGTCATCACTGTCATCACTGTCATCACTACCATCACTGCCATCACTGTCATCACTACCATCACTGTCATCACTGTCATCACTACCATCACTGTCATCACTACCATCACTGTCATCACTGTCATCACTACCATCACTGCCATCACTACCATCACTGTCATCACTACCATCACTGTCATCACTGTCATCACTGTCATCACTACCATCACTGTCATCACTACCATCACTGTCATCACTGCCATCACTACCATCACTGTCATCACTGTCATCACTACCATCACTGCCATCACTGTCATCACTACCATCACTGTCATCACTGTCATCACTACCATCACTGTCATCACTACCATCACTGTCATCACTACCATCACTGCCATCACTACCATCACTGTCATCACTACCATCACTGTCATCACTGTCATCACTGTCATTACTACCATCACTGTCATCACTACCATCACTGTCATCACTACCATCACTGTCATCACTACCATCACTGTCATCACTGTCATCACTGTCATCACTACCATCACTGTCATCACTGTCATCACTGTCATCACTAACATCACTGTCATCACTGTCATCACTGCCATCACTGTCATCACTACCATCACTGTCATCACTGCCATCACTGTCATCAGTACCATCACTACCATCACTACCATCACTGCCATCACTGTCATCACTGCCATCACTGTCATCACTACCGTCACTGTCATCAATGTCATCACTACCATCACTGTCATCACTACCATCACTGTCATCACTGTCATCACTACCATCACTGTCATCACTGTCATCACTGTCATCACTAACATCACTGTCATCAGTACCATCACTACCTTCACCACCATCACTGTCATCACTGCCATCACTGTCATCACTGTCATCACTACCATCACTGCCATCACTACCATCACTACCATCACTGTCATCACTGTCATCACTACCATCACTACCATCACTGTCATCACTACCATCACTGTCATCACTACCATCACTGTCATCACTGCCATCACTGTCATCATTACCATCACTACCATCACTACCATCACTGTCATCACTGTCATCACTACCATCACTGTCATCACTACCATCACTGCCATCACTGTCATCACTACCATCACTGTCATCACTGCCATCACTGTCATCACTGTCATCACTACCATCACTACCATCACTGTCATCACTACCATCACTGTCATTACTACCATCACTGTCATCACTGCCATCACTACCATCACTACCATCACTGTCATCACTGTCATCACTGTCATCACTACCATCACTGCCATCACTGTCATCACTACCATCACTGTCATCACTGTCATCACTACCATCACTGTCATCACTACCATCACTGTCATCACTGTCATCACTACCATCACTGCCATCACTACCATCACTGTCATCACTACCATCACTGTCATCACTGTCATCACTACCATCACTACCATCACTGCCATCACTGCCATCACTACCATCACTGTCATCACTGTCATCACTGTCATCACTACCATCACTGCCATCACTGTCATCACTACCATCACTGTCATCACTGTCATCACTACCATCACTGTCATCACTACCATCACTGTCATCACTGTCATCACTACCATCACTGCCATCACTACCATCACTGTCATCACTACCATCACTGTCATCACTGTCATCACTGTCATCACTACCATCACTGTCATCACTACCATCACTGTCATCACTACCATCACTGTCATCACTACCATCACTGTCATCACTGTCATCACTACCATCACTGTCATCACTGTCATCACTGTCATCACTAACATCACTGTCATCAGTACCATCACTACCATCACTGTCATCACTGCCATCACTGTCATCACTACCATCACTGTCATCACTGCCATCACTGTCATCAGTACCATCACTGTCATCACTGCCATCACTGTCATCAGTACCATCACTACCATCACTGTCATCACTGTCATCACTGTCATCACTGCCATCACTGTCATCACTACCGTCACTGTCATCAATGTCATCACTACCATCACTGTCATCACTACCATCACTGTCATCACTGTCATCACTACCATCACTGTCATCACTGTCATCACTAACATCACTGTCATCAGTACCATCACTAACATCACTGTCATCAGTACCATCACTACCATCACTGTCATCACTGCCATCACTGTCATCACTACCATCACTGTCATCACTGCCATCACTGTCATCACTGTCATCACTACCATCACTGTCATCACTGCCATCACTGTCATCACTGTCATCACTACCATCACTGTCATCACTACCATCACTGTCATCACTGTCATCACTAACATCACTGTCATCAGTACCATCACTACCATCAATGTCATCACTACCATCACTGTCATCACTACCATCACTACCATCACTGTCATCACTGCCATCACTGCCATCACTGTCATCACTACCATCACTGTCATCACTGCCATCACTGTCATCACTGTCATCACTACCATCACTTCCATCACTGCCATCACTGTCATCACTACCATCACTGTCATCACTACCATCACTGTCATCACTACCATCACTGTCATCTCTGCCATCACTGTCATCAGTGTCATCACTGTCATCACTGTCATCACTACCATCACTGTCATCAATACCATCACTACCATCACTGCCATCACTGTCATCACTACCATCACTGTCATCACTACCATCACTGTCATCACTGCCATCACTGTCATCACTACCATCACTGTCATCACTAACATCACTGTCATCACTGCCATCACTGTCATCACTACCATCACTGTCATCACTACCATCACTGTCATCACTGCCATCAATGTCATCACTGTCATCACTACCATCACTTCCATCACTGCCATCACTGTCATCACTACCATCACTACCATCACTGTCATCACTGCCATCACTGTCATCACTGTCATCACTACCATCACTTCCATCACTGCCATCACTGTCATCACTACCATCACTGTCATCACTACCATCACTGTCATCACTACCATCACTGTCATCACTGTCATCACTACCATCACTGTCATCACTACCATCACTGTCATCACTCTCATCACTGTCATCACTGTCATCACTGTCATCACTACCATCACTGTCATCACTGTCATCACTGCCATCACTACCATCACTGTCATCACTGTCATCAATGTCATCACTACCATCACTGTCATCACTGTCATCACTGTCATCACTGTCATCACTGCCATCACTGTCATCACTGTCATCACTATCATCACTACCATCACTGTCATCACTACCATCACTGTCATCACTGCCATCACTGTCATCACTGTAATCACTGTCATCACTACCATCACTGTCATCACTGCCATCACTGTCATCACTGTCATCACTGTCATCACTACCATCACTGTCATCACTGTCATCACTACCATCACTGTCATCACTGTCATCACTGTCATCACTGTCATCACTGTCATCAATGTCATCACTACCATCACTGCCATCACTATCATCACTGTCATCACTGCCATCACTACCATCACTGTCATCACTGCCATCACTACCATCACTACCATCACTGTCCTCACTACCATCACTGTCATCACTGTCACCACTGTCATCACTACCATCACTGCCATCACTGTCATCACTACCATCACTGTCATCACTGTCATCACTGTCATCACTACCATCACTGTCATCACTGCCATCACTGTCATCACTGTCATCACTACCATCACTGTCATCACTGCCATCACTGTCATCACTGTCATCACTACCATCACTGTCATCCATCACTGTCATCACTGTCATCACTGCCATCACTGTCATCACTGTCATCACTGTCATCATTACCATCACTGTCATCACTCTCATCACTACCATCACTGTCATCACTACCATCACTGTCATCACTGTCATCACTGTCATCACTACCATCACTGTCATCACTGCCATCACTGTCATCACTGTCATCACTACCATCACTGTCATCACTGTCATCACTGTCATCACTACCATCACTGTCATCACTACCATCACTGTCATCACTGCCATCACTGTCATCACTGTCATCACTGTCATCATTACCATCACTGTCATCACTGTCATCACTACCATCACTGTCATCACTGTCATCACTACCATCACTGTCATCACGACCATCACTGTCATCACTACCATCACTGCCATCACTACCATCACTGTCATCACTGCCATCACTACCATCACTGTCATCACTACCATCACTGTCATCACTACCATCACTGTCATCACTGCCATCACTGTCATCACTGCCATCACTGTCATCACTGTCATCAGTGTCATCACTGTCATCACTGTCATCAATACCATCACTACCATCACTGCCATCACTGTCATCACTACCATCACTGTCATCACTACCATCACTGTCATCACTGCCATCACTGTCATCACTACCATCACTGTCATCACTGCCATCACTGTCAACAGTGTCATCACTGCCATCACTACCATCACTGCCATCACTGTCATCACTACCATCACTGTCATCACTACCATCACTGTCATCACTGCCATCACTGTCATCACTACCATCACTGTCATCACTGTCATCACTACCATCACTGTCATCAATACCATCACTACCATCACTGCCATCACTGTCATCACTACCATCACTGTCATCACTACCATCACTGTCATCACTGCCATCACTGTCATCACTACCATCACTGTCATCACTAACATCACTGTCATCACTGCCATCACTGTCATCACTACCATCACTGTCATCACTACCATCACTGTCATCACTGCCATCAATGTCATCACTGTCATCACTACCATCACTGCCATCACTGTCATCACTACCATCACTGTCATCACTACCATCACTACCATCACTGTCATCACTGCCATCACTGTCATCACTGTCATCACTACCATCACTTCCATCACTGCCATCACTGTCATCACTACCATCACTGTCATCACTACCATCACTGTCATCACTACCATCACTGTCATCACTGTCATCACTACCATCACTGTCATCACTACCATCACTGTCATCACTCTCATCACTGTCATCACTGTCATCACTACCATCACTGTCATCACTGTCATCACTGCCATCACTACCATCACTGTCATCACTGTCATCAATGTCATCACTACCATCACTGTCATCACTGTCATCACTGTCATCACTGCCATCACTGTCATCACTATCATCACTACCATCACTGTCATCACTACCATCACTGTCATCACTGCCATCACTGTCATCACTGTAATCACTGTCATCACTACCATCACTGTCATCACTGCCATCACTGTCATCACTGTCATCACTACCATCACTGTCATCACTGTCATCACTACCATCACTGTCATCACTGTCATCACTGTCATCTCTGTCATCACTGTCATCAATGTCATCACTACCATCACTGCCATCACTATCATCACTGTCATCACTGCCATCACTACCATCACTGTCATCACTGCCATCACTACCATCACTACCATCACTGTCCTCACTACCATCACTGTCATCACTGTCACCACTGTCATCACTACCATCACTGTCATCACTGTCATCACTACCATCACTGTCATCACTGTCATCACTGTCATCACTACCATCACTGTCATCACTGCCATCACTGTCATCACTGTCATCACTACCATCACTGTCATCACTGCCATCACTGTCATCACTGTCATCACTACCATCACTGTCATCCATCACTGTCATCACTGTCATCACTGCCATCACTGTCATCACTGTCATCACTGTCATCATTACCATCACTGTCATCACTGTCATCACTACCATCACTGTCATCACTACCATCACTGTCATCACTGTCATCACTGTCATCACTACCATCACTGTCATCACTGTCATCACTGTCATCACTGTCATCACTACCATCACTGTCATCACTACCATCACTGTCATCACTGCCATCACTGTCATCACTGTCATCACTGTCATCATTACCATCACTGTCATCACTGTCATCACTACCATCACTGTCATCACTGTCATCACTACCATCACTGTCATCACGACCATCACTGTCATCACTACCATCACTGCCATCACTACCATCACTGTCATCACTGCCATCACTACCATCACTGTCATCACTACCATCACTGTCATCACTACCATCACTGTCATCACTACCATCACTGCCATCACTACCATCACTGTCATCACTACCATCACTGCCATCACTACCATCACTCATCACTGCCATCACTGTCATCACTACCATCTCTACCATCATTGCCATCACTGTCATCACTGCCATCACTGCCATCACTGTCATCACTGCCATCACTACCATCACTGTCATCACTGTCATCACTGCCATCACTGTCATCAGTACCATCACTACCATCACTGTCATCACTGTCATCACTGCCATCACTACCTTCACCACCATCACTGTCATCACTGCCATCACTGTCATCACTGTCATCACTACCATCACTGCCATCACTACCATCACTGTCATCACTGTCATCACTGTCATCACTACCATCACTACCATCACTGTCATCACTACCATCACTGTCATCACTACCATCACTGTCATCACTGCCATCACTGTCATCATTACCATCACTACCATCACTACCATCACTGTCATCACTGTCATCACTACCATCACTGTCATCACTACCATCACTGCCATCACTGTCATCACTACCATCACTGTCATCACTGCCATCACTGTCATCACTGTCATCACTACCATCACTACCATCACTGTCATCACTACCATCACTGTCATTACTACCATCACTGTCATCACTGCCATCACTACCATCACTACCATCACTGTCATCACTGTCATCACTGTCATCACTACCATCACTGCCATCACTGTCATCACTACCATCACTGTCATCACTACCATCACTGTCATCACTGTCATCACTACCATCACTGCCATCACTACCATCACTGTCATCACTACCATCACTGTCATCACTGTCATCACTGTCATCACTACCATCACTGTCATCACTACCATCACTGTCATCACTGCCATCACTGCCATCACTACCATCACTGTCATCACTGTCATCACTACCATCACTGCCATCACTGTCATCACTACCATCACTGTCATCACTGTCATCACTACCATCACTGTCATCACTACCATCACTGTCATCACTGTCATCACTACCATCACTGTCATCACTGTCATCAATGTCATCACTACCATCACTGTCATCACTGTCATCACTGTCATCACTGCCATCACTGTCATCACTATCATCACTACCATCACTGTCATCACTACCATCACTGTCATCACTGCCATCACTGTCATCACTGTAATCACTGTCATCACTACCATCACTGTCATCACTGCCATCACTGTCATCACTGTCATCACTACCATCACTGTCATCACTGTCATCACTACCATCACTGTCATCACTGTCATCACTGTCATCACTGTCATCAATGTCATCACTACCATCACTGCCATCACTATCATCACTGTCATCACTGCCATCACTACCATCACTGTCATCACTGCCATCACTACCATCACTACCATCACTGTCCTCACTACCATCACTGTCATCACTGTCACCACTGTCATCACTACCATCACTGTCATCACTGTCATCACTACCATCACTGTCATCACTGTCATCACTGTCATCACTACCATCACTGTCATCACTGCCATCACTGTCATCACTGTCATCACTACCATCACTGTCATCCATCACTGTCATCACTGTCATCACTGCCATCACTGTCATCACTGTCATCACTGTCATCATTACCATCACTGTCATCACTGTCATCACTACCATCACTGTCATCACTACCATCACTGTCATCACTGTCATCACTGTCATCACTACCATCACTGTCATCACTGTCATCACTGTCATCACTGTCATCACTACCATCACTGTCATCACTACCATCACTGTCATCACTGCCATCACTGTCATCACTGTCATCACTGTCATCATTACCATCACTGTCATCACTGTCATCACTACCATCACTGTCATCACTGTCATCACTACCATCACTGTCATCACGACCATCACTGTCATCACTACCATCACTGCCATCACTACCATCACTGTCATCACTGCCATCACTACCATCACTGTCATCACTACCATCACTGTCATCACTACCATCACTGTCATCACTACCATCACTGCCATCACTACCATCACGGTCATCACTACCATCACTGCCATCACTACCATCACTGTCATCACTGCCATCACTGTCATCACTACCATCTCTACCATCATTGCCATCACTGTCATCACTGTCATCACTGCCATCACTACCATCACTGTCATCACTGCCATCACTGTCATCAGTACCATCACTACCATCACTGTCATCACTGTCATCACTGCCATCACTACCTTCACCACCATCACTGTCATCACTGCCATAACTGTCATCACTGTCATCACTACCATCACTGCCATCACTACCATCACTGTCATCACTGTCATCACTGTCATCACTACCATCACTACCATCACTGTCATCACTACCATCACTGTCATCACTACCATCACTGTCATCACTGCCATCACTGTCATCATTACCATCACTACCATCACTACCATCACTGTCATCACTGTCATCACTACCATCACTGTCATCACTACCATCACTGTCATCACTACCATCACTGTCATCACTGCCATCACTGTCATCACTGTCATCACTACCATCACTGTCATCACTACCATCACTGTCATCACTGCCATCAATGTCATCACTGTCATCACTACCATCACTCCCATCACTGCCATCACTGTCATCACTACCATCACTACCATCACTGTCATCACTGCCATCACTGTCATCACTGTCATCACTACCATCACTTCCATCACTGCCATCACTGTCATCACTACCATCACTGTCATCACTACCATCACTGTCATCACTACCATCACTGTCATCACTGTCATCACTACCATCACTGTCATCACTACCATCACTGTCATCACTCTCATCACTGTCATCACTGTCATCACTGTCATCACTACCATCACTGTCATCACTGTCATCACTGCCATCACTACCATCACTGTCATCACTGTCATCAATGTCATCACTACCATCACTGTCATCACTGTCATCACTGTCATCACTGTCATCACTGCCATCACTGTCATCACTGTCATCACTATCATCACTACCATCACTGTCATCACTACCATCACTGTCATCACTGCCATCACTGTCATCACTGTAATCACTGTCATCACTACCATCACTGTCATCACTGCCATCACTGTCATCACTGTCATCACTACCATCACTGTCATCACTGTCATCACTGTCATCACTACCATCACTGTCATCACTGTCATCACTGTCATCACTAACATCACTGTCATCACTGTCATCACTGCCATCACTGTCATCACTACCATCACTGTCATCACTGCCATCACTGTCATCAGTACCATCAC
Organism: Eledone cirrhosa; assembly: GCA_964016885.1. Classification (NCBI taxonomy): domain Eukaryota; kingdom Metazoa; phylum Mollusca; class Cephalopoda; order Octopoda; family Eledonidae; genus Eledone; species Eledone cirrhosa. Next base: position 18,891,792 of record OZ024749.1, on the reverse strand, counting down.
TACCATCACTACCATCACTGTCATCACTGTCATCACTGCCATCACTGTCATCACTACCGTCACTGTCATCAATGTCATCACTACCATCACTGTCATCACTACCATCACTGTCATCACTACCATCACTGTCATCACTGTCATCACTGTCATCACTAACATCACTGTCATCAGTACCATCACTACCTTCACCACCATCACTGTCATCACTGCCATCACTGTCATCACTGTCATCACTACCATCACTGCCATCACTACCATCACTACCATCACTGTCATCACTGTCATCACTACCATCACTACCATCACTGTCATCACTACCATCACTGTCATCACTACCATCACTGTCATCACTGCCATCACTGTCATCATTACCATCACTACCATCACTACCATCACTGTCATCACTGTCATCACTACCATCACTGTCATCACTACCATCACTGCCATCACTGTCATCACTACCATCACTGTCATCACTGCCATCACTGTCATCACTGTCATCACTACCATCACTGCCATCACTGTCATCACTACCATCACTGTCATCACTGCCATCACTGTCATCACTGTCATCACTACCATCACTGTCATCACGACCATCACTGTCATCACTACCATCACTGCCATCACTACCATCACTGTCATCACTGCCATCACTACCATCACTGTCATCACTACCATCACTGTCATCACTACCATCACTGTCATCACTACCATCACTGCCATCACTACCATCACTGTCATCACTACCATCACTGCCATCACTACCATCACTGTCATCACTGCCATCACTGTCATCACTACCATCTCTACCATCATTGCCATCACTGTCATCACTGCCATCACTGCCATCACTGTCATCACTGCCATCACTACCATCACTGTCATCACTGTCATCACTGCCATCACTGTCATCAGTACCATCACTACCATCACTGTCATCACTGTCATCACTGCCATCACTACCTTCACCACCATCACTGTCATCACTGCCATCACTGTCATCACTGTCATCACTACCATCACTGCCATCACTACCATCACTGTCATCACTGTCATCACTGTCATCACTACCATCACTACCATCACTGTCATCACTACCATCACTGTCATCACTACCATCACTGTCATCACTGCCATCACTGTCATCATTACCATCACTACCATCACTACCATCACTGTCATCACTGTCATCACTACCATCACTGTCATCACTACCATCACTGCCATCACTGTCATCACTACCATCACTGTCATCACTGCCATCACTGTCATCACTGTCATCACTACCATCACTACCATCACTGTCATCACTACCATCACTGTCATTACTACCATCACTGTCATCACTGCCATCACTACCATCACTACCATCACTGTCATCACTGTCATCACTGTCATCACTACCATCACTGCCATCACTGTCATCACTACCATCACTGTCATCACTGTCATCACTACCATCACTGTCATCACTACCATCACTGTCATCACTGTCATCACTACCATCACTGCCATCACTACCATCACTGTCATCACTACCATCACTGTCATCACTGTCATCACTGTCATCACTACCATCACTGTCATCACTACCATCACTGTCATCACTGCCATCACTGCCATCACTACCATCACTGTCATCACTGTCATCACTACCATCACTGTCATCACTACCATCACTGTCATCACTGTCATCACTACCATCACTGTCATCACTACCATCACTGTCATCACTGTCATCACTACCATCACTGTCATCACTGTCATCAATGTCATCACTACCATCACTGTCATCACTGTCATCACTGTCATCACTGCCATCACTGTCATCACTATCATCACTACCATCACTGTCATCACTACCATCACTGTCATCACTGCCATCACTGTCATCACTGTAATCACTGTCATCACTACCATCACTGTCATCACTGCCATCACTGTCATCACTGTCATCACTACCATCACTGTCATCACTGTCATCACTACCATCACTGTCATCACTGTCATCACTGTCATCTCTGTCATCACTGTCATCAATGTCATCACTACCATCACTGCCATCACTATCATCACTGTCATCACTGCCATCACTACCATCACTGTCATCACTGCCATCACTACCATCACTACCATCACTGTCCTCACTACCATCACTGTCATCACTGTCACCACTGTCATCACTACCATCACTGTCATCACTGTCATCACTACCATCACTGTCATCACTGTCATCACTGTCATCACTACCATCACTGTCATCACTGCCATCACTGTCATCACTGTCATCACTACCATCACTGTCATCACTGCCATCACTGTCATCACTGTCATCACTACCATCACTGTCATCCATCACTGTCATCACTGTCATCACTGCCATCACTGTCATCACTGTCATCATTACCATCACTGTCATCACTGTCATCACTACCATCACTGTCATCACTACCATCACTGTCATCACTGTCATCACTGTCATCACTACCATCACTGTCATCACTGTCATCACTGTCATCACTGTCATCACTACCATCACTGTCATCACTACCATCACTGTCATCACTGCCATCACTGTCATCACTGTCATCACTGTCATCATTACCATCACTGTCATCACTGTCATCACTACCATCACTGTCATCACTGTCATCACTACCATCACTGTCATCACGACCATCACTGTCATCACTACCATCACTGCCATCACTACCATCACTGTCATCACTGCCATCACTACCATCACTGTCATCACTACCATCACTGTCATCACTACCATCACTGTCATCACTACCATCACTGCCATCACTACCATCACTGTCATCACTACCATCACTGCCATCACTACCATCACTGTCATCACTGCCATCACTGTCATCACTACCATCTCTACCATCATTGCCATCACTGTCATCACTGCCATCACTGCCATCACTGTCATCACTGCCATCACTACCATCACTGTCATCACTGTCATCACTGCCATCACTGTCATCAGTACCATCACTACCATCACTGTCATCACTGTCATCACTGCCATCACTACCTTCACCACCATCACTGTCATCACTGCCATCACTGTCATCACTGTCATCACTACCATCACTGCCATCACTACCATCACTGTCATCACTGTCATCACTGTCATCACTACCATCACTACCATCACTGTCATCACTACCATCACTGTCATCACTACCATCACTGTCATCACTGCCATCACTGTCATCATTACCATCACTACCATCACTACCATCACTGTCATCACTGTCATCACTGCCATCACTGTCATCACTACCATCACTGTCATCACTACCATCACTGTCATCACTGCCATCACTGTCATCACTGTCATCACTACCATCACTACCATCACTGTCATCACTACCATCACTGTCATTACTACCATCACTGTCATCACTGCCATCACTACCATCACTACCATCACTGTCATCACTGTCATCACTGTCATCACTACCATCACTGCCATCACTGTCATCACTACCATCACTGTCATCACTGTCATCACTACCATCACTGTCATCACTACCATCACTGTCATCACTGTCATCACTACCATCACTGCCATCACTACCATCACTGTCATCACTACCATCACTGTCATCACTGTCATCACTGTCATCACTACCATCACTGTCATCACTACCATCACTGTCATCACTGCCATCACTGCCATCACTACCATCACTGTCATCACTGTCATCACTACCATCACTGCCATCACTGTCATCACTACCATCACTGTCATCACTGTCATCACTACCATCACTGTCATCACTACCATCACTGTCATCACTGTCATCACTACCATCACTGCCATCACTACCATCACTGTCATCACTACCATCACTGTCATCACTGTCATCACTGTCATTACTACCATCACTGTCATCACTACCATCACTGTCATCACTACCATCACTGTCATCACTACCATCACTGTCATCACTGTCATCACTGTCATCACTACCATCACTGTCATCACTGTCATCACTGTCATCACTAACATCACTGTCATCACTGTCATCACTGCCATCACTGTCATCACTACCATCACTGTCATCACTGCCATCACTGTCATCAGTACCATCACTACCATCACTACCATCACTGTCATCACTGTCATCACTGCCATCACTGTCATCACTACCGTCACTGTCATCAATGTCATCACTACCATCACTGTCATCACTACCATCACTGTCATCACTGTCATCACTACCATCACTGTCATCACTGTCATCACTGTCATCACTAACATCACTGTCATCAGTACCATCACTACCTTCACCACCATCACTGTCATCACTGCCATCACTGTCATCACTACCATCACTGCCATCACTACCATCACTACCATCACTGTCATCACTGTCATCACTACCATCACTACCATCACTGTCATCACTACCATCACTGTCATCACTACCATCACTGTCATCACTGCCATCACTGTCATCATTACCATCACTACCATCACTACCATCACTGTCATCACTGTCATCACTACCATCACTGTCATCACTACCATCACTGCCATCACTGTCATCACTACCATCACTGTCATCACTGCCATCACTGTCATCACTGTCATCACTACCATCACTACCATCACTGTCATCACTACCATCACTGTCATTACTACCATCACTGTCATCACTGCCATCACTACCATCACTACCATCACTGTCATCACTGTCATCACTGTCATCACTACCATCACTGCCATCACTGTCATCACTACCATCACTGTCATCACTGTCATCACTACCATCACTGTCATCACTACCATCACTGTCATCACTGTCATCACTACCATCACTGCCATCACTACCATCACTGTCATCACTACCATCACTGTCATCACTGTCATCACTACCATCACTACCATCACTGCCATCACTGCCATCACTACCATCACTGTCATCACTGTCATCACTGTCATCACTACCATCACTGCCATCACTGTCATCACTACCATCACTGTCATCACTGTCATCACTACCATCACTGTCATCACTACCATCACTGTCATCACTGTCATCACTACCATCACTGCCATCACTACCATCACTGTCATCACTACCATCACTGTCATCACTGTCATCACTGTCATCACTACCATCACTGTCATCACTACCATCACTGTCATCACTACCATCACTGTCATCACTGTCATCACTACCATCACTGTCATCACTGTCATCACTACCATCACTGTCATCACTGTCATCACTGTCATCACTAACATCACTGTCATCAGTACCATCACTACCATCACTGTCATCACTGCCATCACTGTCATCACTACCATCACTGTCATCACTGCCATCACTGTCATCAGTACCATCACTGTCATCACTGCCATCACTGTCATCAGTACCATCACTACCATCACTGTCATCACTGTCATCACTGTCATCACTGCCATCACTGTCATCACTACCGTCACTGTCATCAATGTCATCACTACCATCACTGTCATCACTACCATCACTGTCATCACTGTCATCACTACCATCACTGTCATCACTGTCATCACTAACATCACTGTCATCAGTACCATCACTAACATCACTGTCATCAGTACCATCACTACCATCACTGTCATCACTGCCATCACTGTCATCACTACCATCACTGTCATCACTGCCATCACTGTCATCACTGTCATCACTACCATCACTGTCATCACTGCCATCACTGTCATCACTGTCATCACTACCATCACTGTCATCACTACCATCACTGTCATCACTGTCATCACTAACATCACTGTCATCAGTACCATCACTACCATCACTGTCATCACTACCATCACTACCATCACTGTCATCACTGCCATCACTGCCATCACTGTCATCACTACCATCACTGTCATCACTGCCATCACTGTCATCACTGTCATCACTACCATCACTTCCATCACTGCCATCACTGTCATCACTACCATCACTGTCATCACTACCATCACTGTCATCACTACCATCACTGTCATCACTGTCATCACTGTCATCACTACCATCACTGTCATCACTGTCATCACTCATCACTACCATCACTGTCATCACTACCATCACTGTCATCACTCTCATCACTGTCATCACTGTCATCACTGTCATCACTACCATCACTGTCATCACTGTCATCACTGCCATCACTACCATCACTGTCATCACTGTCATCACTACCATCACTGTCATCACTGTCATCACTGCCATCACTGCCATCACTGTCATCACTACCATCACTTCCATCACTGCCATCACTGTCATAAATGTCATCACTACCATCACTGTCATCACTGTCATCACTGTCATCACTGTCATCACTACCATCACTGTCATCACTAACATCACTGTCATCACTACCATCACTGTCATCACTGCCATCACTGTCATCACTGTAATCACTGTCATCACTACCATCACTGTCATCACTGCGATCACTGTCATCACTGTCATCACTACCATCACTGTCATCACTGTCATCACTACCATCACTGTCATCACAGTCATCACTGTCATCACTGTCATCAATGTCATCACTACCATCACTGTCATCACTACCATCACTGTCATCACTCTCATCACTGTCATCACTGTCATCACTACCATCACTGTCATCACTGTCATCACTGCCATCACTACCATCACTGTCATCAATGTCATCACTACCATCACTGTCATCACTGTCATCACTGTCATCACTGCCATCACTGTCATCACTATCATCACTACCATCACTGTCATCACTACCATCACTGCCATCACTGTCATCACTGTAATCACTGTCATCACTACCATCACTGTCATCACTGTCATCACTGTCATCACTACCATCACTGTCATCACTGTCATCACTACCATCACTGTCATCACTGTCATCAATGTCATCACTACCATCACTGCCATCACTATCATCACTGTCATCACTGCCATCACTACCATCACTGTCATCACTGCCATCACTACCATCACTACCATCACTGTCCTCACTACCATCACTGTCATCACTGTCACCACTGTCATCACTACCATCACTGTCATCACTGTCATCACTACCATCACTGTCATCACTGTCATCACTGTCATCACTACCATCACTGTCATCACTGCCATCACTGTCATCACTGTCATCACTACCATCACTGTCATCACTGCCATCACTGTCATCACTGTCATCACTACCATCACTGTCATCCATCACTGTCATCACTGTCATCACTGCCATCACTGTCATCACTGTCATCACTGTCATCATTACCATCACTGTCATCACTGTCATCACTACCATCACTGTCATCACTACCATCACTGTCATCACTGTCATCACTGTCATCACTGTCATCACTACCATCACTGTCATCACTGTCATCACTGTCATCACTGTCATCACTACCATCACTGTCATCACTACCATCACTGTCATCACTGCCATCACTGTCATCACTGTCATCACTGTCATCATTACCATCACTGTCATCACTGTCATCACTACCATCACTGTCATCACTGTCATCACTACCATCACTGTCATCACGACCATCACTGTCATCACTACCATCACTGCCATCACTACCATCACTGTCATCACTGCCATCACTACCATCACTGTCATCACTACCATCACTGTCATCACTACCATCACTGTCATCACTACCATCACTGCCATCACTACCATCACTGTCATCACTACCATCACTGCCATCACTACCATCACTGTCATCACTGTCATCACTACCATCTCTACCATCATTGCCATCACTGTCATCACTGCCATCACTGCCATCACTGTCATCACTGCCATCACTACCATCACTGTCATCACTGTCATCACTGCCATCACTGTCATCAGTACCATCACTACCATCACTGTCATCACTGTCATCACTGCCATCACTACCTTCACCACCATCACTGTCATCACTGCCATCACTGTCATCACTGTCATCACTACCATCACTGTCATCACTGTCATCACTGTCATCACTACCATCACTACCATCACTGTCATCACTACCATCACTGTCATCACTGTCATCACTGTCATCACTACCATCACTACCATCACTGTCATCACTACCATCACTGTCATCACTGTCATCACTGTCATCACTACCATCACTACCATCACTGTCATCACTACCATCACTGTCATCACTACCATCACTGTCATCACTGCCATCACTGTCATCATTACCATCACTACCATCACTACCATCACTGTCATCACTGTCATCACTACCATCACTGTCATCACTACCATCACTGCCATCACTGTCATCACTACCATCACTGTCATCACTGCCATCACTGTCATCACTGTCATCACTACCATCACTACCATCACTGTCATCACTACCATCACTGTCATTACTACCATCACTGTCATCACTGCCATCACTACCATCACTACCATCACTGTCATCACTGTCATCACTGTCATCACTACCATCACTGCCATCACTGTCATCACTACCATCACTGTCATCACTGTCATCACTACCATCACTGTCATCACTACCATCACTGTCATCACTGTCATCACTACCATCACTGCCATCACTACCATCACTGTCATCACTACCATCACTGTCATCACTGTCATCACTGTCATCACTACCATCACTGTCATCACTACCATCACTGTCATCACTGCCATCACTGCCATCACTACCATCACTGTCATCACTGTCATCACTGTCATCACTACCATCACTGCCATCACTGTCATCACTACCATCACTGTCATCACTGTCATCACTACCATCACTGTCATCACTACCATCACTGTCATCACTGTCATCACTACCATCACTACCATCACTGTCATCACTACCACCACTGTCATCACTGTCATCACTACCATCACTGTCATCACTACCATCACTGTCATCACTACCATCACTGTCATCACTACCATCACTGTCATCACTGTCATCACTGTCATCACTAACATCACTGTCATCAGTACCATCACTACCATCACTGTCATCACTGCCATCACTGTCATCACTACCATCACTGTCATCACTGCCATCACTGTCATCAGTACCATCACTACCATCACTACCATCACTGTCATCACTGTCATCACTGTCATCACTGCCATCACTGTCATCACTACCGTCACTGTCATCAATGTCATCACTACCATCACTGTCATCACTACCATCACTGTCATCACTGTCATCACTACCATCACTGTCATCACTGTCATCACTGTCATCACTAACATCACTGTCATCAGTACCATCACTACCTTCACCACCATCACTGTCATCACTGCCATCACTGCCATCACTGTCCTCACTACCATCACTGCCATCACTACCATCACTACCATCACTGTCATCACTGTCATCACTGTCATCACTACCATCACTGTCATCACTACCATCACTGTCATCACTACCATCACTGTCATCACTGCCATCACTGTCATCATTACCATCACTACCATCACTACCATCACTGTCATCACTGTCATCACTACCATCACTGTCATCACTACCATCACTGCCATCACTGTCATCACTACCATCACTGTCATCACTGCCATCACTGTCATCACTGTCATCACTACCATCACTGTCATCACTACCATCACTGTCATTACTACCATCACTGTCATCACTGCCATCACTACCATCACTACCATCACTGTCATCACTGTCATCACTGTCATCACTACCATCACTGCCATCACTGTCATCACTACCATCACTGTCATCACTGTCATCACTACCATCACTGTCATCACTACCATCACTGTCATCACTGTCATCACTACCATCACTGCCATCACTACCATCACTGTCATCACTACCATCACTGTCATCACTGTCATCACTGTCATCACTACCATCACTGTCATCACTACCATCACTGTCATCACTGCCATCACTGCCATCACTACCATCACTGTCATCACTGTCATCACTGTCATCACTACCATCACTGCCATCACTGTCATCACTACCATCACTGTCATCACTGTCATCACTACCATCACTGTCATCACTACCATCACTGTCATCACTGTCATCACTACCATCACTGCCATCACTACCATCACTGTCATCACTACCATCACTGTCATCACTGTCATCACTGTCATCACTACCATCACTGTCATCACTACCATCACTGTCATCACTACCATCACTGTCATCACTGTCATCACTACCATCACTGTCATCACTGTCATCACTACCATCACTGTCATCACTGTCATCACTAACATCACTGTCATCAGTACCATCACTACCATCACTGTCATCACTGCCATCACTGTCATCACTACCATCACTGTCATCACTGCCATCACTGTCATCAGTACCATCACTGTCATCACTGCCATCACTGTCATCAGTACCATCACTACCATCACTACCATCACTGTCATCACTGTCATCACTGTCATCACTGCCATCACTGTCATCACTACCGTCACTGTCATCACTGTCATCACTACCATCACTGTCATCACTACCATCACTGTCATCACTGTCATCACTAACATCACTGTCATCAGTACCATCACTAACATCACTGTCATCAGTACCATCACTACCATCACTGTCATCACTGCCATCACTGTCATCACTACCATCACTGTCATCACTGCCATCACTGTCATCACTGTCATCACTACCATCACTGCCATCACTGCCATCACTGTCATCACTGTCATCACTACCATCACTGTCATCACTACCATCACTGTCATCACTGTCATCACTGTCATCACTAACATCACTGTCATCAGTACCATCACTACCATCAATGTCATCACTACCATCACTCTCATCACTACCATCACTACCATCACTGTCATCACTGCCATCACTGCCATCACTGTCATCACTACCATCACTGTCATCACTACCATCACTGTCATCACTGTCATCACTACCATCACTTCCATCACTGCCATCACTGTCATCACTGTCATCACTACCATCACTGTCATCACTACCATCACTGTCATCACTGCCATCACTGTCATCACTGTCATCACTACCATCACTGTCATCACTGTCATCACTGTCATCACTACCATCACTGTCATCACTACCATCACTGTCATCACTCTCATCACTGTCATCACTGTCATCACTGTCATCACTACCATCACTGTCATCACTGCCATCACTACCATCACTGTCATCACTGTCATCACTACCATCACTGTCATCACTGTCATCACTGCCATCACTGCCATCACTGTCATCACTACCATCACTTCCATCACTGCCATCACTGTCATAAATGTCATCACTACCATCACTGTCATCACTGTCATCACTGTCATCACTACCATCACTGTCATCACTAACATCACTGTCATCACTACCATCACTGTCATCACTGCCATCACTGTCATCACTGTAATCACTGTCATCACTACCATCACTGTCATCACTGTCATCACTGTCATCACTGCCATCACTGTAATCACTACCGTCACTGTCATCAATGTCATCACTACCATCACTGTCATCACTACCATCACTGTCATCACTGTCATCACTACCATCACTGTCATCACTGTCATCACTGTCATCACTAACATCACTGTCATCAGTACCATCACTACCTTCACCACCATCACTGTCATCACTGCCATCACTGCCATCACTGTCATCACTACCATCACTGCCATCACTACCATCACTACCATCACTGTCATCACTGTCATCACTGTCATCACTACCATCACTGTCATCACTACCATCACTGTCATCACTACCATCACTGTCATCACTGCCATCACTGTCATCATTACCATCACTACCATCACTACCATCACTGTCATCACTGTCATCACTACCATCACTGTCATCACTACCATCACTGCCATCACTGTCATCACTACCATCACTGTCATCACTGCCATCACTGTCATCACTGTCATCACTACCATCACTGTCATCACTACCATCACTGTCATTACTACCATCACTGTCATCACTGCCATCACTACCATCACTACCATCACTGTCATCACTGTCATCACTGTCATCACTACCATCACTGCCATCACTGTCATCACTACCATCACTGTCATCACTGTCATCACTACCATCACTGTCATCACTACCATCACTGTCATCACTGTCATCACTACCATCACTGCCATCACTACCATCACTGTCATCACTACCATCACTGTCATCACTGTCATCACTGTCATCACTACCATCACTGTCATCACTACCATCACTGTCATCACTGCCATCACTGCCATCACTACCATCACTGTCATCACTGTCATCACTGTCATCACTACCATCACTGCCATCACTGTCATCACTACCATCACTGTCATCACTGTCATCACTACCATCACTGTCATCACTACCATCACTGTCATCACTGTCATCACTACCATCACTGCCATCACTACCATCACTGTCATCACTACCATCACTGTCATCACTGTCATCACTGTCATCACTACCATCACTGTCATCACTACCATCACTGTCATCACTACCATCACTGTCATCACTGTCATCACTGTCATCACTACCATCACTGTCATCACTGTCATCACTAACATCACTGTCATCAGTACCATCACTACCATCACTGTCATCACTGCCATCACTGTCATCACTACCATCACTGTCATCACTGCCATCACTGTCATCAGTACCATCACTGTCATCACTGCCATCACTGTCATCAGTACCATCACTACCATCACTACCATCACTCATCACTGTCATCACTGTCATCACTGCCATCACTGTCATCACTACCGTCACTGTCATCACTGTCATCACTACCATCACTGTCATCACTACCATCACTGTCATCACTGTCATCACTACCATCACTGTCATCACTGTCATCACTAACATCACTGTCATCAGTACCATCACTAACATCACTGTCATCAGTACCATCACTACCATCACTGTCATCACTGCCATCACTGTCATCACTACCATCACTGTCATCACTGCCATCACTGTCATCACTGTCATCACTACCATCACTGCCATCACTGTCATCACTGTCATCACTACCATCACTGTCATCACTACCATCACTGTCATCACTGTCATCACTGTCATCACTAACATCACTGTCATCAGTACCATCACTACCATCAATGTCATCACTACCATCACTGTCATCACTACCATCACTACCATCACTGTCATCACTGCCATCACTGCCATCACTGTCATCACTACCATCACTGTCATCACTACCATCACTGTCATCACTGTCATCACTACCATCACTTCCATCACTGCCATCACTGTCATCACTGTCATCACTACCATCACTGTCATCACTACCATCACTGTCATCACTGCCATCACTGTCATCACTGTCATCACTACCATCACTGTCATCACTGTCATCACTGTCATCACTACCATCACTGTCATCACTACCATCACTGTCATCACTCTCATCACTGTCATCACTGTCATCACTGTCATCACTACCATCACTGTCATCACTGCCATCACTACCATCACTGTCATCACTGTCATCACTACCATCACTGTCATCACTGTCATCACTGCCATCACTGCCATCACTGTCATCACTACCATCACTTCCATCACTGCCATCACTGTCATAAATGTCATCACTACCATCACTGTCATCACTGTCATCACTACCATCACTGTCATCACTAACATCACTGTCATCACTACCATCACTGTCATCACTGCCATCACTGTCATCACTGTAATCACTGTCATCACTACCATCACTGTCATCACTGCCATCACTGTCATCACTGTCATCACTACCATCACTGTCATCACTGTCATCACTACCATCACTGTCATCACAGTCATCACTGTCATCACTGTCATCAATGTCATCACTACCATCACTGCCATCACTATCATCACTGTCATCACTGCCATCACTACCATCACTGTCATCACTGCCATCACTACCATCACTACCATCACTGTCCTCACTACCATCACTGTCATCACTGTCACCACTGTCATCACTACCATCACTGTCATCACTGTCATCACTACCATCACTGTCATCACTGCCATCACTGTCATCACTGTCATCACTACCATCACTGTCATCACTGCCATCACTGTCATCACTGTCATCACTACCATCACTGTCATCACTGCCATCACTGTCATCACTACCATCACTGTCATCACTGCCATCACTGTCATCACTACCATCACTGTCATCACTACCATCACTGTCATCACTGCCATCACTGTCATCACTGTCATCATTACCATCACTGTCATCACTGTCATCACTACCATCACTGTCATCACTGTCATCACTACGATCACTGTCATCACGACCATCACTGTCATCACTACCATCACTGCCATCACTACCATCACTGCCATCACTACCATCACTGTCATCCCTACCATCACTGCCATCACTACCATCACTGTCATCACTACCATCACTGCCATCACTACCATCACTGTCATCACTGCCATCACTGTCATCACTACCATCACTGCCATCACTGCCATCACTGTCATCACTGCCATCACTGTCATCACTGTCATCACTACCATCACTGCCATCACTACCATCACTATCATCACTGCCATCACTGTCATCACTGTCATCACTGCCATCACTACCATCACTGTCATCACTGCCATCACTGTCATCAGTACCATCACTACCTTCAATACCATCACTGTCATCACTGTCATCACTACCATCACTATCATCACTGCCATCACTGTCATCACTGTCATCACTACCATCACTGCCATCACTACCATCACTACCATCACTGTCATCACTGTCATCACTGTCATCACTACCATCACTACCTTCACTGTCATCACTACCATCACTGTCATCACTACCATCACTGTCATCACTGCCATCACTGTCATCACTTCCATCACTACCATCACTACCATCACTGTCATCACTGTCATCACTACCATCACTGTCATCACTACCATCACTGCCATCACTGTCATCACTACCATCACTGTCATCACTGTCATCACTGCCATCACTGTCATCACTGTCATCACTACCATCACTACCATCACTGTCATCACTACCATCACTGTCATTACTACCATCACTGTCATCACTGCCATCACTACCATCACTACCATCACTGTCATCACTGTCATCACTACCATCACTGCCATCACTGTCATCACTGTCATCACTACCATCACTGTCATCACTGTCATCACTACCATCACTGTCATCACAGTCATCACTGTCATCACTGTCATCAATGTCATCACTACCATCACTGCCATCGCTATCATCACTGTCATCACTGCCATCACTACCATCACTGTCATCACTGCCATCACTACCATCACTACCATCACTGTCCTCACTACCATCACTGTCATCACTGTCACCACTGTCATCACTACCATCACTGTCATCACTGTCATCACTACCATCACTGTCATCACTGCCATCACTGTCATCACTGTCATCACTACCATCACTGTCATCACTGCCATCACTGTCATCACTGTCATCACTACCATCACTGTCATCACTACCATCACTGTCATCACTGCCATCACTGTCATCACTACCATCACTGTCATCACTGCCATCACTGTCATCACTGTCATCACTACCATCACTGTCATCACTACCATCACTGTCATCACTGCCATCACTGTCATCACTGTCATCATTACCATCACTGTCATCACTGTCATCACTACCATCACTGTCATCACTGTCATCACTACGATCACTGTCATCACGACCATCACTGTCATCACTACCATCACTGCCATCACTACCATCACTGTCATCACTGCCATCACTACCATCACTGTCATCCCTACCATCACTGCCATCACTACCATCACTGTCATCACTACCATCACTGCCATCACTACCATCACTGTCATCACTGCCATCACTGTCATCACTACCATCACTGCCATCACTGCCATCACTGTCATCACTGCCATCACTGTCATCACTGTCATCACTGTCATCACTACCATCACTGCCATCACTACCATCACTATCATCACTGCCATCACTGTCATCACTGTCATCACTGCCATCACTACCATCAGTGTCATCACTGCCATCACTGTCATCAGTACCATCACTACCTTCAATACCATCACTGTCATCACTGTCATCACTACCATCACTATCATCACTGCCATCACTGTCATCACTGTCATCACTACCAT
The DNA here is from genome assembly GCA_964016885.1 of Eledone cirrhosa. NCBI lineage: Eukaryota > Metazoa > Mollusca > Cephalopoda > Octopoda > Eledonidae > Eledone > Eledone cirrhosa. Next base: position 18,875,573 of record OZ024749.1, on the reverse strand, counting down.
CACTGCCATCACTACCATCACTACCATCACTGTCATCACTGTCATCACTGTCATCACTACCATCACTACCTTCACTGTCATCACTACCATCACTGTCATCACTACCATCACTGTCATCACTGCCATCACTGTCATCACTTCCATCACTACCATCACTACCATCACTGTCATCACTGTCATCACTACCATCACTGTCATCACTACCATCACTGCCATCACTGTCATCACTACCATCACTGTCATCACTGTCATCACTGCCATCACTGTCATCACTGTCATCACTACCATCACTACCATCACTGTCATCACTGTCATCACTGCCATCACTACCATCACTACCATCACTGTCATCACTGTCATCACTACCATCACTGCCATCACTGTCATCACTACCATCACTGTCATCACTACCATCACTGCCATCACTACCATCACTGTCATCACTACCATCACTGCCATCACTACCATCACTACCATCACTGTCATCACTACCATCACTGTCATCACTACCATCACTGTCATCACTGTCATCACTGTCATCACTAACATCACTGTCATCAGTACCATCACTACCATCAATGTCATCACTACCATCACTGTCATCACTACCATCACTACCATCACTGTCATCACTGCCATCACTGCCATCACTGTCATCACTACCATCACTGTCATCACTGCCATCACTGTCATCACTGTCATCACTACCATCACTTCCATCACTGCCATCACTGTCATCACTACCATCACTGTCATCACTACCATCACTGTCATCACTACCATCACTGTCATCACTGCCATCACTGTCATCACTGTCATCACTACCATCACTGTCATCACTGTCATCACTGTCATCACTACCATCACTGTCATCACTACCATCACTGTCATCACTCTCATCACTGTCATCACTGTCATCACTGTCATCACTACCATCACTGTCATCACTGTCATCACTGCCATCACTACCATCACTGTCATCACTGTCATCACTACCATCACTGTCATCACTGTCATCACTGCCATCACTGTCATCACTACCATCACTTCCATCACTGCCATCACTGTCATAAATGTCATCACTACCATCACTGTCATCACTGTCATCACTGTCATCACTACCATCACTGTCATCACTAACATCACTGTCATCACTACCATCACTGTCATCACTGCCATCACTGTCATCACTGTCATCACTACCATCACTGTCATCACTGCCATCACTGTCATCACTGTCATCACTACCATCACTGTCATCACTGTCATCACTACCATCACTGTCATCACAGTCATCACTGTCATCACTGTCATCAATGTCATCACTACCATCACTGCCATCACTATCATCACTGTCATCACTGCCATCACTACCATCACTGTCATCACTGCCATCACTACCATCACTACCATCACTGTCCTCACGACCATCACTGTCATCACTGTCACCACTGTCATCACTACCATCACTGTCATCACTGTCATCACTACCATCACTGTCATCACTGCCATCACTGTCATCACTGTCATCACTACCATCACTGTCATCACTGCCATCACTGTCATCACTGTCATCACTACCATCACTGTCATCACTACCATCACTGTCATCACTGCCATCACTGTCATCACTACCATCACTGTCATCACTGCCATCACTGTCATCACTACCATCACTGTCATCACTACCATCACTGTCATCACTGCCATCACTGTCATCACTGTCATCGCTGTCATCATTACCATCACTGTCATCACTGTCATCACTACCATCACTGTCATCACTGTCATCACTACGATCACTGTCATCACGACCATCACTGTCATCACTACCATCACTGCCATCACTACCATCACTGTCATCACTGCCATCACTACCATCACTGTCATCCCTACCATCACTGCCATCACTACCATCACTGTCATCACTACCATCACTGCCATCACTACCATCACTGTCATCACTGCCATCACTGTCATCACTACCATCACTGCCATCACTGCCATCACTGCCATCACTGTCATCACTGCCATCACTGTCATCACTGTCATCACTGTCATCACTACCATCACTGCCATCACTACCATCACTATCATCACTGCCATCACTGTCATCACTGTCATCACTGCCATCACTACCATCACTGTCATCACTGCCATCACTGTCATGAGTACCATCACTACCTTCAATACCATCACTGTCATCACTGTCATCACTACCATCACTATCATCACTGCCATCACTGTCATCACTGTCATCACTACCATCACTGCCATCACTACCATCACTGTCATCACTGTCATCACTACCATCACTACCTTCACTGTCATCACTACCATCACTGTCATCACTACCATCACTGTCATCACTGCCATCACTCATCACTTCCATCACTACCATCACTACCATCACTGTCATCACTACCATCACTGTCATCACTACCATCACTGCCATCACTGTCATCACTACCATCACTGTCATCACTGCCATCACTGTCATCACTGTCATCACTACCATCACTACCATCACTGTCATCACTACCATCACTGTCATTACTACCATCACTGTCATCACTGCCATCACTACCATCACTACCATCACTGTCATCACTGTCATCACTACCATCACTGCCATCACTGTCATCACTACCATCACTGTCATCACTGTCATCACTACCATCACTGTCATCACAGTCATCACTGTCATCACTGTCATCAATGTCATCACTACCATCACTGCCATCACTATCATCACTGTCATCACTGCCATCACTACCATCACTGTCATCACTGCCATCACTACCATCACTACCATCACTGTCCTCACTACCATCACTGTCATCACTGTCACCACTGTCATCACTACCATCACTGTCATCACTGCCATCACTATCATCACTGTCATCACTGCCATCACTACCATCACTGTCATCACTGCCATCACTACCATCACTACCATCACTGTCCTCACTACCATCACTCATCACTGTCACCACTGTCATCACTACCATCACTGTCATCACTGTCATCACTACCATCACTGTCATCACTGCCATCACTGTCATCACTGTCATCACTACCATCACTGCCATCACTGTCATCACTGTCATCACTACCATCACTGTCATCACTGCCATCACTGTCATCACTACCATCACTGTCATCACTGCCATCACTGTCATCACTGTCATCACTACCATCACTGTCATCACTACCATCACTGTCATCACTGCCATCACTGTCATCACTGTCATCGCTGTCATCATTACCATCACTGTCATCACTACCATCACTGTCATCACTGTCATCACTACGATCACTGTCATCACGACCATCACTGTCATCACTACCATCACTGCCATCACTACCATCACTGTCATCACTGCCATCACTACCATCACTGTCATCCCTACCATCACTGCCATCACTACCATCACTGTCATCACTACCATCACTGCCATCACTACCATCACTGTCATCACTGCCATCACTACCATCACTGCCATCACTGCCATCACTGTCATCACTGCCATCACTGTCATCACTGTCATCACTGTCATCACTACCATCACTGCCATCACTATCATCACTGCCATCACTGTCATCACTGTCATCACTGCCATCACTACCATCACTGTCATCACTGCCATCACTGTCATCAGTACCATCACTACCTTCAATACCATCACTGTCATCACTGTCATCACTACCATCACTGTCATCACTACCATCACTGCCATCACTACCATCACTACCATCACTGTCATCACTGTCATCACTGTCATCACTACCATCACTACCTTCACTGTCATCACTACCATCACTGTCATCACTACCATCACTGTCATCACTGCCATCACTGTCATCACTTCCATCACTACCATCACTACCATCACTGTCATCACTGTCATCACTACCATCACTGTCATCACTACCATCACTGCCATCACTGTCATCACTACCATCACTGTCATCACTGTCATCACTGCCATCACTGTCATCACTGTCATCACTACCATCACTACCATCACTGTCATCACTACCATCACTGTCATCACTATCATCACTGCCATCACTACCATCACTACCATCACTGTCATCACTGTCATCACTACCATCACTGCCATCACTGTCATCACTACCATCACTGTCATCACTACCATCACTGCCATCACTACCATCACTGTCATCACTACCATCACTGCCATCACTACCATCACTACCATCACTGTCATCACTACCATCACTGTCATCACTGCCATCACTGCCATCACTGTCATCACTACCATCACTACCATCACTGTCATCACTGTCATCACTGCCATCACTGTCATCACTACCGTCACTGTCATCAATGTCATCACTACCATCACTGTCATCACTACCATCACTGTCATCACTGCCATCACTGCCATCACTGTCATCACTGTCATCACTACCATCACTGTCATCACTGTCATCACTAACATCACTGTCATCACTACCATCACTGTCATCACTGCCATCACTGCCATCACTGTCATCACTGTCATCACTGCCATCACTGCCATCACTGTCATCACTGTCATCACTACCATCACTGTCATCACTGTCATCAATGTCATCACTACCATCACTGTCATCACTACCATCACTGTCATCACTGCCATCACTGCCATCACTGTCATCACTGTCATCACTGCCATCACTGTCATCACTGTCATCACTACCATCACTGTCATCACTGCCATCACTGTCATCACTACCATCACTGTCATCACTGCCATCACTGTCATCAGTACCATCACTACCATCACTACCATCACTACCATCACTGTCATCACTGCCATCACTGCCATCACTGTCATCACTACCATCACTGACATCACTGTCATCACTGCCATTACTGCCATCACTGCCATCACTGCCATCACTGCCATCACTGTAATCACTGTCATCACTGCCATCACTGCCATCACTGTCATCACTACCATCACTGTCATCACTGCCATCACTGTAATCACTACCATCACTACCATCACTGTCATCACTGTCATCACTGCCATCACTGCCATCACTGTCATCACTACCATCTCTGTCATCACTACCATCACTGTCATCACTGTCATCACTGTCATCACTCTCATCACTACCATCACTGCCATCACTACCATCACTGTCATCACTACCATCACTGTCATCACTACCATCACTGTCATCAGTACCATCACTACCATCACTGCCATCACTGTCATCACTGCCATCACTGTCATCACTGTCATCACTACCATCACTGCCATCACTATCATCACTACCATCACTGTCATCACTGCCATCACTGTCATCACTGCCATCACTGTCATCACTACCATCACTGTCATCACTACCATCACTGTCATCACTGCCATCACTGTCATCACTACCATCACTGTCATCACTACCATCACTGTCATCACTGCCATCACTACCATCACTGTCATCACTACCATCACTGTCATCACTACCATCACTGTCATCACTGTCATCACTCATCACTGCCATCACTGTCATCACTACCATCACTGTCATCACTGTCATCACTACCATCACTGCCATCACTGCCATCACTGTCATCACTCATCACTGTCATCACTACCATCACTGTCATCACTGCCATCACTGCCATCACTCTCATCACTGTCATCACTGCCATCACTGCCATCACTGTCATCACTACCATCACTGCCATCACTGTCATCAATGTCATCACTGTCATCATTACCATCACTACCATCACTACCATCACTGTCATCACTGCCATCACTACCATCACTGTCATCACTGTCATCGCTACTATCGCTGTCATCGCTGTCATCACTGCCATCACTGTCATCACTACAATCACTGTCATCACTACCATCACTGTCATCACTGTCATCACTACCATCACTGCCATCACTGCCATCACTGTCATCACTGTCATCACTCATCACTGTCATCACTACCATCACTGCCATCACTGTCATCACTACCATCACTGTCATCACTACCATCACTGTCATCACTGCCATCACTGTCATCACTACCATCACTGTCATCACTGTCATCACTACCATCACTGTCATCACTGTCATCACTGCCATCACTGTCATCACTGCCATCACTGTCATCACTGCCATCACTGTCATCACTGTCATCACTGTCATCACTACCATCACTGTCATCAATACCATCACTACCATCACTGCCATCACTGTCATCACTACCATCACTGTCATCACTACCATCACTGTCATCACTGCCATCACTGTCATCACTACCATCACTGTCATCACTAACATCACTGTCATCACTGCCATCACTGTCATCACTACCATCACTGTCATCACTACCATCACTGTCATCACTGCCATCAATGTCATCACTGTCATCACTACCATCACTTCCATCACTGCCATCACTGTCATCACTACCATCACTACCATCACTGTCATCACTGCCATCACTGTCATCACTGTCATCACTACCATCACTTCCATCACTGCCATCACTGTCATCACTACCATCACTGTCATCACTACCATCACTGTCATCACTACCATCACTGTCATCACTGTCATCACTACCATCACTGTCATCACTCTCATCACTGTCATCACTGTCATCACTGTCATCACTACCATCACTGTCATCACTGTCATCACTGCCATCACTACCATCACTGTCATCACTGTCATCAATGTCATCACTACCATCACTGTCATCACTGTCATCACTGTCATCACTGCCATCACTGTCATCACTGTCATCACTATCATCACTACCATCACTGTCATCACTGTCATCACTACCATCACTTCCATCACTGCCATCACTGTCATCACTACCATCACTGTCATCACTACCATCACTGTCATCACTACCATCACTGTCATCACTGCCATCACTGTCATCACTGTCATCACTACCATCACTGTCATCACTGTCATCACTGTCATCACTACCATCACTGTCATCACTACCATCACTGTCATCACTCTCATCACTGTCATCACTGTCATCACTGTCATCACTACCATCACTGTCATCACTGCCATCACTACCATCACTGTCATCACTGTCATCACTACCATCACTGTCATCACTGTCATCACTGCCATCACTGCCATCACTGTCATCACTACCATCACTTCCATCACTGCCATCACTGTCATAAATGTCATCACTACCATCACTGTCATCACTGTCATCACTGTCATCACTACCATCACTCATCACTAACATCACTGTCATCACTACCATCACTGTCATCACTGCCATCACTGTCATCACTGTAATCACTGTCATCACTGCCATCACTGTCATCACTGTCATCACTACCATCACTGTCATCACTGTCATCACTACCATCACTGTCATCACAGTCATCACTGTCATCACTGTCATCAATGTCATCACTACCATCACTGCCATCACTATCATCACTGTCATCACTGCCATCACTACCATCACTGTCATCACTGCCATCACTACCATCACTACCATCACTGTCCTCACTACCATCACTGTCATCACTGTCACCACTGTCATCACTACCATCACTGTCATCACTGTCATCACTACCATCACTGTCATCACTGCCATCACTGTCATCACTGTCATCACTACCATCACTGTCATCACTGCCATCACTGTCATCACTGTCATCACTACCATCACTGTCATCACTGCCATCACTGTCATCACTACCATCACTGTCATCACTGCCATCACTGTCATCACTACCATCACTGTCATCACTACCATCACTGTCATCACTGCCATCACTGTCATCACTGTCATCATTACCATCACTGTCATCACTGTCATCACTACCATCACTGTCATCACTGTCATCACTACGATCACTGTCATCACGACCATCACTGTCATCACTACCATCACTGCCATCACTACCATCACTGCCATCACTACCATCACTGTCATCCCTACCATCACTGCCATCACTACCATCACTGTCATCACTACCATCACTGCCATCACTACCATCACTGTCATCACTGCCATCACTGTCATCACTACCATCACTGCCATCACTGCCATCACTGTCATCACTGCCATCACTGTCATCACTGTCATCACTACCATCACTGCCATCACTACCATCACTATCATCACTGCCATCACTGTCATCACTGTCATCACTGCCATCACTACCATCACTGTCATCACTGCCATCACTGTCATCAGTACCATCACTACCTTCAATACCATCACTGTCATCACTGTCATCACTACCATCACTATCATCACTGCCATCACTGTCATCACTGTCATCACTACCATCACTGCCATCACTACCATCACTACCATCACTGTCATCACTGTCATCACTGTCATCACTACCATCACTACCTTCACTGTCATCACTACCATCACTGTCATCACTACCATCACTGTCATCACTGCCATCACTGTCATCACTTCCATCACTACCATCACTACCATCACTGTCATCACTGTCATCACTACCATCACTGTCATCACTACCATCACTGCCATCACTGTCATCACTACCATCACTGTCATCACTGTCATCACTGCCATCACTGTCATCACTGTCATCACTACCATCACTACCATCACTGTCATCACTACCATCACTGTCATTACTACCATCACTGTCATCACTGCCATCACTACCATCACTACCATCACTGTCATCACTGTCATCACTACCATCACTGCCATCACTGTCATCACTGTCATCACTACCATCACTGTCATCACTGTCATCACTACCATCACTGTCATCACAGTCATCACTGTCATCACTGTCATCAATGTCATCACTACCATCACTGCCATCGCTATCATCACTGTCATCACTGCCATCACTACCATCACTGTCATCACTGCCATCACTACCATCACTACCATCACTGTCCTCACTACCATCACTGTCATCACTGTCACCACTGTCATCACTACCATCACTGTCATCACTGTCATCACTACCATCACTGTCATCACTGCCATCACTGTCATCACTGTCATCACTACCATCACTGTCATCACTGCCATCACTGTCATCACTGTCATCACTACCATCACTGTCATCACTACCATCACTGTCATCACTGCCATCACTGTCATCACTACCATCACTGTCATCACTGCCATCACTGTCATCACTGTCATCACTACCATCACTGTCATCACTACCATCACTGTCATCACTGCCATCACTGTCATCACTGTCATCGCTGTCATCATTACCATCACTGTCATCACTGTCATCACTACCATCACTGTCATCACTGTCATCACTACGATCACTGTCATCACGACCATCACTGTCATCACTACCATCACTGCCATCACTACCATCACTGTCATCACTGCCATCACTACCATCACTGTCATCCCTACCATCACTGCCATCACTACCATCACTGTCATCACTACCATCACTGCCATCACTACCATCACTGTCATCACTGCCATCACTGTCATCACTACCATCACTGCCATCACTGCCATCACTGTCATCACTGCCATCACTGTCATCACTGTCATCACTGTCATCACTACCATCACTGCCATCACTACCATCACTATCATCACTGCCATCACTGTCATCAGTACCATCACTACCTTCAATACCATCACTGTCATCACTGTCATCACTACCATCACTATCATCACTGCCATCACTGTCATCACTGTCATCACTACCATCACTGCCATCACTACCATCACTACCATCACTGTCATCACTGTCATCACTGTCATCACTACCATCACTACCTTCACTGTCATCACTACCATCACTGTCATCACTACCATCACTGTCATCACTGCCATCACTGTCATCACTTCCATCACTACCATCACTACCATCACTGTCATCACTGTCATCACTACCATCACTGTCATCACTACCATCACTGCCATCACTGTCATCACTACCATCACTGTCATCACTGTCATCACTGCCATCACTGTCATCACTGTCATCACTACCATCACTACCATCACTGTCATCACTGTCATCACTGCCATCACTACCATCACTACCATCACTGTCATCACTGTCATCACTACCATCACTGCCATCACTGTCATCACTACCATCACTGTCATCACTACCATCACTGCCATCACTACCATCACTGTCATCACTACCATCACTGCCATCACTACCATCACTACCATCACTGTCATCACTACCATCACTGTCATCACTACCATCACTGTCATCACTGTCATCACTGTCATCACTAACATCACTGTCATCAGTACCATCACTACCATCAATGTCATCACTACCATCACTGTCATCACTACCATCACTACCATCACTGTCATCACTGCCATCACTGCCATCACTGTCATCACTACCATCACTGTCATCACTGCCATCACTGTCATCACTGTCATCACTACCATCACTTCCATCACTGCCATCACTGTCATCACTACCATCACTGTCATCACTACCATCACTGTCATCACTACCATCACTGTCATCACTGCCATCACTGTCATCACTGTCATCACTACCATCACTGTCATCACTGTCATCACTGTCATCACTACCATCACTGTCATCACTACCATCACTGTCATCACTCTCATCACTGTCATCACTGTCATCACTGTCATCACTACCATCACTGTCATCACTGTCATCACTGCCATCACTACCATCACTGCCATCACTACCATCACTGTCATCACTGTCATCACTACCATCACTGTCATCACTGTCATCACTGCCATCACTGTCATCACTACCATCACTTCCATCACTGCCATCACTGTCATAAATGTCATCACTACCATCACTGTCATCACTGTCATCACTGTCATCACTGTCATCACTACCATCACTGTCATCACTAACATCACTGTCATCACTACCATCACTGTCATCACTGCCATCACTGTCATCACTGTCATCACTACCATCACTGTCATCACTGCCATCACTGTCATCACTGTCATCACTACCATCACTGTCATCACTGTCATCACTACCATCACTGTCATCACAGTCATCACTGTCATCACTGTCATCAATGTCATCACTACCATCACTGCCATCACTATCATCACTGTCATCACTGCCATCACGACCATCACTGTCATCACTGTCACCACTGTCATCACTACCATCACTGTCATCACTGTCATCACTACCATCACTGTCATCACTGCCATCACTGTCATCACTGTCATCACTACCATCACTGTCATCACTGCCATCACTGTCATCACTGTCATCACTACCATCACTGTCATCACTACCATCACTGTCATCACTGCCATCACTGTCATCACTACCATCACTGTCATCACTGCCATCACTGTCATCACTACCATCACTGTCATCACTACCATCACTGTCATCACTGCCATCACTGTCATCACTGTCATCGCTGTCATCATTACCATCACTGTCATCACTGTCATCACTACCATCACTGTCATCACTGTCATCACTACGATCACTGTCATCACGACCATCACTGTCATCACTACCATCACTGCCATCACTACCATCACTGTCATCACTGCCATCACTACCATCACTGTCATCCCTACCATCACTGCCATCACTACCATCACTGTCATCACTACCATCACTGCCATCACTACCATCACTGTCATCACTGCCATCACTGTCATCACTACCATCACTGCCATCACTGCCATCACTGCCATCACTGTCATCACTGCCATCACTGTCATCACTGTCATCACTGTCATCACTACCATCACTGCCATCACTACCATCACTATCATCACTGCCATCACTGCCATCACTACCATCACTGTCATCACTGCCATCACTGTCATGAGTACCATCACTACCTTCAATACCATCACTGTCATCACTGTCATCACTACCATCACTATCATCACTGCCATCACTGTCATCACTGTCATCACTACCATCACTGCCATCACTACCATCACTGTCATCACTGTCATCACTACCATCACTACCTTCACTGTCATCACTACCATCACTGTCATCACTACCATCACTGTCATCACTGCCATCACTCATCACTTCCATCACTACCATCACTACCATCACTGTCATCACTACCATCACTGTCATCACTACCATCACTGCCATCACTGTCATCACTACCATCACTGTCATCACTGCCATCACTGTCATCACTGTCATCACTACCATCACTACCATCACTGTCATCACTACCATCACTGTCATTACTACCATCACTGTCATCACTGCCATCACTACCATCACTACCATCACTGTCATCACTGTCATCACTACCATCACTGCCATCACTGTCATCACTACCATCACTGTCATCACTGTCATCACTACCATCACTGTCATCACAGTCATCACTGTCATCACTGTCATCAATGTCATCACTACCATCACTGCCATCACTATCATCACTGTCATCACTGCCATCACTACCATCACTGTCATCACTGCCATCACTACCATCACTACCATCACTGTCCTCACTACCATCACTGTCATCACTGTCACCACTGTCATCACTACCATCACTGTCATCACTGCCATCACTATCATCACTGTCATCACTGCCATCACTACCATCACTGTCATCACTGCCATCACTACCATCACTACCATCACTGTCCTCACTACCATCACTCATCACTGTCACCACTGTCATCACTACCATCACTGTCATCACTGTCATCACTACCATCACTGTCATCACTGCCATCACTGTCATCACTGTCATCACTACCATCACTGCCATCACTGTCATCACTGTCATCACTACCATCACTGTCATCACTGCCATCACTGTCATCACTACCATCACTGTCATCACTGCCATCACTGTCATCACTGTCATCACTACCATCACTGTCATCACTACCATCACTGTCATCACTGCCATCACTGTCATCACTGTCATCGCTGTCATCATTACCATCACTGTCATCACTGTCATCACTACCATCACTGTCATCACTGTCATCACTACGATCACTGTCATCACGACCATCACTGTCATCACTACCATCACTGCCATCACTACCATCACTGTCATCACTGCCATCACTACCATCACTGTCATCCCTACCATCACTGCCATCACTACCATCACTGTCATCACTACCATCACTGCCATCACTACCATCACTGTCATCACTGCCATCACTACCATCACTGCCATCACTGCCATCACTGTCATCACTGCCATCACTGCCATCACTGCCATCACTGCCATCACTGTCATCACTGCCATCACTGCCATCACTGCCATCACTGTAATCACTGTCATCACTTCCATCACTGTCATCACTGTCATCACTACCATCACTGCCATCACTATCATCACTGCCATCACTGTCATCACTGTCATCACTGCCATCACTACCATCATTGTCATCACTGCCATCACTGTCATCAGTACCATCACTACCTTCAATACCATCACTGTCATCACTGTCATCACTACCATCACTGTCATCACTACCATCACTGCCATCACTACCATCACTACCATCACTGTCATCACTGTCATCACTGTCATCACTACCATCACTACCTTCACTGTCATCACTACCATCACTGTCATCACTACCATCACTGTCATCACTGCCATCACTGTCATCACTTCCATCACTACCATCACTACCATCACTGTCATCACTGTCATCACTACCATCACTGTCATCACTACCATCACTGCCATCACTGTCATCACTACCATCACTGTCATCACTGTCATCACTGCCATCACTGTCATCACTGTCATCACTACCATCACTACCATCACTGTCATCACTACCATCACTGTCATCACTATCATCACTGCCATCACTACCATCACTACCATCACTGTCATCACTGTCATCACTACCATCACTGCCATCACTGTCATCACTACCATCACTGTCATCACTACCATCACTGCCATCACTACCATCACTGTCATCACTACCATCACTGCCATCACTACCATCACTACCATCACTGTCATCACTACCATCACTGTCATCACTGCCATCACTGCCATCACTGTCATCACTGTCATCACTACCATCACTGTCATCACTGTCATCACTGTCATCACTAACATCACTGTCATCAGTACCATCACTACCATCACTGTCATCACTGTCATCACTGCCATCACTGTCATCACTACCGTCACTGTCATCAATGTCATCACTACCATCACTGTCATCACTACCATCACTGTCATCACTGCCATCACTGCCATCACTGTCATCACTGTCATCACTACCATCACTGTCATCACTGTCATCACTAACATCACTGTCATCACTACCATCACTGTCATCACTGCCATCACTGCCATCACTGTCATCACTGTCATCACTGCCATCACTGCCATCACTGTCATCACTGTCATCACTACCATCACTGTCATCACTGTCATCACTGCCATCACTGCCATCACTGTCATCGCTGTCATCACTACCATCACTGTCATCACTGCCATCACTGTCATCACTACCATCACTGTCATCACTGCCATCACTGTCATCAGTACCATCACTACCATCACTACCATCACTACCATCACTGTCATCACTGCCATCACTGCCATCACTGTCATCACTACCATCACTGACATCACTGTCATCACTGCCATTACTGCCATCACTGCCATCACTGCCATCACTGCCATCACTGTAATCACTGTCATCACTGCCATCACTGCCATCACTGTCATCACTACCATCACTGTCATCACTGCCATCACTGTAATCACTACCATCACTACCATCACTGTCATCACTGTCATCACTGCCATCACTGCCATCACTGTCATCACTACCATCTCTGTCATCACTACCATCACTGTCATCACTGTCATCACTCTCATCACTACCATCACTGCCATCACTACCATCACTGTCATCACTACCATCACTGTCATCACTACCATCACTGTCATCAGTACCATCACTACCATCACTGCCATCACTGTCATCACTGCCATCACTGTCATCACTGTCATCACTACCATCACTGCCATCACTATCATCACTACCATCACTGTCATCACTGTCATCACTGCCATCACTGTCATCACTGCCATCACTGTCATCACTACCATCACTGTCATCACTACCATCACTGTCATCACTGCCATCACTGTCATCACTACCATCACTGTCATCACTACCATCACTGTCATCACTGCCATCACTACCATCACTGTCATCACTACCATCACTGTCATCACTACCATCACTGTCATCACTGTCATCACTCATCACTGCCATCACTGTCATCACTACCATCACTGTCATCACTGTCATCACTACCATCACTGCCATCACTGCCATCACTGTCATCACTCATCACTGTCATCACTACCATCACTGTCATCACTGCCATCACTGCCATCACTCTCATCACTGTCATCACTGCCATCACTGCCATCACTGTCATCACTACCATCACTGCCATCACTGTCATCAATGTCATCACTGTCATCATTACCATCACTACCATCACTACCATCACTGTCATCACTGCCATCACTACCATCACTGTCATCACTGTCATCGCTACTATCGCTGTCATCGCTGTCATCACTGCCATCACTGTCATCACTACAATCACTGTCATCACTACCATCACTGTCATCACTGTCATCACTACCATCACTGCCATCACTGCCATCACTGTCATCACTGTCATCACTCATCACTGTCATCACTACCATCACTGCCATCACTGTCATCACTACCATCACTGTCATCACTACCATCACTGTCATCACTGCCATCACTGTCATCACTACCATCACTGTCATCACTGTCATCACTACCATCACTGTCATCACTGTCATCACTGCCATCACTGTCATCACTGCCATCACTGTCATCACTGCCATCACTGTCATCACTGTCATCACTGTCATCACTACCATCACTGTCATCAATACCATCACTACCATCACTGCCATCACTGTCATCACTACCATCACTGTCATCACTACCATCACTGTCATCACTGCCATCACTGTCATCACTACCATCACTGTCATCACTGTCATCACTGCCATCACTGTCATCACTACCATCACTGTCATCACTACCATCACTGTCATCACTGCCATCAATGTCATCACTGTCATCACTACCATCACTTCCATCACTGCCATCACTGTCATCACTACCATCACTGTCATCACTACCATCACTACCATCACTGTCATCACTGCCATCACTGTCATCACTGTCATCACTACCATCACTTCCATCACTGCCATCACTGTCATCACTACCATCACTGTCATCACTACCATCACTGTCATCACTACCATCACTGTCATCACTGTCATCACTACCATCACTGTCATCACTCTCATCACTGTCATCACTGTCATCACTGTCATCACTACCATCACTGTCATCACTGTCATCACTGCCATCACTACCATCACTGTCATCACTGTCATCAATGTCATCACTACCATC
Organism: Eledone cirrhosa; assembly: GCA_964016885.1. Taxonomy (NCBI): domain Eukaryota; kingdom Metazoa; phylum Mollusca; class Cephalopoda; order Octopoda; family Eledonidae; genus Eledone; species Eledone cirrhosa. Next base: position 18,859,115 of record OZ024749.1, on the reverse strand, counting down.
ACTGTCATCACTGTCATCACTGTCATCACTGCCATCACTGTCATCACTGTCATCACTATCATCACTACCATCACTGTCATCACTGTCATCACTGTCATCACTACCATCACTTCCATCACTGCCATCACTGTCATCACTACCATCACTGTCATCACTACCATCACTGTCATCACTACCATCACTGTCATCACTGCCATCACTGTCATCACTGTCATCACTACCATCACTGTCATCACTGTCATCACTGTCATCACTACCATCACTGTCATCACTACCATCACTGTCATCACTCTCATCACTGTCATCACTGTCATCACTGTCATCACTACCATCACTGTCATCACTGTCATCACTGCCATCACTACCATCACTGTCATCACTGTCATCACTACCATCACTGTCATCACTGTCATCACTGCCATCACTGCCATCACTGTCATCACTACCATCACTTCCATCACTGCCATCACTGTCATAAATGTCATCACTACCATCACTGTCATCACTGTCATCACTGTCATCACTGTCATCACTACCATCACTGTCATCACTAACATCACTGTCATCACTACCATCACTGTCATCACTGCCATCACTGTCATCACTGTAATCACTGTCATCACTACCATCACTGTCATCACTGCGATCACTGTCATCACTGTCATCACTACCATCACTGTCATCACTGTCATCACTACCATCACTGTCATCACAGTCATCACTGTCATCACTGTCATCAATGTCATCACTACCATCACTGTCATCACTACCATCACTGTCATCACTCTCATCACTGTCATCACTGTCATCACTGTCATCACTACCATCACTGTCATCACTGTCATCACTGCCATCACTACCATCACTGTCATCAATGTCATCACTACCATCACTGTCATCACTGTCATCACTGTCATCACTGCCATCACTGTCATCACTATCATCACTACCATCACTGTCATCACTACCATCACTGTCATCACTGCCATCACTGTCATCACTGTAATCACTGTCATCACTACCATCACTGTCATCACTGTCATCACTGTCATCACTACCATCACTGTCATCACTGTCATCACTACCATCACTGTCATCACTGTCATCACTGTCATCACTGTCATCACTGTCATCAATGTCATCACTACCATCACTGCCATCACTATCATCACTGTCATCACTGCCATCACTACCATCACTGTCATCACTGCCATCACTACCATCACTACCATCACTGTCCTCACTACCATCACTGTCATCACTTCCATCACTACCATCACTACCATCACTGTCATCACTGTCATCACTACCATCACTGTCATCACTACCATCACTGCCATCACTGTCATCACTACCATCACTGTCATCACTGTCATCACTGCCATCACTGTCATCACTGTCATCACTACCATCACTACCATCACTGTCATCACTACCATCACTGTCATCACTGTCATCACTGCCATCACTACCATCACTACCATCACTGTCATCACTGTCATCACTACCATCACTGCCATCACTGTCATCACTACCATCACTGTCATCACTACCATCACTGCCATCACTACCATCACTGTCATCACTACCATCACTGCCATCACTACCATCACTACCATCACTGTCATCACTACCATCACTGTCATCACTGCCATCACTGCCATCACTGTCATCACTGTCATCACTACCATCACTGTCATCACTGTCATCACTGTCATCACTAACATCACTGTCATCAGTACCATCACTACCATCACTGTCATCACTGTCATCACTGTCATCACTGCCATCACTGTCATCACTACCGTCACTGTCATCAATGTCATCACTACCATCACTGTCATCACTACCATCACTGTCATCACTGCCATCACTGTCATCACTGTCATCACTACCATCACTGTCATCACTGTCATCACTAACATCACTGTCATCACTACCATCACTGTCATCACTGCCATCACTGCCATCACTGTCATCACTGTCATCACTGCCATCACTGCCATCACTGTCATCACTGTCATCACTACCATCACTGTCATCACTGTCATCAATGTCATCACTACCATCACTGTCATCACTACCATTACTGTCATCACTGCCATCACTGCCATCACTGTCATTACTGTCATCACTGCCATCACTGTCATCACTGTCATCACTACCATCACTGTCATCACTGCCATCACTGTCATCACTACCATCACTGTCATCACTGCCATCACTGTCATCAGTACCATCACTACCATCACTACCATCACTGTCATCACTGCCATCACTGCCATCACTGTCATCACTACCATCACTGACATCACTGTCATCACTGCCATTACTGCCATCACTGCCATCACTGCTATCACTGCCATCACTGTAATCACTGTCATCACTGCCATCACTGCCATCACTGTCATCACTACCATCACTGTCATCACTGCCATCACTGTAATCACTGTCATCACTACCATCACTACCATCACTGTCATCACTGCCATCACTGCCATCACTGTCATCACTACCATCTCTGTCATCACTACCATCACTGTCATCACTGTCATCACTGTCATCACTCTCATCACTACCATCACTGCCATCACTACCATCACTGTCATCACTACCATCACTACCATCACTGTCATCAGTACCATCACTACCATCACTGCCATCACTGTCATCACTGCCATCACTGTCATCACTGTCATCACTACCATCACTGCCATCACTATCATCACTACCATCACTGCCATCACTGTCATCACTGTCATCACTGCCATCACTGTCATCACTGCCATCACTGTCATCACTACCATCACTGTCATCACTACCATCACTGTCATCACTGCCATCACTGTCATCACTACCATCACTGTCATCACTACCATCACTGTCATCACTGCCATCACTACCATCACTGTCATCACTACCATCACTGTCATCACTACCATCACTGTCATCACTGTCATCACTCATCACTGCCATCACTGTCATCACTACCATCACTGTCATCACTACCATCACTGCCATCACTGCCATCACTGTCATCACTCATCACTGTCATCACTACCATCACTGTCATCACTGCCATCACTGCCATCACTCTCATCACTGTCATCACTGCCATCACTGCCATCACTGTCATCACTACCATCACTGCCATCACTGTCATCAATGTCATCACTGTCATCATTACCATCACTACCATCACTACCATCACTGTCATCACTGCCATCACTACCATCACTGTCATCACTGTCATCGCTACTATCGCTGTCATCGCTGTCATCACTGCCATCACTGTCATCACTACAATCACTGTCATCACTACCATCACTGTCATCACTGTCATCACTACCATCACTGCCATCACTGCCATCACTGTCATCACTGTCATCACTCATCACTGTCATCACTACCATCACTGCCATCACTGTCATCACTACCATCACTGTCATCACTACCATCACTGTCATCACTGCCATCACTGTCATCACTACCATCACTGTCATCACTGTCATCACTACCATCACTGTCATCACTGTCATCACTGCCATCACTGTCATCACTGCCATCACTGTCATCACTGCCATCACTGTCATCAGTGTCATCACTGTCATCACTGTCATCACTACCATCACTGTCATCAATACCATCACTACCATCACTGCCATCACTGTCATCACTACCATCACTGTCATCACTACCATCACTGTCATCACTGCCATCACTGTCATCACTACCATCACTGTCATCACTAACATCACTGTCATCACTGCCATCACTGTCATCACTACCATCACTGTCATCACTACCATCACTGTCATCACTGCCATCAATGTCATCACTGTCATCACTACCATCACTTCCATCACTGCCATCACTGTCATCACTACCATCACTGTCATCACTACCATCACTACCATCACTGTCATCACTGCCATCACTGTCATCACTGTCATCACTACCATCACTTCCATCACTGCCATCACTGTCATCACTACCATCACTGTCATCACTACCATCACTGTCATCACTACCATCACTGTCATCACTGTCATCACTACCATCACTGTCATCACTCTCATCACTGTCATCACTGTCATCACTGTCATCACTACCATCACTGTCATCACTGTCATCACTGCCATCACTACCATCACTGTCATCACTGTCATCAATGTCATCACTACCATCACTGTCATCACTGTCATCACTGTCATCACTGCCATCACTGTCATCACTATCATCACTACCATCACTGTCATCACTGCCATCACTGTCATCACTGTCATCACTACCATCACTTCCATCACTGCCATCACTGTCATCACTACCATCACTGTCATCACTACCATCACTGTCATCACTACCATCACTGTCATCACTGCCATCACTGTCATCACTGTCATCACTACCATCACTGTCATCACTGTCATCACTGTCATCACTACCATCACTGTCATCACTACCATCACTGTCATCACTCTCATCACTGTCATCACTGTCATCACTGTCATCACTACCATCACTGTCATCACTGCCATCACTACCATCACTGTCATCACTGTCATCACTACCATCACTGTCATCACTGTCATCACTGTCATCACTGCCATCACTGTCATCACTACCATCACTGCCATCACTGTCATAAATGTCATCACTACCATCACTGTCATCACTGTCATCACTGTCATCACTGTCATCACTAACATCACTGTCATCACTACCATCACTGTCATCACTGCCATCACTGTCATCACTACCATCACTGTCATCACTAACATCACTGTCATCACTACCATCACTGTCATCACTGCCATCACTGTCATCACTACCATCACTGTCATCACTGCGATCACTGTCATCACTACCATCACTGTCATCACTGTCATCACTACCATCACTGTCATCACAGTCATCACTGTCATCACTGTCATCAATGTCATCACTACCATCACTGTCATCACTACCATCACTGTCATCACTCTCATCACTGTCATCACTGTCATCACTGTCATCACTACCATCACTGTCATCACTGTCATCACTGCCATCACTGCCATCACTGTCATCAATGTCATCACTACCATCACTGTCATCACTGTCATCACTGTCATCACTGCCATCACTGTCATCACTACCATCACTGTCATCACTGCCATCACTGTCATCACTGTAATCACTGTCATCACTACCATCACTGTCATCACTGCCATCACTGTCATCACTGTCATCACTACCATCACTGTCATCACTGTCATCACTGTCATCACTGTCATCAATGTCATCACTACCATCACTGCCATCACTATCATCACTGTCATCACTGCCATCACTACCATCACTGTCATCACTGCCATCACTACCATCACTACCATCACTGTCCTCACTACCATCACTGTCATCACTGTCATCACTGTCACCACTGTCATCACTACCATCACTGTCATCACTGTCATCACTACCATCACTGTCATCACTGTCATCACTGTCATCACTACCATCACTGTCATCACTGCCATCACTGTCATCACTGTCATCACTACCATCACTGTCATCACTGCCATCACTGTCATCACTGTCATCACTACCATCACTGTCATCCATCACTGTCATCACTGCCATCACTGTCATCACTGTCATCACTGTCATCATTACCATCACTGTCATCACTGTCATCACTACCATCACTGTCATCACTACCATCACTGTCATCACTGTCATCACTGTCATCACTGTCATCACTACCATCACTGTCATCACTGTCATCACTGTCATCACTACCATCACTGTCATCACTACCATCACTGCCATCACTGTCATCACTGTCATCACTGTCATCATTACCATCACTGTCATCACTGTCATCACTACCATCACTGTCATCACTACCATCACTGTCATCACTACCATCACTGCCATCACTGTCATCACTGTCATCACTGCCATCACTACCATCACTGTCATCACTACCATCACTGTCATCACTACCATCACTGTCATCACTACCATCACTGTCATCACTACCATCACTGCCATCACTACCATCACTGTCATCACTACCATCACTACCATCACTGTCATCACTGCCATCACTGTCATCACTACCATCTCTACCATCATTGCCATCACTGTCATCACTGCCATCACTGCCATCACTGTCATCACTGCCATCACTACCATCACTGTCATCACTGTCATCACTGCCATCACTGTCATCAGTACCATCACTACCATCACTGTCATCACTGTCATCACTGCCATCACTACCTTCACCACCATCACTGTCATCACTGTCATCACTGTCATCACTACCATCACTGCCATCACTACCATCACTGTCATCACTGTCATCACTGTCATCACTACCATCACTACCATCACTGTCATCACTACCATCACTGTCATCACTACCATCACTGTCATCACTGCCATCACTGTCATCATTACCATCACTACCATCACTACCATCACTGTCATCACTGTCATCACTACCATCACTGTCATCACTACCATCACTGCCATCACTGTCATCACTACCATCACTGTCATCACTGCCATCACTGTCATCACTGTCATCACTACCATCACTACCATCACTGTCATCACTACCATCACTGTCATTACTACCATCACTGTCATCACTGCCATCACTACCATCACTACCATCACTGTCATCACTGTCATCACTACCAAAACTGCCATCACTGTCATCACTACCATCACTGTCATCACTGTCATCACTACCATCACTGTCATCACTACCATCACTGTCATCACTGTCATCACTACCATCACTGCCATCACTACCATCACTGTCATCACTACCATCACTGTCATCACTGTCATCACTGTCATCACTACCATCACTGTCATCACTACCATCACTGTCATCACTGCCATCACTGCCATCACTACCATCACTGTCATCACTGTCATCACTGTCATCACTACCATCACTGCCATCACTGTCATCACTACCATCACTGTCATCACTGTCATCACTACCATCACTGTCATCACTACCATCACTGTCATCACTGTCATCACTACCATCACTGCCATCACTACCATCACTGTCATCACTACCATCACTGTCATCACTGTCATCACTGTCATCACTACCATCACTGTCATCACTACCATCACTGTCATCACTACCATCACTGTCATCACTGTCATCACTACCATCACTGTCATCACTGTCATCACTGTCATCACTACCATCACTGTCATCACTGTCATCACTGTCATCACTAACATCACTGTCATCAGTACCATCACTACCATCACTGTCATCACTGCCATCACTGTCATCACTACCATCACTGTCATCACTGCCATCACTGTCATCAGTACCATCACTACCATCACTACCATCACTGTCATCACTGTCATCACTGCCATCACTGTCATCACTACCGTCACTGTCATCAATGTCATCACTACCATCACTGTCATCACTACCATCACTGTCATCACTGTCATCACTACCATCACTGTCATCACTGTCATCACTGTCATCACTAACATCACTGTCATCAGTACCATCACTACCTTCACCACCATCACTGTCATCACTGCCATCACTGTCATCACTGTCATCACTACCATCACTGCCATCACTACCATCACTACCATCACTGTCATCACTGTCATCACTGTCATCACTACCATCACTGTCATCACTACCATCACTGTCATCACTACCATCACTGTCATCACTGCCATCACTGTCATCATTACCATCACTACCATCACTACCATCACTGTCATCACTGTCATCACTACCATCACTACCATCACTGCCATCACTGTCATCACTACCATCACTGTCATCACTGCCATCACTGTCATCACTGTCATCACTGTCATCACTACCATCACTACCATCACTGTCATCACTACCATCACTGTCATTACTACCATCACTGTCATCACTGCCATCACTACCATCACTACCATCACTGTCATCACTGTCATCACTGTCATCACTACCATCACTGCCATCACTGTCATCACTACCATCACTGTCATCACTGTCATCACTACCATCACTGTCATCACTGTCATAACTACCATCACTGCCATCACTACCATCACTGTCATCACTACCATCACTGTCATCACTGTCATCACTGTCATCACTACCATCACTGTCATCACTACCATCACTGTCATCACTGCCATCACTGCCATCACTACCATCACTGTCATCACTGTCATCACTGTCATCACTGCCATCACTGTCATCACTACCATCACTGTCATCACTGTCATCACTACCATCACTATCATCACTACCATCACTGTCATCACTGTCATCACTACCATCACTGCCATCACTACCATCACTGTCATCACTACCATCACTGTCATCACTGTCATCACTGTCATCACTACCATCACTGTCATCACTACCATCACTGTCATCACTACCATCACTGTCATCACTGTCATCACTACCATCACTGTCATCACTGTCATCACTACCATCACTGTCATCACTGTCATCACTGTCATCACTAACATCACTGTCATCAGTACCATCACTACCATCACTGTCATCACTGCCATCACTGTCATCACTACCATCACTGTCATCACTGCCATCACTGTCATCAGTACCATCACTGTCATCACTGCCATCACTGTCATCAGTACCATCACTACCATCACTACCATCACTGTCATCACTGTCATCACTACCGTCACTGTCATCAATGTCATCACTACCATCACTGTCATCACTACCATCACTGTCATCACTGTCATCACTACCATCACTGTCATCACTGTCATCACTGTCATCACTAACATCACTGTCATCAGTACCATCACTGTCATCAGTACCATCACTACCATCACTGTCATCACTGCCATCACTGTCATCACTACCATCACTGTCATCACTGCCATCACTGTCATCACTGTCATCACTACCATCACTGTCATCACTGCCATCACTGTCATCACTGTCATCACTACCATCACTGTCATCACTACCATCACTGTCATCACTGTCATCACTGTCATCACTAACATCACTGTCATCAGTACCATCACTACCATCAATGTCATCACTACCATCACTGTCATCACTACCATCACTACCATCACTGTCATCACTGCCATCACTGCCATCACTGTCATCACTACCATCACTGTCATCACTGCCATCACTGTCATCACTGTCATCACTACCATCACTTCCATCACTGCCATCACTGTCATCACTACCATCACTGTCATCACTACCATCACTGTCATCACTACCATCACTGTCATCACTGCCATCACTGCCATCACTGTCATCACTGTCATCACTGTCATCACTACCATCACTGTCATCACTACCATCACTGTCATCACTCTCATCACTGTCATCACTGTCATCACTGTCATCACTACCATCACTGTCATCACTGCCATCACTACCATCACTGTCATCACTGTCATCACTACCATCACTGTCATCACTGTCATCACTGCCATCACTGCCATCACTGTCATCACTACCATCACTTCCATCACTGCCATCACTGTCATAAATGTCATCACTACCATCACTGTCATCACTGTCATCACTGTCATCACTACCATCACTGTCATCACTAACATCACTGTCATCACTACCATCACTGTCATCACTGCCATCACTGTAATCACTGTCATCACTACCATCACTGTCATCACTGCCATCACTGTCATCACTGTCATCACTACCATCACTGTCATCACTGTCATCACTACCATCACTGTCATCACTGTCATCAATGTCATCACTACCATCACTGCCATCACTATCATCACTGCCATCACTACCATCACTGTCATCACTGCCATCACTACCATCACTGTCCTCACTACCATCACTGTCATCACTGTCACCACTGTCATCACTACCATCACTGTCATCACTGTCATCACTACCATCACTGTCATCACTGCCATCACTGTCATCACTGTCATCACTACCATCACTGTCATCACTGCCATCACTGTCATCACTGTCATCACTACCATCACTGTCATCACTACCATCACTGTCATCACTGCCATCACTGTCATCACTACCATCACTGTCATCACTGCCATCACTGTCATCACTGTCATCACTACCATCACTGTCATCACTGCCATCACTGTCATCACTGTCATCGCTGTCATCATTACCATCACTGTCATCACTGTCATCACTACCATCACTGTCATCACTGTCATCACTACGATCACTGTCATCACGACCATCACTGTCATCACTACCATCACTGCCATCACTACCATCACTGTCATCACTGCCATCACTACCATCACTGTCATCCCTACCATCACTGCCATCACTACCATCACTGTCATCACTACCATCACTGCCATCACTACCATCACTGTCATCACTGCCATCACTGTCATCACTACCATCACTGCCATCACTGCCATCACTGTCATCACTGCCATCACTGTCATCACTGTCATCACTGTCATCACTACCATCACTGCCATCACTACCATCACTATCATCACTGCCATCACTGTCATCACTGTCATCACTGCCATCACTACCATCACTGTCATCACTGCCATCACTGTCATCAGTACCATCACTACCTTCAATACCATCACTGTCATCACTGTCATCACTACCATCACTATCATCACTGCCATCACTGTCATCACTGTCATCACTACCATCACTGCCATCACTACCATCACTACCATCACTGTCATCACTGTCATCACTGTCATCACTACCATCACTACCTTCACTGTCATCACTACCATCACTGTCATCACTACCATCACTGTCATCACTGCCATCACTGTCATCACTTCCATCACTGTCATCACTGTCATCACTACCATCACTGTCATCACTACCATCACTGCCATCACTGTCATCACTACCATCACTGTCATCACTGTCATCACTGCCATCACTGTCATCACTGTCATCACTACCATCACTACCATCACTGTCATCACTGTCATCACTGCCATCACTACCATCACTACCATCACTGTCATCACTGTCATCACTACCATCACTGCCATCACTGTCATCACTACCATCACTGTCATCACTACCATCACTGCCATCACTACCATCACTACCATCACTGTCATCACTACCATCACTGTCATCACTACCATCACTGTCATCACTAACATCACTGTCATCAGTACCATCACTACCATCAATGTCATCACTACCATCACTGTCATCACTACCATCACTACCATCACTGTCATCACTGCCATCACTGCCATCACTGTCATCACTACCATCACTGTCATCACTGCCATCACTGTCATCACTGTCATCACTACCATCACTTCCATCACTGCCATCACTGTCATCACTACCATCACTGTCATCACTACCATCACTGTCATCACTACCATCACTGTCATCACTGCCATCACTGTCATCACTGTCATCACTACCATCACTGTCATCACTGTCATCACTGTCATCACTACCATCACTGTCATCACTACCATCACTCTCATCACTGTCATCACTGTCATCACTACCATCACTGTCATCACTGTCATCACTGCCATCACTACCATCACTGTCATCACTGTCATCACTACCATCACTGTCATCACTGCCATCACTGCCATCACTGTCATCACTACCATCACTTCCATCACTGCCATCACTGTCATAAATGTCATCACTACCATCACTGTCATCACTGTCATCACTGTCATCACTGTCATCACTACCATCACTGTCATCACTAACATCACTGTCATCACTACCATCACTGTCATCACTGCCATCACTGTCATCACTGTAATCACTGTCATCACTACCATCACTGTCATCACTGCCATCACTGTCATCACTGTCATCACTACCATCACTGTCATCACTGTCATCACTACCATCACTGTCATCACAGTCATCACTGTCATCACTGTCATCAATGTCATCACTACCATCACTGCCATCACTATCATCACTGTCATCACTGCCATCACTACCATCACTGTCATCACTGCCATCACTACCATCACTACCATCACTGTCCTCACTACCATCACTGTCATCACTGTCACCACTGTCATCACTACCATCACTGTCATCACTGTCATCACTACCATCACTGTCATCACTGCCATCACTGTCATCACTGTCATCACTACCATCACTGTCATCACTGCCATCACTGTCATCACTGTCATCACTACCATCACTGTCATCACTACCATCACTGTCATCACTGCCATCACTGTCATCACTACCATCACTGTCATCACTGCCATCACTGTCATCACTACCATCACTGTCATCACTACCATCACTGTCATCACTGCCATCACTGTCATCACTGTCATCGCTGTCATCATTACCATCACTGTCATCACTGTCATCACTACCATCACTGTCATCACTGTCATCACTACGATCACTGTCATCACGACCATCACTGTCATCACTACCATCACTGCCATCACTACCATCACTGTCATCACTGCCATCACTACCATCACTGTCATCCCTACCATCACTGCCATCACTACCATCACTGTCATCACTACCATCACTGCCATCACTACCATCACTGTCATCACTGCCATCACTGTCATCACTACCATCACTGCCATCACTGCCATCACTGCCATCACTGTCATCACTGCCATCACTGTCATCACTGTCATCACTACCATCACTGCCATCACTACCATCACTATCATCACTGCCATCACTGTCATCACTACCATCACTGCCATCACTACCATCACTACCATCACTGTCATCACTGTCATCACTGTCATCACTACCATCACTACCTTCACTGTCATCACTACCATCACTGTCATCACTACCATCACTGTCATCACTGCCATCACTGTCATCACTTCCATCACTACCATCACTACCATCACTGTCATCACTACCATCACTGTCATCACTACCATCACTGCCATCATTGTCATCACTACCATCACTGTCATCACTGTCATCACTGCCATCACTGTCATCACTGTCATCACTACCATCACTACCATCACTGTCATCACTACCATCACTGTCATTACTACCATCACTGTCATCACTGCCATCACTACCATCACTACCATCACTGTCATCACTGTCATCACTACCATCACTGCCATCACTGTCATCACTGTCATCACTACCATCACTGTCATCACTGTCATCACTACCATCACTGTCATCACAGTCATCACTGTCATCACTGTCATCAATGTCATCACTACCATCACTGCCATCACTATCATCACTGTCATCACTGCCATCACTACCATCACTGTCATCACTGCCATCACTACCATCACTACCATCACTGTCCTCACTACCATCACTGTCATCACTGTCACCACTGTCATCACTACCATCACTGTCATCACTGCCATCACTATCATCACTGTCATCACTGCCATCACTACCATCACTGTCATCACTGCCATCACTACCATCACTACCATCACTGTCCTCACTACCATCACTGTCATCACTGTCACCACTGTCATCACTACCATCACTGTCATCACTGTCATCACTACCATCACTGTCATCACTGCCATCACTGTCATCACTACCATCACTGTCATCACTGCCATCACTGTCATCACTACCATCACTGTCATCACTACCATCACTGTCATCACTGCCATCACTGTCATCACTACCATCACTGTCATCACTGCCATCACTGTCATCACTGTCATCACTACCATCACTGTCATCACTACCATCACTGTCATCACTGCCATCACTGTCATCACTGTCATCGCTGTCATCATTACCATCACTGTCATCACTGTCATCACTACCATCACTGTCATCACTGTCATCACTACGATCACTGTCATCACGACCATCACTGTCATCACTACCATCACTGCCATCACTACCATCACTGTCATCACTGCCATCACTACCATCACTGTCATCCCTACCATCACTGCCATCACTACCATCACTGTCATCACTACCATCACTGCCATCACTACCATCACTGTCATCACTGCCATCACTGTCATCACTACCATCACTGCCATCACTGCCATCACTGTCATCACTGCCATCACTGTCATCACTGTCATCACTGTCATCACTACCATCACTGCCATCACTACCATCACTATCATCACTGCCATCACTGTCATCACTGTCATCACTGCCATCACTACCATCACTGCCATCACTGTCATCAGTACCATCACTACCTTCAATACCATCACTGTCATCACTACCATCACTGTCATCACTACCATCACTGCCATCACTACCATCACTACCATCACTGTCATCACTGTCATCACTGTCATCACTACCATCACTACCTTCACTGTCATCACTACCATCACTGTCATCACTACCATCACTGTCATCACTGCCATCACTGTCATCACTTCCATCACTACCATCACTACCATCACTGTCATCACTGTCATCACTACCATCACTGTCATCACTACCATCACTGCCATCACTGTCATCACTACCATCACTGTCATCACTGCCATCACTGTCATCACTGTCATCACTACCATCACTGTCATCACTACCATCACTGTCATCACTGTCATCACTGCCATCACTACCATCACTGTCATCACTGTCATCACTACCATCACTGCCATCACTGTCATCACTACCATCACTGTCATCACTACCATCACTGTCATCACTACCATCACTGCCATCACTACCATCACTGTCATCACTACCATCACTGCCATCACTACCATCACTACCATCACTGTCATCACTACCATCACTGTCATCACTGCCATCACTGCCATCACTGTCATCACTGTCATCACTACCATCACTGTCATCACTGTCATCACTGTCATCACTAACATCACTGTCATCAGTACCATCACTACCATCACTGTCATCACTGTCATCACTGTCATCACTGCCATCACTGTCATCACTACCGTCACTGTCATCAATGTCATCACTACCATCACTGTCATCACTACCATCACTGTCATCACTGCCATCACTGCCATCACTGTCATCACTGTCATCACTACCATCACTGTCATCACTGTCATCACTAACATCACTGTCATCACTACCATCACTGTCATCACTGCCATCACTGCCATCACTGTCATCACTGTCATCACTGCCATCACTGCCATCACTGTCATCACTGTCATCACTACCATCACTGTCATCACTGTCATCAATGTCATCACTGTCATCACTACCATCACTGTCATCACTGCCATCACTGCCATCACTGTCATCACTGTCATCACTGCCATCACTGCCATCACTGTCATCACTGTCATCACTACCATCACTGTCATCACTGCCATCACTGTCATCACTACCATCACTGTCATCACTGCCATCACTGTCATCAGTACAATCACTACCATCACTACCATCACTGTCATCACTGCCATCACTGCCATCACTGTCATCACTACCATCACTGCCATCACTGTCATCACTGTCATCACTGCCATTACTGCCATCACTGCCATCACTGCTATCACTGCCATCACTGTAATCACTGTCATCACTCATCACTGTCATCACTACCATCACTGCCATCACTGTCATCACTACCATCACTGTCATCACTACCATCACTGTCATCACTGCCATCACTGTCATCACTACCATCACTGTCATCACTAACATCACTGTCATCACTGCCATCACTGTCATCACTACCATCACTGTCATCACTACCATCACTGTCATCACTGCCATCAATGTCATCACTGTCATCACTACCATCACTTCCATCACTGCCATCACTGTCATCACTACCATCACTGTCATCACTACCATCACTACCATCACTGTCATCACTGCCATCACTGTCATCACTGTCATCACTACCATCACTTCCATCACTGCCATCACTGTCATCACTACCATCACTGTCATCACTACCATCACTGTCATCACTACCATCACTGTCATCACTGTCATCACTACCATCACTGTCATCACTCTCATCACTGTCATCACTGTCATCACTGTCATCACTACCATCACTGTCATCACTGTCATCACTGCCATCACTACCATCACTGTCATCACTGTCATCAATGTCATCACTACCATCACTGTCATCACTGTCATCACTGTCATCACTGCCATCACTGTCATCACTATCATCACTACCATCACTGTCATCACTGTCATCACTATCATCACTACCATCACTGTCATCACTACCATCACTGTCATCACTGCCATCACTGTCATCACTGTAATCACTGTCATCACTACCATCACTGTCATCACTGCCATCACTGTCATCACTGTCATCACTACCATCACTGTCATCACTGTCATCACTACCATCACTGTCATCACTGTCATCACTGTCATCACTGTCATCACTGTCATCACTGTCATCAATGTCATCACTACCATCACTGCCATCACTATCATCACTGCCATCACTACCATCACTGTCATCACTGCCATCACTACCATCACTACCATCACTGTCCTCACTACCATCACTGTCATCACTGTCACCACTGTCATCACTACCATCACTGTCATCACTGTCATCACTACCATCACTGTCATCACTGTCATCACTACCATCACTGTCATCACTGCCATCACTGTCATCACTGTCATCACTGTCATCACTGTCATCACTGTCATCATTACCATCACTGTCATCACTGTCATCACTACCATCACTGTCATCACTACCATCACTGTCATCACTGTCATCACTGTCATCACTGTCATCACTACCATCACTGTCATCACTGTCATCACTGTCATCACTGTCATCACTACCATCACTGTCATCACTACCATCACTGTCATCACTGCCATCACTGTCATCACTGTCATCACTGTCATCATTACCATCACTGTCATCACTACCATCACTGTCATCACTGTCATCACTACCATCACTGTCATCACGACCATCACTGTCATCACTACCATCACTGCCATCACTACCATCACTGCCATCACTACCATCACTGTCATCACTACCATCACTGTCATCACTACCATCACTGTCATCACTACCATCACTGCCATCACTACCATCACTGTCATCACTACCATCACTGCCATCACTACCATCACTGTCATCACTGCCATCACTGTCATCACTACCATCTCTACCATCATTGCCATCACTGTCATCACTGCCATCACTGCCATCACTGTCATCACTGCCATCACTACCATCACTGTCATCACTGTCATCACTGCCATCACTGTCATCAGTACCATCACTACCATCACTGTCATCACTGTCATCACTGCCATCACTACCTTCACCACCATCACTGCCATCACTGCCATCACTGTCATCACTGTCATCACTACCATCACTGCCATCACTACCATCACTACCATCACTGTCATCACTGTCATCACTGTCATCACTACCATCACTGTCATCACTACCATCACTGTCATCACTACCATCACTGTCATCACTGCCATCACTGTCATCATTACCATCACTACCATCACTACCATCACTGTCATCACTGTCATCACTACCATCACTGTCATCACTACCATCACTGCCATCACTGTCATCACTACCATCACTGTCATCACTGCCATCACTGTCATCACTGTCATCACTACCATCACTACCATCACTGTCATCACTGTCATCACTGTCATCACTACCATCACTGCCATCACTGTCATCACTACCATCACTGTCATCACTGTCATCACTACCATCACTGTCATCACTACCATCACTACCATCACTGCCATCACTACCATCACTGCCATCACTACCATCACTACCATCACTGTCATCACTACCATCACTGTCATCACTACCATCACTGTCATCACTGCCATCACTGCCATCACTACCATCACTGTCATCACTGTCATCACTGTCATCACTACCATCACTGCCATCACTGTCATCACTACCATCACTGTCATCACTACCATCACTGTCATCACTACCATCACTGTCATCACTGTCATCACTACCATCACTGCCATCACTACCATCACTGTCATCACTACCATCACTGTCATCACTGTCATCACTGTCATCACTACCATCACTGTCATCACTACCATCACTGTCATCACTACCATCACTGTCATCACTGTCATCACTACCATCACTGTCATCACTGTCATCACTGTCATCACTACCATCACTGTCATCACTGTCATCACTGTCATCACTAACATCACTGTCATCAGTACCATCACTACCATCACTGTCATCACTGCCATCACTGTCATCACTACCATCACTGTCATCACTGCCATCACTGTCATCAGTACCATCACTACCATCACTACCATCACTGTCATCACTGTCATCACTGTCATCACTGCCATCACTGTCATCACTACCGTCACTGTCATCAATGTCATCACTACCATCACTGTCATCACTGTCATCACTACCATCACTGTCATCACTGTCATCACTGTCATCACTGCCATCACTGTCATCACTACCATCACTGTCATCACTGCCATCACTGTCATCACTGTAATCACTGTCATCACTACCATCACTGTCATCACTGCCATCACTGTCATCACTGTCATCACTACCATCACTGTCATCACTGTCATCACTGTCATCACTGTCATCAATGTCATCACTACCATCACTGCCATCACTATCATCACTGTCATCACTGCCATCACTACCATCACTGTCATCACTGCCATCACTACCATCACTACCATCACTGTCCTCACTACCATCACTGTCATCACTGTCATCACTGTCACCACTGTCATCACTACCATCACTGTCATCACTGTCATCACTACCATCACTGTCATCACTGTCATCACTGTCATCACTACCATCACTGTCATCACTGCCATCACTGTCATCACTGTCATCACTACCATCACTGTCATCACTGCCATCACTGTCATCACTGTCATCACTACCATCACTGTCATCCATCACTGTCATCACTGCCATCACTGTCATCACTGTCATCACTGTCATCATTACCATCACTGTCATCACTGTCATCACTACCATCACTGTCATCACTACCATCACTGTCATCACTGTCATCACTGTCATCACTGTCATCACTACCATCACTGTCATCACTGTCATCACTGTCATCACTACCATCACTGTCATCACTACCATCACTGCCATCACTGTCATCACTGTCATCACTGTCATCATTACCATCACTGTCATCACTGTCATCACTACCATCACTGTCATCACTACCATCACTGTCATCACTGCCATCACTGTCATCACTGTCATCACTGCCATCACTACCATCACTGTCATCACTACCATCACTGTCATCACTACCATCACTGTCATCACTACCATCACTGTCATCACTACCATCACTGCCATCACTACCATCACTGTCATCACTACCATCACTACCATCACTGTCATCACTGCCATCACTGTCATCACTACCATCTCTACCATCATTGCCATCACTGTCATCACTGCCATCACTGCCATCACTGTCATCACTGCCATCACTACCATCACTGTCATCACTGTCATCACTGCCATCACTGTCATCAGTACCATCACTACCATCACTGTCATCACTGTCATCACTGCCATCACTACCTTCACCACCATCACTGTCATCACTGTCATCACTGTCATCACTACCATCACTGCCATCACTACCATCACTGTCATCACTGTCATCACTGTCATCACTACCATCACTACCATCACTGTCATCACTACCATCACTGTCATCACTACCATCACTGTCATCACTGCCATCACTGTCATCATTACCATCACTACCATCACTGTCATCACTGTCATCACTACCATCACTGTCATCACTACCATCACTGCCATCACTGTCATCACTACCATCACTGTCATCACTGCCATCACTGTCATCACTGTCATCACTACCATCACTACCATCACTGTCATCACTACCATCACTGTCATTACTACCATCACTGTCATCACTGCCATCACTACCATCACTACCATCACTGTCATCACTGTCATCACTACCATCACTGCCATCACTGTCATCACTACCATCACTGTCATCACTGTCATCACTACCATCACTGTCATCACTACCATCACTGTCATCACTGTCATCACTACCATCACTGCCATCACTACCATCACTGTCATCACTACCATCACTGTCATCACTGTCATCACTGTCATCACTACCATCACTGTCATCACTACCATCACTGTCATCACTGCCATCACTGCCATCACTACCATCACTGTCATCACTGTCATCACTGTCATCACTACCATCACTGCCATCACTGTCATCACTACCATCACTGTCATCACTGTCATCACTACCATCACTGTCATCACTACCATCACTGTCATCACTGTCATCACTACCATCACTGCCATCACTACCATCACTGTCATCACTACCATCACTGTCATCACTGTCATCACTGTCATCACTACCATCACTGTCATCACTACCATCACTGTCATCACTACCATCACTGTCATCACTGTCATCACTACCATCACTGTCATCACTGTCATCACTGTCATCACTACCATCACTGTCATCACTGTCATCACTGTCATCACTAACATCACTGTCATCAGTACCATCACTACCATCACTGTCATCACTGCCATCACTGTCATCACTACCATCACTGTCATCACTGCCATCACTGTCATCAGTACCATCACTACCATCACTACCATCACTGTCATCACTGTCATCACTGCCATCACTGTCATCACTACCGTCACTGTCATCAATGTCATCACTACCATCACTGTCATCACTACCATCACTGTCATCACTGTCATCACTACCATCACTGTCATCACTGTCATCACTGTCATCACTAACATCACTGTCATCAGTACCATCACTACCTTCACCACCATCACTGTCATCACTGCCATCACTGTCATCACTGTCATCACTACCATCACTGCCATCACTACCATCACTACCATCACTGTCATCACTGTCATCACTGTCATCACTACCATCACTGTCATCACTACCATCACTGTCATCACTACCATCACTGTCATCACTGCCATCACTGTCATCATTACCATCACTACCATCACTACCATCACTGTCATCACTGTCATCACTACCATCACTACCATCACTGCCATCACTGTCATCACTACCATCACTGTCATCACTGCCATCACTGTCATCACTGTCATCACTGTCATCACTACCATCACTACCATCACTGTCATCACTACCATCACTGTCATTACTACCATCACTGTCATCACTGCCATCACTACCATCACTACCATCACTGTCATCACTGTCATCACTGTCATCACTACCATCACTGCCATCACTGTCATCACTACCATCACTGTCATCACTGTCATCACTACCATCACTGTCATCACTGTCATAACTACCATCACTGCCATCACTACCATCACTGTCATCACTACCATCACTGTCATCACTGTCATCACTGTCATCACTACCATCACTGTCATCACTACCATCACTGTCATCACTGCCATCACTGCCATCACTACCATCACTGTCATCACTGTCATCACTGTCATCACTGCCATCACTGTCATCACTACCATCACTGTCATCACTGTCATCACTACCATCACTGTCATCACTGTCATCACTACCATCACTGCCATCACTACCATCACTGTCATCACTACCATCACTGTCATCACTGTCATCACTGTCATCACTACCATCACTGTCATCACTACCATCACTGTCATCACTACCATCACTGTCATCACTGTCATCACTACCATCACTGTCATCACTGTCATCACTACCATCACTGTCATCACTGTCATCACTGTCATCACTAACATCACTGTCATCAGTACCATCACTACCATCACTGTCATCACTGCCATCACTGTCATCACTACCATCACTGTCATCACTGCCATCACTGTCATCAGTACCATCACTGTCATCACTGCCATCACTGTCATCAGTACCATCACTACCATCACTACCATCACTGTCATCACTGTCATCACTACCGTCACTGTCATCAATGTCATCACTACCATCACTGTCATCACTACCATCACTGTCATCACTGTCATCACTACCATCACTGTCATCACTGTCATCACTAACATCACTGTCATCAGTACCATCACTGTCATCAGTACCATCACTACCATCACTGTCATCACTGCCATCACTGTCATCACTACCATCACTACCATCACTGTCATCACTGCCATCACTGTCATCACTGTCATCACTACCATCACTGTCATCACTGCCATCACTGTCATCACTGTCATCACTACCATCACTGTCATCACTACCATCACTGTCATCACTGTCATCACTGTCATCACTAACATCACTGTCATCAGTACCATCACTACCATCAATGTCATCACTACCATCACTGTCATCACTACCATCACTACCATCACTGTCATCACTGCCATCACTGCCATCACTGTCATCACTACCATCACTGTCATCACTGCCATCACTGTCATCACTACCATCACTTCCATCACTGCCATCACTGTCATCACTACCATCACTGTCATCACTACCATCACTGTCATCACTACCATCACTGTCATCACTGCCATCACTGCCATCACTGTCATCACTGTCATCACTGTCATCACTACCATCACTGTCATCACTACCATCACTGTCATCACTCTCATCACTGTCATCACTGTCATCACTGTCATCACTACCATCACTGTCATCACTGCCATCACTACCATCACTGTCATCACTGTCATCACTACCATCACTGTCATCACTGTCATCACTGCCATCACTGCCATCACTGTCATCACTACCATCACTTCCATCACTGCCATCACTGTCATAAATGTCATCACTACCATCACTGTCATCACTGTCATCACTGTCATCACTACCATCACTGTCATCACTAACATCACTGTCATCACTACCATCACTGTCATCACTGCCATCACTGTAATCACTGTCATCACTACCATCACTGTCATCACTGCCATCACTGTCATCACTGTCATCACTACCATCACTGTCATCACTGTCATCACTACCATCACTGTCATCACAGTCATCACTGTCATCACTGTCATCAATGTCATCACTACCATCACTGCCATCACTATCATCACTGCCATCACTACCATCACTGTCATCACTGTCCTCACTACCATCACTGTCATCACTGTCACCACTGTCATCACTACCATCACTGTCATCACTGTCATCACTACCATCACTGTCATCACTGCCATCACTGTCATCACTGTCATCACTACCATCACTGTCATCACTGCCATCACTGTCATCACTGTCATCACTACCATCACTGTCATCACTACCATCACTGTCATCACTGCCATCACTGTCATCACTACCATCACTGTCATCACTGCCATCACTGTCATCACTGTCATCACTACCATCACTGTCATCACTGCCATCACTGTCATCACTGTCATCGCTGTCATCATTACCATCACTGTCATCACTGTCATCACTACCATCACTGTCATCACTGTCATCACTACGATCACTGTCATCACGACCATCACTGTCATCACTACCATCACTGCCATCACTACCATCACTGTCATCACTGCCATCACTACCATCACTGTCATCCCTACCATCACTGCCATCACTACCATCACTGTCATCACTACCATCACTGCCATCACTACCATCACTGTCATCACTGCCATCACTGTCATCACTACCATCACTGCCATCACTGGCATCACTGTCATCACTGCCATCACTGTCATCACTGTCATCACTGTCATCACTACCATCACTGCCATCACTACCATCACTATCATCACTGCCATCACTGTCATCACTGTCATCACTGCCATCACTACCATCACTGTCATCACTGCCATCACTGTCATCAGTACCATCACTACCTTCAATACCATCACTGTCATCACTGTCATCACTACCATCACTATCATCACTGCCATCACTGTCATCACTGTCATCACTACCATCACTGCCATCACTACCATCACTACCATCACTGTCATCACTGTCATCACTGTCATCACTACCATCACTACCTTCACTGTCATCACTACCATCACTGTCATCACTACCATCACTGTCATCACTGCCATCACTGTCATCACTTCCATCACTGTCATCACTGTCATCACTACCATCACTGTCATCACTACCATCACTGCCATCACTGTCATCACTACCATCACTGTCATCACTGTCATCACTGCCATCACTGTCATCACTGTCATCACTACCATCACTACCATCACTGTCATCACTGTCATCACTACCATCACTACCATCACTGTCATCACTGTCATCACTACCATCACTGCCATCACTGTCATCACTACCATCACTGTCATCACTACCATCACTGCCATCACTACCATCACTGTCATCACTACCATCACTGCCATCACTACCATCACTACCATCACTGTCATCACTACCATCACTGTCATCACTACCATCACTGTCATCACTAACATCACTGTCATCAGTACCATCACTACCATCAATGTCATCACTACCATCACTGTCATCACTACCATCACTACCATCACTGTCATCACTGCCATCACTGCCATCACTGTCATCACTACCATCACTGTCATCACTGCCATCACTGTCATCACTGTCATCACTACCATCACTTCCATCACTGCCATCACTGTCATCACTACCATCACTGTCATCACTACCATCACTGTCATCACTACCATCACTGTCATCACTGCCATCACTGTCATCACTGTCATCACTACCATCACTGTCATCACTGTCATCACTGTCATCACTACCATCACTGTCATCACTACCATCACTCTCATCACTGTCATCACTGTCATCACTACCATCACTGTCATCACTGTCATCACTGCCATCACTACCATCACTGTCATCACTGTCATCACTACCATCACTGTCATCACTGCCATCACTGCCATCACTGTCATCACTACCATCACTTCCATCACTGCCATCACTGTCATAAATGTCATCACTACCATCACTGTCATCACTGTCATCACTGTCATCACTGTCATCACTACCATCACTGTCATCACTAACATCACTGTCATCACTACCATCACTGTCATCACTGCCATCACTGTCATCACTGTAATCACTGTCATCACTACCATCACTGTCATCACTGCCATCACTGTCATCACTGTCATCACTACCATCACTGTCATCACTGTCATCACTACCATCACTGTCATCACAGTCATCACTGTCATCACTGTCATCAATGTCATCACTACCATCACTGCCATCACTATCATCACTGTCATCACTGCCATCACTACCATCACTGTCATCACTGCCATCACTACCATCACTACCATCACTGTCCTCACTACCATCACTGTCATCACTGTCACCACTGTCATCACTACCATCACTGTCATCACTGTCATCACTACCATCACTGTCATCACTGCCATCACTGTCATCACTGTCATCACTACCATCACTGTCATCACTGCCATCACTGTCATCACTGTCATCACTACCATCACTGTCATCACTACCATCACTGTCATCACTGCCATCACTGTCATCACTACCATCACTGTCATCACTGCCATCACTGTCATCACTACCATCACTGTCATCACTACCATCACTGTCATCACTGCCATCACTGTCATCACTGTCATCGCTGTCATCATTACCATCACTGTCATCACTGTCATCACTACCATCACTGTCATCACTGTCATCACTACGATCACTGTCATCACGACCATCACTGTCATCACTACCATCACTGCCATCACTACCATCACTGTCATCACTGCCATCACTACCATCACTGTCATCCCTACCATCACTGCCATCACTACCATCACTGTCATCACTACCATCACTGCCATCACTACCATCACTGTCATCACTGCCATCACTGTCATCACTACCATCACTGCCATCACTGCCATCACTGCCATCACTGTCATCACTGCCATCACTGTCATCACTGTCATCACTACCATCACTGCCATCACTACCATCACTATCATCACTGCCATCACTGTCATCACTACCATCACTGCCATCACTACCATCACTACCATCACTGTCATCACTGTCATCACTGTCATCACTACCATCACTACCTTCACTGTCATCACTACCATCACTGTCATCACTACCATCACTGTCATCACTGCCATCACTGTCATCACTTCCATCACTACCATCACTACCATCACTGTCATCACTACCATCACTGTCATCACTACCATCACTGCCATCATTGTCATCACTACCATCACTGTCATCACTGTCATCACTGCCATCACTGTCATCACTGTCATCACTACCATCACTACCATCACTGTCATCACTACCATCACTGTCATTACTACCATCACTGTCATCACTGCCATCACTACCATCACTACCATCACTGTCATCACTGTCATCACTACCATCACTGCCATCACTGTCATCACTGTCATCACTACCATCACTGTCATCACTGTCATCACTACCATCACTGTCATCACAGTCATCACTGTCATCACTGTCATCAATGTCATCACTACCATCACTGCCATCACTATCATCACTGTCATCACTGCCATCACTACCATCACTGTCATCACTGCCATCACTACCATCACTACCATCACTGTCCTCACTACCATCACTGTCATCACTGTCACCACTGTCATCACTACCATCACTGTCATCACTGCCATCACTATCATCACTGTCATCACTGCCATCACTACCATCACTGTCATCACTGCCATCACTACCATCACTACCATCACTGTCCTCACTACCATCACTGTCATCACTGTCACCACTGTCATCACTACCATCACTGTCATCACTGTCATCACTACCATCACTGTCATCACTGCCATCACTGTCATCACTACCATCACTGTCATCACTGCCATCACTGTCATCACTACCATCACTGTCATCACTACCATCACTGTCATCACTGCCATCACTGTCATCACTACCATCACTGTCATCACTGCCATCACTGTCATCACTGTCATCACTACCATCACTGTCATCACTACCATCACTGTCATCACTGCCATCACTGTCATCACTGTCATCGCTGTCATCATTACCATCACTGTCATCACTGTCATCACTACCATCACTGTCATCACTGTCATCACTACGATCACT
Organism: Eledone cirrhosa; assembly: GCA_964016885.1. Taxonomy (NCBI): domain Eukaryota; kingdom Metazoa; phylum Mollusca; class Cephalopoda; order Octopoda; family Eledonidae; genus Eledone; species Eledone cirrhosa. The sequence continues at coordinate 18,831,977 of OZ024749.1, read as the reverse complement.
GTCATCACGACCATCACTGTCATCACTACCATCACTGCCATCACTACCATCACTGTCATCACTGCCATCACTACCATCACTGTCATCCCTACCATCACTGCCATCACTACCATCACTGTCATCACTACCATCACTGCCATCACTACCATCACTGTCATCACTGCCATCACTGTCATCACTACCATCACTGCCATCACTGCCATCACTGTCATCACTGCCATCACTGTCATCACTGTCATCACTGTCATCACTACCATCACTGCCATCACTACCATCACTATCATCACTGCCATCACTGTCATCACTGTCATCACTGCCATCACTACCATCACTGCCATCACTGTCATCAGTACCATCACTACCTTCAATACCATCACTGTCATCACTACCATCACTGTCATCACTACCATCACTGCCATCACTACCATCACTACCATCACTGTCATCACTGTCATCACTGTCATCACTACCATCACTACCTTCACTGTCATCACTACCATCACTGTCATCACTACCATCACTGTCATCACTGCCATCACTGTCATCACTTCCATCACTACCATCACTACCATCACTGTCATCACTGTCATCACTACCATCACTGTCATCACTACCATCACTGCCATCACTGTCATCACTACCATCACTGTCATCACTGCCATCACTGTCATCACTGTCATCACTACCATCACTGTCATCACTACCATCACTGTCATCACTGTCATCACTGCCATCACTACCATCACTACCATCACTGTCATCACTGTCATCACTACCATCACTGCCATCACTGTCATCACTACCATCACTGTCATCACTACCATCACTGCCATCACTACCATCACTGTCATCACTACCATCACTGCCATCACTACCATCACTACCATCACTGTCATCACTACCATCACTGCCATCACTGCCATCACTGTCATCACTGTCATCACTACCATCACTGTCATCACTGTCATCACTGTCATCACTAACATCACTGTCATCAGTACCATCACTACCATCACTGTCATCACTGTCATCACTGTCATCACTGCCATCACTGTCATCACTACCGTCACTGTCATCAATGTCATCACTACCATCACTGTCATCACTACCATCACTGTCATCACTGCCATCACTGCCATCACTGTCATCACTGTCATCACTACCATCACTGTCATCACTGTCATCACTAACATCACTGTCATCACTACCATCACTGTCATCACTGCCATCACTGCCATCACTGTCATCACTGTCATCACTGCCATCACTGCCATCACTGTCATCACTGTCATCACTACCATCACTGTCATCACTGTCATCAATGTCATCACTGTCATCACTACCATCACTGTCATCACTGCCATCACTGCCATCACTGTCATCACTGTCATCACTGCCATCACTGCCATCACTGTCATCACTGTCATCACTACCATCACTGTCATCACTGCCATCACTGTCATCACTACCATCACTGTCATCACTGCCATCACTGTCATCAGTACAATCACTACCATCACTACCATCACTGTCATCACTGCCATCACTGCCATCACTGTCATCACTGTCATCACTGCCATTACTGCCATCACTGCCATCACTGCTATCACTGCCATCACTGTAATCACTGTCATCACTCATCACTGTCATCACTACCATCACTGCCATCACTGTCATCACTACCATCACTGTCATCACTACCATCACTGTCATCACTGCCATCACTGTCATCACTACCATCACTGTCATCACTGTCATCACTACCATCACTGTCATCACTGTCATCACTGCCATCACTGTCATCACTGCCATCACTGTCATCACTGCCATCACTGTCATCAGTGTCATCACTGTCATCACTACCATCACTGTCATCAATACCATCACTACCATCACTGTCATCACTACCATCACTGTCATCACTACCATCACTGTCATCACTGCCATCACTGTCATCACTACCATCACTGTCATCACTAACATCACTGTCATCACTGCCATCACTGTCATCACTACCATCACTGTCATCACTACCATCACTGTCATCACTGCCATCAATGTCATCACTGTCATCACTACCATCACTTCCATCACTGCCATCACTGTCATCACTACCATCACTGTCATCACTACCATCACTACCATCACTGTCATCACTGCCATCACTGTCATCACTGTCATCACTACCATCACTTCCATCACTGCCATCACTGTCATCACTGTCATCAATGTCATCACTACCATCACTGTCATCACTGTCATCACTGTCATCACTGCCATCACTGTCATCACTGTCATCACTATCATCACTACCATCACTGTCATCACTGTCATCACTATCATCACTACCATCACTGTCATCACTACCATCACTGTCATCACTGCCATCACTGTCATCACTGTAATCACTGTCATCACTACCATCACTGTCATCACTGCCATCACTGTCATCACTGTCATCACTACCATCACTGTCATCACTGTCATCACTACCATCACTGTCATCACTGTCATCACTGTCATCACTGTCATCACTGTCATCAATGTCATCACTACCATCACTGCCATCACTATCATCACTGCCATCACTACCATCACTGTCATCACTGCCATCACTACCATCACTACCATCACTGTCCTCACTACCATCACTGTCATCACTGTCACCACTGTCATCACTACCATCACTGTCATCACTGTCATCACTACCATCACTGTCATCACTGTCATCACTACCATCACTGTCATCACTGCCATCACTGTCATCACTGTCATCACTGTCATCACTGTCATCACTGTCATCATTACCATCACTGTCATCACTGTCATCACTACCATCACTGTCATCACTACCATCACTGTCATCACTGTCATCACTGTCATCACTGTCATCACTACCATCACTGTCATCACTGTCATCACTGTCATCACTGTCATCACTACCATCACTGTCATCACTACCATCACTGTCATCACTGCCATCACTGTCATCACTGTCATCACTGTCATCATTACCATCACTGTCATCACTACCATCACTGTCATCACTGTCATCACTACCATCACTGTCATCACGACCATCACTGTCATCACTACCATCACTGCCATCACTACCATCACTGTCATCACTGCCATCACTACCATCACTGTCATCACTACCATCACTGTCATCACTACCATCACTGTCATCACTACCATCACTGTCATCACTACCATCACTGCCATCACTACCATCACTGTCATCACTGCCATCACTGTCATCACTACCATCTCTACCATCATTGCCATCACTGTCATCACTGCCATCACTGCCATCACTGTCATCACTGCCATCACTACCATCACTGTCATCACTGTCATCACTGCCATCACTGTCATCAGTACCATCACTACCATCACTGTCATCACTGTCATCACTGCCATCACTACCTTCACCACCATCACTGCCATCACTGCCATCACTGTCATCACTGTCATCACTACCATCACTGCCATCACTACCATCACTACCATCACTGTCATCACTGTCATCACTGTCATCACTACCATCACTGTCATCACTACCATCACTGTCATCACTACCATCACTGTCATCACTGCCATCACTGTCATCATTACCATCACTACCATCACTACCATCACTGTCATCACTGTCATCACTACCATCACTGTCATCACTACCATCACTGCCATCACTGTCATCACTACCATCACTGTCATCACTGCCATCACTGTCATCACTGTCATCACTACCATCACTACCATCACTGTCATCACTGTCATCACTGTCATCACTGCCATCACTGTCATCACTGTCATCACTATCATCACTACCATCACTGTCATCACTGTCATCACTATCATCACTACCATCACTGTCATCACTACCATCACTGTCATCACTGCCATCACTGTCATCACTGTAATCACTGTCATCACTACCATCACTGTCATCACTGCCATCACTGTCATCACTGTCATCACTACCATCACTGTCATCACTGTCATCACTACCATCACTGTCATCACTGTCATCACTGTCATCACTGTCATCACTGTCATCAATGTCATCACTACCATCACTGCCATCACTATCATCACTGCCATCACTACCATCACTGTCATCACTGCCATCACTACCATCACTACCATCACTGTCCTCACTACCATCACTGTCATCACTGTCACCACTGTCATCACTACCATCACTGTCATCACTGTCATCACTACCATCACTGTCATCACTGTCATCACTACCATCACTGTCATCACTGCCATCACTGTCATCACTGTCATCACTGTCATCACTGTCATCACTGTCATCATTACCATCACTGTCATCACTGTCATCACTACCATCACTGTCATCACTACCATCACTGTCATCACTGTCATCACTGTCATCACTGTCATCACTACCATCACTGTCATCACTGTCATCACTGTCATCACTGTCATCACTACCATCACTGTCATCACTACCATCACTGTCATCACTGCCATCACTGTCATCACTGTCATCACTGTCATCATTACCATCACTGTCATCACTACCATCACTGTCATCACTGTCATCACTACCATCACTGTCATCACGACCATCACTGTCATCACTACCATCACTGCCATCACTACCATCACTGTCATCACTGCCATCACTACCATCACTGTCATCACTACCATCACTGTCATCACTACCATCACTGTCATCACTACCATCACTGCCATCACTACCATCACTGTCATCACTACCATCACTGCCATCACTACCATCACTGTCATCACTGCCATCACTGTCATCACTACCATCTCTACCATCATTGCCATCACTGTCATCACTGCCATCACTGCCATCACTGTCATCACTGCCATCACTACCATCACTGTCATCACTGTCATCACTGCCATCACTGTCATCAGTACCATCACTACCATCACTGTCATCACTGTCATCACTGCCATCACTACCTTCACCACCATCACTGCCATCACTGCCATCACTGTCATCACTGTCATCACTACCATCACTGCCATCACTACCATCACTACCATCACTGTCATCACTGTCATCACTGTCATCACTACCATCACTGTCATCACTACCATCACTGTCATCACTACCATCACTGTCATCACTGCCATCACTGTCATCATTACCATCACTACCATCACTACCATCACTGTCATCACTGTCATCACTACCATCACTGTCATCACTACCATCACTGCCATCACTGTCATCACTACCATCACTGTCATCACTGCCATCACTGTCATCACTGTCATCACTACCATCACTACCATCACTGTCATCACTGTCATCACTGTCATCACTACCATCACTGCCATCACTGTCATCACTACCATCACTGTCATCACTGTCATCACTACCATCACTGTCATCACTACCATCACTACCATCACTGCCATCACTACCATCACTGCCATCACTACCATCACTACCATCACTGTCATCACTACCATCACTGTCATCACTACCATCACTGTCATCACTGCCATCACTGCCATCACTACCATCACTGTCATCACTGTCATCACTGTCATCACTACCATCACTGCCATCACTGTCATCACTACCATCACTGTCATCACTACCATCACTGTCATCACTACCATCACTGTCATCACTGTCATCACTACCATCACTGCCATCACTACCATCACTGTCATCACTACCATCACTGTCATCACTGTCATCACTGTCATCACTACCATCACTGTCATCACTACCATCACTGTCATCACTACCATCACTGTCATCACTGTCATCACTACCATCACTGTCATCACTGTCATCACTGTCATCACTACCATCACTGTCATCACTGTCATCACTGTCATCACTAACATCACTGTCATCAGTACCATCACTACCATCACTGTCATCACTGCCATCACTGTCATCACTACCATCACTGTCATCACTGCCATCACTGTCATCAGTACCATCACTACCATCACTACCATCACTGTCATCACTGTCATCACTGTCATCACTGCCATCACTGTCATCACTACCGTCACTGTCATCAATGTCATCACTACCATCACTGTCATCACTGTCATCACTACCATCACTGTCATCACTGTCATCACTAACATCACTGTCATCAGTACCATCACTAACATCACTGTCATCAGTACCATCACTACCATCACTGTCATCACTGCCATCACTGTCATCACTACCATCACTGTCATCACTGCCATCACTGTCATCACTGTCATCACTACCATCACTGTCATCACTGCCATCACTGTCATCACTGTCATCACTACCATCACTACCATCACTGTCATCACTGTCATCACTGTCATCACTGTCATCACTAACATCACTGTCATCAGTACCATCACTACCATCACTGTCATCACTACCATCACTGTCATCACTGTCATCACTGCCATCACTGCCATCACTGTCATCACTACCATCACTGTCATCACGGCCATCACTGTCATCCCTGTCATCACTACCATCACTTCCATCACTGCCATCACTGTCATCACTACCATCACTGTCATCACTACCATCACTGTCATCACTACCATCACTGTCATCACTGCCATCACTGTCATCACTACCATCACTGTCATCACTGCCATCACTGTCATCACTACCATCACTGTCATCACTGTCATCACTGTCATCACTACCATCACTGTCATCACTACCATCACTGTCATCACTCTCATCACTGTCATCACTGTCATCACTGTCATCACTACCATCACTGTCATCACTGCCATCACTACCATCACTGTCATCACTGTCATCACTACCATCACTGTCATCACTGTCATCACTGCCATCACTGCCATCACTGTCATCACTACCATCACTTCCATCACTGCCATCACTGTCATAAATGTCATCACTACCATCACTGTCATCACTGTCATCACTGTCATCACTGTCATCACTACCATCACTGTCATCACTAACATCACTGTCATCACTACCATCACTGTCATCACTGCCATCACTGTCATCACTACCATCACTGTCATCACTGCCATCACTGTCATCACTGTCATCACTACCATCACTGTCATCACTGTCATCACTACCATCACTGTCATCACAGTCATCACTGTCATCACTGTCATCAATGTCATCACTACCATCACTGCCATCACTATCATCACTGTCATCACTGCCATCACTGTCATCACTGCCATCACTACCATCACTACCATCACTGTCCTCACTACCATCACTGTCATCACTGTCACCACTGTCATCACTACCATCACTGTCATCACTGTCATCACTACCATCACTGTCATCACTGCCATCACTGTCATCACTGTCATCACTACCATCACTGTCATCACTGCCATCACTGTCATCACTGTCATCACTACCATCACTGTCATCACTACCATCACTGTCATCACTGCCATCACTGTCATCACTACCATCACTGTCATCACTGCCATCACTGTCATCACTGTCATCACTACCATCACTGTCATCACTACCATCACTGTCATCACTGCCATCACTGTCATCACTGCCATCACTACCATCACTGTCATCCCTACCATCACTGCCATCACTACCATCACTGTCATCACTACCATCACTGCCATCACTACCATCACTGTCATCACTGCCATCACTGTCATCACTACCATCACTGCCATCACTGCCATCACTGTCATCACTGCCATCACTGTCATCACTGTCATCACTACCATCACTGCCATCACTACCATCACTATCATCACTGCCATCACTGTCATCACTGTCATCACTGCCATCACTACCATCACTGTCATCACTGCCATCACTGTCATCAGTACCATCACTACCTTCAATACCATCACTGTCATCACTGTCATCACTACCATCACTATCATCACTGCCATCACTGTCATCACTGTCATCACTACCATCACTGCCATCACTACCATCACTACCATCACTGTCATCACTGTCATCACTGTCATCACTACCATCACTACCTTCACTGTCATCACTACCATCACTGTCATCACTACCATCACTGTCATCACTGCCATCACTGTCATCACTTCCATCACTACCATCACTGTCATCACTGTCATCACTGTCATCACTACCATCACTGCCATCACTGTCATCACTACCATCACTGTCATCACTGTCATCACTGCCATCACTGTCATCACTGTCATCACTACCATCACTACCATCACTGTCATCACTACCATCACTGTCATTACTACCATCACTGTCATCACTGCCATCACTACCATCACTACCATCACTGTCATCACTGTCATCACTACCATCACTGCCATCACTGTCATCACTGTCATCACTACCATCACTGTCATCACTGTCATCACTACCATCACTGTCATCACAGTCATCACTGTCATCACTGTCATCAATGTCATCACTACCATCACTGCCATCACTATCATCACTGTCATCACTGCCATCACTACCATCACTGTCATCACTGCCATCACTACCATCACTACCATCACTGTCCTCACTACCATCACTGTCATCACTGTCACCACTGTCATCACTACCATCACTGTCATCACTGTCATCACTACCATCACTGTCATCACTGCCATCACTGTCATCACTGTCATCACTACCATCACTGTCATCACTACCATCACTGTCATCACTGCCATCACTGTCATCACTACCATCACTGTCATCACTGTCATCACTACCATCACTGTCATCACTACCATCACTGTCATCACTGCCATCACTGTCATCACTGTCATCGCTGTCATCATTACCATCACTGTCATCACTGTCATCACTACCATCACTGTCATCACTGTCATCACTACGATCACTGTCATCACGACCATCACTGTCATCACTGCCATCACTACCATCACTGTCATCACTGCCATCACTACCATCACTGTCATCCCTACCATCACTGCCATCACTACCATCACTGTCATCACTACCATCACTGCCATCACTACCATCACTGTCATCACTGCCATCACTGTCATCACTACCATCACTGCCATCACTGCCATCACTGTCATCACTGCCATCACTGTCATCACTGTCATCACTACCATCACTGCCATCACTACCATCACTATCATCACTGCCATCACTGTCATCACTGTCATCACTGCCATCACTACCATCACTGTCATCACTGCCATCACTGTCATCAGTACCATCACTACCTTCAATACCATCACTGTCATCACTGTCATCACTACCATCACTATCATCACTGCCATCACTGTCATCACTGTCATCACTACCATCACTGCCATCACTACCATCACTGTCATCACTGTCATCACTGTCATCACTACCATCACTACCTTCACTGTCATCACTACCATCACTGTCATCACTACCATCACTGTCATCACTGCCATCACTGTCATCACTTCCATCACTACCATCACTACCATCACTGTCATCACTGTCATCACTACCATCACTGTCATCACTACCATCACTGCCATCACTGTCATCACTACCATCACTGTCATCACTGTCATCACTGCCATCACTGTCATCACTGTCATCACTACCATCACTACCATCACTGTCATCACTACCATCACTGTCATCACTACCATCACTGTCATCACTGCCATCACTACCATCACTACCATCACTGTCATCACTGTCATCACTACCATCACTGCCATCACTGTCATCACTACCATCACTGTCATCACTACCATCACTGCCATCACTACCATCACTGTCATCACTACCATCACTGTCATCACTGTCATCACTACCATCACTGTCATCACTACCATCACTGTCATCACTGCCATCACTGCCATCACTGTCATCACTGTCATCACTAACATCACTGTCATCAGTACCATCACTACCATCACTGTCATCACTGTCATCACTGTCATCACTGCCATCACTGTCATCACTCCCGTCACTGTCATCAATGTCATCACTACCATCACTGTCATCACTGCCATCACTGTCATCACTGTCATCACTAACATCACTGTCATCACTACCATCACTGTCATCACTGCCATCACTGCCATCACTGTCATCACTGTCATCACTGCCATCACTGCCATCACTGTCATCACTGTCATCACTACCATCACTGTCATCACTGTCATCAATGTCATCACTACCATCACTGTCATCACTACCATCACTGTCATCACTGCCATCACTGCCATCACTGTCATCACTGTCATCACTGCCATCACTGCCATCACTGTCATCACTACCATCACTGTCATCACTGCCATCACTGTCATCACTACCATCACTGTCATCACTGCCATCACTGTCATCAGTACCATCACTACCATCACTACCATCACTACCATCACTGTCATCACTGCCATCACTGCCATCACTGTCATCACTACCATCACTGACATCACTGTCATCACTGCCATTACTGCCATCACTGCCATCACTGCCATCACTGTAATCACTGTCATCACTGCCATCACTGCCATCACTGTCATCACTACCATCACTGTCATCACTGCCATCACTGTAATCACTACCATCACTACCATCACTGTCATCACTGCCATCACTGCTATCACTGTCATCACTACCATCTCTGTCATCACTACCATCACTGTCATCACTGTCATCACTGTCATCACTGTCATCACTACCATCACTGCCATCACTACCATCACTGTCATCACTACCATCACTGTCATCACTACCATCACTGTCATCAGTACCATCACTACCATCACTGCCATCACTGTCATCACTGCCATCACTGTCATCACTGTCATCACTACCATCACTGCCATCACTATCATCACTACCATCACTGCCATCACTGTCATCACTGCCATCACTGTCATCACTGCCATCACTGTCATCACTACCATCACTGTCATCACTACCATCACTATCATCACTGCCATCACTGTCATCACTACTATCACTGTCATCACTACCATCACTGTCATCACTGCCATCACTACCATCACTGTCATCACTACCATCACTGTCATCACTACCATCACTGTCATCACTGTCATCACTCATCACTGCCATCACTGTCATCACTACCATCACTGTCATCACTGTCATCACTACCATCACTGCCATCACTGCCATCACTGTCATCACTGTCATCACTCATCACTGTCATCACTACCATCACTGTCATCACTGCCATCACTGCCATCACTCTCATCACTGTCATCACTGCCATCACTGCCATCACTGTCATCACTACCATCACTGCCATCACTGTCATCAATGTCATCACTGTCATCATTACCATCACTACCATCACTACCATCACTGTCATCACTGCCATCACTACCATCACTGTCATCACTGTCATCGCTACTATCGCTGTCATCGCTGTCATCACTGCCATCACTGCCATCACTGTCATCACTACCATCACTGTCATCACTGCCATCACTGTAATCACTACCATCACTACCATCACTGTCATCACTGCCATCACTGCTATCACTGTCATCACTACCATCTCTGTCATCACTACCATCACTGTCATCACTGTCATCACTGTCATCACTGTCATCACTACCATCACTGCCATCACTACCATCACTGTCATCACTACCATCACTGTCATCACTACCATCACTGTCATCAGTACCATCACTACCATCACTGCCATCACTGTCATCACTGTCATCACTACCATCACTGCCATCACTACCATCACTGTCATCACTACCATCTCTGTCATCACTACCATCACTGTCATCACTGCCATCACTGCTATCACTGTCATCACTACCATCACTGTCATCACTACCATCACTGTCATCACTACCATCACTGTCATCAGTACCATCACTACCATCACTGCCATCACTGCCATCACTGTCATCACTGTCATCACTACCATCACTGCCATCACTATCATCACTACCATCACTGCCATCACTGTCATCACTGCCATCACTGTCATCACTGCCATCACTGTCATCACTACCATCACTGTCATCACTACCATCACTATCATCACTGCCATCACTGTCATCACTACTATCACTGTCATCACTACCATCACTGTCATCACTGCCATCACTACCATCACTGTCATCACTACCATCACTGTCATCACTACCATCACTGTCATCACTGTCATCACTCATCACTGCCATCACTGTCATCACTACCATCACTGTCATCACTGTCATCACTACCATCACTGCCATCACTGCCATCACTGTCATCACTGTCATCACTCATCACTGTCATCACTACCATCACTGTCATCACTGCCATCACTGCCATCACTCTCATCACTGTCATCACTGCCATCACTGCCATCACTGTCATCACTACCATCACTGCCATCACTGTCATCAATGTCATCACTGTCATCATTACCATCACTACCATCACTACCATCACTGTCATCACTGCCATCACTACCATCACTGTCATCACTGTCATCGCTACTATCGCTGTCATCGCTGTCATCACTGCCATCACTGTCATCACTGCCATCACTGTCATCACTACCATCACTGTCATCACTGTCATCACTACCATCACTGCCATCACTGCCATCACTGTCATCACTGTCATCACTCATCACTGTCATCACTACCATCACTGCCATCACTGTCATCACTGTCATCACTCATCACTGCCATCACTGTCATCACTGCCATCACTGTCATCACTACCATCACTGCCATCACTACCATCACTACCATCACTGTCATCACTGCCATCACTGCCATCACTGTCATCACTACCATCACTGTCATCACTACCATCACTGTCATCACTGTCATCACTACCATCACTGTCATCACTGTCATCACTACCATCACTGTCATCACTGTCATCACTGTCATCACTAACATCACTGTCATCAGTACCATCACTACCATCACTGTCATCACTGCCATCACTGTCATCACTACCATCACTGTCATCACTGCCATCACTGTCATCAGTACCATCACTACCATCACTACCATCACTGTCATCACTGTCATCACTGTCATCACTGCCATCACTGTCATCACTACCGTCACTGTCATCAATGTCATCACTACCATCACTGTCATCACTGTCATCACTACCATCACTGTCATCACTGTCATCACTAACATCACTGTCATCAGTACCATCACTAACATCACTGTCATCAGTACCATCACTACCATCACTGTCATCACTGCCATCACTGTCATCACTACCATCACTGTCATCACTGCCATCACTGTCATCACTGTCATCACTACCATCACTGTCATCACTGCCATCACTGTCATCACTGTCATCACTACCATCACTACCATCACTGTCATCACTGTCATCACTGTCATCACTGTCATCACTGTCATCACTAACATCACTGTCATCAGTACCATCACTACCATCACTGTCATCACTACCATCACTGTCATCACTGTCATCACTGCCATCACTGCCATCACTGTCATCACTACCATCACTGTCATCACTGCCATCACTGTCATCACTGTCATCACTACCATCACTTCCATCACTGCCATCACTGTCATCACTACCATCACTGTCATCACTACCATCACTGTCATCACTACCATCACTGTCATCACTGCCATCACTGTCATCACTGTCATCACTACCATCACTGTCATCACTGTCATCACTGTCATCACTACCATCACTGTCATCACTACCATCACTGTCATCACTCTCATCACTGTCATCACTGTCATCACTGTCATCACTACCATCACTGTCATCACTGCCATCACTACCATCACTGTCATCACTGTCATCACTACCATCACTGTCATCACTGCCATCACTGCCATCACTGTCATCACTACCATCACTTCCATCACTGCCATCACTGTCATAAATGTCATCACTACCATCACTGTCATCACTGTCATCACTGTCATCACTGTCATCACTACCATCACTGTCATCACTAACATCACTGTCATCACTACCATCACTGTCATCACTGCCATCACTGTCATCACTACCATCACTGTCATCACTGCCATCACTGTCATCACTGTCATCACTACCATCACTGTCATCACTGTCATCACTACCATCACTGTCATCACAGTCATCACTGTCATCACTGTCATCAATGTCATCACTACCATCACTGCCATCACTATCATCACTGTCATCACTGCCATCACTGTCATCACTGCCATCACTACCATCACTACCATCACTGTCCTCACTACCATCACTGTCATCACTGTCACCACTGTCATCACTACCATCACTGTCATCACTGTCATCACTACCATCACTGTCATCACTGCCATCACTGTCATCACTGTCATCACTACCATCACTGTCATCACTGCCATCACTGTCATCACTGTCATCACTACCATCACTGTCATCACTACCATCACTGTCATCACTGCCATCACTGTCATCACTACCATCACTGTCATCACTGCCATCACTGTCATCACTGTCATCACTACCATCACTGTCATCACTACCATCACTGTCATCACTGCCATCACTGTCATCACTGCCATCACTACCATCACTGTCATCCCTACCATCACTGCCATCACTACCATCACTGTCATCACTACCATCACTGCCATCACTACCATCACTGTCATCACTGCCATCACTGTCATCACTACCATCACTGCCATCACTGCCATCACTGTCATCACTGCCATCACTGTCATCACTGTCATCACTACCATCACTGCCATCACTACCATCACTATCATCACTGCCATCACTGTCATCACTGTCATCACTGCCATCACTACCATCACTGTCATCACTGCCATCACTGTCATCAGTACCATCACTACCTTCAATACCATCACTGTCATCACTGTCATCACTACCATCACTATCATCACTGCCATCACTGTCATCACTGTCATCACTACCATCACTGCCATCACTACCATCACTACCATCACTGTCATCACTGTCATCACTGTCATCACTACCATCACTACCTTCACTGTCATCACTACCATCACTGTCATCACTACCATCACTGTCATCACTGCCATCACTGTCATCACTTCCATCACTACCATCACTGTCATCACTGTCATCACTGTCATCACTACCATCACTGCCATCACTGTCATCACTACCATCACTGTCATCACTGTCATCACTGCCATCACTGTCATCACTGTCATCACTACCATCACTACCATCACTGTCATCACTACCATCACTGTCATTACTACCATCACTGTCATCACTGCCATCACTACCATCACTACCATCACTGTCATCACTGTCATCACTACCATCACTGCCATCACTGTCATCACTGTCATCACTACCATCACTGTCATCACTGTCATCACTACCATCACTGTCATCACAGTCATCACTGTCATCACTGTCATCAATGTCATCACTACCATCACTGCCATCACTATCATCACTGTCATCACTGCCATCACTACCATCACTGTCATCACTGCCATCACTACCATCACTACCATCACTGTCCTCACTACCATCACTGTCATCACTGTCACCACTGTCATCACTACCATCACTGTCATCACTGTCATCACTACCATCACTGTCATCACTGCCATCACTGTCATCACTGTCATCACTACCATCACTGTCATCACTGCCATCACTGTCATCACTGTCATCACTACCATCACTGTCATCACTACCATCACTGTCATCACTGCCATCACTGTCATCACTACCATCACTGTCATCACTGTCATCACTACCATCACTGTCATCACTACCATCACTGTCATCACTGCCATCACTGTCATCACTGTCATCGCTGTCATCATTACCATCACTGTCATCACTGTCATCACTACCATCACTGTCATCACTGTCATCACTACGATCACTGTCATCACGACCATCACTGTCATCACTGCCATCACTACCATCACTGTCATCACTGCCATCACTACCATCACTGTCATCCCTACCATCACTGCCATCACTACCATCACTGTCATCACTACCATCACTGCCATCACTACCATCACTGTCATCACTGCCATCACTGTCATCACTACCATCACTGCCATCACTGCCATCACTGTCATCACTGCCATCACTGTCATCACTGTCATCACTACCATCACTGCCATCACTACCATCACTATCATCACTGCCATCACTGTCATCACTGTCATCACTGCCATCACTACCATCACTGTCATCACTGCCATCACTGTCATCAGTACCATCACTACCTTCAATACCATCACTGTCATCACTGTCATCACTACCATCACTATCATCACTGCCATCACTGTCATCACTGTCATCACTACCATCACTGCCATCACTACCATCACTGTCATCACTGTCATCACTGTCATCACTACCATCACTACCTTCACTGTCATCACTACCATCACTGTCATCACTACCATCACTGTCATCACTGCCATCACTGTCATCACTTCCATCACTACCATCACTACCATCACTGTCATCACTGTCATCACTACCATCACTGTCATCACTACCATCACTGCCATCACTGTCATCACTACCATCACTGTCATCACTGTCATCACTGCCATCACTGTCATCACTGTCATCACTACCATCACTACCATCACTGTCATCACTACCATCACTGTCATCACTACCATCACTGTCATCACTGCCATCACTACCATCACTACCATCACTGTCATCACTGTCATCACTACCATCACTGCCATCACTGTCATCACTACCATCACTGTCATCACTACCATCACTGCCATCACTACCATCACTGTCATCACTACCATCACTGTCATCACTGTCATCACTACCATCACTGTCATCACTACCATCACTGTCATCACTGCCATCACTGCCATCACTGTCATCACTGTCATCACTACCATCACTGTCATCACTGTCATCACTGTCATCACTAACATCACTGTCATCAGTACCATCACTACCATCACTGTCATCACTGTCATCACTGTCATCACTGCCATCACTGTCATCACTCCCGTCACTGTCATCAATGTCATCACTACCATCACTGTCATCACTGTCATCACTAACATCACTGTCATCACTACCATCACTGTCATCACTGCCATCACTGCCATCACTGTCATCACTGTCATCACTGCCATCACTGCCATCACTGTCATCACTGTCATCACTACCATCACTGTCATCACTGTCATCAATGTCATCACTACCATCACTGTCATCACTACCATCACTGTCATCACTGCCATCACTGCCATCACTGTCATCACTGTCATCACTGCCATCACTGCCATCACTGTCATCACTACCATCACTGTCATCACTGCCATCACTGTCATCACTACCATCACTGTCATCACTGCCATCACTGTCATCAGTACCATCACTACCATCACTACCATCACTACCATCACTGTCATCACTGCCATCACTGCCATCACTGTCATCACTACCATCACTGACATCACTGTCATCACTGCCATTACTGCCATCACTGCCATCACTGCCATCACTGTAATCACTGTCATCACTGCCATCACTGCCATCACTGTCATCACTACCATCACTGTCATCACTGCCATCACTGTAATCACTACCATCACTACCATCACTGTCATCACTGCCATCACTGCTATCACTGTCATCACTACCATCTCTGTCATCACTACCATCACTGTCATCAGTACCATCACTACCATCACTGCCATCACTGTCATCACTGCCATCACTGTCATCACTGTCATCACTACCATCACTGCCATCACTATCATCACTACCATCACTGCCATCACTGTCATCACTGTCATCACTGCCATCACTGTCATCACTGCCATCACTGTCATCACTACCATCACTGTCATC
>OZ024749.1:18796683-18801683 GCA_964016885.1 Eledone cirrhosa | reverse complement strand
CACTGTCATCACTGTCATCACTGTCATCACTACCATCACTGCCATCACTGTCATCACTACCATCACTGTCATCACTGTCATCACTACCATCACTGTCATCACTACCATCACTACCATCACTGCCATCACTACCATCACTGCCATCACTACCATCACTACCATCACTGTCATCACTACCATCACTGTCATCACTACCATCACTGTCATCACTGCCATCACTGCCATCACTACCATCACTGTCATCACTGTCATCACTGTCATCACTACCATCACTGCCATCACTGTCATCACTACCATCACTGTCATCACTGTCATCACTACCATCACTGTCATCACTACCATCACTGTCATCACTGTCATCACTACCATCACTGCCATCACTACCATCACTGTCATCACTACCATCACTGTCATCACTGTCATCACTGTCATCACTACCATCACTGTCATCACTACCATCACTGTCATCACTACCATCACTGTCATCACTGTCATCACTACCATCACTGTCATCACTGTCATCACTGTCATCACTACCATCACTGTCATCACTGTCATCACTGTCATCACTAACATCACTGTCATCAGTACCATCACTACCATCACTGTCATCACTGCCATCACTGTCATCGCTACCATCACTGTCATCACTGCCATCACTGTCATCAGTACCATCACTACCATCACTACCATCACTGTCATCACTGTCATCACTGTCATCACTGCCATCACTGTCATCACTACCGTCACTGTCATCAATGTCATCACTACCATCACTGTCATCACTACCATCACTGTCATCACTGTCATCACTACCATCACTGTCATCACTGTCATCACTAACATCACTGTCATCAGTACCATCACTAACATCACTGTCATCAGTACCATCACTACCATCACTGTCATCACTGCCATCACTGTCATCACTACCATCACTGTCATCACTGCCATCACTGTCATCACTGTCATCACTACCATCACTGTCATCACTGCCATCACTGTCATCACTGTCATCACTACCATCACTGTCATCACTACCATCACTGTCATCACTGTCATCACTGTCATCACTAACATCACTGTCATCAGTACCATCACTACCATCACTGTCATCACTACCATCACTGTCATCACTACCATCACTACCATCACTGTCATCACTGCCATCACTGCCATCACTGTCATCACTACCATCACTGCCATCACTGTCATCACTGTCATCACTACCATCACTTCCATCACTGCCATCACTGTCATCACTACCATCACTGTCATCACTACCATCACTGTCATCACTACCATCACTGTCATCACTGCCATCACTGTCATCACTGTCATCACTACCATCACTGTCATCACTGTCATCACTGTCATCACTACCATCACTGTCATCACTACCATCACTGTCATCACTCTCATCACTGTCATCACTGTCATCACTGTCATCACTACCATCACTGTCATCACTGTCATCACTGCCATCACTACCATCACTGTCATCACTGTCATCACTACCATCACTGTCATCACTGTCATCACTGCCATCACTGCCATCACTGTCATCACTACCATCACTTCCATCACTGCCATCACTGTCATAAATGTCATCACTACCATCACTGTCATCACTGTCATCACTGTCATCACTGTCATCACTACCATCACTGTCATCACTAACATCACTGTCATCACTACCATCACTGTCATCACTGCCATCACTGTCATCACTACCATCACTGTCATCACTGCCATCACTGTCATCACTGTCATCACTACCATCACTGTCATCACTGTCATCACTACCATCACTGTCATCACAGTCATCACTGTCATCACTGTCATCAATGTCATCACTACCATCACTGCCATCACTATCATCACTGTCATCACTGCCATCACTGTCATCACTGCCATCACTACCATCACTACCATCACTGTCCTCACTACCATCACTGTCATCACTGTCACCACTGTCATCACTACCATCACTGTCATCACTGTCATCACTACCATCACTGTCATCACTGCCATCACTGTCATCACTGTCATCACTACCATCACTGTCATCACTGCCATCACTGTCATCACTGTCATCACTACCATCACTGTCATCACTACCATCACTGTCATCACTGCCATCACTGTCATCACTACCATCACTGTCATCACTGCCATCACTGTCATCACTGTCATCACTACCATCACTGTCATCACTACCATCACTGTCATCACTGCCATCACTGTCATCACTGCCATCACTACCATCACTGTCATCCCTACCATCACTGCCATCACTACCATCACTGTCATCACTACCATCACTGCCATCACTACCATCACTGTCATCACTGCCATCACTGTCATCACTACCATCACTGCCATCACTGCCATCACTGTCATCACTGCCATCACTGTCATCACTGTCATCACTACCATCACTGCCATCACTACCATGACTATCATCACTGCCATCACTGTCATCACTGTCATCACTGCCATCACTACCATCACTGTCATCACTGCCATCACTGTCATCAGTACCATCACTACCTTCAATACCATCACTGTCATCACTGTCATCACTACCATCACTATCATCACTGCCATCACTGTCATCACTGTCATCACTACCATCACTGCCATCACTACCATCACTACCATCACTGTCATCACTGTCATCACTGTCATCACTACCATCACTACCTTCACTGTCATCACTACCATCACTGTCATCACTACCATCACTGTCATCACTGCCATCACTGTCATCACTTCCATCACTACCATCACTGTCATCACTGTCATCACTACCATCACTGTCATCACTACCATCACTGCCATCACTGTCATCACTACCATCACTGTCATCACTGTCATCACTGCCATCACTGTCATCACTGTCATCACTACCATCACTACCATCACTGTCATCACTACCATCACTGTCATTACTACCATCACTGTCATCACTGCCATCACTACCATCACTACCATCACTGTCATCACTGTCATCACTACCATCACTGCCATCACTGTCATCACTGTCATCACTACCATCACTGTCATCACTGTCATCACTACCATCACTGTCATCACAGTCATCACTGTCATCACTGTCATCAATGTCATCACTACCATCACTGCCATCACTATCATCACTGTCATCACTGCCATCACTACCATCACTGTCATCACTGCCATCACTACCATCACTACCATCACTGTCCTCACTACCATCACTGTCATCACTGTCACCACTGTCATCACTACCATCACTGTCATCACTGTCATCACTACCATCACTGTCATCACTGCCATCACTGTCATCACTGTCATCACTACCATCACTGTCATCACTGCCATCACTGTCATCACTGTCATCACTACCATCACTGTCATCACTACCATCACTGTCATCACTGCCATCACTGTCATCACTACCATCACTGTCATCACTGTCATCACTACCATCACTGTCATCACTACCATCACTGTCATCACTGCCATCACTGTCATCACTGTCATCGCTGTCATCATTACCATCACTGTCATCACTGTCATCACTACCATCACTGTCATCACTGTCATCACTACGATCACTGTCATCACGACCATCACTGTCATCACTACCATCACTGCCATCACTACCATCACTGTCATCACTGCCATCACTACCATCACTGTCATCCCTACCATCACTGCCATCACTACCATCACTGTCATCACTACCATCACTGCCATCACTACCATCACTGTCATCACTGCCATCACTGTCATCACTACCATCACTGCCATCACTGCCATCACTGTCATCACTGCCATCACTGTCATCACTGTCATCACTACCATCACTGCCATCACTACCATCACTATCATCACTGCCATCACTGTCATCACTGTCATCACTGCCATCACTACCATCACTGTCATCACTGCCATCACTGTCATCAGTACCATCACTACCTTCAATACCATCACTGTCATCACTGTCATCACTACCATCACTATCATCACTGCCATCACTGTCATCACTGTCATCACTACCATCACTGCCATCACTACCATCACTGTCATCACTGTCATCACTGTCATCACTACCATCACTACCTTCACTGTCATCACTACCATCACTGTCATCACTACCATCACTGTCATCACTGCCATCACTGTCATCACTTCCATCACTACCATCACTACCATCACTGTCATCACTGTCATCACTACCATCACTGTCATCACTACCATCACTGCCATCACTGTCATCACTACCATCACTGTCATCACTGTCATCACTGTCATCACTACCATCACTACCATCACTGTCATCACTACCATCACTGCCATCACTGTCATCACTGTCATCACTACCATCACTACCATCACTGTCATCACTACCATCACTGTCATCACTACCATCACTGTCATCACTGCCATCACTACCATCACTACCATCACTGTCATCACTGTCATCACTACCATCACTGCCATCACTGTCATCACTACCATCACTGTCATCACTACCATCACTGCCATCACTACCATCACTGTCATCACTACCATCACTGTCATCACTGTCATCACTACCATCACTGTCATCACTACCATCACTGTCATCACTGCCATCACTGCCATCACTGTCATCACTGTCATCACTACCATCACTGTCATCACTGTCATCACTGTCATCACTAACATCACTGTCATCAGTACCATCACTACCATCACTGTCATCACTGTCATCACTGCCATCACTGTCATCACTACCGTCACTGTCATCAATGTCATCACTACCATCACTGTCATCACTGCCATCACTGTCATCACTGTCATCACTACCATCACTGTCATCACTGTCATCACTAACATCACTGTCATCACTACCATCACTGTCATCACTGCCATCACTGCCATCACTGTCATCACTGTCATCACTGCCATCACTGCCATCACTGTCATCACTGTCATCACTACCATCACTGTCATCACTGTCATCAATG
>OZ024749.1:18786683-18791683 GCA_964016885.1 Eledone cirrhosa | reverse complement strand
TTGATTTGACTCCCTCAACTTCGTTCAGTAACATGTTGTTCTTTTCTGCCCATTGGGTAACAGCCAGTAGGTCTGACTGAAGGCTTATCCGGTCATCCACGCCATTGATGACCTTTTGGAGCTTGGAATCATCAGCGAAAATTTTAATGTTGCTGTGTTTGATGATGTCAGTGATGTCATTAATATAGATGATGAAGAGAAGTGGGCCCAACACAGTGCCTTGTGGGACTCCACTACTGACTTTGGCTGGGCTTGATTTGACTCCCTCAACTACAACATGTTGGGTTCTGTTTGACAGGAAGCTCTTGATCCACTGCAGCAGCTTTCCAGTGACACCAATATTGGACAGCTTTCTCAGTAGAATGTTATGATCAACCCTGTCAAAGGCCTTGCTGAAATCAAGGTAGATAACATCAGTGTTGGAACCCTCTCCCAAGGCTCTCAAAATGTCATCAAAGTGATGCAGTAGTTGCGTCAGGCAATCCCTTCCATTACGGAATCCATGCTGGTTGGAGTTCAGCATATTGTTACTCTCAAGGAAGTGGGTCATTCGCGATCTCACCACTCGCTCAAATACCTTAATGATATGAGAGGTGAGTGAGATTGGACGGTAATTCACGGCAAGGGATTTGTTTCCCTTTTTGAAAACTGGGACAACAGACTGGGATAGAAGGTTTTCTGGCACATATCCAGCATCCAGTGAGTTCCGCCACAGATTGGCAAGAGGAGAAGCAAGTTGGTGTTGACACGCCTTCAAGACACAAGCAGGGAACCTATCGGGACCTACTGCTGAATTATGCTTGATTTCCTTTATTGCCGCCAAGACATCAGGGGCGCCAAACGTTATGTCCGATAAGGTGTAATGGGGAGTAACATCGCCGATACAGCCCAGATCGGCCATATCAGGATTGCTGAAAACAGAGCAGTATTGTTTCTGCAGTATCTCACCCATGGTTTTAGCATTGTCTTGAAGAGTGCCATTTTCATCAATTAGAGGGCCAACAGTAGAGCCAGTGATTTTGTGTTTTTTTGCAAATGAAAAGAACACTTTGGGATTGAGTTTGATCTTCTCAATGGCCCAGGCCTCTTCAGCTCTTCTCTGATTGTTGATGAGGGACATTATGTTGTTTTGGAGGTTATGTTTTTTAATCTCTAGTGATGAAATGGCAGTCAAGTTGATGTGTTGCTGCTGACAGTATTTCAGATTGTTGATTTTTTTGTTCGTTCTCTTAATTTTTCTGATGAGCGTTTTTCTATTTCTAGGGATTCTGCTCTTAGATTTGTTTATAGTTCTTAATGGGGTGTGTTTAGCACATATGTTTGTAACAGTGTCCACAAATGTCTGCCAGGACTTTTTGATGTTAGTGGGTGTATGAGTGTGCGTGAAGGACCAGTCGACATGTGCAAGATCATGACTGATCGCTTCCCAGTTTGCATTGTGGAAATCCATAGCGTCAAACGGATGGGCAGGAGAAATGACATTGGGTTTGTATATTGGACGGTGGAATCTCAGATCACAGAGAACCATGTCATGATCAGAGAGTAGAGTTTTCTCCACTGCAATATTGTGGATATTGTCAGTGTGATTGCTGAAAATTAAGTCTATATGTATATATATATATATATATATATGTATATATATATATATATGTATATATATATATATATATATATGTATATATATATATATATATATGTATATATATATATATATATATGTATATATATATATATGTATATATGTATGTATATATATATGCATATATATATATATATGTATATATATATATATGTATATATGTATGTATATATATATATGTATATATATATATATGTATATATGTATGTATATATATATGCATATATATATATATATATATATGAAGGCGTGTGAAGGCGTGTGGCCGAGTGGTTAGAGAATTGGATTCCTAATCGTGAGGTTGTGAGTTCGATTCCCGGACCGGGCGATGCGTTATGTCCTTGAGCAAGACACTTTATTTCACGTTGCTCCTTCTACCTGGAGTTGCGACCGACAGAGAGTACTAGCAATTGGAAAGACCAACGGAAACATTGTTTCCTCGGTCCGATTTGACGAAAGTCGATCGACTGTCGATATATATATATATTAATATGTATATATATTAATATGTATATATATATATATGTATATATATGTATATATATATATATGTATATATATGTATATATATATATATATATATGTATATATATATATATATATGTATATATATGTATATATATATATATATATATATGTATATATATATATATATATATATGTATATATATATATATATATATGTATATATATGTATATATATATGTATATATATATGTATATATATGTATATATATACGTATATATATATATGTATATATATATATATATATATATATATGTATATATAAAATATTAAAAAAATAATGAATAAAACAATGAAACAGTTCCTTATATTAAACAAAAAAAGTTCATTATTTAACGATCGTTTCTAGGATATATATGTGTTAGAATTGGCATGCATATTCAACAGATCTATGTACAAAATTATACAAAATTATACAAACTATCAAAATTAAATATACATACCAACACATATATATGCCGTCTTCAGAAATAATGAAATATATTTATTGATAATAACAACAATTCAAAATTACACGCCTGTTTGGGAACAGAGTTCAAATTGACCAATGAAAACACAAAAAGTTTATACAGTTAGGTGTGTGTATATATGTAAGTAACTTCGTTCACAGATATGCATAAAAATATATGTTCACATGCATACGTATGCCGAAAAGATGTATGTAAATACAAAAATTCAAGGCTAATGTCTCTGTATGTTTATAATCTACAGATAAAATACGTATACGCATATAAACATATAAATATAAAAATAAATATATATACACATTCATATACTCACACATATACGTACATTCACACACACAAGCGCGTATACGCATAAACATACACACAACCACGAACATACACACACACACCCCCACACACATATATGTGTATATACTATTATCATAAGCATATGGACATTAATGCGCGCACATAAACACTGCCACACATATTTAGATCCAGATACAGAAAGTAGGTGGGGGGGGGGGGGGGGGGAAGAGGTCAGTATTTACCGGTGTCAGCAAACTGCCTATTTATAAATGTATCTATAAATTTAGAAATAAAAAGAAAAAGAAAAAAGAAATATATTAAGAAAACATATATATATATATATATATATATATAAACAAGTAAAATATAAAATATACATCGATATACATACATATACATATATATATATATATATATATATATATATATACATATACATATATATACACATACATATACATACACATATACATAAACACATACATACACATACATATACATACACACACCATATAAATACACATACACACACGCATACATATAGAGACACATACATATACACATATACATACATAGACATATACACATATACACACATATATACACACACATACACACATACATATATATATATACATTCACAACACACATATATATATATATATATATATATATATACACATATCTACACACATATATATAAACACACTCATGTATATACACACATACACATACATACCCACCCACATATATATATATATACACACATACACATACACATATACATATATATATATATATATATATATATATATATATATATATATATATATATATACACACATACATACACACATATACACATACACATATACAAAGATATATATACATACACACACGCATATAATAAATATATATATATATATACACACATATATATACATACATACATACACACACATACTCATACAAAGACATACATATATACACACACACATACACACATAATATATCACTTAGAATTTCTAACCTTTCTTCTAACCAAGATGTATTTGATAAAAATGCGACCTTCTATAACGAAGCTCTAGATAGAAGTGGCCACAAAAATAGATTAGAATATATACCTTCTACTAAAAATACTATAAACATACAACATAATATTACCAACAAACACCAAATGAAAAGTACACACCTAAATGCCACCCACACTATACCCCAAAATACCAACAACTCTTCTAATATAAAGTATAGTAACTCTCAAAAAACTACTCATCATACAACTCTAATAAATGTTAATAATAAAACTCCTAATAAACAAGATAAAACACCTAAATCTACAAATCTAACTAAAAATGTGCGTGGTGAGATCATTAACATTAATCCTCCTAGTAAACATCACGATACAACCTATAAAAATAATAAACAACATAGAAACCGTAATAGACGAGTTACTTGGTATAATGCTCCATTTAATTTACAAATTAAGGATAATATTGCTAAAAACTTTTTTTATATCCTAGAGAAAAACTTCCCGCCAAACCACAAATACCATCAAATCTTAAATAGGTCTACAGTTAAATTCTCATACTCAACAACAAATAACATAAAACAAAATATAAGTGCCTATAATGCATATAAATGTAAGAATACCATAAGTATACCACCAATACATCAAACTAACCATAATATCTCCTCAAATACAGAATTAACGAAAGGTTGTAACTGTAGAAACAAAGCAAACTGCCCATTAAAAGGAAATTGTCTTGTTAACAACATAGTTTATAAATGTAATGTTAAAACTAAAGATTCTATTTGCTCATATATAGGAGCTACTTCTAACAATTTTAAGGTAAGGTTTAATACCCACAAACATAGTTTTAAAAATGCCGCACTGGCTAATACAACATCTCTAGCAGAAAAAATCAATAGTTATAAAAATAAGAATATAGAATATGATATGACCTGGAGTGTGCTCAAAAGAGCCACCCCTTATCAAAATAATAGAAATGAATGTAGATTATGTTCCCAAGAACTATTTGAAATAATGAAATCTAAGGATATCCTATTAAATAAACGACAG
>OZ024749.1:18744183-18746683 GCA_964016885.1 Eledone cirrhosa | reverse complement strand
CGCTCATCAGAAAAATTAAGAGAACGAACAAAAAAATCAACAAGCTGAAATACTGTCAGCAGCAACACATCAACTTAACTGCCATTTCATCACTAGAGATTAAAAATCATAACCTCCAAAACAACATAATGTCCCTCATCAACAATCAGAGAAGAGCTGAGGAGGCCTGGGCCATTGAGAAGATCAAACTCAATCCCAAAGTGTTCTTTTCATTTGCAAAAAAACACAAAATCACTGGCTCTACTGTTGGCCCTCTAATTGATGAAAATGGCACTCTTCAAGACAATGCTAAAACCATGGGTGAGATACTGCAGAAACAATACTGCTCTGTTTTCAGCAATCCTGATATGGCCGATCTGGGCTGTATCGGCGATGTTACTCCCCATTACACCTTATCGGACATAACGTTTGGCGCCCCTGATGTCTTGGCGGCAATAAAGGAAATCAAGCATAATTCAGCAGTAGGTCCCGATGGGTTCCCTGCTTGTGTCTTGAAGGCGTGTCAACACCAACTTGCATCTCCTCTTGCCAATCTGTGGCGGAACTCACTGGATGCTGGATATGTGCCAGAAAACCTTCTATCCCAGTCTGTTGTCCCAGTTTTCAAAAAGGGAAACAAATCCCTTGCCGTGAATTACCGTCCAATCTCACTCACCTCTCATATCATTAAGGTATTTGAGCGAGTGGTGAGATCGCGAATGACCCACTTCCTTGAGAGTTACAATATGCTGAACTCCAACCAGCATGGATTCCGTAATGGAAGGGATTGCCTGACGCAGCTACTGCATCACTTTGATGACATTTTGAGAGCCTTGGGAGAGGGTTCCAACACTGATGTTATCTACCTTGATTTCAGCAAGGCCTTTGACAGGGTTGATCATAACATTCTACTGAGAAAGCTGTCCAATATTGGTGTCACTGGAAAGCTGCTGCAGTGGATCAAGAGCTCCCTGTCAAATAGAACCCAACATGTTGTAGTTGAAGGAGTCAAATCCAGCCCAGCCAAAGTCAGTAGTGGGGTCCCACAAGGCACTGTGTTAGGCCCACTTCTCTTCATCATGTATATTAATCACATCACTGACATCATCAAACACAGCAACATTAACATTTTCGCTGATGATTCCAAGCTCCAAAAGGTCATCAATGGCGTGGATGACCGGATAAGCCTTCAGTCAGACCTACTGGCTGTTACCCAATGGGCGGAAAAGAACAACATGTTACTGAACGAAGACAAATTCGAACTGATCCACTTTGGAAAAGAGGATGCTCTGAAACTCCCGTACTCCCTTCCCTCCGGGGAAACTCTCGTGGCATCTAACAACATCAGAGACTTGGGAGTAACCGTGGACAGCAACATAAGCTGGGCCACGCATATAAGCAGCAAAGTTGACATGGCCCGCAGAATGTGTTCCTGGATCCTCAGAACCTTCCAGTCGAGAGATTCCCACACCATTATCCTTCTCTTCTCTACTTTTGCCCGACCACACCTTGAATACTGTTGTCCGCTGTGGTCTCCCCACACGAAACAAAGTATCATGAAACTTGAAGCTCCTCAAAGGGCAATCACGAAAAAGATAGATGGCATGTCAGACCTTGACTACTGGGGTCGACTAGAAAAGCTGAAACTTTACTCACTCCAACATCGCCGTGAGCGTTATATTATCTGCATGATGTGGAAAATGTTCCATCATCACTGCCCAAATGATGTTGGCATCGCCTTCAAGATACACCCAAGGCTTGGGCCCAGTGCTATCCGTCCCATACAAAAATCTAAATCGCAACACATAATAATACGGCACAATTATTTCACCTCAATTGGCCCTGCTCTCTTCAACATCACACCAGGACACGTCAAAACAGAAACTGACCACACAAAATTCAAGAAGTCTTTGGACAAATTCCTCCAAGTAATCCCGGACAAACCACCCACACCCGGATATGTCTCCGCAAACAGTAATTCTCTTCTCGAATGGGCCATGGTGCCCAGATCCTGAATTGAAAGACTTCGCCAGGTGGTGCTATTAAGTTAGACATGGCCTGGGCCAATACTGGCCAAAACATTTCAAAGTTATTCAAAGTTATATATATATATATATATATATATATATATATATGTATTTATATATGTATATATATATATATATATATATATATATATATATATATATATATATATATATATATATATATATATATATATATATATATATATATGTATTTATATATATATATATATATATATATATATATATATATATATATATATATGTATTTATATATATATATATATATATATATATATATATATATATATATATATATATGTATTTATATATATATATATATATATATATATATATATATATATATATATATATATGTATATATATATGTATATATATATGTATATATTTATATATATGTATATATTTATATATATGTATATATATATATATATATATGTATTCATATATATATATATATATATATATGTATATAT
>OZ024749.1:18734183-18739183 GCA_964016885.1 Eledone cirrhosa | reverse complement strand
CGGACTAAAGGACTTAGACATCAGCTTCTCCACGCACTGGGAGATTGTCGGACGGGCTGCACCGTACAACTTCAAGAGGAAATGCGATCTTTGCCTCATGGAGCTCTACCACATCATAACTGCACCCCACGAGCTCATCAACAGCAGAGCTGAAACAGCGATAAGTTGTACACATCGCTTAAAAATATCCTTCTTTAGATGGGTTAAGAATGAAGAGTGAAATAGTACACTGGATCTCCCTGCAACAAGTCTTAACACCCCGGCGAGCAGGCGCAGCAAAATAACACCCAGAAAACAATCCTTGCATACCAGACCCAGCCTCAGACAAACGGATGCGGAAAAAAAAAAAAAAAAAAAAAAAATTATCCGGGAAAGACTGCCCTAACACCGGCCAGAGTTACCTCCCTTGACCTGCTGCAAAATCAAAACAAGATATTTTTGCGAGCAATGAATCTTGATGTAGATTTAACCCCCAAAACTCTTTCCGAACTATATAAGGAACACTTGTGATTATTTATGCCCTTGAGAAGCCCAACTGGGCGAAACGTACGTAGGTGATATTTTAAATAAACATGTTTTAACTGTCTATTCTCCGATTTTTACTATCCCACGTGCTTACGCTCTGCTAACTCTCTAGCCCACTAAATATTAACACTTCGAATATTTAATACTGCCGGCACTAGTATCGAGCACCTTTGGCATACGCTACTTGGCAAATAACTATATGTATCACCTATCCCTCCTTTTTCTCTCTTTCTCGATACGTAAATACTATATTACCGTGCTCCTTTTGTAGAGCATCTCACCTTATTTGCCATTATGTTGGAGAACCAACCGTTACCCATGTCTCTCAAGTGTATCCCCTTACCCAGCAGAAAAACCTACCTTAAACTGCTTATAGACGCTACTAATTCGTTTATACGGAGAGTCAGATGGAAGGCATACCACCTGGATAAGAACACCCGTAACCTCCCTGAACCCAAAGAGAAGTATGGTTTCAAAACATACCGAAACCAACCGCACAACACCTTACTGGACTTATTTGAAGAGGACCTGCTGAAAATGATCAAAAACATTAAGCTCAGAAAGAAACACCAATGCAGCAATCCATTCTTAACGTCCCTTGATACACTAATAACTAATATCAAGAATGACCCGCACCTCTTCGTCTCCTCCGACAAAACCAAAAAGCTGT
This sequence comes from Eledone cirrhosa, assembly GCA_964016885.1. Taxonomy (NCBI): domain Eukaryota; kingdom Metazoa; phylum Mollusca; class Cephalopoda; order Octopoda; family Eledonidae; genus Eledone; species Eledone cirrhosa. The sequence continues at coordinate 18,737,988 of OZ024749.1, read as the reverse complement.
ACAAGATGGACGCGAGTGAGTATAAAAAATTCATCTATAAGGAACTACACAAAGACTACAAAAAGACACCCTCTAGTACCCTAAATGACATAAATAGAGTAGGGAAGGATATAGTCACCAGCTTAGAAATAGAAAAGTACACTAACCCGTACGTCCCTCTGACGCCTAAATTCTCTCTTAAGGATCACAAATATGACTTTAATGAAAGCCCCTCTATTAGACTAATATGCCCCTCTACATCAGATATAGGTAAGATTAGTAAAGTGATCCTCGACAGAGTACTACTCGAGCTTAATAGAAAGGCTAAGGTCTGCCTCTGGGGCAACACCGACCAGGTCGTAAATTGGTTCACCGAGTTGCCGGATAAAGCCACCCTGAAATTCATCCAGTTTGATATAGATAGCTACTACGCCTCTATCTCCCCCATACTCTTAAATAAGGCACTTATCTTAGCTAGATCTAACACTAGCCTCACTAAAAAAGATATAGACATAATTCTAGCGGCACGTAGAACCATTATCCAGTTCGAAGGCTCCCACTGGACCAGAACCAACCGTCCTGATAACTTCGATGTCACGATGGGGTCCAGTGACTCAGCGCAAGCAACTGACCTGGTTGGGATATACCTCCTACATAAGCTTAGGGAAGAAATACCGGCCCTACAAGGAGGTGTATATAGGGACGACGCCCTGTTTACCGTTAGGAACCATAGCCCCCGTAGGATAGAGAACCTTAACAAACATATACACAGGTTCTTTAAGTCATCCGGCCTATCCGTAACTATGGACCTCAACCACAGGGTTGTCAACTTCCTGGACGTGACCCTGGAGTTGAGTACGGGCTTATACAAGCCATACCATAAGCCTGGAGAGTGCCTCTCTTATATTAATTATGCCTCCAACCACCCTAAGCAGACTCTCAACTCCATAGTCTATAGTATCTCACATAGAATCTCGAGGCTATCCGCCAATGACGATATCTTCAACCAAGCGGCTGATTACTACAATAGGGCCCTGATAAGCGCCGGCTTTAACCGAGGAATTTCCTACATCCCTAACGCTAGCTCTAGAAACTACCCCCCTCATAAAACTAACGTTATAGTAAGCCATACCTATAACCGATCACGCGGCGACCTCGTTAAAGTCGGATATAATAGAATAGATAACCGCACCAAAGATCACGTCCCCGGCGACGCTGAATACTGTAGATTACTCAAACTATTCCCCTATTACAAAACCAACAAAGGCGACGGCCTACTACCAACACCTTCCAACCAACATCTTCGTGTACATAAACATGGAAGAGGTAGAACGAGTGCACCCGAGCATAAAATGAAAGAGGCACCGAACGGGCGACAGCTCATTAACACACATAAGAGCGGTCACTTAGATGGAATCACCCGTAGCAAAAGTACAAGGACACGTAATCGCCACCGTAACGTCCTATGGTTCCACCCCCCCTACTCTCGAAGTGTGGCCTCCAACATACCCCGGATATTCTTCGAAGCCTTAGAGAAGAACTTCCCACCCAACCATAGGTATAGAAAAATTCTTAATAGGAACACTATAAAAATATCCTTCTCTACTACTCCTAACCTAGCAGACATCATAGGAACAACGAACCACAGTAAGATCACCAAGACACAGCACCTCGACACAGACGCACCTACACCTGACAATAACTATATCGGCCTTAACAACTCCCTGACAGCATCCAATAGTGTTGGCAACGGCATCCGCAGACGCAACCAGAATGACCGCGAAGTGACTGGGGAACATGCAGAACATGACGTGTGGAATAACAATCGCACCATCCCGCGTGCTGTGGGTTGTAATTGTGCTAACGACAGCTGCGGTAGCGTAGGTAACAACGTAGGCAGCAACAATGATAGCCTTACCGTGGGAAATAGACGGAACCGCCACAGAAATTGCAACTGCCGCGACAGAGGACGCTGCCCCCTTAGAGGATACTGCTTGACTGATAGGGTTATATATAGATGCACTATTACTAGCCACAATAGCGTTAATAATTATATAGGGGCCACCTCCGGCCCGTTCAAAATTAGGTTTCGAACACATATCCACTCTTTCACAAATAGAAAACTAAGGCACCCCACTTCGCTCGCGGACTACATCACATCACTAAAGGACTTAAACATCAGCTTCTCCACGCACTGGGAGATTGTCGGCCGGGCTGCACCGTACAACTTCAAGAGGAAATGCGATCTTTGCCTCATGGAGCTCTACCACATCATAACTGCACCCCACGAGCTCATCAACAGCAGAGCTGAAACAGCGATAAGTTGTACACATCGCTTAAAAATATCCTTCTTTAGATGGGTTAAGAATGAATCTCCCTGCATGGATCTCCCTGCAACAAGTCTTAACACCCCGGCGGGCAGGCGCAGCAAAATAACATCCAGAAAACAATCCTTGCATACCAGACCCAGCCTCAGACAAACGGATGCGGCACAAAAAAAAAAAAAAAAAATTATCCGGGAAAGACCGGCCTAACACCGGCCAGAGTTACCTCCCTTGACCTGCTGCAAAATCAAAACAAGATATTTTTGCGAGCAATGAATCTTGATGTAGATTTAACCCCCAAAACTCTTTCCGAACTATATAAGGAACACTTGTGATTATTTATGCCCTTGAGAAGCCCAACTGGGCGAAACGTACGTAGGTGATATTTTAAATAAACATGTTTTAACGGTCTATTCTCCGATTTTTACTTTCCCACGTATATATATATATATATATATGTATGTATATATGTATATATATATATATATATATATATATATATATATATATATATATATATATATATATATATGTATTCATATATATATATATATGTATATATATATATATATATATATATATATATGTATTCATATATATATATATAGGGCAAAGAAAGAGAATAGGGCCATAGAAAACATTAAAACAAACCCTAAGGCCTTCTTTAAATTTGCAAAAGAAACTGCCTCAGTACACTGCAAGATTGGATCACTCTTCCACACGGACGGTTCATTAACCGAAAATCCCCAAGAGATATGTGAAATACTGAACGAACAGTACAAAAGTGTCTTCACATGTCCACTGAGGCACATGCAAATAACGAAGCCAGAGGAGTTCTTTGATGCCACAACACTACATCAAGAAATGGCAACCATCAACCACATAGACATAACGGAGGAGGATGTGGTGTACGCCATTGATGAAATTAGAACAGACTCGGCTGCTGGACCTGATGGATTCCCAGCAGTTCTCCTAAAAATATGTAAGCGGGCCTTAGCAACTCCACTGAAGATGCTCTTCAGAAGCTCCTTGGCTAGCGGTGTACTACCCAGGGAGCTGAAAGAAGGCACAATATTCCCTATCCATAAAGGAGGTAGTAGAGCGGAGGCCAAGAACTATAGGCCAGTCTCCCTGACGTCGCATATCAGTAAGGTCATGGAGCGAGTCGTCAGAAAGAAACTAATCACTTTCCTCGAATAAAATGACCGCCTGACTAGCACGCAACATGGCTTCCGCCCAGGAAGAAGCTGCCTTACACAGCTGCTACATCACTACGACTGGGTACTGAGACAACTACTAGACAGCTCACATGTAGACGTGATATATCTTGACTTTGCGAAGGCCTTTGACAAGGTCGACCACGGAATGATATGTCACAAACTACACGGACTCGGCATAACTGGAAAAGTAGGTGAGTGGCTGCATGGCTTCCTAAGGGACAGAAGCCAGGCAGTCGCAGCAAATGGGGCCCTCTCGAGGGAAACACCGATAACAAGTGGTGT
>OZ024749.1:18726683-18729183 GCA_964016885.1 Eledone cirrhosa | reverse complement strand
CATACTCGCACACACACACATAACACCCATATACACACACACACAACTCCCTCCCCCATCTCTACTAATAGAATCATCTTCCAATACACACATACACACACACACACACACACACACACACACACACACACACACACACACACACACACACACACACACACACACACACACACACACACAAGCACACAAATAAACATACATATCTTCACTTCAATAGAAAATCTGAACTCTGACATCCCTTTTCTCTTGACCACTATCTCTCCATTGTCATAACATTCACTATAAAGACTACAGAATAGTTTTCCAAATAAGGGCGCAAAAATGTAATGAAAACTTGTTCACGTGACAGCCAAATTTCATTTATAACCAACCAAAAAAAAAACCCTTCGTGAGCCTCCTTTTTTCAAGTAAAAAGAAATTCAAACACTCATATATGAAAAAACAACCTGTGACAAGAACTATTTGAAGAACTATTGTAACGCGAACTGGCGCGAAATTTATTATAATTATTGACAAACCAATCAAATTACTTCTCGAAAAACCTGGCATTTCGAGCCACTTTTTCCATATAAAACAAGTAACATTCAGAGACCAACCAGATGTGAGAAAAACCACAGACCCTCCATCTCACCTCACCTTTTGAAAAGCAGAAGAACTGCGAAACCGGTAAAGGAACCAAATAAATATATATATTTAAAAAAAAATAAGACTCCAGTTGCATTTTCGATTTCATTTCATTTTCTTTATACTTTCACTCGTGTAGGACACCTCGGTTATTTTTCATTTTGTAAAAAAAACCTCACTTTCTAATATATATATATATATATATATATATATATATATATATATATATATATATATATATATATATATATACGTATATATATATATATATATATATATATATATATGTATATATATATATATATATATGTATATATATATATATATATATATGTATATATATATATATATATATATATATAGATATGTATATATATATATATGTATATATATATATATATATATATATATATATATATATATATATATATATATATATGGAAAGTTATATTTAAAATTGTTGGGTTACAACTAGTAAATATTTATAACTGATATAAAAGCACTCGACAAATATTTGGAGTATATTTACAATATTAAATAAATGGAAACTATATTTATAAAACCATATTTATTTCATTATATATATTTCGGGGATATCATATTAACAATATGCTATGCCTTCCTCAGACAAAATACAATATAAACAGTTTTATAGATAAATAGATTCGACATACCGTTATAACACCGACTTCCATTTGAAGAGGTTTAAGCTGGCAGTGAAAAAATTTTACACAGAGAGAAAGAAAGAGAGAAAAAAGAAAGAAAGACAGAAAACGAAGAAAAGGAAGAAAAAGAAGAAATGCATGGAACAAAATAGAGAGATGGAAAGATAGATAAAGCGAAGAACTTCATGTAAAGAAACAGAAAGATATATATATATATAGAGAGAGAGGAAATAGAGATAGATACATATATATATAGAAAATTAGGTAGTGGGAGGTCATTTTGAGTAAATGTATCAATGATACATTTATTTATTTATTTATTAAGCTCAAGTATTAATGTAAGGGAGATATATAGAGAGAGAAAAAATATAGAGAGAGGAAAAAATAGCGAGAGAAAAAAAATTTAAAAATAGCCAGATATATTCGAGGCGTAAAAACCCTATGTTTTAATGTATTAGTATTTATAAAACTTACACTATATTGTAAATATCAGTATTCCTGAATGAGACAAGTACCCATAGTGTGTGAAAATTAATTATCTTATGTTTAGTTTTAAAAAAATTCATATGTTTATGTGACAGCTACAAACATCCATGCGAATCCACATGATTCACCCTGCAAACTCTAAGTTCACGGAAAACATTCTCAATGTGGTATAAAAATTTGAACATACATATATGTGTATTAATTATTATTCCTGTCTTTACTCTACAAGATTATCTATCAAGCAGAAATAGAGAGCAGATTTCAATATACTAATAAAAATATATATCAGAAACAAAACTAAAAAAATAAAAAGATAACAATAATAATAATAAGTAAAAATAAGTAATAATAAAATAGAAAACTAAAAAAATATTACGAAAGAATATTACATAATAAAAATGTTACATATTAAAAATATTACGTATTAAAAAATATTACGTATTAAAAATTTACATATTAACGATATTAAAAATAAAAGTAAAAAATAAAAAATATTATAAAATACTACAATAATAAAAAATAAAAATAAAAATAAAAATAAACCACAAAGATCAACCCTTCAAAGTTAATTGACAATATATTGCCAAGTTCATTACAAGACAAAGCCAAAAATTATCTTCCAAATCACATCTAGCAAAGATCATTTCAAAAAGTCTATGATGTCCAAATTGGTCTACATATGTTCTTATATTTAATATAGAAGTTTATCTAGTGTAAGGTTTATT
>OZ024749.1:18706683-18711683 GCA_964016885.1 Eledone cirrhosa | reverse complement strand
TGAAATACTTAACTAAAACACACACACTCAAAACTAGAATGGCTAACCAGCAAAAATCCAAACAGAACTGGTCTGATAATGAAATCGACATTCTAATAAACACATGGCATTGCCTTACCCAAACAGAAGATATAGATGCTTCATCTCTGAACGACATTGCTAAACGTACAGTTCAATTTTTGAAAACTCGATCTGAACAACAGATTCAAAATAAATTAAAGCAAATCGAAATTGCTTTTAAATTAATCAATAAACATTTGGATAAACTACGGTGTGTTTTTTCTTCGAATGCTGTCCAGCAGCAGCAACAACAACAACAACAGCTACAACGGCAACAACAACAACAGGTACAACAACAACATCAACAACAGCAACAACAACAACAACGACAACAACAGTGTGAACCACTCCTTGATTCATCAACAATGGCCGATCTACTAAATGAAACTATTGACCCCCCAGTAGCCTCTGTCTCACAGCATGAAACGCCACATCCTTTCTCTGGCCCAGCAGTCCAATCATCACCACTGCCAACATCTCTGCCTACTACTACTACTACTACAACATTTTTGTCTACTGCTATGTCAAGGAATTTACCTTCTAATACCAGAACAAGAACTCTCCCTCCCACAGTCCACAAAGGTCGTCAAATCCTACCCAAACCATCATCTACACCTCTCACAACACACACACCCACATACCCACCCACTCGAAACCCCATCATTTGCCGCTACTCTCTACGCTATAGAATATGTACGGATAGTGGCTGCAAATTCACCCATTTACCTAGGACAAAACGATCTATCCCCACAAACAGCCACCACCATAATACATACTCTAATTTAACACCAACACAACCACCAATAACTCAAACAAGGAATCCACAAATCTGCCGCTTTTCCCTGCGAGACAGATTGTGTTTAGACCGGGATTGTCCCTTTACCCATCTCCCGGGGACCCGTCGGACAAATGAAAATAAAATTAAAAATAAAAACAAAAACAAAAACCATAACCTACATAAAAATAACCACTACCACAGTCACCAACAGTCTTCTAAACAGGAAACTTCTTCCTCTTTTTTAGCCATAATGAATCTGGAAAAAGTACTGGAAAAAAACATTCGAGCTATCACCCAGCACCACCCTCCACTATCACCCCACTGCACAAACTCCCATTGCTGCCATTAACAAACAAACAAATTAACAACACACCAAAACAATTAAAACCATCCACTCTCGCCTCAACATTTTTGCTTAACGCCCAAGGCATCAGCCCTTCCACCAATACTCAAAAATGGAAGATCAAATTCCTGGAGGACTGGATTGATGTCCATCCAAACCACATCCCTTTCTTCGTCCTCACTGAAACCCATCTCAGTAACCTCCACTTGGAAGCCGAGGTGAAAGTGAAAAATTTCAAAGCCATCCGTGCTGATCGCGCTGGCAGAAGAAAGGGCGGAACTGCCATTTATGTCCATAATTCTTTCTCAACAGAGGCTATGAACATATTCACTAATGGATACTGTGAGGCAGTCACTGTATTCAGTCAAACCAACAACCTATTAGTAGTTGGGCTCTATAGGCCACCCCAAACGCCTGTACCATGCTTCAAAGAATGCCTCAACAGCATAAAGTGTTTCATCCAAGAGTGTCACCCTGACAACATCTTAATGATGGGGGACTTCAACCTCCCCGGAGTTGACTGGTCCACAAACAGCCTGCCACCAGGTTCTTCTGCCTCAACCTCTGACAGGGAAGCTGTGGAATCGCTTCTTGACTTCATGGATGATTTCTTCCTATCCCAACTGGTGCTCGAACCAACGAGGTGCCACAAAAACGTCCTAGACTTAATTTTCAGCAATCACACTGACAATATCCACAATATTGCAGTGGAGAAAACTCTACTCTCTGATCATGACATGGTTCTCTGTGATCTGAGATTCCACCGTCCAATATACAAACCCAATGTCATCTCTCCTGTCCATCCGTTTGACGCTATGGATTTCCACAATGCAAACTGGGAAGCGATCAGTCATGATCTTGCACATGTCGACTGGTCCTTCACGCACACTCATACACCCACTAACATCAAAAAGTCCTGGCAGACATTTGTGGACACTGTTACAAACATATGTGCTAACCACACCCCATTAAGAACTATAAACAAATCTAAGAGCAGAATCCCTAGAAATAGAAAATCGCTCATCAGAAAAATTAAGAGAACGAACAAAAAAATCAACAAGCTGAAATACTGTCAGCAGCAACACATCAACTTAACTGCCATTTCATCACTAGAGATTAAAAAACATAACCTCCAAAACAACATAATGTCCCTCATCAACAATCAGAGAAGAGCTGAGGAGGCCTGGGCCATTGAGAAGATCAAACTCAATCCCAAAGTGTTCTCTTCATTTGCAAAAAAACACAAAATCACTGGCTCTACTGTTGGCCCTCTAATTGATGAAAATGGCACTCTTCAAGACAATGCTAAAACTATGGGTGAGATACTGCAGAAACAATACTGCTCTGTTTTCAGCAATCCTGATATGGCCGATCTGGGCTGTATCGGCGATGTTACTCCCCATTACACCTTATCGGACATAACGTTTGGCGCCCCTGATGTCTTGGCGGCAATAAAGGAAATCAAGCATAATTCAGCAGTAGGTCCCGATAGGTTCCCTGCTTGTGTCTTGAAGGCGTGTCAACACCAACTTGCATTTCCTCTTGCCAATCTGTGGCGGAACTCACTGGATGCTGGATATGTGCCAGAAAACCTTCTATCCCAGTCTGTTGTCCCAGTTTTCAAAAAGGGAAACAAATCCCTTGCCGTGAATTACCGTCCAATCTCACTCACCTCTCATATCATTAAGGTATTTGAGAGAGTGGTGAGATCGCGAATGACCCACTTCCTTGAGAGTAACAATATGCTGAACTCCAACCAGCATGGATTCCGTAATGGAAGGGATTGCCTGACGCAGCTACTGCATCACTTTGATGACATTTTGAGAGCCTTGGGAGAGGGTTCCAACACTGATGTTATCTACCTTGATTTCAGCAAGGCCTTTGACAGGGTTGATCATAACATTCTACTGAGAAAGCTGTCCAATATTGGTGTCACTGGAAAGCTGCTGCAGTGGATCAAGAGCTTCCTGTCAAACAGAACCCAACATGTTGTAGTTGAGGGAGTCAAATCCAGCCCAGCCAAAGTCAGTAGTGGGGTCCCACAAGGCACTGTGTTGGGCCCACTTCTCTTCATCATCTATATTAATGACATCACTGACATCATCAAACACAGCAACATTAACATTTTCGCTGATGATTCCAAGCTCCAAAAGGTCATCAATGGCGTGGATGACCGGATAAGCCTTCAGTCAGACCTACTGGCTGTTACCCAATGGGCAGAAAAGAACAACATGTTACTGAACGAAGACAAATTCGAACTGATCCACTTTGGAAAAGAGGATGCTCTGAAACTCCCGTACTCCCTTCCCTCCGGGGAAACTCTCGTGGCATCAGAGACTTGGGAGTAACCGTGGACAGCAACATAAGCTGGACCACGCATATAAGCAGCAAAGTTGACATGGCCCGCAGAATGTGTTCCTGGATCCTCAGAACCTTCCAGTCGAGAGATTCCCGCACCATTATCCTTCTCTTCTCTACTTTTGCCCGACCACACCTTGAATACTGTTGTCCACTGTGGTCTCCCCACACGAAACAAAGTATCATGAAACTTGAAGCTCCTCAAAGGGAAATCACGAAAAAGATAGATGGCATGTCAGACCTTGACTACTGGGGTCGATTAGAAAACCTGAAACTTTACTCACTCCAACGTCGCCGTGAGCGTTATATTAGCTGCATGATGTGGAAAATGTTCCATCATCACTGCCCAAATGATGTTGGCATCGCCTTCAAGATACACCCAAGGCTTGGGCCCCGTGCTATCCGTCCCATTCAAAAATCTAAATCGCAACTCATAACAACAATACGGCACAATTATTTCACCTCAATCGACCCTGCTCTCTTCAACATCACACCAGGACACGTCAAAACAGAAACTGACCACACAAAATTCAAGAAGTCTTTGGACAAATTCCTCCAAGTAATCCCGGACAAACCACCCACACCCGGATATGTCTCCGCAAACAGTAATTCTGTTCTCGAATGGGCCATGGTGCCCAAATCCTGAATTGAAAGACTTCGCCAGGTGGTGCTATTAAGTTAGACATGGCCTGGGCCAATACTGGCCAAAACATTTCAAAGTATATTTCGTTTCTGAATTTGTTTAGCAAGATTCTTTATCTGAAATCGTGTGTTGAAACCGATATTGTTATACTTTGGGAGGGTCATGTTGCCAATAAGAAACACACGCACCAGTTGCTTTCACTTCAATTTATTATAATAAATTATTTATCCGTTCCCCTACACTACGAGCTGTCTCACCTATGTACACTATATTTTTGTCTCTACATTGTCCTTCAGTACATCTTATGCTATACACTACATTTCTAGTTTTACAGTTAATATAGGGGCTTATTTTACAGGTTATACATTTCTTATCTATGCATGAGGGTCTTTGAAAAGGGTATGCCTTGCTAATAAGTGTTTTTACGGAGGTACATGGTCTTTCTACTATCTTAATATTGAGTTTATGTTTATTTAGGGCCCTTCTAAATTTGTAAGCTAATTCACCTCTAGGGGTTGTATCGATGAATATTACACTCTGGTATTTATTGCTATCATACCATGTGTTTATTCTATTAACCTTGTTCCTAGTTCTTTCTATTCTATTCCAAAATTTGCTCCTATACAAGGGGCAGGTCCCATTTATGTCATTATTTACCATTTTTTCCCATTTGGTTCTGGCTCCTCTATACACTCTGATTTTATCTCTCTGATTGTAGCCAGAGAACTGCATACGGTGGATGAAGTGTTGTATGTGTCTCTCTAGTTCTTCGGGGTTGCACATGCGGGACACATTTCTCATCACCCGTACCAAATCCG
>OZ024749.1:18694183-18701683 GCA_964016885.1 Eledone cirrhosa | reverse complement strand
AAAACACACCCAACAACTTTGACGTTACAATGGGTTCGAGTGATTCGGCGCAGGTAACTGATCTTGTTGGGCTGTTCCCCTTGAACGAACTGTATGTTAGCTTTCCGCACCTTAAAGGGGGACTTTATCGTGACGATGCATTATTTGTGATACACTCTAGTACATTGAGCATAATAGGAAGAAGCTATATAAATTTTTTAAAAATTTTAACCTTTCGATCACAATTGATAAGAATGATAGAGCAGTCAACTTTTTAGATGTGACATTAGACTTGGTCACTAATAGTTATAAACCCGTCCACAAACCAAATGAGACACTCTCTTACGTTAACCCTAATTCCAACCACCCTAAATCTATGATTAGTTCTATAATTAATGGTGTATCTAATAGAATCTCCACACTCTCTAAGGATATAGGAATCGTTAATTCACATGCAGAGTATTATAATAATGCCCTAGCTAACTCTGGTTACTCTGGTAAAATACATTATAAGGAGGACAACCTTGGAATGACTCCGATGTAATATCCCATAATATGGCCTTGAATGGGAGAAGAAAATATAGGAATCATAGAAATCTTATAGATATATCCAAACCAAACCCTAAGTTTAGCTACCGAAATAGTAGTCGAAATAGTGAGTCTAACGGTACGCATTTCGAGATTGGTTCTAGGGAACAGGATAGGCGCTCTGAACGTTCACCCAGTGGTAATGTTTTAACTGCTTCTAATAGTGTTAATTCAACTGTTCCTCGTATTAACCCTGATCCTATTAATAGGATACCAGATTACGGTAGAGATAGTAAACGTAGGAATAGGAGGAGACTCAATACTTACTTTAACCCGCCTTTTGATCATGAAGTATTAACTAATATCCCTAGGTTTTTCTTTTCTATTTTAGAGAAAAATTTTCCTCCTACTAATAAATATCATGGTATCTTTAATAAAAATGTAATTAAACTCTCCTTCTCTACCACCCCTAACATTAATTCTCATCTAGCTAGCACTAACAATAGGAAAATTAGGGATAGCTACTCATCTTTGCGTACTGCTAATCTAGATAGCTCTATTGATAACTTACCGCCCGAGCAGATCTTATCTTATAATAACCCTAGGAATAATGCATCGCGTAATCAGCTAGTCACTAGTACCCGGAAGTGTAACTGTAGATTAAGTAATAACTGCTCTTTAAATGGTCACTGCCTCTCTAGGAACATCGTTTATGCATGTGAAGTTAAGACTAATTCTTCTTGTAGCACATATATAGGCTCCACATCGAATACTTTTAAAACTAGGTTTAATTCACATATTTCTAATTTTAAGCATATCAAGTTTAAGAACTCTACTTCTTTGGCACACCATATCTAGGATTTAAAAGGGGATGGCATACCATATAGCCTAAATTGGCGAATTGTAACACAATCTAATCACCTATCAACACACACTAAATTCTGTAATCTTTGTATCCTAGAGACCCACTCTATAATTTTCTCTAGGAACATATTGCTTAATAGAAAATCTGAGATATTTTCTTCCTGTCCGCATGCCATTTCTAATTCTTTCTTCTATTATAGACCTAAAAGTTCTGGTAGTTTAAACCGTATCCATTAGCTGTTATATTTCCCCATCTCTTTGGTTTTAGTTCATTATTATTACCATTATTATTAGTTTTCTACGGTTATTTCGATTTTCGAATTTTAGTTTTCATAGTCTTATTAGCTACCTTACCATATCTATCATCTTAAACATTATTACATTTTTACTCAATATTATCGCCTTGTAAGTTTGTATCTTATTGAATAGTTTAATTTTTGAGTCTCCTACATCTAAAACTAATGAACCTCATCCTTTCCACACTTAATATTCGCCCCTTTTTATTATATTATATATAAATTCTACTTTTATACTCCTTTTTATTATTATATTATGTATTAATTTTTACTTTTATGATCCTTCCTATCCTCCATAGTTTCACTTTCTGTTCCCTTTGGTCTACCATAGTTTTATTTAGAGTTTTTTCTTTGATAACGTAATTCGTCTGAACGCATCGTATTATATATTGATAGTATTTATAGAAATATCCTAATTTTATACGACTTTGATGACTTAAACTTTATTCTATTTGAAGTGACCAATAATATCTTTTAAGCAATTTTAATATTAATTGATTTAATAAGGTTTTCTATTCAATTCTTTAGTTTAGAATAATAATATCCTCTATATTTACATAACGACTTGTAATACCTACGTTACTGTGCTTGTTTTTGTTTTTGTTTTTGTTTTTTGTTTTTTGTTTTTGTTCTTCGTTTTATTTTATTTATTTTTATTTATTTTCTTACTACCACATGCTGTCTGTCTTCCTATCATCATCATCATTATTTCTTTACTACCACTTGCTGTCTGTCATATTTATATTTTCTGCTTTGCATCATAATATGCCTCCCTATATTAACCGCGTAAATATATCTTAAACATTTTCCATTGACTCTGTCTATCTGGTAATGCACTGGGTATTTGCTGGCCTTGTGCCTAAAGTAGAAACAATTATATTATATTTTATTTATAATTATTATAATATTAACATTGATATATCATATTATTTCTATGTAATTGAGTTATAGGTATTAATATATGTCAGATATTTGAGGTACTGTTTTGTAATATTTTGTAATATTTTATGTATATACCTCTATATATATTTATTGCATATACCTCTATATATATTTTACTGCATATACCTCTATATATATTTATTGTCAATACTTTATGTATTTATATATATGTTTTTTCAACATAACTTTAGTTTTATATGATATTTTTTTCTTACCCTTGAAAAACTTTATATACAATTTGTTGACATCAAATGATATGTATGATGTAGTTTTGTATGTTTTTTATGTCAGTATATTATTCTATTGGTTTTTTTTTCTTTTTGTATAGTTTATGCACACCGTCAGGGGGATTTTTATATTATAAAGAGTATATTTATATTTAAATACTTAATAAGTGTTAGTATGTGTTTGTGTAAATGTGTATATATATATGGATATATATATATACATATATTAAGCTTTTTATTTATTTTTATCCATTATATTGTATTCTATATCATATTGTAATTCTCACATTATATTACCATATTGTATTTAATGTATTTGTCTTTTACTGTACTTTCAACGTAGGTTTGACATATTACTCGCTTTCTTGCCCTATAGTCTATATTTGTAACTGCTAGCTTTTAGCTTTAGCATGCTTTTCCTTGATACTTTCCTAAGCTTTCATGGATATGAATTCCCTATTCTTCTGAGTTTTGGATGGTTCTGGCCGTTAATGCTTCTTGTCAATTTACTTGCCCTGATGAGTCCTTATTAATGGCACGAAACATTGTAGGCTAATAAAGACTTTTGATGTATTGAAGGCTTCTTTGTTTATTTTTATAATTTTATATATATTGTTATACTTTGGGAGGGTCATGTTGCCAATAAGAAACACACGCACCAGTTGCTTTCACTTCAATTTATTATAATAAATTTATAATAAATTTATAATAAATTTATAAATTTATAAATTTCTGGTTGGTTGGTTGGTTCCACAACCAGATAGTTGTTTATATATTGTCATAGTCTTTCGTCACACACTCTGTGACCTCTTCAGTGACTGGGGATTCCTTTCTTTGTTTCTGTGCCTCTCCTTTGTTCTGTCCTACACCATTTTGTTTCTATGTGTGCGTAGGACAGAACAAAGGAGAGGCACAGAAACAAAGAAAGGAATCGCCAGTCACTGAAGAGGTCACAGAGTGTGTGACGAAAGAACTATGACAATATATAAACAACTATCTGGTTGTGGAACCAACCAACCAACCAGAAATTTATGAATTTATAAATTTATTATAAATTTATTATAATAAATTGAAGTGAAAGCAACTGGTGCGTGTGTTTCTTATTGGCAACATGACCCTCCCAAAGTATAACAATATCGGTTTCAACACACGATTTCAGATAAAGCATCTTGCTAAACAAATTCAGAAACGATATATATATATATATATATATATATATATATATATATATATATATATATATATATAAAGAATGAATAATAACAGGTAGACATCATAAAAAGGTAGTTTATTCCGTGTGCTTACAAGTGTTTCCACGGTGGTACTGCAGCCTAGCTTAAAAACATACCTATACCTAACAAAAGGGAATATATTCTCAGTATGATTCAACGCAGTAACGACTTCATTCGGCGTGTACGATGGAAAGCTTTCCACTTCGATAAAGGACGCGCCAATCACTCGTCTGAATCATATGGTTTTAAATCATGTAAAAACCCACCTACAAACCCTCACCTCGAAGCTTTCGAACAGGACTTATTGAAAACTACCATGAACATTAAGTTCAACAGACATAGAAATAATGAGCTGCAGAACAACATGAAAGCACTACTCCGAAGATTGCAAAATACCAATGGAATTGTTGTGAAAGCTGACAAGACTTCTAACGTGTATACCATGGATATCGATACGTATAATAACTTCATACGCAACGAACTACACAAAAAATATAGAAAAACAAATGAAACTACGCTAGCAAATATTAACAACGAGGCATACAAAGTGGTAAAGAATCTCAAGATAGACGATAGAACCGAGCCGATTATACCCGCTACCCCCACCTTCAACCTGAAGGACCATAAGGTAAATTTTGACTCTAACCCTAAGATTAGACTTATATACCCTTCTAAATCAGACATAGGGAAAATTAGTAAACATATACTTGACAGAGTAATAACTCAAGTGAAAAAGAAAATTGAAATTAAATTATGGGGCAACACTAGCGAAGCAATTCGCTGGTTTAATAATGTTAAGAATAAGAATAAATCTAAGTTTATACAATTTGACATAGACGAATACTACTCTTCCATCTCACCAAGCACTTTACGTAAGGCCCTATCGTTTGCTAAGGCCAATTCCGACCTAACGGAGGACGAAATTAATATTATTCTCGAGGCTAGAAAAACCATTATTAAGTTCGATAACTGCTACTGGGAACGTAAGGACAGACCCACAAATTTCGATATTACCATGGGTTCCAACGACTCGGCGGAGGTCACGGATCTCGTGGGAATTTACATAGCCCACATATTACATAGTAGATTTAGTAATCTACAGGGGGGGATATATAGAGATGACGGGCTCTTATTAGTTAATAACTTGAATAACCAAAATCTTGAAAGGCTACGGAAAAATATTAGAAAATCTTTTAGTGAACTGGGCCTAAAAATAACATACGAATACAATCTTAAGGTAGTAAACTTTCTGGACGTAACTCTTAATTTAAATACCGGACAGATACGACCCTTCCACAAGGTAAATGAGAACCTTACGTATATTGACTTTAACTCTAACCACCCACTCTCCATGATCAAATCAGTTCCCCGGAGTATTTCTCTTAGAATCTCTCGCCTATCGTCTAACTCTGATATTTTTAGCGAACATGCTGAATACTACAATAATGCATTAAGGAATGCTGACCACCGGGATACAATAGAATACATCGATAGTAATTTCTACAACACACATAGCTCTACACGTAATCAAGGTATACGTAACCGGGGGACTAAAACACAAGCACACACACACTATACTACCAGACATACTAATAATAGAAGATCACCACCAAATAAATCACGTTGTAGAAAGTATATCTGGTATAATCCTATTTTTAATGCCTCGATTAGTACAAAACTATCTCTTTCATTCTTTAAATTAATCAATAAACACTTCCCTAGTTCCCATAAGTACAGCAAAATTCTGAACTCCAAAACTATTAGACTATCATACTCCACGGCACCAAACCTTGAAGCATACATAAAAAAACTTAACTTAAGGCAATTAAACAACTCTACAAAACAAAACATTTTAGTAACAGATGGGCAGAACGCAATATCTGCCTCCCAACCACTAAATGGGAGACGGGTATTGCACAACCCACCTGTACCGCTATCACAACCTATCCATGGTATACCCGCTACCCACAACAAAGCATGTAACTGCCATCTACCTGAAAGATGTCCATTGCAGAATGAATGCCTAAAGTCCAACATTGTTTACCAATGCACGGTTGAATCGGACGACCAGAAATGGTATTATATCGGATCTACCACCACATCGTTTAAACCTCGCTGGTACCGTCATCGATTCTCAATCAAACATCAGAATCACCGTTTTGTGACCACGCTCGCCAACAAGACCTGGCAACTCCGTGAACACAACCAACAGTTCACCTTAAAATGGGATATACTTTCCAGCGCAAATGCATATCGGAGTGGTTTGAAGTACTGCAGGTTATGTAACCTTGAGCTATTTTACATACTAAAATCCCAAAACAAACTACTTAACGATAGAATTGAACGATCACTATACTGCAACCACAAACTAAAAGCTAAATTCTCTCACTATAAAATAACTTAACATTCGAACCCGTAACTACAACACCACTTTCTAGCTAACAACCTTCTCTTCTCCCCCACACTACAAGACAATACACTGCTTATCACTATACATGGTAACTCAGTACAATTCCTAGATTACTACTACAAAACCAAAAGTTCACTCACCACATATACTTTATCTGTCCCCTCTCTACCTATATATATCTCTCTACATCCATTACACTCTCTCTCTCTCACCTTTGACCTACCTCCCTCTCAACATCTATGAACTTGACCTCTGGGGCAATAAATAATTCCGATCTCAACTATCTACGCATCTCTCCAAAAGTAACTAATAAAACCCCTACCATAACATTTTGATTAAGATATCTACAAGCCACTCTCTCCTACTTCTCCAACCCCTGCATATCTTTCCTTCTCTCTCCATCTTCCCTACTTTTCTCTCTTCCTGTTCCACTCTATCTTCCCCAACAACCCCACTTAAGGGTTTTTACATTGTATATTTACCATTCTGCTCTGAGGAAACAGTGGTCACAGCATTGGATATTCGAGTTCTGCAAATACTTGTGAATTTGCACGTAGCGGAACTAGGCTGCAGTACCACCGTGGAAACACTTGTAAGCACATGGAATAAACTACCTTTTTATGATGTCTACCTGTTATTATTCATTCTTTATATACACTCCGGAATACTGAAGGATCAGGAACTAAGTTTCTTGAACAATTCTTCCATAACTCGTAGAGTAACCTCTTACCGTACGTCAACCATATCCAGTGTAGTAATTAACCATCACTGCATCTTGGATAATCCTATACCTAATATATATATATATATATATATATAATTGCTCGCACCAACCTGAGGTATCTGATTTTTAATGCGATGAAATACCAATGATGGTTGGAAAATCACTGACGAAGGACTATTTTTATCATATGTAACCCATGTGCTAACCACGCAGTATTCTTCTTTCTTCTCATGTTTTTATATATATATATATATATATATATATATATATATATATATATATATATATATATATATAT
>OZ024749.1:18664183-18681683 GCA_964016885.1 Eledone cirrhosa | reverse complement strand
TGTGTCATACCCAAAGACTGGTGCAGCAGTATTCTCATAAATTGCTACAAAGGTAAAGGGGATGCTCTGGAGAGGAGCAATTATAGGGGTATAAAACTGATAGATCAGGTTATGAAAGTGGCAGAAAGGATTTTAGCACAACTAATTATAGAAAGGGTCAAACTAGATGAGATGCAGTTTGGTTTTGTGCCTGGGAAGAGTACAACAGATGCCCTCTTCTTGGTGAGACAATTGCAAGAGAGGTTCTTAGAGAAGAATAAGCCACTATACTTAGCTTTTGTTGACCTAGAGAAGGCCTTTGATAGGGTACCCCGATCTGTCATCTGGTGGTCCCTAAGGAAGCTAGGTGTTGAGGAATGGCTTGTGAGGACAGTGCAAACTTTGTACAGAGGTACTCTCAGTAAAGTCAGGGTAGGAATGGAGTTTAGTGAGGAATTCCAGATACAAGTAGGAGTACATCAGGGTTCGGTCCTCAGCCCGCTCTTGTTCATTATAGTCCTCCAAGCCATAACAGAGGAGTTTAAGACTGGCTGTCCATGGGAACTTCTCTATGCTGACGATCTGGTTCTTATAGCAGAATGAGTAGAGGAGCTAGAGAATAAATTCTGGCTATGGAAGCAGCAGTTGGAAGCAAGAGGACTGAGAGTGAATCTAGCTAAGACAAAAGTGTTGATGAGTAAAAAAGAGGACAAAACCCTGATTCCGTCAGGGAAATGGCCATGTTTGATATGCAGAAAAGGAACTGGCATAAATTCTATAAAATGCACACAATGCAGATCCTGGACACATTTTTCAAATGCAGGAGGGCGCTATAGAAGTGGTGGATAGCTTCCGGTACCTAGGAGATCAGATTAGCATAGGAGGAGGGTGTTCCGAGGCCATAGTATCTAGAATAAGGACGGGTTGGAAGAAGTTTAGGGAGCTGCTTCCTCTGTTGACGAAGAAGGGTTTCTCCCTGCGTGCGAAAGGCCGGTTGTATGATGCCTGTGTGAGGAGCGCGATGCTGCATGGTAGGGAGACATGGACAACGATTGCAGAGGATATGCGACGGCTGGAGAGAAATGAGGCAAGCATGCTCCGTTAGATGTGCAGTGTAAATGTGCGTGAACGACACAGCATAAATGTGTTGAGAGAGAAACTGTGTCTGAGGGGGATAGAATGTAGTGTACGGGAGAGGAGACTGAGGAAGTATGGACATGTGATGCGCATAGAGGATGACCGATGGGTGAAGAAGTGCCAGGAAATGCCAGTTGAAGGAAGACGTGGTAGAGGTAGACCACGTAAACATGGGCGGAGGTGATGAGAACAGACCTCAGATCATTGAAGCTCACGGTGGAGATGACGAAGGACCGTGACGAGTGGAGAGATGCTGTGCTGAATAAGACCCGTCCCACCCTTGCAAGCAGGCAAAGGCGGACGTAAAATGATGATGATGATGATGATATATATACATATATATATATGTATATATATATACATATATATTAAGACAGGGGGAAGAAGAAAATAATGGCTTCACTTGTGCTTTCAACAAATTTATTTTCTTCACAAAATCCAAAAAGAATTTTTTTTCCGGATTAGAAAAAATTTTTCTTAAAGAAAATTTTTTATAAATTAAGTTGTTGGTTGTTGGTTAGGTCTTAGGAGTTCTTGGTTAACGTAGGAGGTATTGTTTCGTTTTTAGAAAGACCTTTCACGCTGAGATGCGCTTGTCAAACTGATGTGTATGTGGTGTGTTGTTCATATAGGGATTTAACATGTCTGTGGTGTGGTGGGTTTTTTCTCCCCCTTTAATAAGTGTAGGGGTGTAGGTGTGTTGAAAAAATGTTAATAGCAGTAATGAGTTGAGACAGTGAGTGGGTTGGGTGGGGAGAAATGTAGCAAGTGCGGCCTGCCCCGGTCATTCTCGAAAAATTCCTTTATTCAGGGGAAAAAGCTTTTAGTATTCCTTTGTATTGAAGATGGTCATAGGCAAACCGCACCTGCCAAACTTGTAAACAATTATTTTTTTCTGAAGAATTTTTCTACGTCCATCCCAAAATTAGTTCTTTGTTCAACACACACATATGTGTGTATACACGTACACACACGGGCATATGTAGGAATATATAGGCACACACCATCAATCACACACCCATGTACATATATATCCACATACATACATAAAAACATATAGAGACACATATAAAAACACATATACACATACGTACACACACGAATATGTACTCATACCTCCACATGGGTATATATATATATACATACATACATATACATACATATACACACATAAAGATACATAACTAAATATACATATATACACATACACGCACACACACACACACACGTGTACACACACACACACACATATATACATATGTCCGTATATATACATCCGTTCACACATCCATGCATACACACACATATATATATATAGAGAGAGAGGCATACACACACACATACATATATATATACATATATACATATATATATATATACACATAAACACATACAGACACATACACACATATACATACATATACACATACATATATATCTCTATATATATACACATACATATATACATATATACATATATATATATACATATATATACATACACATACACATACACATACAAACACATACATACACACATACATATATACACATACATATATATACATATATATATATATACATATATATATATATACGATATTAAACAAATGGAAACTATATTTATAAAACCATATTTATTTCATTATACATATTTCAGGGATACCATATTAAAAATATGGCATGCCTTCGTCAGATAAAATACAATATATAAACTGTTTTATAAATAATTTTGACGTACCATAAATATAAGCGACCATTAAGGTAGGAAGCTGGCTTGGTAGTGAGGAGTTTATAATTATTTAGTTATAGTGTTAAGCACAGTTAGAAAGAAAGACGGAGAAAAAGAGGAAATGTATGTAAAGAAAAACAGAGAGAAATAGAGAGAAATAGGGGAGAGATAAAGAAGGAGGAGGTGAAAAAAGAGAGGCAACCGAAGGCAACAGATGAATAATAATAATTCACAATACAAAAAGAGAAATTTAAGAGAGAGGGAGTACAGTAATTATTTAGTTATAGTGTTAAGCACAGTTAGAGAAGAGACGGAGAGAGAAAAAAATGGAGATGAAGAGAAAACAGAGAGAGAGAGAGAGAGAGAGAGGTGGGAGGAAAAGAAAGAGGGAGAAAAAATAATAATAGTTATATAGGGGGAGGTGAAAACCAAGAGAGAAATACGAGAGAAACATGAGAGGCAAGTCAAAGTGGCAGATACATAAACTTCATCATATATAAAGAGAGAGGAGAAGAAAGAGCTATATTTAGAGAGAGGGATGATAGAGTTACATCTTTACGTCATGTCCTATCAATTTGAATTATCAATTCATATGAACTGGATAATATAATGTAAATATCAATATTCATGAATGAGACATAGATATATAATGTGTGAAAATAATTTTGCTCAATAATGACCATATTTTTAGTTTAAAACTCTGAGGTCAATGTACCAAAATCTGAGATAAATCTTCAAAAAATTACCCTATTTATAAAAAGAAAAAGAGAAAAGTTATGTCAAGCTCTAGTCGATAATATAGACATACACATGACTTTACGTGATCAATTCTATAATTTCTTGTGTCATAAAAAAATTTCCTTGTGTTATAAAAAATTTCACTATACATATATATATATATATATACATAAAAAAAAAATAAACGATTAATAATATTCATGCCCTCACACATATGATTATCGTTCATGTATATAATATTATGCATATCTGTAACATATACAGAACTATACTTACATATATATATACATATATATGTATATATAAGATATCTGCGTGAGTGTTCCAGCATCTCTATGCACACATACAGGCACATGAACAGATAAAATATACTCTGTAATCTTTCCATATGCATGATAATACATATGGCCTTTGCATAGAGATAACCAGATATCAATATATCAGCACAGAAATATCAAACGTTAAAATATTTTCAACACACCCTAGGGTATCTCAGGCCACAAAAACAGTATGCTTCATATATTTACCACAGAAATCTATCCTTCCAATTTTTCAGACAATATATTGCAAAGTTCTTTAGAAGTAATCAGAATCAAAAAGCAAATAAAAAACCAAAAATTATTTAACAAAAATTATTTAAAGGATTTAGAAGACCCTGTGGTTCTACGGATGCTCTTATATTTAGTATAGTAATTTATCTTGCGTAAAATTTATTTAATACATTGGGAGCATCTACATTTTAGAGTAGGTTAATTACATCATTTGTTTATATTTATGAAGAAGGTTTAAAAGAAAAAGTTGAAGGAATCGAAAGATTTATCGTCAGGTTTCATACATTAATTAAATTTCTTAATTAATTATACTACATTTTAAATTTATATTTATATTTAAACGTTGAGTTCAATCCATGTCTGCAGCAACTGAATAAATTGCTCCTTAGATGTGTATATGTATGTATGTATGTAGATGTATATATATATATATATATATATATATATATATATATATATATATATATATATATATATATATATATATATATATATATATATATATATATATATATATATTGTTATACTTTGGGAGGGTCATGTTGCCAATAAGAAACACACGCACCAGTTGCTTTCACTTCAATTTATTATATATTTATAAATTTATAAATTTACAAATCTACAAACTTATACATTTCTGGTTGGTTGGTTGGTTCCACAACCAGATAGTTGTTTATATATATAGTCATAGTCCTTTCGTCACACACTCTGTGACCTCTTCAGTGACTGGGGATTCCTTTCTTCGTTTCTGTGCCTTTTCTTTCTTCTATCCTACGCCATTTTGTTTCTGTGTGTGTGTTGTGTGCTCAGTTTGCGCATGTGCCACATCCGGGTGTCTGTGTGTGTTTGTGTTCATTTTTCTATTTGTTTATTTATTTATTGTTGGTTGGTTGTTTGTTCTATGTGTGTGTGTGTTTACATTTTGTCCTGTGTGTGTTTTCATTTTGTGTGTGTTTTCAATTGTGTGTTTTCAATTTGTGTGTGTTTTCAATTGTAAGTTGTTTGTTCTATGTGTGTGTGTGTCTTCATTTTGTCCTTAATTGTAAGTTGTGATGTTGCTGTTCCACTCATATTTTCTATTTAATTTTGGTTGTAATTCTTTTATGCTTACTGCCTCTGTAATTTGCCTAAACATTGCGTCTTTTCTGTGCGTGGATTCTATTTTTATTTCTATGCTCTCTAATCTACCCCTGTGTTCTATCTTAGCATGTTGGTAGAGCACAGATGATTCTTTATTATCTTGGAGGTCTCGCCAGTGTTCATTTATTCGTTCCCCTATACTACGAGCTGTCTCACCTATGTACACTATATTTTTGTTTCTACATTATCCTTCAGTACATCTTATGCTATACACTACATTTCTAGTTTTACAGTTAATATGAGGGCTTATTTTACAGGTTATACATTTCTTATCTATACATGAGGGTCTTTGGAACGGGTATGTCTTGCTAATAAGTGTTTTTACGGAGGTACCAGGTCTTTCTACTATCTTAATATTGAGGTTATGTTTATGCCCTTCTAAAATGAACACAAACACACACAGACACCCGGATGTGGCACATGCGCAAACTGAGCACACAACACACACACAGAAACAAAATGGCGTAGGATAGAAGAAAGAAAAGGCACAGAAACGAAGAAAGGAATCCCCAGTCACTGAAGAGGTCACAGAGTGTGTGACGAAAGGACTATGACTATATATATAAACAACTATCTGGTTGTGGAACCAACCAACCAACCAGAAATTTATAAGTTTGTAGATTTGTAAATTTATAAATTTATAAATATATAATAAATTGAAGTGAAAGCAACTGGTGCGTGTGTTTCTTATTGGCAACATGACCCTCCCAAAGTATAACAATATCGGTTTCAACACACGATTTCAGATAAAGAATCTTGCTAAACAAATTCAGAAACGAAATATATATATATATATTTATATATATATATATATATATATATATATATATATATATATATATATATATATATATATATATATATATTAGAAAGTGAGGTTTTTTTTACAAAATGAAAAATAACCGAGGTGTCCTACACGAGTGGAAGTATAAAGAAAAAGAGATGAAATCGAAAATGCAACTGAAGTCTTATTTTTTTTTTAAATATATATATTTATTTGGTTCCTTTACCGGTTTCGCAGTTCTTCTGCTTTTCAAAAGGTGAGTTGAGATGGAGGGTCTGTGGTTTTTCTCACATCCATTGAGAAAAACCACAGACCCTCCATCTCAACTCACCTTTTGAAAAGCAGAAGAACTGCGAAACCGGTAAAGGAACCAAATAAATATATATATTTTTAAAAAAAATAAGACTTCAGTTGCATTTTCGATTTCATCTCTTTTTCTTTATATATATATATATATATATATATATATATATATATATATATATATATATATATATATATATATATGTGTGTGTCTTTATGTGTTTGTGTGTACATGTATATGTATATGTGTATGTATGTGTTTGTATGTATATGTATATATATATATATATATGTATATATATATATATATATGTATGTGTATATATGTATGTGTGTATGTATGTGTTTGTATGTGTATGTATATATATGTATATATATATATATGTATATATGTATGTGTATATATATATAGATATATATATATGTGTATGTATATGTGTGTATGTATATATATGTATGTATATGTGTGTATGTGTCTGTATGTGTTTATGTGTATATATATATATATATATATGTATATATGTATATATATATATATATATATATATATATATATATATATATATATATATATATATATATATATATATATGGATGTATATATAATGTATTTTGCAATACACTTTATGCTTAATTAAAAGCATTTTGAAGACCGTAAGCTATTGTTTTAAAGTAGTGACAAATTCACTCACTTTGATCTCAGCAAACAGGGGAGATAAGCCGACATGACATGTTTCGCTTTTGTTGAAGCTTATCAAGGCCAACTACCCCGCCTGTCTACTGAGATCAATGATGTTATATTCTTATAGAAATCTAGTAAATAACCAGGAGCTGATTATGCAGAGCGGTTATTGGTCAGGCAGAAATTAAAAATTAGAATTGGAGCTCTGAAATAGCAATATATATATGGATGTATATATAATGTATTTTGCACTACACTTTATGCTTAATTAAAAGCATTTTGAAGACCGTAAGCTATTGTTTTAAAGTAGTGACAAATTCACTCACTTTGATCTCAGCAAACAGGGGAGATAAGCCGACATGACATGTTTCGCTTTTGTTGAAGCTTATCAAGGCCAACTACCCCGCCTGTCTACTGAGATCAATGATGTTATATTCTTATAGAAATCTAGTAAATAATCAGGAGCTGATTATGCAGAGCGGTTGTTGGTCAGGCAGAAATTAAAATTTAGAATTGGAGCTCTGAAATAGCAATATATATATGGATGTATATATAATGTATTTTGCAATACACTTTATGCTTAATTAAAAGCATTTTGAAGACCGTAAGCTATTGTTTTAAAGTAGTGACAAATTCACTCACTTTGATCTCAGTGAGTGAATTTGTCACTACTTTAAAACAATAGCTTACGGTCTTCAAAATGCTTTTAATTAAGCATAAAGTGTATTGCAAAATATATATACATCCATATATATATATATATATATATATATATATATATATATATATATATATACATATATATGTATATATATATATATATATATATATATATATATATATATATAAATATATGAGGTGAAGACAGCTAGTTGGTCAGTCGTCCTCTCTGTCTCTGATTTTTCGTACCCATGGTTTTTACATATTCCTTTGTTATATTTCGAATACCTGATGATATCACCGGATTCATATGGAACCCGGTCATTGAAATGATCATAGTATAATAAACCTTTCAAGGATTTACACCAGTCCAGCCTACTGTTATTTTTATTTATAATTAACTCCGTATTCGCACCACCAACTACACAAACGAAGACGGGTGAACTGCACTACGTTGAGTACTCTCCACAATATTACACCAAGATTGACCAATTCTATCCAGTGGTGAACCAACAAACCTAAAGAAATAATGCTCCAATAATGTTGAGCACTTCTAAATGTAATATTGAACAGCGGCACTGACTTCAGTGTACAGCTACCGCCAGCATGGGATTAACTGATCTACTTACCATTCGGATTTTGGCTGCTCTGTGCTTTGTCTACCGCCCACCCGATGTTGCTTCCCTGTCGAGAATATTCGGATTCCGACAAAATTCTACGTATTATACTAAAACATGTATTGTATTGATTGAATTCTCTACTCTATACCTCAGGACTTTTTTGTGACTCACACTGAATTCGGAGACCCGAACTTTACACTAGGTACCACTGTTACCAGTCCATCTCTTCCATTCTCTATATCTATATGTACAACCTGTATTATCTTACTACAACTTGATCTATATTGTATTTCCCCTTTGCTCCAATTCCTCCGATATGTTCTTATATACTTCCGTCTTACTACATCACTACCCTAGCTATGAAGACGTTTTATTTTTATTTATGTATTAGTTTATTAATGTATTTTTATCAATGTATTCTTTATCTTTGTATTTTATCTTTGTATCCTACTTTTATTTATTTGTAACTTTCCTTACTCAGGTCATTATACACCTTTCATATCCCCCTACCCACCAAAGAACCACACTACTTATAACCCGGACTAACTGGGATTTTAAAATAATTATAGTCTATTTGCACTTTTTATTGAGTTTTGCTACCTTCGATTGATGTGGTGGCTTTTCCCGGCTGCGCGATGGGCGCTCGGAAAGTTCTGCCTTCCTTGAGTGCTTGGAAAAATAAATTTCCTCTCTTTCAGTAAACGAAATTACTCGGAGCGGATGCCTTGCCCAGGGCCCGCCGCTCGCGTGTTTTGACCGCCATATTATACTTATACCTATAAACTCTAGGCTTAGGCATAGCTGTTAGCTGTATCATGCCTCTACTGGCACATAAATAAACCCCTCATGTGTGAATTAATAGTATTCGTTTGGTATTGACGATGGCCTGTCGAAATTGTAGACTTCCCGCTAGCACATCCGGGGCTTAGTGTAGCTACGTTCCTAGAGTACTCGGAAAAATTAATTTCCATTTCTTTCGCTGGACGATACCACTCGAAACTGGCTGACATGTGGTTAGGAGGTGCTGGCTGCGATTCACAATCGAAGGCTCTATTCTTTATCTCACCCTGATATCTTATCGAGATTAACTTTTTCACATAAGACTCTCTCTGTAAGTTCATTAAATATTTTTTTATTTATTTTCGGTGAATCCATACGTACATATATATATATATATGTGTGCATGTATGTATATATATATACATACTACTGTGCGTCTGTATACATATATGTATGTACGTGCACATACTTATATTTAAGTAACAGCCGTAATAAGAGTGGGAAATGAAATTTCGTTTCATTTTTTCCGTTTATATGTATATATATATATGTATATATATATATATATATGTATATATATATAAGTTGTAATATAATGAAACGAAATTTCATTTCTCACTCTTAGTACGGCACTTACTTAAATGTAAGTATGTATGTATACGTACATACATATATGTATACGGACGTACAGTAGCATGCATATATATATATATACATACAGGTACACATATATATATATGTACGTATCAGTTTAGCGAACGTTTATTATAACGCTCGCTTTGTCCGTTTGTAAACAAGCGAACAGCCTGATTTATGCCATACGGTGTTAAGGCAACCACGTCACCTTTTTGTTCAACACTGACACAGGAACGATGTACTAGTTTCAAGCGTGTTAGCTATCATCAGCACCGTATACCCTTCTGCCAGATAGTTGAACGTTCGAAAGTATATACATTCCTTATGAAAATTAACGGCTGAGCAGCCTAATTTGCATATCGAGTGAGTTCAGTCGGCCAGGCGTACCGAAAACGATAAGTTGTAATATAATGAAACGAAATTGTTTACAAACGGACAAAGCGAGCGTTATAATAAACGTTCGCTAAACTGATACGTACATATATATATATGTGTACCTGTATGTATATATATATATATGCATGCTACTGTACGTCCGTATACATATATGTATGTACGTATACATACATACTTATATATATATATATATGTATAAATGAAATATATGTATATATATATGTATATATATATATATATATATATATATATATATATATATATATATATATATATATATATATATATATATATATATAACGAAGGAAATCTGGTAAGGAACCAGGTGGACCATAACGCACCAAAGTACTCAATACTTAGGGTAGTAGAGTGGGTAATAGGAACAAGTGAGACCCCGACGGCTGAGCTCAAGCCGTTTCGACGGCTAATTCTGTGACAGAATTAGCCGTCGAAACGGCTTGAGCTCAGCCGTCGGGGTCTCACTTGTTCTTATATATATATATATATATATATATATATATATATATATATATATATATAAATGTATGTATATATATATATGTATATATATATATATATGTATATATATATGTATATATATATATGTAGATATATATATATATGAATAAATTTAGTCCTTCATCAGTGATATTCCAGCCTTCATTGGTATGTTATCGCTTTAAAGACCATATACCTCTGGTTGGTGCGAGCAACGGCTAAAGAAAGTCGTTGGGACACGTAAATAGGGTGAACGAGCGAGACAGTAAACAAACAAAGATGGTAATGCAACGAAAAGTGAGGAAGAAGGAGTCAAGTCCCTGAAATCGATGAACATAAGCTCTGTGAAATCGTAGACGAGAGAGAATGAAGACCATCCAACCTGGTCGAAATGAGAGTGAGGAAAGAATTTCGCACAGGTCAAACGGGAGGAAGTAGGAGAGGTAGTAGCAGAGAGTGAGTGAGTGAAAGTGTGAGGAAGAGGCTAACAGAGAGAGAGAGTGACTGGAAGAGAGGGTAAAAGGAAATGAGAGATACGGAGAAAGGAGAAGCAGTAAGAAAGAAACAGACGGGTCACAGCAGAGGAAAATATATAAATATATGAAAACATGGCGTGGTTGCAAATTGGTTACATATGAATAAATTTAATCCTTCATCAGTGATCTTCCAGCCTTCATTGGTATGTCATCGCTTTAAAGACCATATACCTCTGGTTGGTGCGAGCAACGGCTAAAGAAAGTCGTTGAGACACGTAAATAGGGTGAACGAGCGAGACAGTAAACAAACAAAGATGGTAATGCAACGAAAAGTGAGGAAGAAGGAGTCAAGTCCCTGAAATCGATGAACATAAGTTCTGTGAAATCGTAGACGAGAGAGAATAAAGACCATCCAACCTGGTCGAAATGTAAGTAAGGAAAGAATTTCGCACAGGTCAAACGGGAGGAAGAAGGACTCAAGTCCCTGAAATCGATGAACATAAGTTCTGTGAAATCGTAGACGAGAGAGAATAAAGACCATCCGACCTGGTCGAAATGAGAGTGAGGAAAGAATTTCGCACAGGTCAAACGGGAGGAAGTAGGAGAGGGAGTAGCAGAGAGTGAGTGAGTGAAAGTGTGAGGAAGAGGCTAACAGAGAGAGTGACTGGAAGAGGGGGTAAAAGGAAGTGAGAGATACGGAGAAAGAGAAAGCAGTAAGAAAGAAACAGAAGGGTCACAGCGGAGGAAAATATATAAATATATGAAAACATGGCGTGCTGCGTGGTTACAAATAGGTTACATATGAATAAATTTAGTCCTTCATCAGTGATATTCCAGCCTTCATTGGTATGTCATCGCTTTAAAGACCATATACCTCTGGTTGGTGCGAGCAACGGCTAAAGAAAGTCGTTGGGACACGTAAATAGGGTGAACGAGCGAGACAGTAAACAAACAAAGATGGTAATGCAACGAAAAGTGAGGAAGAAGGAGTCAAGTCCCTGAAATCGATGAACATAAGTTCTGTGAAATCGTAGACGAGAGAGAATAAAGACCATCCAACCTGGTCGAAATGTAAGTAAGGAAAGAATTTCGCACAGGTCAAACGGGAGGAAGAAGGACTCAAGTCCCTGAAATCGATGAACATAAGTTCTGTGAAATCGTAGACAAGAGAGAATAAAGACCATCCAACCTGGTCGAAATGTAAGTAAGGAAAGAATTTCGCATAGGTCAAACGGGAGGAAGAAGGACTCAAGTCCCTGAAATCGATGAACATAAGTTCTGTGAAATCGTAGACGAGAGAGAATGAAGACCATACAACCTGGTCGAAATGCGAGTGAGGAAAGAATTTCGCACATGTCAAACGGGAGTAAGTAGGAGAGGGAGTAGCAGAGAGTGAGTGAGTGAAGAGGAAGAGGCTAACAGAGAGAGAGAGTGACTGGAAGAGAGGGTAAAAGGAAATGAGAGATACGGAGAAAGGGGGAGGAGTAAGAAAGAAACAGACGGGTCACAGCAGAGGAAAATATATAAATATATGAAAACATGGCGTGGTTGCAAATAGGTTACATATGAATAAATTTAGTCCTTCATCAGGGATCTTCCAGCCTTCATTGGTATTTCATCGCTTTAAAGACCATATACCTCTGGTTGGTGCGAGCAACGGCTAAAGAAAGTCGTTGGGACACGTAAATAGGGGGAACGAGCGAGAGAGTAAACAATCAAAGATGGTAATGCAACGAAAAGTGAGGAAGGAGTCAAGTCCCTGAAATCGATGAACATAAGTTCTGTGAAATCGTAGACGAGAGAGAATAAAGACCATCCGACCTGGTCGAGATGCGAGTGAGGAAAGAATTTCGCACACGTCAAACGGGAGGAAGTAGGAGAGGGAGTAGCAGAGAGTGAGTGAGTGGAAGTGTGAGGAAGATGCTAACAGAGAGAGTGACTGGCAGAGGGGTAAAAGGAAGTGAGAGATACGGAGAAAGAATAAAGACTATTCAATCTGGTCGAAATATAAGTTAGGAAAGAATTTCGCACAGGTCAAAAGGGAGGAAGAAGGAGTCAAGTCCCTGAAATCGATGAACATAAGTTCTGTGAAATGTCTGTGTGTTTATATGTGTTTATTTAACCAGTAACATGTAAATAAACAAATATAAACACACACAGACACCCGGATGTAACACACGCGCAAACTAAGCACACAACACACACAAAAACAAGATGGCGTAGGACAGAACAAAGGAGAGGCACAAAAACAAAGAAAAGAATCCCCAGTCACTGAAGAGGTCACATAATGTGTGACGAAAGAACTTTGCCAATATATGAACAATCGTCTGGTTGTGGAACCAACCAACCAATTTATAAATTCTTAAGTTTATAAATTTAATTTATAATAAATTGAAGTGAAAGGAACTGGTGCGTGTGTTTCTTATTGGCAACATGACACCTCCCAAATCATAACAATATCGGTTTCAACACACGTTTTCAGATAAAGAATCTTGCTAAACAAATTCAGAAACGAAATACATATATATACATATTTTTTTTTTTTTTTTTGGATCGATCGACTTTCGTCAAATCGGACCTAGGAAACAATGTTTCCGTCGGTCTTTCCAATTGCTATTACTATCTATCGGTCGCAACTCCAGGTAAAAGGAGCAACGTGAAATAAAGTGTCTTGCTCAAGGACATAACGCATCGCCCGGTTCAGGAATCGAACTCACAACCTCAAGATTGTGAATCCAATTGTCTAACCACTCTGCCACACGCCTTCACATATACATACATACATATATTATATATATACATATATATATACATATATATATATCTACATATATTGAAATTTCATTTCTCACTCTTAGTATGGCTGTTACTTAAATATAAGTATGTATACGTGCATAATGTATACGTGCATAAGGAAAGTATATACTTTCAGACGTTCAACCATCTGGCAGGAAGGTATACGTTGCTGATGATAGCTAATAAGCTTGAAACTGGTACAGCGTTCCTTTGTCAGTGTTGAACAAATGAGCAACGATGGTTGCTAGACACTATACGGCTTAATTCTGGATGTTTGTTTACAAACACACCGAGCATTATAATAAATGTTCGGTGAATCCATACGTACAAAATATATATGTGTGCATGTATGTATATATATATATACATAATACTGTACGTCTGTATACATATATGTATGTACGTATACATACTTATATTTAAGTAACACCCGTACTAAGAGTGAGAAATGAAAATTCGTTTCATTTTTTCCCTATATATATATATATATATATATATATATATATATATATATATATATATAAACATATATATATATAAACATACTGATTGCGGATTTCGTACGGGTGATGAGAAACGTGTCCCGCATGTGCAGCCCCGAAGAACTAGAGAGACACATACAACACTTCATCCACCGTATGCAGTTCTCTGGTTACAATCAGAGAGATAAAATCAGAGTGTATAGGAGCCAGAACCAAATGGGAAAAAATGGTAAATAATGACACAAATGAGACCTGCCCCTTGTATAGGAGCAAATTTTGGAATAGGACAGAAAGAACTAGGAATAAGGCTAATAGAATAAACTCATGGTATGATAGCAATAAATACCAGAGTGTAATGTTCATCGATACAACCCCTAGAGGTGAATTAGCTTACAAATTTAGAAGGGCCCTAAATAAACATAAACTCAATATTAAGATAGAAGAAAGACCAGGTACCTCCATAAAAACACTTATTAGCAAGACATACCCTTTTCAAAGACCCCCCTGTATAGATAAGAAATGTATAACCTGTAAATTAAGCCCCCATATTAACTGTAAAACTAGAAATGTAGTATATAGCATAAGATGTACTGTAGGACAATGTAGAGATAAAAATATAGTGTACATAGGTGAGACAGCTCGTAGTGTAGGGGAACGGATAAATGAACACTGGCGAGACCTTCAAGATAGTAAAGAATCATCTGTACTCTACCAACATGCTAAAATAGAATATAAGGGTAAATTAGAGAACATAGAAATAAAAATAGAATCTACACACAGAAAAGACGCAATGTTTAGACAAATCACAGAGGCAATAAACATAAAAGAATTACAACCAAAATTAAATAGAAAACATGAGTGGAACAGCAACATCACAACTTACAATTAAGGACAAAATGAAAACACACACGCACATAGAACAAACAACCAACCAGTAACATGTAAATAAACAAATAAATAAACGAATATAAACACACACAGACACCCGGATGTGGTGCATGCGCAGACTGAGCACACAACACACACACAGAAACAAGATGGCGTAGGACAGAACAAAGGATATATATATACACACATATATATATACATATATAGAAGGATTTAAATGGATACAGTTCAGTAAAAGGAATTTATTGACACGTGTTTCAATAATAGTTATATAACCTGAAAACAGCTGCTATCTACAAAGTATTAATTATGCAGACACTCAATATTTCAATGTTATTTTCAACTACCATTTCATCAGAATAATATCATTGAGAACTTGTTTGGTTTTTATAGAGAATATTAAGAGGAAGGAGTGAAGTTGTTAGAAGAATAGTTAAGGGAGTGGATGGAAATTTTTGATAGCAGTGGGTAATTAGATTCCCATCTGTTATTTTGTTAGTTGAGTTTGACATTTTTATAGAATATTCATTATTTGGCGTTTGTTGTATTGGTTATTTTTCTAAATCTATCGAAGGATTAGAGATAGTAGAGATATGCATGGTTGGTTTTGTGTTTGCACTTAATTCATATACAGACTTACATTTTTCTTTCAAGTGTACGTATCCGTTCGCCCACACATAAATATATGCGTATATATACTTATTTTTTTTAAAAACATACATACACATTCACACACATACATATATGTATACCTCTACAAATACATACACTCACATACACATACTTACATGCTCATACCTACATACATATATACCTGTACATATATATATATATACATATATATATGTACATACATACGCATTCATGTATATACACTTTCATACTCTACTTATCTTCATATACACACATATAGGCACACACATATATACATACATACTCTTGTCCATGTGTATATATATATATATATATATAAATACACATATACATGAATACACATACATTTAATTATACACATCAAACATATATATATATATATACACTCACCCACTTATTTACTTATTTGTATACATTTTCACATATATACATACATATGGTCGCTTTTAGACACATTCATTATAGCATATTCGCACCTATTCTCACCAGCATATTTATCCATTATTAGTGTGATAATTTAAGGTTATTAATAGTACATATATATGTTGAGAAGAGATTGTTTTTATATTTTTCTAACTAGATTGAGGATTTGTATAGTTGGGAGGATGTCTCTCGTTTATGTAATATTCAGCTTGTAGTGGGAAAAAGGGTTTTAGTTCGGTGACGGCAGAATAATGTTCGTTCAATTCTGTTATTAAGCAATTTCTTCTTGTGTGTGATTATGTAATAAATCGGCAACATCGTTTAAATCTCGATTATATAGGCATTCTTACTCAATAAAACACAAGATCCAAAGAAATGTAACAACTTTAGCAGAAAAAGCTCAGGAATAGCGATCAAAAGTTTACCCTAAAATGGGAGAGATTAGCTAAAACCCAAAGCTTTTCCAGAAGCCAAAATTTCTGCAAATTATGTAATCTTGAGATTTATTACATAATCACACACAAGAAGAAATTACTTAATAACAGAATTGAACGAACATTATTCTGAACTGTATCCATTATACTGAACTGTATCCATTTAAATCCTTCTATTTTCTCCGGATTACTTTTGAAACTACAACTGGAACCGTCGAGCAAACCCTACGTGAGCTGTCCATCTACTGTGTATAATATTCATATTACAACACTACGGATAATACCATATATTTACCTCCTGTAAAGTTGAGCAACCCACTCAGCAAACGTAACCACAACAATGGAAAAGCACTACCTGGATATGTCACTTAAAAACATACCAACCCAAGGTAAAAAGGAATACTTATTGAGTATGATACAAAAAACAAACGAATTCATTCGACGTGTCAGGTGGAAAACGTTCCACTATGATAGAAGCCGTATGAACTCACCATCAGAAAGTGGCGTAAACAACAAATTTGGTTTTAGAACGTGTAAAAACCCACCCACTAACCCACTATTAGATGCATTTGAGCAGGACCTTATGGACTTAATCCTTAAAATTAAATTCAAAGGACGTAACACCAACAACAAACTGCAGAAAGATATTAAAAAACTACTGGACGACCTTAAAAACACCAAAGGAATTGTAGTAAAAGCGGACAAAACATC
>OZ024749.1:18651683-18659183 GCA_964016885.1 Eledone cirrhosa | reverse complement strand
GGTCTATCGTATTTTTTTACTGTGGGTTTCGTTGTACAGTACTTTGGCATGTGTTGGTTGGCAGTACTTTGGCATGTGTTAGGATGTTTTTCATTGACTTGGATTGTTTTTTGCTCTTTATGATATCGTGTGTTTGTAGAATTTGGTTCATTCTATGGTCCTTTTTCAACACAGGGATGTTCTGGAAGATGGTGTCAAAGGCCTCATTGTTGAGAGGGTTGTGTGTGGAGATGTATGGAAGAGCTTTTAGTTTCGGTTGATTTACTTTAGGGTGTCTAAGGTCCTGGGTACTGAGTTTTAGGGCACGTTGGATTCCATTGTCAATTAGTGATGCAGGGTAGTCCCTTCCTATGAGTGTGTCCTTTAGTTCTTGTAGCCGTAAGTAGCAGATGTTTTTATTGGAGACTATAGTACAGATTCTCTTGGCTAAGTTGTAGGGAATATTAATTTTAACGTGTCTAGGGTGGCAAGAGTTGAAGGGGAGATATTGCTTGGAGTCTGTGGGCTTGTAGTATATGTCTGTTTCTATTTTTTTGTTATGGATCTTAATGAGGATGTCGAGGAAGGGGAGTTGTTGATGGCTGTATTCCATCGTGAAGTTAATATTCGTGTTGAGCCCATTTATAAGGGTGTGAATATATATATATATATATATATATATATATATATATATATATATATATGTATATGTGTATGTGTGTATGTATATGTGTATATATGTGTGTGTATATATATATATGTGTGTGTGTGTATATATATATATATATGTGTGTGTGTGTATATATATATATATATATGTATGTATGGTGTATGTGTGTATGTGTGTATATATTTATATATGTGTATATGTGTGTGTGTGTGCGTATATTTATATATATGTGTGTATGTATGTGTGTATGTATATATATATGTATATATATATATATATATATATATATATATATATATATATATATATATATATATATATGTGTATGTATATGTATATGTGTATGTGTGTGTGTTTATGGGTGCACGCGAGTGTGTGAGTGAGTGTGTTTGAGATTGTGTCTGTTGATTTTTGGCATATAGTTGAATAGTTTAAGAGAAATTTGAAGATAATTGTATGATGTGCACTCAATATTTTGAATTTGTCTACAGAATTCTCTAAACCTTTGTCACTTAGTAGAACCTTAAAGAATTTAGCTTTTAAAGAATCCCCCTTTCCTTTAAATCTATCAACCATGACTGACCTCCACTGATCTTATAGACACCTGTTAGCTTAAGAGAAACTTAATAATAAGGAGTGGCACCCCATCCTGAACCTGTTTATAGAATTCTTTCTGCCTTTGTTACTCTAAAAATAAAAATATACTATAGCTTTGTAGAATTAGCTTTTAATGAATTCCCTTTTCTATCAACCAATGACCTACACCCATCCCACTCCCCACCCTCTCCTACCACTTGAAGAGACCTATAAATACCATACTTATTTTTTGATACCCAGATTCCTGATGATTTCTAAAGAATGAAACAGTTCTAGTCCTGTAGAATCTCATCTATATTAAAACCTTTATACTATGCAATGTATTGAGTACCTTACTTACTGTGGTTACCTCCGATTCAACCCGGAATAACGTATATATATATACATGTATATATATAGATATATATATGTGTATATATATAGAGATATATACATATATGTATATATATATATAAGGATTAAAATACTGGAGCGTGTTGGAGTTAAACACCCTCTTCGTATTATAGAAATGACAGTAAAAGGTATAGCTCAATGCAGTTAAACAGAGCCAAAAAATTAAGAGAGTAAAACAAAAGTTTTTATTATCCGACAATGTTTCGTCCTATTAAGGACTCACCAGGGCAATTAAAACAACAAGAAGTAATATCGGCAGATACAAGCCGGAAGCTCCGAAGAATATGGAGTGTACATACACTAAAGTCTTGCAAAAATATATAATAAAAATAAAAATAATAAAAATATATAATAAGAATAACTAAGGATGTATATAACATTAAGAACCATATTACAAATATAATCCAAAACAAATAACCTAAAGCTAAACAAAGGTGGTTATATAGAGCAGGAATTATATATAACACAATGTAATATAATAAAATACATTATAATAATATACCTTTACCAACATTAAAATTACAATAAAAATCAAAAGGTACAATATGTACATGTTTATATGTGCGCACACGCACACACACACACACACATACAACAATACGCACATCTATCTTCAACTACACAAATTAAAACTTATTAGGAGTTTGAATATAAAAATAAGCATGATAAGAGTGAAAATAATAATAATACCAATATATCTACCCAATATACATGAGGTAATAATATGATATAAATACAAGAAACACATATAATAAATAATAAACAATAAAATTATATAATTCCATATAATAGATAATCCCTGGTTAATTTACACAAACAATATAGATGTCACAATAATAATATAATAATAATATGTTAACAATGTACTAACATTTACAATAAACAATATATACAAATCGATTCATACTGGGTTACAGAGTAAATGAGGAAAAATAAATTATACAATACTCAAAAAACATTATGATGGTACAGAAAAAATTATGATGGTACAGAAAAAAATACAGACATCTTACATGATATATAAAGTTTAAATATCATAATGTTACATATGATGAACAGTAAGTAATAAGGATCAATATTACAATATTACAAAAATACAGACATCTTACATGATATATAAAGTTTAAATATCATAATGTTACATATAATGAACAGTAAGTAATAAGGATCAATATTACAATACAATATAATATAATATATTATATAAAATAAAATAAATTGACATAAAATAATATATAAATACTTATAATTACAAGGTTAGTAGACAGACATATGTGGATGTGTAAGTAAATGCCAGACAGTGAATAGTAAATAGAATATAAAATATAGAATAAAATAAATAAATATAATCAACCGGAAATTACAAAACAAAAACAAATATATACATTTAGGTCTCACATGCGGTTAAGTAGTTAGGTAAAAACTAAGGAAAACAATCCCTGTAAATGACTCAAAACCCTATTTGATAAATTAATATTAAAAATATTAAAACTATCCAATAAGGTAGTATAATATTAGCTATAGTTTAAGTCATTAAAGTTTATAAACTTTAATGTTTCGTTACAAATGTTTACAAAAAGGAATGAAATTTATTACTATCATATACATAACGATATCTAAAAAACTGACTTAAGTAGAATTAAGGTAGGCTAATGGGGACAGAATTGAAGAAATATATGGAGGATGCAAAGGGGCATAAAATATAGTCGATATACTATAATAAATAATAGAACGGAGCGTAAAAGAGGGGGGGGGGGGTTAAATATAATCATAGTCAATTTGGAGGGGTTGACAATAAGTTTATGTGCGCATGGGGGGGGGGGGGTATCCAAAGATGAATCTGTATAAAAATAAAAATAAAATAAAAAATAAAATTGAAAATAAAAATAAAAATAAAAATGAAGATAATAATAAAATAAGGTAAATGGCGTAAAGTGTGTAATCTTATATATATTCACAAGGTGTAATAGTGAAAATATAATGCGTAAGAAGACAGATATGGTACAGTAGCCAAATGATTATGAGAGCTAGAATAAAGAGTCATCAAAAACCAATGATAATAATGATGATAACAATAATGTTGGCAAACAAAAGAACCTAAACTAAAAAATAAGTAATGGAATATATCTGCTAATGGGTACAATTTGTACTACTAGAACGTTTGGGTTTATAATAAAAGTAAGAATTAGAAATAGCGTGGGGGCAAGAAGTGAATATCTCAGACTTTCTATTAAGTAAGGATACGCTAGAGAAAATTATAGAGTGTGTCTCAAGGATACAGATATTACAAAACTTAGTATGTGTAGAAAGGTGGTTAGAGCGTGCTACTAAACGCCAGTTAAGGCTATATGGTATATAAGCTCCCTTAAGATCCCAGATATAATGTGCTAAAGAAGTAGAATTCTTAAACATAACATGTTTGAAGTTAGAGATATGAGAGTTAAACCTAGTCTTAAAAATGTTTGAAGTAGATCCTATATAAGTTCTATTAGAGGAATTAGTTATAACTTCGCAAGCGTAGACAATGTTCTTAGAAAGGCAGTTACCGTTTAAAGGGCAGTTAGCACTCACTCTACAATTGCACTTCCGGGTGTTATTGGTTGGCTCGAGTGGTGATGTATTACACGTAGGATTTCTATTAGATAAGGACTGTTCTGGTGGTAAAGCATTGTCAGATCCGTTCAGACTAGTAGTATGTAGAGAGGAGAATCCATCCCTAATTTTCCTATTATTAGTGCTAGCTAAATGAGAACTAATATTAGGGGTGGTAGAGAATGAGAGTTTAATAACATTTTTATTAAAAATACCATGGTATTTATGAGAAGGGGGAAATTTTTATCTAAGATAGTGAAGAAAGACCTAGGGATATTAGTTGATACATCCTGATTATATGGCGGGTTAAAATAAGTATTTAATCGCCTTCTATTTTTATTCTTACCGACCCTACCTTTATCAAATGTCCCACCATCGAGACTAGGGTTACTACAAGGATTAGTTAAAGCCACATTCATAGAATCAGCCATAATTTAGTTATGTCTATTATAGTTTCTACCTCCAGTAGATCTGCTGCTGTCCGGAATCCCTTCAAAAGGATTAGGGCCAATGATAGGATCAGTAGGAGCAACATTATTAGAATAAGATCCAGCAAAACCATCACCAATGCGTGAGCGCACAGGGGGTTCAACTTGTCTCCTAGAGGTATTATATTTGCTATTACGAGTCCGGTGGGTTAACTTATGGATGGGTTCGGATACACCTATATAATTTTTACGGTTACTATATTTGCTACTCCCATTCATGGCTATGTTATGTGATATTATGTTATTATTGTTAAAAGTAAGCGGAGACTTTCTAAGGTTACTATTATTATAATGTATTTTACTAGAGTAACCAGAATTTGCTAGGGCATTATTGTAGTACTCCGCATGTTCATTAAATGTTCCTATGTCCTTAGAGAGTGTGGAAATCCTATTAGATACACCCTTAATTATAGAGCTTATCATAGACTTAGGGTGGTTAGAATTGGGGCTAACATAAGAAAGAATTTCATTAGGCTTATGGAAGGGTTTAAAACTATTAGTGACCAAGTCCAAAGTCACATCTAAAAAGTTAACCGCTCTATCATTTCTATCTATCGTGATCGAAAGGTTGTAGCTTTTAAAAAACTTATAAAGCTTCTTCTTATTATGTTCTACATTGTTGGTGCTAGAGTTAATTACAAACAATGCATCATCACGATAGAGTCCGCCTATAAGGTGCGGGATGGTAGCGTATAGTTCATTAAGGAGGAACAACCCAACAAGATCAGTAACCTGGGCCGAATCACTCGAACCCATTGTAACGTATTATATTTTCACTATTACACCTTGTGAATATATATAAGATTACACATTTTACGCCATTTACCTTATTTTATTATTATCTTCATTTTTATTTTTAATTTTATTTTTAATTTTATTTTTATTTTTATTCAGATTCATCTTTGGATAACCCCCCCCCCCCCCCTGCGCACATAAACTTATTGTCAACCCCTCCAAATTGACTATGATTATATTTAACCCCCCCTCTTTTACGCTCCGTTCTATTATTTATTATAGTATATCGACTATATTTTATGCCTCTTTGCATCCTCCATATATTTCTTCAATTCTGTCCCCATTAGCCTACCTTAATTCTACTTAAGTCAGTTTTTTAGATATCGTTATGTATATGATAGTCATAAATTTCATTCCTTTTTGTAAACATTTGTAACGAAACATTAAAGTTTATAAACTTTAATGACTTAAACTATAGCTAATATTATACTACCTTATTGGATAGTTTTAATATTTTTAATATTAATTTATCAAATAGGGTTTTGAGTCATTTACAGGGATTGTTTTCCTTAGTTTTTACCTAACTACTTAACCGCATGTGAGACCTAAATGTATATATTTGTTTTTGTTTTATAATTTCCGGTTGATTATATTTATTTATTTTATTCTATATTTTATATTCTATTTACTATTCACTGTCTGGCATTTACTTACACATCCACATATGTCTGTCTACTAACCTTGTAATTATAAGTATTTATATATTATTTTATGTCAATTTATTTTATTTTATATAATATATTATATTATATTGTATTGTAATATTGATCCTTATTACTTACTGTTCATTATATGTAACATTATGATATTTAAACTTTATATATCATGTAAGATGTCTGTATTTTTGTAATATTGTAATATTGATCCTTATTACTTACTGTTCATCATATGTAACATTATGATATTTAAACTTTATATATCATGTAAGATGTCTGTATTTTTTTCT
Source organism: Eledone cirrhosa (assembly GCA_964016885.1). NCBI lineage: Eukaryota > Metazoa > Mollusca > Cephalopoda > Octopoda > Eledonidae > Eledone > Eledone cirrhosa. Next base: position 18,652,723 of record OZ024749.1, on the reverse strand, counting down.
GTACCATCATAATTTTTTCTGTACCATCATAATGTTTTTTGAGTATTGTATAATTTATTTTTCCTCATTTACTCTGTAACCCAGTATGAATCGATTTGTATATATTGTTTATTGTAAATGTTAGTACATTGTTAACATATTATTATTATTATATTATTATTGTGACATCTATATTGTTTGTGTAAATTAACCAGGGATTATCTATTATATTGAATTATATAATTTTATTGTTTATTATTTATTATATGTGTTTCTTGTAATTATATCATATTATTACCTCATGTATATTGGGTAGATGTATTGGTATTATTATTATTATTATTTTCACTCTTATCATGCTTATTTTTATATTCAAACTCCTAATAAGGTTTAATTTGTGTAGTTGAAGATAGATGTGCATATTGTTGTATGTGTGTGTGTGTGTGTGTGCGGGTGCGCACATATATACATGTACATATTGTACCTTTTGATTTTTATTGTAATTTTAATGTTGGTAAAGGTATATTATTATAATGTATTTTATTATATTACATTGTGTTATATATAATTCCTGCTCTATATAACCACCTTTGTTTAGCTTTAGGTTATTTGTTTTGGACTATATTTGTAATATGGTTCTTAATGTTATATACATCCTTAGTTATTCTTATTATATATTATTATTATTTTTATTTTTATTATATATTTTTGCAAGACTTTAGTGTATGTACACTCCATACTCTTCGGAGCTTCCGGCTTGTATCTGCCGATATTACTTCTTGTTGTTTTAATTGCCCTGATGAGTCCTTAATAGGACGAAACATTGTCGGCTAATAAAAACTTTTGATGTATTAAAGGCCTCTTTGTTTTACTCTCTTAATATATATATATATATATATATATATATATATATATATATATATAGATAGATAGATATAGATATGTATATATATATATAGAGAGAGATATATACATATATGTATATATATATATATATATAGTTAAAAGAATAGAGGTGTAACACACAAGTTATTATATATTGGTAAACGGAATAGAAAATG
>OZ024749.1:18601683-18646683 GCA_964016885.1 Eledone cirrhosa | reverse complement strand
GGGCCAAACTTCTAATTTCAGGTATAATTCTATCAAGAATCGTTTTACTAAGTCTACCTAAGTCGGACTTCGTAGGGTTAATAAGCCGAATAGAGGGGTTGTTAGGAAAATTGGATTTGTGATCCTTCAGGGTAAAGTGGGGAGAGATAGGGTCCAGAGGTTCGGTCCGGTCCAGGATGTTGAGATCAGATGTGATTTTAAACCCATAAACCCAGCATCGTTGATTTCATTGATGACGCACCGATTAGTTTTACGGTAATCCTTAGTTTCAGCATTATGTAGTAGTTGATGGTAAGTACTGCGCTCCACTTGATATAGGTTGCCAGTTTTGTCGGAATGGACGTGCACGGCGTTAGAATCCTTAATAGAACGAATTCTATTCTTCAGGTCTTGCTGGAAGGAATTGCTCCTATTCCGAAATTTGATACTCCGAATGAGTTCCAAGACATCATCTTCGAAGGGTAGCAATGCTGGGTTCCACGGAGGGTTATTATATGTTTTAAATCCAAATTTATCCTGTTTGTTGTCTGCTTTTCGCGGATTATCGAAATAAAAGGCACGCCAACGCAACCTTTTAATGAACGCGTTGTTTTCTGTATCAGGAGTTTTAGGTATGTTTTCCTGCTTGGTACGGGTATGTTCTTTGTAGAAATATTCAGATGTTGTTTCTGCATGATGAATATAAGTCAGTAGAGTGCTCAACCGAAGGAGCCAAATAGTAATAATAATAAAATTGAAGACTAAAATCCAAAGAGGGCTCGATATATATATATATAAAATTTCAGGTTATCAATAATGTAGTGATAATATATCGTTACGTTAGAGATGAACAGCGTACGTGTAGGTTTGCTCAACGAGTATAAATTATATTGCGGAGAAAATGTAGAAAAGATGAATATAAAATGAAAGTGCTTTTTTTGAAAAGGAATTTATTAGGTATTGACATATGTTTCTGTAACAGACGGAATACCTATGTATCGCTGCTTGCGTAATCATATAATGTTAGCAAGTATTCGATAGCAAATGTATAATCAGTTGTCACTTCTTCAGAGATTTTGGATAAATTGGATAAAATCAGAAAAATTGAAGTATTTATATTAGTAATAGAGGAAGAAGAGAGGGGATAGTATATGACAGATTGTAATTCAATTTACTGCTAAACAAGTATATAAAGGGTTTCTAATGAGAATACCATGAGTAAATGGTTCATTTTATCTAGATAAGAATTTTTGGGAGTGCCAATTTTAATCTCTACTTGACCAATTGGACAGTGGACAGGGCTGGTCATTTGGTGTAGTAGTATTAATTATAAAGTGTCAATTGGGGAAGGGGGAGATTTCGATTGCTGCTGAATAACATCAATGCTAGTAGCCAGCTGGTATATGCATTAGGGAATTGAATTAAGAAATCAGAAATCTCATTTTATCTATAGCAGTTTATATTAAATGGTAAATAATAGAAGAGTTGATAGAATTAAGACTAATAGAGAATGTTAATATCTATTTGACAATCAAACGGAGATAGAGACAGGCGTTCAATCCTGGTTGTATTTATAATATGAGAATGTAGATTTTAAGCGATGGTTACAGTATAACGATCGCTCTATTCTGTTATTTAATAAAATGTTTTTGGATTTCATAATACAAAATAATTCGACATTACATAATTTAAAAAATTCCTGTCCGTAGGAATATGGGGGGGGGAGCAGCCGCTATTATATCCAATTTTAGGTGAAATTGTTGGTTATTTTCACGCAGCTGCCAAGCCTTGTCTGCGAGTGTTGTTACATAACGCTGGTTTTCATGTATATATATATATATATATATAAGTAAATATTTATAAGTCTTTTGGAAGCCTCGACAATGCAAATGGGTAAATCTCCGGGTAACAAGGTCCGGTGGTAGAGAGAGAGATATGTAAGTGGGTGTACGTTGAGATGCGTGGTGTGTATAAGATGTGTGAGATGTGTAGAATGAAGGGAAGAGTAAAAGAATAAAAATAATAATAACAACACAAGAGAGAGAGAGTTACCTTGGGAGAGATTTAATAGTCCCTATATATTTCGGATTCACATCCATCAACCGGGGTTTTTTCCGGGGTGGGGGAAAAGGTTGTCTGTCGGACAACTCGGAACGCGTCTTTCGCTGTTTGTTGATTTGAATATCTGAGGTATTCGGCCGAGCGCGCGTGCGCGTGAAATGGGGTCGGTCGTACAGAGGTCAGCGTCCGAATGAGGGAGTGGGATGGCGCCAGCTGTCAGTCCATTCTCTGCCTGTTTGTTAAATGTTACTGTGTGTGTGTGTGCGTGTGTTGTTGTCTCACTTGAGTGTGTGTGTGTGTGTGTGTGTGTGTGTGCGTGTGTTGTTGCCTTGTTCATCTGTATTGGCAGTGTAGTATGTTCGTATGGTGGAATGCTACTGTGTGTGTGTGTGTGCGTGTGTGTGTGTAGTTGTCACGCAAACGAGACAACTACACACACACACGCACACACACACACAGTAGCATTCCACCATACGAAGATACTACACTGCCAATACAGATGAACAAGGCAACAACACACGCACACACACACACACACACTCAAGCGAGACAACAACACACGCTCACACAGTAACATTTAACAAACAGGCAGAGAATGGACTGACAGCTAGCGCCATCCCACTCCCTCATTCGGACGCTGACCTCTGTACGACCGACCCCATTTCACGCGCACGCGCGCTCGGCCGAATACCTCAGATATTCAAATCAACAAACAGCGAAAGACGCGTTCCGAGTTGTCCGACAGACAACCTTTTCCCCCACCCCGGAAAAAACCCCGGTTGATGGATGTGAATCCGAAATATATAGGGACTATTAAATCTCTCCCAAGGTAACTCTCTCTCTCTTGTGTTGTTATTATTATTTTTATTCTTTTACTCTTCCCTTCATTCTACACATCTCACACATCTTATACACACCACGCATCTCAACGTACACCCACTTACATATCTCTCTCTCCACCACCGGACCTTGTTACCCGGAGATTTACCCATTTGCATTGTCGAGGCTTCCAAACGACTTATAAATATTTACTTATTGTTCCACAATGCTTCAAGCAAACTTCAATACTCTCTTATATATATATATATATATTTCGTTTCTGAATTTGTTTAGCAAGATTTTTTATCTGAAATCGTGTGTTGAAACCGATATTGTTATACTTTGGGAGGGTCATGCTGCCAATAAGAAGCACACGCACCAGTTGCTTTCACTTCAATTTATTATAATAAATTTATAAATTTATAAATTTCTGGTTGGTTGGTTGGTTCCACAACCAGATAGTTGTTTATATATTGTCATAGTTCTTTCGTCACACACTATGTGACCTCTTCAGTGACTGGCGATTCCTTTCTTTGTTTCTGTGCCTCTCCTTTGTTCTGTCCTACGCAATTTTGTTTCTGTGTGTGTGTTCTGTGCTCAGTCTGCGCATGCGCCACATCCGGGTGTGTTTATGTTCATTTATTTATTTGTTTATTTACATGTTACTGGTTGGTTGTTTGTTCTATGTGTGTCTGTGTTTTCATTTTGTCCTTAATTGTAAGTTGTGATGTTGCTGTTCCACTCATATTTTCTATTTAATTTTGGTTGTAATTCTTTTATGTTTATTGCCTCTGTAATTTGTCTAAACATTGCGTCTTTTCTGTGTGTAGATTCTATTTTTATTTCTATGTTCTCTAATTTACCCTTGTGTTCTATTTTAGCATGTTGGTAGAGTACAGATGATTCTTTACTATCTTGAAAGTCTCGTCAGTGTTCATTTATCCGTTCCCTACACTACAAGCTGTCTCACCTATGTACACTATATTTTTGTCTCTACATTGTCCTTCGGTACATCTTATGCTATACACTACATTTCTAGTTTTACAGTTAATATGGAGGCTTATTTCTTATCTATACATGAGGGTCTTTGAAAAGGGTATGTCTTGCTAATGAGTGTTTTTACGGAGGTACCTGGTCTTTCTACTATCTTAATATTGAGTTTATGTTTATTTAGGGCCCTTCTAAATTTGTAAGCTAATTCACCTCTAGGGGTTGTATCGATGAACATTACACTCTGGTATTTATTGCTATCATACCATGAGTTTATTCTATTAGCCTTGTTCCTAGTTCTTTCTATTCTATTCCAAAATTTGCTCCTATACAAGGGGCAGGTCCCATTTGTGTCATTATTTACCATTTTTTCCCATTTGGTTCTGGCTCCTCTATACACTCTGATTTTATCTCTCTGATTGTAGCCAGAGAACTGCATACGGTGGATGAAGTGTTGTATGTGTCTCTCTAGTTCTTCGGGGTTGCACATGCGGGACACGTTTCTCATCACCCGTACCAAATCCGCAATCAGTATGTTGATTTTGGTATGGTCCGAAACGGCCGAGTTTCGGTGGATCAGATGTTTGGAAGTCATGGGTTTGGCATAATGGGAATGGAGGATTTGTTTTTTATTATTAATGGTATCTAACCAGAGCTCTGTGTCTAGTACAGTTAATCGATGGTTGGGGTGTTTACTTGGGTAGTCTATAGTAACTCTAATGCTCTGGTGGATGGAGTTAGCTATTTGCTGGATGCTTTCCATTGTGTTTTTCTCTAGTTCCTGACTCTTCTCTAGTGGGGGTGTCTTAACTACGATGTTTATATCATCAACGTAGCGGGAGTACATTATCAGGGTTAAGGGGTCTTCTAATTGTTCTTTAAGTTTAAGTTTAAGTCTACTGTCCCACCATACCATGAATAAGTTAGCTATGTTGCCTGCAATGCTAACACCAATGGCTGCTCCTTCCTCTTGGGCATATGTTTTTCCATTAAATTTGAACATATGTTCCTTAAGGGTTAATTTTATACTGGCCCCTACCGCATGTGCAATCATTTTCTTCAGTTCATCGTGGTTTTCGGCTCTGGTCCACCCGTTCCATCTATCTGTATGGGTTTTCTTGGCCATTGAGGTAATGGTAGGTGGTCTGCCTCTTGCTGGTCTTGTAGGGCACAGGTTGCTAAGGTCATATGTGTCTAGGTAATTATTACTATAGGTAAGTTTAAGTAGGAGTCCCAGCTCACTGGTATCAATCCCACGGAACTCAACATTGCTCTCACTGATCATTTCTACGCATTTCTCCACAGCAAAATCCACGTCAATAGATGGATACAGGGACACAACATCCATACTACCTATTATGCAGTTTGCTAGGTCCCTAGATCGGTTACTCACGCCGATTCTGCTGAGGAGGTCCTCCGTGCTGTCACATACATTTGGGGACATTTCAATGATGGGGCGTATGATCAGGGAGAGGAAGTAGGACAGTCTGTAGTTACTAGCAATGTTAGCTCCACAGACTGGCCGTGTTGGTGGTCCCGCGACAGGGTCACTGCCCGTTTTATGGTCTTTTCGAAGCCCATACAACGCCGGCACGTCATTGTTCCAGGCCTGGAAGTTGTTGGCAGTCCTTTTGTTGGGCTGCATTATATTCGTCCATATCACCATATGGGCATTGAGGGCTTTTTCTCTATCCTCATGCTCCTGTGGTGTTACCTCGCTTGTGTTAGTGATGTGGGGTTGCATTGCCTGGATGTAGTTTGGCAGGCTGTCAACCGACATTCTGCCAGACTTGTCTGTTGGAAAGCATGCTATCTCTCCATTACGCGAGCGCTGCATGAGCTTACGCAAGCCATTTACAGATTTTTCTCCCAGTTGCTGGGCCTCCATTCTATTATGCTTCTTGCTATACTGTTCTATAATATTTCTAAGTTCGGATCTAGCTATACTAAATTGTGCTTCTGTTTGTTCATCGACCTGCGACGGCAATTGCGTGCGTTTGTTAAATGGTAAAATCGTGCCGTGGACTCGTCGCAGGTCGAACGATTTATCGGAGGGATTATAAAACGTAGAGTTCCAGGCTGCTGCTTTATGTGTACTAGTGCTATTGTTATTGTTAGTTGTGTTGTTTCTATTTCTATTTCCATCTACAGCCTCATGGTTGTTTCTATGTCTCTCATAATTACTCCTGTCTCTTTCCACTGGCTCATTGTTGTTATCTACCCTATTTTGTGTGTCTGTTTAGACAAATTACAGAGGCAATAAACATAAAAGAATTACAACCAAAATTAAATAGAAAATATGAGTGGAACAGCAACATCACAACTTACAATTAAGGACAAAATGAAAATACACACACACATAGAACAAACAACCAACCAGTAACATGTAAATAAACAAATAAATAAATGAACATAAACACACACAGACACCCGGGTGTGGCGCATGCGCAGACTGAGCACACAACACACACACACAGAAACAAAATGGCGTAGGACAGAACAAAGGAGAGGCACAGAAACAAAGAAAGGAATCGCCAGTCACTGAAGAGGTCACAGGGTGTGTGACGAAAGAACTATGACAATATATAAACAACTATCTGGTTGTGGACCCAACCAACGAACCAGAAATTTATAAATTTATAAATTTATTATAAATTTATTATAATAAATTGAAGTGAAAGCAACTGGTACGTGTGTTTCTTATTGGCAACATGACCCTCCCCAACATCGGTTTCAACACACGATTTCAGATAAAGAATCTTGCTAAACAAATTCAGAAACGAAATATCGTAAGCCTTAGCCAGGCTAACAAGATACTGAAAACCACCATGTTCTGTTGTCTACGAAAAACCATAACATCTCGACAACTACACTTCATAAAAGAATGTGCCTCGTCCCGAGTTTACACCAACACCATCAACACCGACGTAAGAAGATTACAACTCACCAAAAAACAAGCAGATAGGCTAAAACGAACACTAATTCTAAACATAAAAAAGAAGATCTATAGAGAACTAAGTCATCAAGAAAAACATAAGCGTAACCTAATACAAGAAATAGCTAGGATCACCACACCAAGAGAGAAACTAATATTTATAAGCCTTATACGTCCTGAAGAACAGTACATTACTCAAGAATGTGATAAGCACTTTAACAAGAAACTAAAGTGGCTTAAGCAGATAAAGCTAAATCAGGATACTATAGAGAATACCAATAGATATCCCGACAAAATTGACGGTATAAATATGGCCGACACCTCATTAACAGATGAGTTCAACAACAACAACAACAACACAAATATATACGGCAACACAATAATAGATAACGATGAGTTATCTGTATTATGTCTACCCCCGAAATTTGCGACATTCAAGAAGGTAAATATGATTAGTTGTCTGTCAGAAATAGAAAACTCATTTACAAAACTACGCTGGAGCCTCAAAAACAAAAGCAATAATATACGCACACACATATACAACACACATCCCAACAACAACAGACACACAGACACTAACAACAATAACAACAACACACACACCAACAACAACAACAGACACAAACAACAATAACAACACACACAACAATAATAACACACACGGAGACAACAACAACACACATCAACAACAGCACACACACATTCAATGCCTCTCACCACCACCACAGTCTTAACAAACACACAGACACAGAAAACAAGTAATGACAGTAGCACAGAAATCACAGAAATAATGGAAAGTAATAGGATTAAAAGGAGAAGGGAGACTAAGGACAAAGAAAATAACCAAGACGAACACACAGGCACACAAAATAGGGTAGATAACAACAATGAGCCAGTGGAAAGAGACAGGAGTAATTATGAGAGACATAGAAACAACCATGAGGCTGTTGGTGGAAATAGAAATAGAAACAACACAACTAACAATAACAATAGCACTAGTACACATAAAGCAGCAGCCTGGAACTCTACTTTTTATAATCCCTCCGATAAATCGTTCGACCTGCGACGAGTCCACGCCACGACTTTACCATTTAACAAACGCACGCAATTGCCGTCGCAGTATAGCTAGATCCGAACTTAGAAATATTATAGAACAGTATAGCAAAAAGCATAATAGAATGAAGGCCCAGCAACTGGCAGAAAAATCTGCAAATGGCTTGCGTAAGCTCATGCAGCACTCGCGTAATGGAGAGATAGTATGCTTTCCAACAGACAAGTCTGGCAGAATGTCGGTTGACAGCCTGCCAAACTACATCCAGGCAATGCAACCCCACATCACTAACACAAGAGAGGTAACACCACAGGAGCATGAGGATAGAGAAAAAGCCCTCAATGCCCATATGGTGATGTGGACGAATATAATGCAGCCCAACAAAAGGACTGCCAACAACTTCCAGGCCTGGAACAATGACGTGCCGGTGTAGAAGTCTTCGTAAATCTAGAAGTCTTCGTAAATGTAGAAGTCTTCGTATGGGCTTCGAAAAGACCATAAAACGGGCAGTGACCCTGTCGCGGGACCACCAACACGGCCGGTCTGTGGAGCTAACATTGCTAGTAACTACAGACTGTCCTACTTCCTCTCCCTGATCATACGCCCATCATTGAAATGTCCCCAGATGTATGTGACAGCACGGAGGACCTCCTCAGCAGAATCGGCGTGAGTAACCGATCTAGGGACCCAATAAACTGCATAATAGGTAGTATGGATGTTGTGTCCCTGTATCCATCTATTGACGCAGGGAAAAGCGGACGTAAAATGGTGATGATGATGTGTATATATATGTGTGTGTATATATATATATGTGTATATATATATATATATATATGCGTGTGTATATATATATATGTGTGTATATATGTATATATATATATATATATATGTGTGTATATATATATATATTGGGTCCTAGAGATGATTCATCATCTTTTAGAGTTCAAAAGCTAGCTAAACTGAAGAGGTACCGGCCTGCCCGCCCAACCAATGGGATGGCGTCTTCTTATGGTTCAAACAGCACGAAGAAAAGGGCCTCAGTACCCTGCGAGTCAATCTGGCTACCCCATGACGGCAGAGTGCAACCCGAGCGACGAGAGGCTGCTAAGAATCACAGGTTCCCGAAGGCCGCCATGGAACAGGACTAACCTTGCCATATGCACATACAACTGCAGGTCTTCGGCAGGGAGGCAAGGACTGAACCACCTAATGGAGGAGAAGAAGAAGATCAGGTGGGATGTGTTAGGGCTGTGCGAGACCCGCTAGAAGAAGGAGGCGAATTCCCGATGGCAAGATGGATGCGCCGTGAGACTCGGGAAAGCAGAGGATGCCAGATTGGTCGGAGGTATAGGGTTTATCGTAAGCAAGGAATGGGCTTCGAAGGTCGCTTATTGCCAGTTCATATCGTCACGGATTGGTGTACTGAACGTAAACCTCTCAGGGAAGTCCACCTTCAAGATCATCCAGACCTACGCTCCCACAAGTGCCAGCGACGACGATGAAGTGGAAGAATTCTATCGCCAGCTAGACAAAGTGCTAGCTGTGAAGTCCACTTACACCGTCGTGATGGGAGACTTCAACGCAAAGGTAGGACAGGGACGGCAAGGGGAAGTGTATGTAGGAAGATTCGGCCTAGGAGATCGAAATGAGAGAGGAGAGCGTCTGGTCACCATGGCGGAGATGAGACGGCTCTACATCGGAAACAGCCTATTCAGGAAGAAGGAGGAGAAGAGATGGACCTGGGTATCGCTAAATTCTGAGCACGGAAACAAGATCGACTACATCCTGGTCGACAAGCGACGCATACTGCAGGACGTCTCCGTCATAACGTCATTCAACACTGGCAGTGATCATCGTCTGGTGAGGGCGAAGGTCGTCATCGACCGCATGAGGGAGAAGAAGGCGCTGCATTTGGCGTCGAAGGGAGAACGCGTCTGGGTCTTCAACGAGGCGCATCTGTAGGAAGCCATCATGCAGGAAAAGTGGCGTCAAGGAAACGGCATAGACGCTGACTACGACTCACTGATAGGGAAACTGAAGGAATGCTTGAGGAAGGCTAAGGGTGTGTGCCCGAGGGAGCGGAAGGGAAGAGTCTTGGAGGAAACTATGAAGTTGCTTTAGAAGAGGAAGAATATGAAGAAGACACCTGAAGATCACCTCGAATATTCCCTTCTCAGCAGAGTGATACGTCAACAACTGAAGAGAGACTTCGAGGCATACCGGATGGAGAAGCTCCTGAAGGCCGCAAAGGAAAGAAGAGCCTCAAGAAATGCGAGAGGACATGGCAATGTACAGATCGGAGGTGACGACCCGGAAGAACACAGCTGGAGTACCGGTCAGCGACAAGAATGAGATGGAAAAGATTTACGAAGACTTCTACACCAAGTTCTTCAAGTCTGCCGGGAATGTGCAGCCGTTGCTGTCACTCCAACAGGAAGAAAATGTGCCACCCATCCTTGTCGGTGAGGTCGAAAGAGCCGTCGGCGTGATGAAAAGCGGAAAGGCGCCAGGGAAAGACGGCATAACATCGAAGGTGTTGAAGTCAGGCGGAGAGCATCTCTGGAAAATCCTCGCCGAGCGATTCACACACTATCTGGACGAGGGAAGAATACCCTCACAGTGGAAAGAGTCGAATACCATCCTGCTATACAAGAAGGGCGATAGAGAAGATCTGAAGAACTACCGACCCATATTCCCGCCGTCTCACGTGTACAAGCTGTTCACGAAGATAATCCTGAACAGGTTATCACATCATCTGGACGAACAGCAACCGAAAGAGCAAGCCGGCTTCCGGAAGAACTACAGCACGATGGACCACATATTTACTCTGACACAACTGCTTGAGCGAGCGAAAGTGTACAAGATACCTCTTTGCGTCGCGTTCGTAGACTACGGGAAGGCCTTCGACAGCGTCGAAATCAACGCAGTGCTGAACTCGCTGCAGAGGCAAGGAGTCGAGGCGCAATACGTTCAACTGCTCAAGGAGGCGAATTCCGGATGCACCACCGACATAGCTCTGTTGTCATCACCCGTACGAGTGCCGATCGAGAAGAGAGTGAAGCAATGAGATACGATCTCTCCAAAACTTTTCACCGCGTGTCTCGAGCAGATCATCAGAGGCATTGACTGTCACCATCAATGGCGAGATACTTACCCACCTCCGTTTGGCTGATGAGATCGTACTCAACGCTGAAACCACGGATCGGCTTCAGACCTTGCTGACGGAGCTCGACATCAAAAGCTCTGCAGTAGGCCTCAAGATGAACAGCATGAAAACGAAGTTCATGCGGTCCGACAACGTACCAACAGGTCGAATGTTGGTTGGCGGTGATGAAATAGAGGAGGTGGAGGAATACGTCTACCTAGGACAAGAAGTGAACATGCGCCGAGACATTGAGAGGGAGATCTCGCGGAGAGTAAGGGCCGGATGGAAGGCGTTCAACGGCATAAGGGATGTGTTCAAGGGGAGGTTGGACAAGATCACCCGCGCCAACCTCTTCAATAGCACAGTTTTACCTACAAAGTTATATGGCAGTGAAACTTGGGCTACAACGAAGAGAGAAGAGCAGAGGTTGGTAACGGCTCAAAGAGCCATGGAGAGATCAATGCTCGGAATCTCGTTGAGAGAGCACATCAGGAACGAAGTCATCAGACAGAAGTCCGGCGTAAGGGACGTCATCGCGCAATATATACGCAGCAAGTTCAGATGGGCTGGACACGTCGCCCGGTTCACCGATAATCAATGGACCCGCGCAGTTGCCGAGTGGTACCCGTGCGAGTGGAAGCGACCACTCGGAAGGCCTCCACGAAGGTGGCAGATGACTACATGGATGAGGAAAGCACGATCCAGAGATGAATGGACGGCGTGCTATGACCAGCGGCGCCGAATGGACGCCCGACAGACTGGTCGGTCAAGGTGATCAAGGTGATATACACATATATATATATATATGTGTGTGTATATAGTATATATATATATATAGGAAGAGGCACATGGCTTGCAAGCAGAGAAAAGCGGACGTAAAATGATGATGATGATGATGATGATGATGATGATGATGATGATGATATATATATATCGATTTATTAATTTGAAGAACGTCAGTATTCCGTGTGTCACAATTCTCGATTATCATTGGTTCATAGGTTTCAAACGACTCCGCCCACCTCAACGACGCCAAACTGAAATTAATATGCATAATGCCAATGAGGGAGTGAGAGGGGAGAGTGTGAACGTTGTGTTCAATAACTATTAACATGTGTGCGTGAGTATGTATGTGCGCGTATGTTTATGTGTGTGTGCGTGCGTGCAGTGTTCCACAGAAAGTAAAAACTATCAACATGTGTGAGTGTGTAAGTTTGCGTGCGTGTGCGCGTTTCCATGCGTGTATATGTGTGGCGTTCCACAATCGCCACGCAGTTTATCTGTCTGTGTGCCTGTCTGTCAGTCTAACATACACAGAGTTGTGAAGGGTGTAAATAGGGACCTTTCTTTAAATTGACGGACATCTTTTATATTTATTATTGTGTCATCTTTTTACAATTGCTCGAAATGAATACTGATAATAAAAGCAATTCGACTTTATCAAACAGTGAATTACAGCGGAAACGGCGTGCTGCGATGGTTGAAGACGAACTGGCTGAACAGCGCCAGTGCAATACAGAAGTTCAGAGAATGTGTCGCCAAAGTGCTCCTCATTCCAGTAAAGATGCTAGAAGGCGAACGAATGATATTAAAAATGGATCATGGCAACCGTGTCATTGTCAGATTGGTGGACGAGCAGAATGTCCACATTGTGGAGCATTGATCTGGAGGCACGAAAAGACGTGGACCACAATGTGCTGTCATAAAGGAGCAGTTCAACTAGAACCCTTGCGAATGCCGGATGATGAGGAGTCACCGGAGTTTAAAATACTAAGTATGTGGGGTAATCAAGGAGACCGAGGTAGATTACTGCGCAAATATTCGCGGCAAATTAACAATTCATTAGCTTTAGCATCGCAGAGAGTTAGTGAGATGTTTGAGAGTGGAGCATGACAACCGAATGTAGTATTCAATGCCGTTTGTATCATTGTATCGGTAATTTAGAAGTTACCCCAGGAGAGAGGCCTCGATTCGCTAAAATTTACGTTAACGATCCAGATTATAGTGAATCGGAGGAGGATATCAGGATCAGTTGGATGAAGTTGCCGGGAAATATAACTGAACTTGAACGGCAAAGGTTAAGTGATTTGATCCGTGATTTGCAATCATGGCTTAGACAGTGTAATCCTTATGTTATGGATTTCATGTTGGTGGCTGAACTGCAAAATGTTCAGCAACAAACATTGGTGATTAAGGCTGACGCAGTGCCAAGGAATCAACACAAACGGCGATATAATGCCCCTGAAGAATTTCGTGAAGTTGCTGTGTTGATGGACGATAATCCTGGATCGAGAGATATCGCCCTTAATCGCAGAGATGGTGGTCTCAAGACTATCAATGAGTCGAATAGGACATACGATCCATTGCATTATGTTCTTTTATTCCCAAAAGGTGAAAATGGATGGAACATCTCTGTTCATTTAGATGATCATGAGAATCAGCATCAACAGGGAGGTGGCAATAGACACAATAATTCGATTCGCGACTTTTACGCGTTCCATTTGAACGAGAGGAATCAACAGAGAAATGCGCTATTTCAAGCCAGCAGATTGTTCCAGGAATACTGTTGTATGGCATACGCAAAGATCGAAAATCAAAAGGTAAATTATATAGCTACATATCAGAGCTGAATTGTATAATAATATACAGGATGCGATAACAGCCGATGATGCCAATTACAAGCAAATTGGTCGACGCATCATTTTGCCATCGTCGTTCATCGGCAGCCCGAGATATATGAACATTCGCTATCAGGATGCAATGGCTATTGTCAGAAAGTTTGGAAAGCCAGATTTGTTTATAACGGTTACATGCAATCCTGAATGGACTGATATTAAGGATGCACTTTTGCCAGAACAACAGCCAAAGGACCGTCCTGATATTGTGGCAACAGTAGTATTCAAAGGATATCTGAAAAAGATAATGGATGATGTGGAAAAAGAGGGAATCTTTGGAGGTATAGTTGCTTTTACATACGTAATTGAATTCCAAAAAAGAGGATTGCCACATGCACATTTGCTGATCATTTTACATAGAGATTGCAAATTGAGATGTGCTGAGGATGTCGACAGCATTGTGTGTGCTGAACTGCCGGAGAGTGAGGCACTACGCCACTTGGTGGCAAAGTCAATGGTGCACAACCAATGCGGAGTGGCAAATCGGAAAGCGCCTTGCATGAAAAATGGCCAATGCAGTAAGCACTTTCCGAAATCTTTTGTCACGAACACTTTCTGGAACGATGGGGATGCTCATCCCTCATACAGAAGACGGTCGCCTTCCGATGGTGGTTTGGTCGAAATGTAAACGGTCGACAGGTTACAAATCAATGGGTTGTGCCATACAATCCATATTTGATTATGAAATATAGTTGTCATATTAATGTGGAAATTTGCAGCTCAGTGAAAGCTTGCAAATATCTATTCAAATATGTTTACAAAGGTCATGATCGGGCAATGATCAATGTCAGGAATGAGGAAGCGAACCAAGGAGATGAAGTTGGCAGGTTCCAGGATGTTCGCTCGATTGGATCTAGCGAAGCTTGCTGGAGATTGTTCGATTTTGATCTCAATGAACGCAAACCCAGCGTTCAGAAACTGACGGTTCACTTAGAGAATAGGCAAATGGTCTGTTTTCAGGACACTAGAAGAGGTGTCGAAAGAATTGCTAACGCACCACCTCCTAAGACGTAATTGACTGAGTGGTTCAAGCATAATATGGAACATGCTTTGAACCCGGATCAAAGGCAGCTCTACTGCGATTTCCCTTCGCACTACACGTGGGATAAGAAGGGAAAGAAATGGAATGATAGAAAACAAAAGTTGAGATTCATGACTATTGGACGGGTTTGTAATGTCCATCCAGTATCTGGTGATGTGTTTTATCTCCGAATTCTGTTGCATAGTGATTTTTCGAGAGGTAAACAGAGCTTCGCTGATTTGAAAATAATCAATGGCGTGGAATATGAAACATACCAGGCTGTGTGTCAGCATCTGGGACTCCTTCAGGATGACGCTGAATGGAATAACGCCATGGAAGCTGCAGGAACAACACAGATGCCAGCTCAAATAAGGCAGTTGTTTGTCACGATTCTAGGATTCTGCAATCCTACCGATCCAAGAGAGTTATTTGAACGCCATTGGGGAATTATGGCTGATGATTTTAGGCATCATCGATGATGAAAATTTGATGAAAGCTATTGTTTTGCTCAATATTGAGCAACTACTTGTAGTTCATTTCAAATGTTTAACAGATTTCAATTTGCCAATTCCTGATGAAGAAATGCGGCAACGTGTCTTAGCATTGAACATGAGATTGCAGCTTAGACGGTTGCCACTCGATCGGAGGGAACTATTCCAGTTTGATCCACTGGAACAGCAACGTATTGTGGATGAACCTACGCCAATGTTGACCCAATCTCAGAGAGAATTGGTCGATGGCGTTCTCCATTCGATTTCCACTAATGAGCAACTTTGTGCTTTCATAGATGCTCCAGGAGGCACCGGAAAGACATTCTGTTTCAACATTATGTTATCGGCAGTCAGAGCACAGAGGAAGATTGCTCCCCCTGTGGCCACCAGTGGGATCACTGCCACTTTGCTGAGTGGTGGAAGGACCTTCCACTCATGCTTCAAAGCTCCATTGGCTCCGGATGAGTTGAGTGTCTGTAACATTACAGGACAAAGTGAACTCGCTGGCCTTATACGCAATACGTCTCTGATTATTTGAGACGAGGCGCCAATGGCACACAGATATTTGCTGGAGGCATTGGACAGAACTTTGAGAGATATCTGCGGTAGTGACCTGCCATTCAGTGGTAAGACTATCGTTCTTGGTGGCGATTTCAGACAGGTGCTACAAATTGTTAGGAATGCTCAAAGTGCGCAAATTGTCGATGCATGTCTGAAAAAGTCCCCGTTGTGGCGCCATTTCAGAGTTTTGCGATTACACGATAATATGCGACTTCGTATGTTCGGGCAAAACGAAGAGGCTGAGACATACGGCCGATGGTTGATGCAGTTGGGAAACGATGAATTGCCACACGTTGGTGATAATCAGACTGTAAGATCTAAGACCATTTGGTCATGCCACTGGACCGCCAAGCATTGATTGACTGGGTGTTCCCTAATTTGAATGCTTTTTGGCAGAATATCTCCTGGATATCGGAACGCGTTATTCTAACTCATACGAATGCAACGGTCGATGAAATAAATTCACAAGTAGCCGGAATGTTTCCTGGAGAGGAATGGTTGACAGTCAGTGCGGATGCAATGGAGCCTAATCAGCAGAACAATATGGATGTTCCGACTGAGTATCTGAATTCACTTCAAATACCCGGATTCTGCCCCCATATTTTGAGGTTGAAAAGGGGTATACCCATAAAATGGGTCTTTGCAATGGTACCAGATTGATTGTTGAGAGATTGATTAACGGAAGAGTTTTAGAAGCTAAACTCCCAGGCAGAGAGGACTCGGTTCTCATTCCGAGGATCATGCTGAGACCAAGTGAAGATCTGCTGCCATTTATTTGGCAAAGGAGACAGTTTTCCGTCAATTTGGCCTTCGCCATGACTGTCAACAAGGCACAGGGACAGACTTTCAAGCGAGTCGGTGTCTACTTGAATGATCCAGCATTCAGTCATGGGCAACTGTTGCTGCATCTCGAGTGTGCGATCCTGATGGTGTAAAATTTCCAATTGATACCACTAATATTGTCTATAATTTCCAATTGATACCATTAATATTGTCTATAATGAAGCTTTGAGCTGATGTATGCATATCTTTAATGCTATCAATAAGCGACGTAAATGATTCGGACATTGGTGTCCTTTGATCAGTATTGTGAGCTTTGACAGAGTTATCATTTATGTTCAATGTCATTTAATGTTGTTATGAGCAATAAAAACAAACAAGTATTGGTAAAAATTGCTTTCACTGATATGTTGCGCAATAAATACCAACAAGTATTGGTAGAAATTGCCTTCACTGCTATGAATATTCGACGTAAATGATTAAGACATTGGTGCCCTTTGATCAGTATTGTGAGCTTTGACAGAGTTATCATTTCTGTTCAATGTCATTTATTATCGATAATGGGCAATAAAAACCAACAAGTATTGGTAGAAATTGCCTTCAAATGTATCGCTTCTGATAGCGGTGGTAATAAAACCTCATCATATGCAGAGTCTGGCAAAAAGTTTGGTGCCTATGGCCGGCCAGGGCTAGAGTAATATTGGAAAACGATTCTATTTTCGAAGTAGAAGGATCCGCCATTTGGAGTTCAAACCAGGCCACCTCCCGAGTTGAACTCTGAGCAATATTGACTGTCTATTACTCAGTGGCTAAGAGCCTGGAAATTACTGAATACATTTTTGTGTCATAGCTGACCACTTATAGATAAGCATGTTATCCATATCCATATAAATTTGGTATTTGTATAAACCATTTCAAGTAAATAGGGACCTTTTTAACATTGACGGACATCTTTTATATTAATTATCTATAGCTATATATAAGATAAAAGATTGGAACGTCCATCATCCTTTTGAGAAACGTGGAACAACCACGTCTATGCAATGATACACGTTTTACAGTCAGGCAGAAGATGAACCATCTCCTAGAGGTCACTATTCTAGGTGGGAGCACCTAGAATTGTTCATATACTATGCACAAACGGTACAACGAAGAATCTGGTATATCTGGAAGATTTTTTTAACTGTTTTTGGTATCACACAGACACCACGGACTCGCCTCATACTGTAACCAGACAAACATCCAATAGTCATTTTCTCTTTTACCAGTCTTCTCTTATCATCTGTTTACCCGGGCGAAGCGTACGTCAGCTAGTCTATATATTAATTTGAACAACGTCAGTATTCCGTGTGTCATAATTCTCGATTATCATTGGTTCATAGGTTTCAAACGACTCCGCCCACCTTAACGTCGCCAAACTGAAATTAATATGCATATGTCAATGAGGGAGTGAGAGGGGAGAGTGTGAACGCTATATGTGTCAGTGTAGAGACATGTGTGTGTGATGTGTGTGGAAATAAGAGGTAAAAGAAAGCAATACCTATTAACATGCGTGCATGTGTATGTACGTGCGCGTATGTTTATGTGTGTGTGTGCGTGCGTGCAGCGTTCCACAGAAAGTAAAAACTATGAACATGTGTGTAAGTTTGCGTGCGTGTGCGCGATTCCATGCGTGTATGTGTGTGGCATTCCACAATCGCCACGCTGTTTATCTGTTTGTGTGCGTGTCTGTCAGTCTAACATACACAGAGTTGTGAAGGGAGTAAATAGGGACCTTTTTTACATTGACGACATCTTTTATATTAATTATCTATATCTATATCTACATATAATATAACAGATTGGAACTTCCATCATCCTTTTGAGAAACGTGGAACAACCACGTCTATGCAATGATACACGTTTTACAATCAGGCAGAAGATGAACCATCTCCCAGAGGTCACTATTCTAGGTGGGATCACTTAGAATTGTTCATATACTATGCACAAACGGTACAACGTATCTGGTATATCTGGAAGATTTTTTTAAACTGTTTTCTGTATCACACGGACACTTTTAATTGTCTTCTCTTATCATCTGTTTAACCGGGCGAAGCTGGGAACGTCAGCTTGTCTATATATTAATTTCAACAATGTCAATATTCCGTGTGTCATAATTCTCGTTTATCATTGGTTCATAGATTTCAAACGACTCCGCCCACCTCAACGACGCCAAACTTAAATTAATATGCATAATGCCAATGAGAGAGTGAGAGGGGAGAGTAAGAAACAGAGAGGCAAAGTGAACGCTGTGTTGGATACACTATGTATATGTGTCAGTGTAGATACATGTGTGTGTGTGTGATGTGTGTGGGAATAAGAGTGGAAGGAAAGCAATAACTATTAACACGTGTGCGTGTGTATGTACGTGCGCATATGTTTATGTGTGTGTGCGTGCGTGCAGCGTTCCACAGAAAGTAAAAACTATCAACATGTGTGAGTGTGTGCAAGTGCACGGGTGCGGGTGTAAGTTTGCGTGCGTGTGCGCGTTTCCGTGCGTGTATGTGTATACGTGCGGCGTTCCACAATCGCCACGCAGTTTATCTGTCTGTGTGCCTGTCTGTCAGTCTAACACACAGAGTTGTGAAGGGAGTAAATAGGGACCTTTTCTCTTACCATCTGTTTACCCGGGAGAAGCTGGGTACGTCAACTAGTTAAAATAATTTATGCTTTGATTCGTGAAGACGTTCCCTGGCAATGAACGGAAAAAAGCGAAGATAGTACGTCGTTATGTGGAGCGGTGACAACAATTACACGTAAAGAAAAAACCACGTTTATAGTCTAAATGGAGTCGTAGACTAATATACTATTTAGGAAACTGAATGATTCTCGGCTTCGGAGTCCAGAATAATTGTTTCTACTTTAGGCACAAGGCCAGCAATTACCCAGTGCATTACTGGTACTTTATTTTATCGACCTCGTAAGGATGAAAGGCAAAGTCAACCTCGGCGGGATTTGAACTCAGATCGTAAAGGGACGTAACTATGCTGGAAAGCATGGCGTCCGACCCTCTGCCGATACTGCCAATCCACCGTCCAGAATAATGTAAATAAATTAGTTGAACGAAAATGACAGATGTTATTAAAATCATAAAAGTAATAATAATTAAATATATACATACACACATTTATACACGAGCATATGCGAAAACACACGGCATGCATCCATATACATATACATACACATAAATACGCGCACACGGACGTAAACCGGCGCGACACATATACCCGCACACATACGAATGTATACACCAAATACACGTATAAATATATGTTTGTGTGTGTATATATACATATAATTATAAATACATATATAAATATACATGCATAAATGAGTATAGAACGCACACTCACACATACCTACAGGTAAATACACATATGTTCCACAAACGTACATATTTCAAAACCCTATGTACACATATACACACATACACACTCATTCATACCCATATATACACATATACATACATACGTACGTATATGTGTGTATATATATAGAGAGAAAAAGAGAGAGAGCAGTTGTAATGGATAATATCGCTGCTATTTCTAGCAGTCAGTGAGACTACGTAGTGGTTTTCTTATTGATATATAATTGATATTTTACTGAGTGATACTTTCTAACTTACAATCAATTAAATACGATTGGTACTGTGTCTGAATGTATTAAACTATAGCAGGGACTTTTAACGTACGACACCGGTACAAGAGTTGAAACATTCCTAACGATACCGAGTACCTGCTGTCTTCATTATAACTTTAATTAATCTAATTATATCTTGCGTAACAATTATATATATATATATATACAATTTTAATTCCTCGACATCAGTCTTACACTGTCATATCTATTCTTACTTTACAATTGTGTCTGTAGTAGTAAAACTACTGTTTCACCAGAACATCTGCTATCAGTAAATTATAGACAATATATATATATTTTAGACCACATACCAACCTAATATATATATATTTCCTATCAAATCTCTGGCTAAAGACAGAAGCTCAGCCCCACTACTTCATTCTGACTAAAGATGAAGAAGATACACCAACGTTAATGTGAAATAAAGCTAAGATCTTTGAAACTTTTAATTTGATAACAAAGAGATTATTTCTTTGGTTGTTTAGTAAAAACTAACAACACAACACATTAATTATATCTGAAGGAGGTAAGTTGACAAAGATTTACTTAATGTCTCTATTAATGTGTGTAAATAATATAATTATGTGAACCCTACAACGATCCAGTAATTATATACAAGTGAAAATATATATTTCTTTCTCCGCTTTTATATATAAAAAAAAAATTCCAAACTGAAATGTTGAATCACCAGATTCCACTGTTACACGTGATATAAAATATATTGTTATCATGACTGTCTTTATTATTTAAAATACCTCCGTCTATATTTAAACCACTGGAACAACCTCAAACAAGAAACAGTTGTCGCACCCTCAGTCAACATTTCAAAGTCAAAAATAGAAATAAATGTTATGAGTGTATATAGATAGATGTATGTTGTGTGTATATATACAGTTATGCCCCGCTATATCGCGGTTCACATTTCGCGGTCCCGTTATATCGCGGATATTTCTTTGGACCGTATCTAATTTCCTATCGCGGTAATCCTCGCCACATCGCGGATTTTTCGTTAGAACATATCTATTTTCGGCGATATCCAATTTTAGTGGACTAAATGCTGCTTACGTGCTGTAGTTGCTGTTTACTTCAATGTATGAGGCTATTCCAACAAATTTACATTCCCTTTTTTTTAGCCGTTAAAAGAAATATAGATTTATTTATTGTTTTTTTCTTTTGCGATTTATTTGCCACTGGGGCATAGATTTATTTATTTGCCTCGTTTTTGCCACGATTTCTTTATTTGCCACGGGGGAAGTTTTTACAAAAATCAAGTACAAACATTTAACGAGTGATTAAAAAGGAATATAAAAAATTAAGTCCTCAATAGAGAGGCAGCCTTTTGGGGTCACACACACCCTCGTAGAAAGTGTGCGACCTTTCTGCCAGGGAGCACAGAGAGAGGGGGGTGCTCCTTTCTTCTCTTACCTGTACAAGCCGATATAGAGAGATGGCCCACTTACACGGGCCATTATTGCTACTTTCACCCATCTTTCATGGAATTGGCTGGGACTGAGTGCCTTTCACTCCACCTTGATCCTTCTTTCAAAGTGGTATCGGAAGAAGAGGACCATTTGTTGGCCGGCGACATATCCCCACAGACCGGCAAAACAAACAAACAAACAAAAACGTGGCAAATAAAGAAATCTATGCCCCAGTGGCAAATAAATCGCAAAAAAAAACAATAAATAAATCTATATTTCTTTTAACGGCTAAAAAAAAAGGGAATGTAAATTTGTTGGAATAGCCTCATACATTGAAGTAAGCAGCAACTACAGCACGTAAGCAGCATTTAGTCCACTAAAATTGGATATCGCCCTATTTTCTTTTCGCGTTACGTCTGAATAAAAAGTGTTTAAATTTTAAACTTATTAAATAAGTTATTAAAGTGTATATCGTAAGGAAGGGACATCTTAAGGCTTTAACTATGAAAAATGTTTTTATTTTTCATTCCATTACTGTTTTACTGATTGTGTTTTGCTCTAATCTACTGCAAACCCTTCATAGATTGGTCTCTCTGCATCATGGTTGTTTCTGGAACGTATCATGGCTTAGTTGTTAGAACATTGGGCTTGCAATCTAAAGGTTGTGAGTTCGATTCTCAGACTGTGTGATGTGTTGTTTCCTTGAGCAAGACACTTTATTTCACACTGTTTACTCAGCTGTAGAAATGAGTTGTGATGTGACTGGTGCCAAGCTGTATCGGCCATAGCATTTCTCTTGGACAACATCATATATAGTGTATAATATCTACTGTACATAGTGTATATATAGTTTTTAACTGGTTAAAATCCTTCATTCTTAGTCGAAGGGAGGTAGTCTCGGTTCTAGGACAGCATTCTTCACTGTATGAGATGTCATTTGGTGTACTACAGGGATCTGTTCTTGGACCCCTTTTGTTTGTTGCATATGTAGTGGATATATGTATTCTTTTGAGGATGAATGATAAAAAGAATAATGCCAGAATTGTGATGTTGACAATGTTTATTTTACAATAACAATATTCACTTGTTGCTACATTGAATATCGAGTAACATTATAGACCCATCTAGGCAATAGAAGGAGCTAGTGTCCTGTGTGCACTTGCTACTTATTGCACCTGAGCATCGGCCACATACAAAATCTACGTTCTTAGATAGCTTACCTCTAATCCCACTACATCTTTTATGTACCCATAGTTTGCATTTGGGACATAAAATGGAATTTCTACCTACTCCTTTGCTACACATTTCCCAGAGTGCACCTGTGCCCTATTTTCCTTTCTACATACTAGAACATGTGTATGTAACTCAAATAGTGGTCCCCCATCCTCACTTTGGTCTCAAATAATTGTACCCCACCCTCGCTTTCATCTCAAATAATCTTCCCCCACTCTCACTTTCATCTCAAATAATCTCCCCTCACTTATTTATTTTTCAGATTTTTTACACTGCCACCCTGCTCTTGATTCACCACACCCTCTGTTTATTAAATTCTTCTTATCTCTGGTGAAATATTATTCAAAGTGGTCGCATTCCTGCGACAATTTTCTTTAGACATTAAAAAACATTATACATGACATAAAAAGTACATTACTAGAAATGCCATATGTTATAAAATAAATAAGATGGGTTGGGGTCTCATTATGTAAACTAAATGACTAATTCTGGATTTCTATCTCTGATGAAGTTTTACCGATTTTCCACACACCCTACGCTTCTTTCTGGGTCAATGTATTTAATATAACAAAAAGCACCCAGTCCACACTGTAAAGTTGTTGTGTAGGTGTCATGACAAAAAGCACTCAGCCTACACTGTAAAGTTGTCGTGTAGGTGTTATGACAAAAAACACCCAGTCCACACTGTAAATTGATCTTGTAGGTGTCACAACAAAAAGCACCCAGTCCACATTGTAAAGTGGTTGTGTAGGTGTCACAACAAAAAGCACCTAGTCTACACTATAAAGTGTTGTGTAGGTGTCAGAACAAAAAGTGCCCAGTCCACAATGTAATGTAGTCATGTAGGTGTCAGAACAAAAAGCACCCAGCATACACTGTAAATATGGTTGGCATTAGGAAGGGCATCCCTCCGTGTAAACAAAGACAGAAACAGTTCTGTATGAGCAAAACATGGTCACCTGACCGAAATTGCTTCAAATGGGACAAGCTGTCAAACCCATGCTACCATGGAAAATGGCCGTTAAATGATAACGATATATGTATGTATATGTCTATGAATTTTATTTATTTTTTTACGCCTGGGAGTGAAAGGCCTCCAGTTGTTATCACAACACCTTTCTAGGAGAAGGAAACTCTGGAAGAAAACCTGCGGCTTAGGAAACATCCAATGTTATTGATCAGTTCTCCTTTTAGGGTAGTGTTTTTGATGTTCAGAGAGTGGGATTGGTTGAGTGCAAGGCCTTTCCCAACTTAAAAAACCTTCAAAGCACAGGCATTGCTTGTTCAGGATATGTTATAAGTTTGTATGGTTGGCCGTAGCCTAAAAGTGGACCAAAGTCTATAATCTGACAAGTGATTGCAATACTCTTAGCAGAGTTTGCAGCCTTCGTATGTATATATATATAGATAAAATGTGGTTGGTGTTAGGAAGGGCATCCAGCTGTAGAAAACCTGCCAGATACAGTCCTATACGAGCAAGACACGGTCACCCGATCAATGAAGTGGGACAATTCCCGTCTAACACATGCTAGCGAGGCAGACATTAAACGATGATGATGATACATATAAATATGTATATATATATATATGTATGAATATATGTGTATATATATATGTCAGGTCACCAGTTGGTGCTACTGGTAACATGTATCCCAGTACAACCTGTCTCATGGTCGGGTCATTGGCGACTAAACTGGCAACCCCACCAAGGTTTCTTGGTGAGGAGGGTGACTTTGGACATCCTGCAGGACTAAAAACAAAACCTGTCAAAGGGCAAAGGAGCTTTTAAGAGTCAATGGTCATCCAAAATCACCGGGGGAGATGACCCCTTAGCCTTTGTCAAGGCAGAATTCTAGGAGAAGGAAAACTCTGATATAACACCTGCAACCCTGATGGTATCCAATGATGTTGACTTGTTCTTCTTTTTGGTAAATATCATCTTGGTTAAGAGAGTGGGACTGGCTTTATGCAGTGCCTTTGCTCACTATAAAACCTTCACGGCACAGGCATTGCTTTATATCTGGAGATCTCTCTGCACTTGTCGTCACATGGTACCATGGGCCCAGCACTATGTGTCAATAATTGTCACAAGAGCAGTGTTTGTACCAGAGTTTTCAAGTCGCTGGCTGGACTAAAAAGTCACACTCGTTCAACGCATCAGTAGGGGTTCTCCTACATGGATATAAAGTAGTGGCCGTACTCGAAAACGAGTTGGCAGCCACCATGTATATGTATATATGTACATATATATATATATGTCATCATCATCATCATCATCAACGTTTAACGTCCGTGTTCCACGCTTGCATGGGTTTGGACGGGGGTTTTCCCACTTGAGGCAAGAGTGATTGTCTTGCTCGCATAGGACTGTCTGGCGGGTTTTCTACAGCTGGATGCCCTTCCTAACACCAACCACATTTACAGTGTGGGTCTGGGAGATTTTTACCGTGTTGCCTACACGGCCACATTACAGCGTGGACTGTCTGGCGGGTTTTCTACAGCTGGATGCCCTTCCTAACACCAACCACATTTACAGTGTGGGGCTGGGAGGTTTTTACCGTGTTGCCTACACGGCCACATTACAGCGTGGACTGTGTTTTTTTGTCGTGACACCTACACGATCTCATTTGTTTCGGCCTGGATGGTGTGGCACCAACATAACTTTACATAGAAGGGAGCGGTGTGGATGGGGGGGGGGGGTGTATTTTGTTAGAGATGCCTACTGACTGTAGTAGGTTTTACTATGTATTTAGGTAAGGCGGGTCTTCTCTATTACTGAGTACCGCCAAAGGTCTCGGTCCAGTGACATTGTCTTGGAGAGGTGTAAGTGTGTGAGGTCAGAATTTATCAGCTCGTCCCAGGTTTTTCTGGGTCTGCCTATTCCGTGGCTACCGTCTATCTTTATTGCCCTGCACTTTGTTATACATCTATCGTCTTTCATGCGCATCACGTGTCCATACCAACGTAGCCTTCTCTCGAGTAAACAACATCTGATCCCTCTTATTTCTAATTTTTTCCTTAGTTCGTTTATGCTTTGCCGTTCACGTATATTACTATTACACATCCAGCGGAGCATGCAAGCTTCGTTCCTCTCTAGTCTGCGTATATCCTCTGCACACAATGCCCAGGTCTCACTGCCATGCAACATTGCTGTTCGTATGCAGGCATCATACAACCTGCCTTTCATTTTTAGGGAGAACCCTTTAGCGGCTAATAGTGGTATAAGCTCTCTGAACTTTTTCCATCCAGTTCTGACTCTAGCTACTGTACTTTCAGAGCACCCTCCCCCACTGCTGATTTTGTCACCCAGGTAACGGAAGCTGTCCACTATTTCTATAGAGCCCTCTGCGCAGTTGAAAGAGCTAGTATTTTGTGGGCACTTGCTGCTACTTATTGCACCAGAGCACCGGCCACATGTGAAATCTATGTTCTTAGTTAGCTTACCTGTGATCCCATTACATCTTTTATGCACCCATACTTTGCATTTCGGACACAAAATGGAGTTTCTACCTATGCCTTTCCTACACACTGAACATGGCCACTTCCCGGAAGGGACCGCCGCCTTATTTTCTTTCCTACAAACTAGAACTTTGGTCTTAGCCAGGTTAATTTTAAGGCCTTTTGATTCTAGGCCGTGCTTCCATGTTTGGAATTTCTTCTCTAGCTCGGCCATTGATTCAGCTATGAGTGTTAGGTCGTCTGCGTATAGGAGTTCCCATGGGCAGCCAGTCTTGAACTCCTCTGTTATAGCCTGAAGGGCAATAATAAATAGTAGGGGGCTGAGAACAGAGCCCTGATGGACGCCAACTTTTACGCTAAACTCTTCACTATATTCGTTGTTAATTCTAACCTTGCTGACTGTTTCTTTATACATGGCTTGTATAGCTCTCACAAGCCATTCATCAACACCTAGTTTTCTAAGGGCTCACCAGATAATCGAGCGGGGTACTCTGTCAAAGGCTTTCTCCAAGTCAACAAAAGCTAAGTATAGGGGTTTACTTTTAGCTAGGTACTTCTCTTGTAGTTGTCGTACAATGAAAAGAGCGTCTGTGGTACTTTTGCCTGACACAAACCCGAACTGCATTTCATCGAGGTCAATTCTCTCTCTGATTAGTTGCGCTATTACTTTTTCCGTGACCTTCATGACCTGGTCGATTAATTTAATGCCTCTATAGTTACTCCTATCTAGGGCATCTCCTTTACCCTTATAACAGTTAACGATGATGCTGCTACGCCAGTCCTTCGGAACAACCCCATTCTGTACGACTTGGTTAACTATCCGGGTGACCATGGTGTGTCCCACCGTGCCAGATGCCTTCAGCATCTCAGCAACTATTTCCGAGGGCCCAGCTGCCTTACCCGTCTTCATATCCTTGATTGCCTTACTTATTATACTACCCTCGACTAACACTGCTGGTCCCTCTATTGGGTCGATGTGGGGGAGACTGTCTTTCTCCCATTTATTCTCCTCATTTAGTAGCCTTTCATAGTGATGTACGCCGTCATCATTAAGTACACACTTCTCCCCGACAATATCACGGTTTTCCTTGACACATTGCCTAGCAATCCTGAACACCTCACGTTTTTGGTCC
Organism: Eledone cirrhosa; assembly: GCA_964016885.1. Taxonomy (NCBI): domain Eukaryota; kingdom Metazoa; phylum Mollusca; class Cephalopoda; order Octopoda; family Eledonidae; genus Eledone; species Eledone cirrhosa. The sequence continues at coordinate 18,619,251 of OZ024749.1, read as the reverse complement.
TCGCGGTGTAGAACATACTTGAACTTTCTTTCCTCTGCTTCCCTTCTTGCGAAGTACACTTGTCTCCTAGCTTCCCTCCTGGCCACTTGATAGTCTTCTCTACTTCCCCCATCCCGCCATACTTTCCAAGCCTGCTTTTTGGCCTTAATTGACCCCTCCACCTTACTGTTCCACCACCATGTTACTCTCCTCCTGCCTACAGGCCTGCTCCAGCCACAGACTTCGTCTGCCGCCATCAGCAGGTTTGCTTTCAGGAATTCCCACTGCTCCTCTATATTGTACGACTCTAATTGCTCTTCCTTACTGTCGAAAGCATCAAGTAGTATGATTTTAAATTTATTTCTGGCTGTGGGGTCCTTTAGCTTCCATATTTTTCTCCTGAGGATAGTCCTCTTCTGTTGTCTAGTACGTCTCGTCCTGACTATTAGGTCGCTAATTATCAGTCTATGTTGGGAGGTGCATTCTTCATGGGGGAGGGATTTAGTGTTTACAACAGACACTTTGTCACGTCTTCTGGTAAGGATATAATCTACCTGGCTTGTGTGTTCCCGGATCTATAGGTGATCAGGTGATTGTCACGTTTTTTGAAGTTAGTGTTACAGATAGTTAGGTTATTTGTGTCACAGAATTCCAGGATTCTGGAGCCTTCCTCATTTCTAGTACCAAACCCATAGCCTCCATGGATTTCGTCATAGCCGTCACAATGTTGTCCAAAGTGACCATTTAGGTCGCCTGCAATAATTATATAGTCACTGTCGGTTATTTGGGAGGTAGTGAGCATCAGTGTCTCATAGAATCTGTCTTTTATAGTGCCGGGCAGTCCGGATTGGGGTGCGTATGCAGATATTACTGTCACCGTAGTTCTATTGAGGACAAGTCTTATTTTAATTATTCTGTCGTTCACTCTATTTACGTCTATTATCTTATCTGCCCACTTTTCTGCTACCATGATTCCTACTCCACCCAGCCCATCATCATTTCCCACCCAGAAAAGCTTATAGCATCGTTTTTTACCCTCAATGAATCTAGCAGACCCACCCCTCCACCTGGTCTCTTGAATACAACAAACATCGACTTCCTTACGTTCGAGCATTTCTACTGTTGAGTTGTTAGCGAGAAGGTAAGGTTTGAATAAGGTCCTCGTATTTAACAAGCAATAACAAAAAATACAGATTTGTTTTGGAAAATACGACAAAACTACATGAGGATTAGGCAAGATTGGATTCGGGGAAGAGAAAATGCTATAAAATTGTCGGAGGATTGGGCTATGGATACCACTGGAGTGTGGAAATGGTAGAAAAATGTGTACATTACGTTACATGATATACCGTGAAGAAAGCAGCGATGAATTTGGCGAATGTGATTTACTTGAATGGTTTATCTTATATATATATAGATAGAGAGAGAGAGAGATGGGGGGGGGGAGGGGATAGGTTTGGCCGCATGATGTAGATTGGGGTGGCTGACCGCGAATCCTCATGAAGTAGGGGAGGGGGAGAAGATAGTAGGAGCGGGAATATTAGAGTTTAGATACGGTCCTCGAAGTAACAAATATATTTAAAAGAATTTATAAGAAGAAGAAGGATTTTGTTTTGTTTTGAAAATACGATAGAATTAAGGAATTAAGGTTCGGTTGGCGAGAAGGTAAGGTTTGAATAAGGTCCTCGTATTTAACAAGCGATAACAAAAATACAAGATTTGTTTTGTATAATACGACAAAAACCTCGTATTTAACAAGCAATAACAAAAAATACAGATTTGTTTTGGAAAATACGACAAAACTACATGAGGATTAGGCAAGATTGGATTCAGGGAAGAGAAAATGCTATAGAATTGTCGGAGGATTGGGCTATGGATACCACTGGAGTGTGGAAATGGTAGAAAAATGTGTACATTACGTTACATGATATACCGTGAAGAAAGCAGCGATGAATTTGGCGAATGTGATTTACTTGAAGGGTTTATCTTATATATATGTATATATATATATTTGTACATATATATATGTATACACTATGGTCACCCGGATAGTAAACCAAGTCATACAGAATGGGGTCGTACCGAAGGACTGGCGTAGCAGCATCATCATTAACTGCTACAAGGGTAAAGGAGATGCCCTGGATAGGGGAAACTATAGAGGCATTAAATTAATTGACCAGGTCATGAAGGTCACAGAAAAAGTAATAGCGCAACTAATCAGAGAGCGAATTGATCTAGATGAAATGCAGTTCGGGTTTGTGTCAGGTAAAAGTACGACAGACGCTCTTTTCATTGTACGACAACTACAGGAGAAGTACCTAGCTAAAAGTAAACCCCTATACTTAGCTTTTGTTGACTTGGAGAAAGCCTTTGACAGAGTCCCACGCCCCATTATCTGGTGGGCTCTCAGAAAACTAGGTGTTGATGAATGGCTTGAGAGCTATACAAGCCATGTATAAAGAAACAGTCAGCAAGGTTAGAATTAACAAGGAATATAGTGAAGAGTTTAGCATAAAAGTTGGTGTTCATCAGGGCTCCGTCCTTAGCCCCCTCCTATTTATTATTGCCCTTCAGGCTATAACAGAGGAGTTCAAGACCGGCTGCCTATGGGAACTCCTATACGCAGATGATCTAATGCTCATAGCTGAATCAATGGCTAGACTAGAGAAGAAATTCCAAACATGGAAGCATGGCCTAGAATCAAAAGGCCTTAAAATTAACCTGTCTAAGACTAAAGTTCTAGTATGTAGGAAGGAAAATAGGGCACTGGTCCCATCAGGGAAATGGCCATGCTCAGTGTGTAGGAAAGGAGTAGGCAGAAACTCCATTTTATGTCCCAAATGCAAAGTATGGGTGCATAAAAGATGTAGTGGGATCACAGGTAAGCTAACTAAGAATATAGATTTTATATGTGGCCGGTGCTGAGGTGCAATAAGTAGCAGCAAGTGCCCACAAGATATTAGCTCATTCCATTTCACAGATGGTTCTATAGAAATAGTGGACACCTGTTTCCTGGGTGACAAAATCAGCAGTGGTGGAGGGTGCTCTGACAGTACAGTAGCTAGTGTCAGAACGGGATGGAAAATGTTCAGAGAGCTTATACCACTATCGGCCGCTAAAGGTTTCTCTCTAAAAATGAAAAGCAGACTGTATGATGCCAGGAATGTTACATGGCAGTGAGACCTGGGCATTATGTGCAGAGGATATATGCAGACTGGAGAGGAACGAAGCTTGCATGCTCCGTTGGATGTGTAATAGTGATATACGTGAATGGCAAAGCATAAATGAACTAAGTGAGAAATTAGGAATAAGCGGGATCAGATGCTGTTTACTCGAGAGAAGACTATGTTGGTATGGTCATGTGATGCGCATGAAAGATGACAGCTGTATAAAAAAGTGCAGGGCGATCAAAATAGACGGTAGCCACGGAGTAGGCAGACCAGAAAAACCTGGGACGACTTGATAAATTGTGACCTCACACATTTACACCTCTCCAAGACAATGTCACTGGACCGAGATCTTTGGCACTACGCAGTAATACAGAAGACCCGCCTTGCCTAAGTGCAAAGCGAAACCTAGTCAGTAGGCACCTCTTAACCAAAATACACCCCCATCCCACTACCCCCACAACCACCCCATCTACACCACCCCTTTCTCTGTAAAGTTATGTTGGTACCACAACATCCAATCCTAAATAAATGAGGTTGTGTAGGTGTCACAAAAAAAACACAGACCACGCTGTAATGTGGTCGTGTAGGTAACACTGTAAAAACCTCCCAGTCCAAGTCCACACTGTAAACGTGGTTGGTGTTAGGAAGGGCATCCAGCTGTAGAAAACCCGCCAGACAGTCCTATACGAGCAAGACAACCAATTCTTGCCTCAAGTGGGAAAATTCCCGTTCAAACCCATGCTAGCGTGGAAGATGGACGTTAAACGATGATGATATGTATATATATATATATACATATGAATATATTTGTATATATGTTTATATGTATATATCATCATCATCATTGTAGACACTCGAAATAAAAACTGATACAGGGTAGAGAGAGCTCTTCAGTCTAGTAAAATAAACCTCTCTAGTTCCACGAACAATGCACCCAGTCCTTGCTGTAAAGTGGTTGATGAGAGGAAGGGCATCCAACCAGAATAGAAAAAAAAAAAGCCAAAATTATGGAAAGCCCTGCGAATAAAATTCCCACTAATTGTTTCTACAGGACTAACACAATTGATGTTGGAGGGGTGTCTACGGTAGCCATGTGTGAGAATCTTTTGACTGTTATCAAGCAATTGCATAGCATTTTCCCCTTCCAGGTTGAAAGAACTGTTACTCAAGGAACTCTCAAGTTACACATCTCAGGTCTCAGACAATTACCATGTTAGAATGTCATATGAGAATGAAGTTCCTGGGTAAAGGCTATAGGGCAGACCTCCCAAGAGTTAGAAGGATATCATTTATAGAGCTTGCTGGAACACCACTGCTTACATTGGAGAGAATAACTCTGGACAGGAAAGTTGATATCTACAGTTTACCAATATAGAAATATAAAATTTCCACTGTTAAATCTATCCCTGTTTCTAAAGTATTCTCTATTATCTCATACTGTTTCTTTCTTATTTCAGAATACCAGATGACATTGGGATAAATTTATTTTTTAATATTGAATACATCCCCTCTATTTATCATTATTTCAAGACTAAAAAAGCTTTTCATACAGAACTCATATAACACTGTTTATATAAATCTATGGCAGAATTACTGTGAAATATTTCCTCAGAACTGTGTTTCTTGGAAAAATATCATTTCGTTACCATCTGAAATATTTACAAGATGATTTTGAATCTTAACTAAACTTGGGTCAGAATAAAATTTACATCATCTTCAGATCTTGACTGAGGTCACATTTGGAGGAAATATAGCAGAAGAAATATCTTCAGGAATATAATATAAAAAATAACACAAGATTAACATCTGTAAATTTTGGCAAGGGAAGAAGAAACATGGAAAATAAATTGAGTGAAAAGAAGATTAAATGTGAAACATTGTCTAAAGATATGGCTATTCCAGAAGAGATGCCAACGCCTAGAGAAGAGAAGCCATATCACTGTGATACCTGTGGTAAATCATTCTCTCAAAGTAGTGCCTTAACTAGACACAAACGTATACATACAGGAGACAAGCCATATTACTGTGATATCTGTAACAACTCATTTGCTGCATCAGATTCTTTAATTAAACACATACGTACCCATACAGGTGAGAAACCATACCACTGCGATATCTGTGGTAAATCATTCTCTGGAAGTAGTCACTTAACTACTCACAAACGTACCCATACAGGTGAGAAGCCATATCCCTGTGATATCTGTGGTAAATCGTTCCCTCGAAGTGATACATTAACTACTCACAAACGTACCCATACAGGAGACAAGCCATACCTCTGTGATATCTGTAGGAAATCATTCTCTGATGGTAGTACCTTAATTAGACACAAACGTGTACATACAGGAGACAAACCACATGACTGTGATATCTGTGGTAAATCATTCTCTCGAAGTAGTACATTAACTACTCACAAACGTATACATACCGGAGACAAGCCATATCACTGCGATATCTGTGGTAAAACATTTCCTCAAAGTGATACATTAACTAAACACTTACGTACCCATACAGGAGACAAGCCATACCACTGTGATATCTGTGGGAAATCATTCTCTGATGGTAGTGCCTTAATTAGACACAAACGTATACATACAGGAGATAAGCCATACCACTGTGATATCTGTGGTAAATCATTCTCTGATAGTACCACCTTAACTAGACACAAACGTATACATAGAGGTGAGAAACCATACCACTGTGATATCTGTGGTAAATCATTCTCTCAACGTAGTAGTTTAATTAGGCACAAATGTTTACATACAAGAGACAAGCCATATCACTGTGATATCTGTGGTAAATCATTCTTTACAAGTATTAACTTAACTAGACACAAACGTTTACATACAGGAGACAAGCCATATCACTGATATCTGTGGTAAAACATTCCCTCAAAGTGATACATTAACTAAACACTTACCTACCCATGCAGGAGACAAGCCATATCACTGTGATATCTGTGGTATATCATTCTCTGATGGTAGTACCTTAACTGATCACAAACGTATATATACAGGTGAGAAACCATTGTGATATCTGTGGTAAATCATTCTCTCAAAGTAATCACTTAAGTAGACACAGACGTATACATAGAGGAGAGAAGCCATGTCACTGTGGTAAATCATTTACAAGTAGTCGCTTAACTAGTCACAAATGTATGCATACAGGTGAGAAGCCATCTCTCTGTGATATCTGTGGTAAATCATTCCCAGAGAGTGGTACCTTAACTAGTCACATACGTACCTATACAGGTGAGAAGCCATATCACTGATATCTGTGGTAAATCATTCTCTGTATTTAGACACAAATATACCCATACAGGTGAGAAACCATAACAAAGTCATATCTCGTCTGAAAATGGTGAATTAATTAAACAAATACATTCATATGAGTGAGAAGACATACCACTGTGATATTGGGGAGAAGTTATTCTCTTTCATTGCTACAAACATAAATATATACTGGAGAAAAGCCATATCACTGTAATATTTGTGGTAACTTATTATCCATGAAAGCTCGCTCATCATATACATACATATACAACATATACATACATATCACTGTGTGTTTACTCGGCATTAACATTTCCAGAAAAGGAACCATATCACTGTCTGTGGTAAATCGTTGTCTAAATGTTGTTGCTTCATTAGACACTAACATATACAGGAGAGGAACTATATCACTGTGATGTCTGTGGTAAATCAGTCTTTAAATGTTGTGACTTCACTACACACTAACATATACAGGAAAGGAACCATATCACTGTGATGTCTGTGGTAAATCATTCTCTTGTAAAGGTTACTTAATGAAATAGTAACACATTCAGACACGATACAATAGTGCCACCAATGTTGTTAATATTTTGAATAAAACTTGTTTATTCTGAAATTCTTCTCCTTTAATTTTATTTGTAGAAGTTGTAACCAAGACTTGTGCTGACAAAACTGTATGGTACAGAATTTACAAACACTACACACACACATATATATATATATATATATATATATATACACTTTTCGTTGTTTCACCATCTTTGTTTGTTTACACTATCGCTGTTCCCTTTATTTACGTGTCCCAACAACTTTTTTTAGCCGTTGCTTGCACCAACAGGAGGTCTATGGTCTTTAAAGTGATGAAATACCAATGATGGTTGGAAGATCACTGATGAAGGACTAGCTTTATTTTTATATATATATATATATATATATATATATATATATATATATATATATATATATATATATATATATATATAGTAATAGGGAGGCACATGGCTTAGTGGTTAGACCTTGCAATCGAAAGGTTGTGAGTTCAATTCTCAGACCGGGTGATGTGTTGTTTCCTTGAGCAAGACGCTTTATTTCACATTGCTCCAGTTTACTCAACTGTAGAAATGAGATGATAGGGACTGGGGTCCATATCATTCCACTGCAAAGTGGTCGTGGAGGGGCCACGGCAAAAAAGCACCCACCACTCACTGTAAATGAGGTTGGTGTTAGGAAGGGCATCCAGCTGAAGAAATCAAGCCAGAATCAGTTCCCGTCCCACCCTTGCAAGCAGGGAAAAGCGGACGTAAAATGATGATGATGATGATAATACTAATAAATGGGAAGACTAAAATCTGAAGAGGGCTCGATAAGGATAAATATATATCAAATACATAAAACCATCCAGCAAATATTTATTAAAAAAACACTATATATATATATATATATATATATATATATATATATGTGTAGATAAATCTACCAAAATAAACGGTAGTGTCCAATCCGTATGAAGAACTCAATGTAATCCAAATATAGAAGATATGAAAAGAGAAAATGCATTCAAAAATAAACGATAAAAATCCTAGGAAAACAAAGTCAAGATAAATTAATAAAAACAATGAAATAAAAACAAAGAACAGGTTCCTTATATTGAAAAATTCATCATTTTACGATCGTTTCTGGGATATATATGTGTGTTGGTATGTAAATCATGTTAAAGATCTATGTAAAAAAATATTACAAATTATCAGAGGAGATATATATACCTTCACCTATATATGCCATCTTCAGAAATGATGAAGTATGTTTATTGAAAGAAACAAAGTATTAATATAAAAAGTCTGTTTGGGAATTTGATGTTATTAAAAAATGCTGTTAAAAGCAAAGGGAAAAGAATTTGTGGGATGAGAGTGTTAGTGAGAAATACTAATCCTATTTAAATTTCAAGGAACCTAGATACATAAAAGGAAATTAAATTAATTGATAGGTATACTTACAGAGTTAAAATTATATTAATTCTTATGAATGTGATAAATAAAGAAGTAAAAAAATAAAAAAAATAAAAAATATATATAGAAAAACTGAAATAGATAAAATTTTATAAAAAGCAGTGTATCTACCTAAACATCCATAATATTAAAGATATTACTTATATTTAATAATCCTATGTATTAAATGTGATAAATAGGGGATGCAGTTAAAAGAAGTAGTGAGGTTAAAGATAACTTTAGGTAAAGTGAGCTGTAAGAGGGAAATAAAGTTATGAAATTCTCTGTAGTAAATTTCTAATTATAAGTTAACTAAATTAAAAAAATTTTTTTATATTATAATAATTTGTAAAATATAAGAGTGAGGTATATATTAATTAAGTTTATAATATTTGACGGTTTTTCTAATTCTATGATTGCATGATATAATTAACTCCTGTCGCTTATTTAATAGGATATCATTAGATTTCATGATTTCAAATAGTTCTTGGGAGCATAACTTACACTCATATCTGCTATTTTGATAAGTAATTATAATTAGTAATTGCTTTGATGAAAGGTTAGAGATTCTGAGTGAGATATTATATGCTAGGTTTTTAAGGATAGATCTAGGGTGATTAGATTGTGAGTGTATGTAATGCAAGTTTCATGGTAATATAATTTTAACTCTGTAAGTTATCATCATCATCATTTCATTTTACGTCCGCTTTTCCCTGCTTGCAAGCGTGGGATGGGAACTGATTCTGTATATGTGAAGGTATATATATCTCCTCTGATAATTTGTAATATTTTTTTACATAGATCTTTAACATGATTTACATACCAACACACACAAATATATATCCCAGAAACGATTGTAAAATGATGAATTTTTCAATATAAGGAACCTGTTCTTTGTTTTTATTTCATTGTTTTTATTAATTTATCATGACTCCGTTTTCCTAGGATTTTTATCATTAATTTTTGAATGCATTTTCTCTTTTCATGATATCTTCTATATTTGGATTACATTGAGTTCTTCATACGGATTGGTAGATTTATCTACATATATATATATAGATTTTGAGTATATGTTGGTTGTATACCAACACCTCAGTATGCAGGCTGGAGCACTCGACGAAGTGCGCAGGTTGGTTTGGTTAGTCTGGAGTAAAGTAAAATAAAGTTAAATAAAAAGTCAAATGTTTAAAATTTAGCTTCGTTTATTACTGCTATATATATTTCAGTGACAGCCATCTTTGGCTGTGACCTCTTCAGGCAGTCCGAATTAGTGTGGTATAGACAAGTACATATGTTGTTGAGGTGTATAATTTTGTCAATACTCTGATATGTCCAGTTCCTGGTTAGGTTGTTATTTCTCTGAGGAACTGGAATAATATGAATTCAAACAAACGAATTTCAGTGTCAAAGGGCCTCTTCTCCTCTCATTGGTCAGTTGTTAGAACATTCCTCATTCTAAGTGTTGTTATTGTTGGAGTTAGCTTAAAAAATTGATAAAGTGGTAGAAGGAACAAGGTGGTAAAGGAACAAAACAAAAAAAAGGGTGTCAAACTTCCCATTGGTCAGTTTTGAGAGCATTCCTCAGTCAGAAGTCTATAGAATTCTTTCTGGGGTGAGGCTCCCTGTAGTGTTTGTGTTTGCTATTGTTAAGTACATTTGACCTCTACCATTATTTCCGTAGTGTTGTTGGTGTTGTGGTCAGCTTATGTCTTGCTGCTGCTGACAATTTAGAAGTATCTGTGTGTGTTTTTTCTTCATCCCTCCTGTCACCATCTCTCATAGTGGTGGTGGTGGGGGGGTTCTTCCATGTATATGAAGAAATATAAGGCAATAAATGAAGAAAACAGAAAATAAATAATAAATAGAGAATAAAGAATAAATGAAAAATTGGTGAAAAAGTAATGAAAATGAATATGGAGAAGTGAAAAATAAAATGAAGATTCAAATAAAGTAGGATGAAGTGTGTGTGTGCTATAACCAATCTCAAGGTCAGAAATATGTTGGATAGATTGGTATGAGGAACAAGATGTTAAAATAAGATAATCAATCTCAACTTAAAAATAAATATAAGGTGATACAGTGAAGAGGGCAGAAAACAAATAACAAATTAATAAAGACAAATCAAGATTTAAAATTGGAACTTGAAAATCAGAAATCAAGTAAATTAAAATGTGTTTGTGTTATATAGATGTTGGCCAAATTATAATGGCTGTGTCCGATTCAATCTCTAGGCTATCATGGTGTCTGCTCAGCCTGGGTTGTTCCCTATGGCTTGAGGGGAGTTCACAACCTAGGGTGTTGTTACTGCCCATATAGCTTGAGGGAGGTCTGGCCGAGAGGTGTTTACATGTTCTGTAGAAGTCCCTATAGCTTGAGGGGAGTTCACATCTTCTTGTGTTGCTACTGTCCATATATCTTGAGGAAGGTCCCGGCTCTAAGGTGTCTGCATGTCCCGAAGAAGTCGGTTCTGAGGTTTATCAGGCCGCTTCCACCTCTTAGTATCTCGAGGGTCTCGTTCAGGCATAGTTTGCATATGCAAGATCCCCTTTATCGGGTGGTACTTTCCTGATTATGTACCAGGCCAGAGAGTACGGGGTCCTGTCCAGCTTAAGCCTCCAGATCAGGTCGGAGAGAGCCGTGCTTTTCCTTTTGGCCTCCTTATTGAATGAATGGCGATGGTTGTACCAGCGGTCTTTAAAGCTCGTTGATGTGGCTCCTATGTAGAGGTGTTCGGAGTTGGGGGTTTTAACCCTACAACTGTACACTAGGTTCTTCTTGAGATATTCATTACCAAGGGGGCATGATTCGGTGTTTCTGCAGTTGCAGAGGGTGGTCGACCTCTGCGTGCCTAGATTAGGGTTCTCGTTATGTGTTATATGTTGGTCTTCCCCCAGGCACGGTGGGGGGTCCCCGGGTCTGTTTGGGTTTCTTGGGTGGGTTCTGGGTCCCCCCTTCCCTCCTTTCACATGGTTCTGCTGAGTGCTTGTATTGTCATCTTCTGGTTGTGTGTGGTTTTTAAGCCTACTCCTGTTGATGTTAGCTATGCGTTGGGCCAGATTTCTCGTGGTGGAATACGAGAGCTTCACAGTGTGTCTGTTGAAGATCCTGTGGTATCTATGGTCCCTCGGGAAGCATTTATCAAGTGCTCCAAATAATGATCGGGCCGCTGAGTAGGGTGGGTTGTACCACATGATTTTTCGGTGTCTCCTATATGTGTGGGTCGGGGGCATCGTGATTTGTTGGAGATTTGTTGGGTTGCTGGTGGTTCCCGCACTGTTGCTTCCCCTTTGGGCGCTATGCTTTTTGTTATCTTCACGGCCCGAATCTGTGGGGTGGTCGTTGCCCGCGCTTAGAGATCTATCGTGGAGTGGTCCTACGTGTCCTGCGGTTGGGGTCGTCAGGAGCCACATCAACGAGCTTTAAAGACCGCTGGTACAAACATCGCCAATAAGGAGGCCAAAAGGAAAAGCACAGCTCTCTCCGACCTGATCTGGAAGCTTAAGCTGGACAGGACCCCATACTCTCTGGCCTGGTACATAATCAGGAAAGTACCACCCGATAAAGGGGGATCTTGCATATGCAAACTATGATGAACGAGACCCTCGACATACTAAGAGGTGGAAGCGGCGTGATAAACCTTAGAGCAGGGACCTTCCTCAAGATATATGGACAGTAGCAACACAAGAAGATGTGAACTACCCTCAAGCTATAGGGACTTCTACAGAACATGTAAACACCTCTCGGCCAGACCTCCCTCAAGCTATATGGGCAGTAACAACACCCTAGGTTGTGAACTCCCCTCAAGCCATAGGGAACAACCCAGGCTGAGCAGACACCATGATAGCCTAGAGATTGAATCGGACACAGCCATTATAATTTGGCCAACATCTATATAACACAAACACATTTTAATTTACTTGATTTCTGATTTTCAAGTTCCAATTTTAAATCTTGATTTGTCTTTATTAATTTGTTATTTGTTTTCTGCCCTCTTCACTGTATCACCTTATATTTATTTTTAAGTTGAGATTGATTATCTTATTTTAACATCTTGTTCCTCATACCAATCTATCCAACATATTTCTGACCTTGAGATTGGTTATAGCACACACACACTTCATCCTACTTTATTTGAATCTTCATTTTATTTTTCACTTCTCCATATTCATTTTCATTACTTTTTCACCAATTTTTCATTTATTCTTTATTCTCTATTTATTATTTATTTTCTGTTTTCTTCATTTATTGCCTTATATTTCTTCATATACATGGAAGAACCCCCCCACCACCACCACTATGAGAGATGGTGACAGGAGGGATGAAGAAAAAAACACACACAGATACTTCTAAATTGTCAGCAGCAGCAAGACATAAGCTGACCACAACACCAACAACACTACAGAAATAATGGTAGAGGTCAAATGTACTTAACAATAGCAAACACAAACACTACAGGGAGCCTCACCCCAGAAAGAATTCTATAGACTTCTGACTGAGGAATGCTCTCAAAACTGACCAATGGGAAGTTTGACACCCTTTTTTTTGTTTTGTTCCTTTACCACCTTGTTCCTTCTACCACTTTATCAATTTTTTAAGCTAACTCCAACAATAACAACACTTAGAATGAGGAATGTTCTAACAACTGACCAATGAGAGGAGAAGGGGCCCTTTGACACTGAAATTCGTTTGTTTGAATTCATATTATTCCAGTTCCTCAGAGAAATAACAACCTAACCAGGAACTGGACATACCAGAGTATTGACAAAATTATACACCTCAACAACATATGTACTTGTCTATACCACACTAATTCGGACTGCCTGAAGAGGTCACAGCCAAAGATGGCTGTCACTGAAATATATATAGCAGTAATAAACGAAGCTAAATTTTAAACATTTGACTTTTTATTTAACTTTATTTTATATATATATATATATATACATATATACAAGTTTATTCCAAAGTCTGTACAAAAGGCTTGCTTTTGATATAACTAAACTTTGGAGATTTTAAACAAAAAAACTAAGTTGTAATGGATAATATCACTGTTATTTCTAGCAGTTAGAGAGACTACGTAGAGGTTTTCTTATTGAAATATAATTGATATTTTACTGAGTGATACTTTCTGATTTACAATAAATTAAATACGATTGGAAATGTGTCTGAATGTATTAAATTATATCAGGGACTTTTAACGTATGATACCGATAACAGAGTTGAAACATTCCCAACGACACCGTGTACCTGCTGTCTTCATTGTAACTTTAATTAATCAAATTATATCTTGTGTAACAATTATATATATATATACTCATATAATTTTCATTCCCTGACATCAGTCTTACACTGTCATATCTATTCTTACTTTACAATTGTGTCTACTAAGAGTTCCATTACAATCTGTACTAGTAAAACTACTATTTCACAAGAACATCTGTTATCGGTCATTTATAGACAATATATATATATTTTAGACCACATACGAACCTAATATATATATATTTCCTATCAAATCTCTGGCTAAAGACAGAAGCTCAGCCTCACTACTTCATTCTGACAAGATATCAATTTATGACTAAAGATGAAGAAGATACACCAACGTTAATGTCGTGAAATAAAGCTGATAACATCTTTGATAACAAAGAGATTATTTCTTTGGTTGTTTAGTAAAAACTAACAACACAACACATTGATTATATCTGAAGGAGGTAAGTTGACAAAGATTTACTTAATGTCTCTATTAATGTGTGTAAATAATATAATTACGTGAACTCTTCAACGATCCAGTATTTAACCAGATTCCACTGTTACATGTGATATATAATATATTGTTATCATGACTGACTTTATTATTTAAAATACCTCCATCTATTTAATTATCTTGTTCACTACCTTACATTATAAAATATAGTTTATATTTAGCTGTACCTTGTCATTGCTTTAAGTAAATTAAAGATATTTTTATTATTTAAATTACCTCCATCTATTTAATTATGTGGTTCACTACCTTACATTATAAAATATATTTTATATTTAGCTGTACCTTGTTGTTTCAGGGAAGTTTTGTTCATTTTAGTCTAAATCTATTTTGATTTAATTTACTTCATCTACGTCATCATCATAGTTTTATGTCCGTTTTACAATCCTGGCATAGGTTGGATGGGTTCTTTTAAGCACAACATCTCCCCACTCGCTTGTTCCTTTGTTATCTCCTCTGTGAGTCTCAGAAATTTGAGATCTTCCTTGGTCTACCTCTAGTATGGCTTCCCTCCTCTGGTATTCTCTTGCACACCACTTTGGTTTCCTCTGAAGTCCAATTTATCCAAGCTCTGTCTTCCTCTCACATTTACGTTGCACATCCAACAAAGCATGGTCGCTCCATTTCTCTCCAGCTTCTGCAGTTACTGCCCATGTTTCACTTCCATGCAGTATTGCACTTTACACACAGGCATTGTACAGCCAACATTTTTGTACATAGGGAGAAACCGTTATTTGCCAACAGTGGAAGTAGCTCTCTAAATTTCAAACCTATCCTCTCTTACGAAGCACCCTCCTCCACTACTAATTAGGTTACCTAGATAGCGGAAGCTATCATTGTGTTCAGTTTATGCCTACTCCTTTTCTACATATGCAGTAGGGTCACTTATTCTCTAGTTCTTTTATGGAGTCAGCTATAAGGACCAGATCATTCACATAGACTGTTTCCCATGAACAGCCAGTCTTAAACCCATTGGTTATGGCCTGAAGAACTATGATGAACAGCAGTGGGTTGTGAACTGAACCATGATGAACACCTACCTGTACATTGAACTCTTCACTAAACTCCCTTCCTACTCTCACTTTACGGTGACAGCTCCTCTGTACATGGCTTGCACTGCTCTCACAAGCCATTCTTCTACACCTAAATTTCTGAAGGACCACCAGATAACAGAGTGAGGTACTCTGCCAAAGGCCTTTAGTAGATCTGTAAAAGCTCAATATTGCAGCTTAATTTTGGCTAGGAACCTCTCTTGTAGTTGTGTCACTAACAAGTTTCATCAGTAATTCCAAAGAGAATGTCAATTATATGTGTGTGTGTAATGTAAATGCTACAGGGTTAATAGCTCTATCTACTGTGCTGTTTCACCACTAGGTCACCCTCTGTCTGGCTGGTACTTTGTTCCAGCCACAAGTCTCATCAATTATTCCAAAGAAATTGTCAATTATATATGTGTGTTTGTGGGTATTGAACATTGAAAATAAAACAAAAGTCTGAGATATGGTTCATTGTTTTACGATCGTTTCAGAGGGTTGATTGATCATGGTAAATCAATATATTGTTACGGTGTGATTGATCAGGGATTTTGAGACTAGAAATAGTTAGTGACATAACAACTACCTGTTTGTCAATATATTAATCTACCATGATCAATCAAACCTCTGAAATGATCGTAAAACAATGAACTAATTAAGAACATATCTTTGTCTCTAGTTTTATTTTCATTGTTCAAAACACACAATATATATAAATGACTTTGTAACTCTAGAAGAGTCTTTGAAGGAACCTTATGTGATTAGATATAAGTATGTGATGAGATTCTACTACAAAAACTATAACTTTCACCACCCAATCTTGTTGAAACCATCTCTCCAGTTGTCACGGTCCTCCGTCATCTTCTTGGTGAATTTCAGCGATCTGATGTCTTCTCTCTCACCACCTCCGCCCATGTTTTTCGTGGTCTACCTCTTCTGCGTCTTCCTTCTGCTGGGATTTCTTGGCAATTCTTTACCCAGCGGTCATTCTCCATGCGCATCGCATGTCCATACCATCTCAGTCTTCTCTCCTGCACACCACAACTTATCCTTCTTATACCCAGTTTCTTTCTCAACTCATCTATGCTTGGTCGTTCACGCACATTGACATTGCACATCCAACGGAGCATGCATGCTTCATTTCTCTCCAACCGTCACATATCCTTTGCAGTTGCTGCCCATGTCTTACTACCATGCAGCATCGCACATCTCACACAGGCATCATACAACCGTCCTTTCGTATCCAGGGAGAAACTCAACAGAGAAAGCAGCTCCCTAAACCTCTTCCAACCCGTCCTTATTCTGCATTGTGTACATTTTATGGAATTTATGCCAGTTCCTTTCCCACAAATCGAACATGGCCATTTTCCCTGATGGAATCAGAGTATTGTCCTCTTTTCTACTCATCAACACTTTTGTTTTAGCTATGTTCACTCTCAGTCCTCTTGATTCCAACTGCTGTTTCTATAGGCAGAATTTATTCGCTAGCTCCTCTACTGATTCTGCTATAAGAACCAGATCATCAGCATAGAGAAGTTCCCATGGGCATCCAGTCTTAAACTCCTCTGTTATGGCTTGGAGGACTATAATGAACAAGAGCGGGTTGAGGACCGAACCTTGATGTACTCCTACTTGTATCTGGAATTTCTCACCAAACTCCATTCCTACCCTCACTTTACTGACAGTACCCCTGTACATAGCTTGCACTGTCCTCATAAGCCATTCCTCTACACCTAGTTTCCTTAGGGACCACCAGATGACAGATCGGGGTACCCTGTCAAAGGCCTTCTCTAGATCAACAAAAGCTAAGTATAGTGGCTTATTCTTCTCTAAGAACCTCTCTTGTAGTTGCCTCACTATGAAGAGGGATCCTGTTCTACTTTTCCCAGGCACAAAACCAAACTGCATCTCATCTAAATTGACCCTTCCTCTAATCAGTTGCGCTAATATTCTCTCTGCCACTTTCATAACCTGATCCATCAGCTTTATGCCCCTATAATTGCTCCTCTCCAGAGCATCCCCTTTAACTTTATAGTAATTTATGAGAATACTGCTGTACCTACATTATATGCTTTCATTATACCATTCTACTTAGATTATATATATTGCTTGTTGTTATTATTATTATTATTATTATGTTTTTTTTTCTTCTTCTCGTGCAATGGCCATACTCGATAACGAGGGGGCAGCCATCATAGATATTTATATGTATGTATATATATATATGTATAAATATTTATATATATATATGTATGTGTATATCTATATATATATATATATCATCATCATCATCGTCATCGTTTAACGTCCATCTTCCACGCTTGCATGGGTTTGGACGGGAATTGTCCCACTAGAGGCAAGATTGATTGGGTG
>OZ024749.1:18589183-18591683 GCA_964016885.1 Eledone cirrhosa | reverse complement strand
CTGATCAACAGTGTAAATTCATTTATCAATAGAGTGAGATGGAGGACATTCCATTATGATAGAAACAAATCTAACAACTTGAATAATACTAACAATTTTGACTCCTTCGGCTTTAAAACCTTTAAAAGCCCCCCTCATAACACTCTACTTAACTCCTTTGAAAATGACCTAGTTAAACTAGTTAAGAACATTAAATACAATAAGCACCATATTAGAAGCAACACCTTCTTAAACAAACTTAACACTTCTATTAGTGGATTCAAAACTAGTAATAAAATTATTGTACACGCAGATAAAACTAATAACATATACAGCCTAGATTATATTACTTATAGAAAGTTTATATATAATGAACTACATAAAAGCTACAAAAAAACCACCTTGAAAAACTTAGAAGATATTAATGTAGAGGGTTATAATATAGTGTCTAAACTAGGACTACAGAGGCATACACAACCTTTCACTCCGAACCCCCCTAGATTCTCTCTGAAGGACCATAAGGAGAACTTCATCAGCAACCCCACGATAAGACTTATCTGCCCTTCCAAGTCCGACATTGGTATTATCAGCAAGAAGATTTTGGATAAAATCATCCCACAAATTAAACACAAGATACACCTTAAACAATGGGGAAATACGGGTGAAGTAATTGAATGGTTTAAGGATATCAAGAATAATAAGAACAAAAAATTTATTCAATTTGATATCAATTCATACTACACCTCTATTTCCCCTATCCTATTAAATAAGGCACTTATCATGGCCATGACCAATAGCGACCTGACTAGAGCCCAGGTTGATGTCATCCTTGCGGCCCGTAAAACCATAATCACCTTCGAGGACCAACTATGGACACGCAAGGATACGCACAACAACTTCGACATAACCATGGGATCTAGTGACTCGGCGCAGGTCACTGATTTGGTCGGCCTATACCTCCTCAATGAAATCCATAAGGACCTCCCTTACCTCAACGGTGGTTTGTACCGCGATGATGCACTTCTACTCATAGAATATAAAAAATTTAATATAGAAAGAACTAGAAAACAACTGCATAAGACATTCAAAAACTTTAACCTTAGTATCACCATGGACAAAAACACTAAAAATGTTAACTTCCTAGACGCCACACTATACCTAGACTCAAAAATATATACACCTTTCCATAAGCCTAATGAGAAACTTATTTACGTAGATACCAAGTCTAATCACCCTAGATCAATATTAAACTCTATCTCTAAGGGGGTGTCCAATAGAATCTCTAGTCTGTCCTATGACGCAAACATATTTAGCAAAAACTCACAATATTACAATCAAGCATTAGCTAGCTCCGGCCATAATATAGAAATTGAGTTCCTACCTAAGAAAACACATAGCTACAACATCATCTCGCACAACATGTCCATGAGGAAATCTAATAATAGGAATAGCAACCACAAGTACACCAAAGCGGAGGGTGCCACCGGAAGTAACCATTACCATGGAAACTACTGTGAGGCCTTAGGAGGAAGCAACACACCAAACACTAAAAGCAAAAATAGAAGAAGAAATAATACATTTTTCAACCCTCCTTTCAACCTAAATGTCTCCACCAACATACCTAGGGCTTTCTTCTCACTACTAGATAAAAACTTCCCTCTAGGACACAAGTACCACAACCTCTTAAACAAAAACACCATTAAAATCTCATACTCTACGACGCCTAACTTAGCATACCACATAGCTAGCAGCAATAATAGTAAAATTAGTTCTTACTTCCAACAAACAAAATCACAACGGGATGCAAACCCTCTAAATACCACTGTAGCAAGCAACAATAGCAACGGCAGTAACAATAGAAATAACACCAGGGTTGTCAACCCGAACACCCAAAATCCTATATCCACCACACAGACTTCCGCATTGCATTATAACCAGCGGACTAACGCACAGAATAATTGTAACTGTAGAGCTAATAGAACCTGCCCTTTAGATAAAAAATGCCTAACCAAGGATGTCATATACTCATGCACAGTCACGACTAATAACTCTTCAGAAACCTATGTAGGCTCCACTTCTAACTGCTTCAAAATCAGATATAACTCGCACATCCACTCGTTCAAAAAGCACAGCCTAGCCAACTCCACCTCACTTTCTAGCTACATACACTATCTAAAATCTAAAAATAAACCATACACACTCAAATGGGAAGTGATAGGCAGCGCGACCTCGTACAAACCACCTAATAAATTCTGTAACCTCTGTATACTAGAGACACACAATATTATCTTCTCCAACCGTAACCTACTTAACAAAAAATCTGAGGTGTTTGCAACTTGCCAGCACCGCCTCAGACATTCCTTCCAAAACTTTAAGCCCTATATATAGCAATGTCGGACTGGAACCTAACACCACATCTAGCATCAAACACCAGAGACACACCCTATACTACATACCCAACACTAGCTGATCCATTATAACACAAATAACGACATCCCTCTGGAACCCTTCGCAGGGAAAA
>OZ024749.1:18579183-18584183 GCA_964016885.1 Eledone cirrhosa | reverse complement strand
ATATATATATATAAATAGGGAGCAGCGGCTGTTAGGGCAAGACGTGTTTTCTCGGGCTCTGCTAGAGTCAGCAGCAACACACAACCACGTGTTGCTACACACAAGAGGAAAGAGAAAAATGATGAGACCAATAGAGATATGTACATATATATATATATATATATATTTATATCTAAATATTGCTATTATCATTTACAGTCCCTCTGTGTTTAATGTATGTTCATTCATTAGTATATGTGTTGTTATTTCTGCTTACATTTTACATATATACATATATATATCTATATATATGCTTGCGTGGACCCCTCTCAAAAATTCGTTGGATTTTCTAATTGGATACCCCGAAACTGGATACCAATCACTGAATACACCAGAACTTCTACCAGGAAATCTTTCGTATCAGTGAAATTTTCTTTTCTTTGCTTCATATATATATATTATATATACTTGTCCGCCATTGCAAAAGGCCATAAATTCAAAAATTTTGAAGAGAGAAGTGATCTATGAACTTGTACATCTCACTGACCCCCCGCCACCACAATAACAATAACGCCTACATTACTCTATCTAAGTTGGCTGTCCTGTTCACTGTTCCCTGTTGACATACTGCTGACTCTCTCTTGATGTATGTATGTGTATGTGTGTGTATAGGTATATCTCAGTGGATGCGACCAGATTTCAACACAGCAACAACTACAACAACAACAGCAGCAACACCAACAACAGCAACAACACCATCGTCTGTGTTGAATGTGTGTGTTTGTATATATGTGACAGCAATAACAGCATCAACACCATTGTCTGCAGCAACAGCAGCAGTGAAATGAAGGACAACAACAACTACAATAACAACTACAGCACCAACAACTGCCACCACCATCACTGACCATCCACCACCACCACGCTGATACCATCCACCACCACCGCCATTACCAGCGTAAAGCAAACAATTATTATTATTATTATTATATATATACAAGCTGAACTGGACTGGGAAAGGTCAACAGTTGACATGATAGTGATTTTGTATCAGTACTGTCGGTAATATATGTATATATATATATGTGTGTTTGTGATTGTATGCATGAATGAGTGTTGGTATGTGAGTGGCGTGTATGTGGTTGTGGTTTGTATTCATGAGTATTGGTGTGTGAGTGTTTGTGTGTGCGTCGTGTCAATAAGGTTTTTTTTTTTTTTGTTTTAATGACCATGCTGTAAAATGGAGGGGTAGAGAGGGCCCTTGAGTCTAGTAAGACATCCTCTCTAGTGCTGGTGGCACAAATAAAAGCACCCAGTCCATGCTGTAAAGTGGCGCTGGTGTTAGGAAGGGCATCCAACCAGTGTATCAATGCCAAAACGCTTATCAGCACAGCAACAAATAGGGACAACAACAAAATATGAAGACGTCGCATCTCAGAGCTGCAACACTTAATGTTGGCACTCTCAGAGGTAGATCTGCTGAAATAGCGGAGATGCTGGAGAGAAGGCAGGTGGATGTGTGCTGCGTGCAAGAGGTGAGATGGAGAGGTGCCTCTGCGAGACTAGTCGTAGGCAAGCGTCTTAGCTATAAGCTATTCTGGGTAGGTAAGGATGATGGGTTAGGGGAAGTAGGCATTTTCCTGGCTGAGAAATGGATCAATAAGACAATAGAGGTAGTTCGAGTTAGTAATCGAATAATTAAGCTTAGATTAGTTGTAGGTAGGAGACTACTGACAATCATCTCGGTCTATGCTCCCCAAGCAAGCCTAGGCAAAGATGAGAAAGACTGCTTTTATGAGCAACTTTTGCAAACAACCACAATGACAGAGGACAGAGACATCGTTATGCTAGCAGGAGACTTCAATGGTCATGTTGGACAGCTCCAGGATGGTTACACTGGGGTACATGGTGGGCACGGTTACGGTTCAAGAAATGAAGAAGGAGTGAGACTTCTTGAATTTTGTGATGCGAGTACATTGACTATTTGCAACACAAACTTCCAGAAACCTGCCAATCACCTAATAACCTACAAATCTGGTGAGCACATAAGCCAGATTGACTTCCTGCTAGTTAGGCAGCGGGACAGGCAGATAGTGTCTAATACCAAGGCATACCCTGGGGAAGAATGTACCCCACAGCATAGGTTAGTTGTTAGTGATATCTCAGTAAGCAAGAGATGGAATGAGACATATAGGAAGGTATGGAGAAGAAAGGTCTGGAAGCTAAAAGACCTTTCACTAAAATACAAATTTAGGAAAGCCCTTCAAGATGTATATGACGAAAAAGAAGACGATTTAGAGACGTATGACATAGATAATAACTGGAAGTTCTTACGTGACAACTTGCTGCAGGCTACTGATGAAACCTGTGGCTGGAGCCGAAGCTCCAACCAGACAGAGAGTGACCTGGTGGTGGAACAGCACAGTAGATAAGGCTATTAGAGACAAAAGACTAGCATGGAAGGCTTGGAAAAAGGGTGGGAGTAGGGAAGAATATACAGCCACTAAGAGAGAAGCTAGACGTCAGGTGTACTTAGCACGCAGGGAGGCAGAGAGTAGGAGGTTTGCCAATGTTCTGCGACGGGAAGATCAGAGGCGTGCGGTGTTCCACATTGCAAGGCAGTGTATCAATGCAAATCAGGATGTTGTTGGAGATAAATGTGTCCGGGATGATGCCGGTGTACTTAGTGTCACGAATGATAAGAAAAAGGAGGCCTGGAAATGTCATTATCAGAGAATGATGAATGTGGAGAACAATGGGAGAGAGAGAAATTACCCTTGGTAGATCCGACAGAGGGACCAGCTATTGAGATTGACGAATATAGGGTCCAAGAGGCGATTAGGGAAATGAAAAATGGTAAGGCGGCCGGACCATCGGGAATAGTTGCTGAGTTGCTGAGATGCTGAAGGCATCAGGGGACGTAGGCACTAAACTGGTTGCACGCATCATCAATCAGGCTATATATGGTGGTGTCATACCCAAAGACGTGCAGCAGTATTCTCATAAATTGCTACAAAGGTAAAGGGGATGCTTTGGAGAGGAGCAATTATAGGCGTATAAAACTGATAGATCAGTTTATGAAAGTGGCAGAAAGGATTTTAGCACAACTAATTAGAGAAAGGGTCAAACTAGATGAGATGCAGTTTGGTTTGTGCCTGGGAAGAGTACTACAGATGCCCTCTTCTTGGTGAGACAAATGCAAGAGAGGTTCTTAGAGAAGAATAAGCCACTATACTTAGCCTTTGTTGACTTAGAGAAGGCCTTTGATAGGGTACCCCGATCTGTCATCTGGTGGTCCCTAAGGAAGCTAGGTGTTGAGGAATGGCTTGTGAGGACAGTGCAAACTTTGTACAGAGGTACTCTCAGTAAAGTGAGGGAAGGAATGGAGTTTAGTGAGGAATTCCAGATAAAAGTAGGAGTACATCAGGGTTCGGTCCTCAGCCCGCTCTTATTCATTATAGTCCTCCAAGCCATAACAGAGGAGTTTAAGACTGGCTGTCCATGGGAACTTCTCTATGCTGACGATCTGGTTATTATAGCAGAATCAGTAGAGGAGCTAGAGAATAAATTCTGGCTATGGAAACAGCCAGATTCAAGAGGACTGAGGGTGAATCTAGTCCTCCAAGCCATAACAGAGGAGTTTAAGACTGGCTGTCCATGGGAACTTCTCTATGCTGACAATCTGGTTATTATAGCAGAATCAGTAGAGGAGCTAGAAAATAATTTCTAGCTATGGAAACAGTTGGAAGCAAGAGGACTGAGGGTGAATCTAGCTAAAACAAAAGTGTTGATGAGTAGAAAAGAGGACAAAACCCTGATTCCTTCAGGGAAATGGCCATGTTCGATATGCAGAAAAGGAACTGGCATAAATTCTATAAAATGCACACAATGCAGATCCTGGGTACACAAGAGATGTAGCGGGATAGCAGGCAAACTAACAGGTAGGGATAAATATGTATGCAGTAGATGTACAGGGAAATTAGACAGTAGAAGTCGCACTGATAGACACATTTTTCAAATGCAAGAGGGCGCTATAGAAGTGGTGGATAGCTTCCGGTACCTAGGAGATCAGATTAGCATGGAGGAGGGTGTTCCGAGGCCATAGTATCTAGAATAAGGACGGGTTGGAAGAAGTTTAGGGAGCTGCTTCCTCTGTTGACGAAGAAGGGTTTCTCCCTGCGTACGAAATACCGATTGCATGATGCCTGTGTGAGGAGCGCGATGCTGCATGGTAGTGAGACATGGGTAGCAACTGCAGAGGATATGCGACGGCTGGAGAGAAATGAGGCAAGCATGCTCCGTTGGATGTGCGTGAACGACCCAGCATGAATGTGTTGAGAGAAAAACTGTCTGAGAGGGATAGAATGTAGTGTACGGGAGAGGAGACTGAGGTGGTATGGACATGTGATGCGCATGGAGCATGACCGATGGGTGAAGAAGTGCCAGGAAATGCCAGTTGAAGGAAGACGTGGTAGAGGTAGACCACGAAAAACATGGGCGGAGGTGGTGAGAACAGACCTCAGATCATTGAAGCTCACGGTGGAGATGACGAGGGACCGTGACGAGTGGAGAGATGCTGTGCTGAATAAGACCCGTCCACCCTTGCAAGCAGGGAAAAGCGGACGTAAAATGATGATGATGATGATATATATATTTATATATATATATATATTTATATCATAAAACGTGTCTATAGAATCAATCAGATATTAAAATATATACTATTTCTTCCTCTAATCAGCATAATTAACCATATACATAATCAAATCCAGCAAGCTTTAAGAGTAAATTTTCTAACTGGGAAATCTCCGACAAATAACTGATCGCAGCCAGTTCGCGTTAACCCCGTTCCATTATTTATCAAACACTTCGGCAGCATGCAGAATCCGATCAAACATATCGTCAACCGTACGTAATTAGTAGTAAAATTAAACTTAGAAGAAATGCGCACATACCGTAATTATATCTCGACCATGGTTTCTTCCTTGTTTAGGACATCCAAATAATATGGACTGTCCCGA
>OZ024749.1:18539933-18547433 GCA_964016885.1 Eledone cirrhosa | reverse complement strand
AGAGAAGGAAAACGAAAAAAAAGAAAAGGAGGAGAGCATAAGCACGGACCTGAAAGAAAATGATATACCCTCCGCCACAGGCAGGGAGGGCAGGCCGGGCAACCAACAAGCAAAGAGCAAAGGTGAAAAGCGAAATCACCTTCCGAAGGAGAATCAAGCGCAGAGGGACCAGTGGACAACTGTTCAAAGGAAGAACAGAAAGCACCGAGACACTGGGAGCAAAAAACCCCAAGTAATGTGCAAGTTTTTCAAGAACGGGACATGCTGGCATGGAGAGACGGATGGGATGCAGATTCGCCCACCCTAGGTCTCAAACGAACTATGCCCATCATACTCGCGCAACATGCCTCAGCCAAAGCCGAAATAAGCCGCTCCAGAAGTATGTTGATGTCGCGCGTGTCGCACCAACAAGGAGAAGGCACGCACATGCCGACGAGATACAGATGGCAGCAGCAGAGCATAAACATTTTTTAGTGATGGCAGAGAAGATTGTGGGACAGCTGACTTGGCTGCATCGTCTCCAGAGCCAGGGTCATCCACATCCACACCAGCACTCGAGACCACCACAGTTAAGGGACCCAGAGTGGCCGCCGCTGACACCAGACCAGGTGTCATACCGACAGCCATTACTGGCACCCCAAAAGTCACACCAGTGCTGCTGCTGAATGTCGGAGGCCTGGTGAAACTCAGTAACATGAGTAAAATTTCCTACCTGGGTGACTTAGCCATAAGCAATCAAGCACTATGCATGGCACTAACCGAAACGCACCTGACAAGCAGTAGAGCAGATGCAGAAATACATATACCGAAATATACTGTATTTCGTTCGGACAGGAAGGAGAGAACTCATGGTGGGGTTGCTCTGTATATCCGTGAAATGTCACACCAATTGTTCTGTTGACACATTCAAACTCAGTCTGTGACACACTGATAGTACATATGAAGCAACTACAGACAGTAATATGTGTCACATATCGGCCGCCCGATGCCCCCAGTCATGAGGGTAAATTTGAGGATAGCCTAAGTAGGATAGAAGAGGTCCTTGACAAACTGGACCAGGGTCTCAACATTCTACTGCTGGGAGACCTCAACCTACCAAAGGTCAAGTGGCCTAAGGGCCACCTCCTCCCTGGAATGACGTCAATAGAACAGAGACAGACGGAATCCCTGCTGGCCCTCACACACAGGCTGTTCATGGAGCAAGCAATACTCCTCCCAACAAGAGGCGAAAATGTCCTGGACCTCTGTTTTACAAACAACGAAGTGCTCATCCACAATGTAAAGGTGACACCAACAATTCTCTCGGATCATAACTTAGTAGAGCTAATGATATGTGGTCCAAGAGAACCAACAGAGACAAGACCACCAAAAAGCTCCGGGACGTTATCCAGCCTTAACTTCTCCAAGGCTAACTGGAAAAAGATTAAGAGAGAAATCCGGAAGCAAACATGGAGTGAAAACACCGCCACACAAGACACTAACACACAATTTCAACACTTCATGACAATGATACACACTATATGCAGAAAGTTTGTCCCGGAGAAAGAGGCAAACAGACACAAACATTTTATTCCCAGAGATAGGAAAATCCTTATGAGACGTAGAACTAAACTCTCAAACCAGTTGAATAGTCAACAAAACAAAAACAAGAAGGAATCCTATTTGAAATGTGCATTACTTGACACCGAGATTGCACTCAAGCTTTCCCATGAGAATGAGAGGGCAAAGAAAGAGAGCAGGGCCATAGAAAACATTAAAACAAACCCTAAGGCCTTCTTTAAATTTGCAAATGAAACTGCCTCAGTACACTGCAAGATTGGGCCACTCTTCCATACGGACGGTTCATTAACAGAAAACCCCCAAGAGATATGTGAAATACTGAACGAACAGTACAAAAGTGTGTTCACATGTCCACTGAGGCACATGCAAATAACGAAGCCAGAGGAGTTCTTTGATGCCAAAACACTACATGAAGAAAAGGCAACCATCAACCACATAGACATAACGGAGGAGGATGCGGTGTACGCCATTGATGAAATTAGAACAGACTCGGCTGCTGGACCTGATGGATTCCCAGCAGTCTCTTAAAAATATGTAAGCGGGCCTTAGCAACTCCACTGAAGATGCTCTTCAGAAGCTCCTTGGCTAGCGGTGTACTACCCAGGGAGCTGAAAGAAGGCACAATATGCCCTATCCATAAAGGAGGTAGCAGAGCGGAGGCCAAAAACTATAGGCCAGTCTCCCTGACATCGCATATCAGTAAGGTCATGGAGCGAGTCATCAGAAAGAAACTGATCACTTTCCTCGAGGAAAATGACCGCCTGACTAGCACGCAACATGGCTTCCGCCCAGGAAGAAGCTGCTTTACACAGCTGCTACATCACTACGACTGGGTACTGAGACAACTACTAGACAGCTCACATGTGGACGTGATATATCTTGACTTTGCGAAGGCCTTTGACAAGGTCGACCATGGAATGATATGTCACAAACTACACGGACTCGCCATAACTGGAAAAGTAGGTGAGTGGCTGCATGACTTCCTAAAGCCAGGCAGTCGCAGCAAATGGGGCGCTCTCAAAGGAAACACCAATAACAAGTGGGGTGCCCCAGGGGACAGTCCTGGGACCACTACTGTTTTTGGTGGCTCTCTCAGACATGCCCTCTGTAGTACATACAACAACATCCCTCACTAGCTATGCTGATGACACAAAGGTGGCACAGGCAATCAAAAACCCGGCTGACGCTGCCCTTTTACAGCAGGATCTGGATGCCATATACAAATGGGCAGAAGAAAACAACATGCAGTTTAATGCTGGCAAATTCCAAGCCCTACAATACAAACCTCCAAATAAACCCGAACACACAAATATAGTGGAACACAACTACACAGGACCAGGAGGGACCGATATCCCCGTGTAAAAATCGATACGAGACCTGGGCATAGACATGAGCGATGATGCATCTTTTTCTTCACACATCATGAGAGTGGCGACAATGTGCCGACGACTCGCTGGCTGGATCTTGAGGACTTTCCGGACAAGAGATCGAGACACCATGTTGACACTATGGAGGACATTTGTCCTAAGCCGCCTGGAGTACTGCTCCCAGTTGTGGTCACCCCATAGTGTCAAACTCACCACGGAGCTTGAGGTAATGCAGCGAAGCTACACCAAGAGGATTGCCAAGATGAGGGAGACAAGCTACTGGGAGAGGCTAAAGGAACTGAACCTCTACTCCTTGGAGCGAAGACGGGAGAGATACGCAGTGATCTACATGTGGAAAATCCTGGAGGGACTAGCACCAAACTTTGGCATTGGGAGCTGGACCAACCGTCGAACAGGACGTCACTGTGTGGTGCCAAAGGTCCCGTCTTCCACATCTAGAATAAGGAGCAGGTATTGCAATAGCCTGGGATTCAAGGGCCCTCAGCTCTTCAACAGGCTGCCGAGGCATCTGAGAGACTTGCATGACGTGGAGGTGGATGTCTTCAAGAAACATCTCGACGCCTTGTTGTCCAGGATCCCGGATGAGCCCACAGCAAGACACGAGGGAAACCTAAGGGCAGCAGCAACAAACTCCCTCTTACACCAGTGGCCAACCTATACAGGCTGGAGATAAAATGTGTAGCAACAAGGGCGGTGTCCCAGCATGGCCTCAGCCGGATGGCTGAAACAGGTAAAAGAGTAAAAGAGTAATATATATATATATATATATATATATATATATATATATATATATATATATATACGATATTAATAAATGGAAACTATATTTATAAAACCATATTTATTTCATTATATATTTCAAGGATACCAAGTTACATTATGGTATGCCTTCATCAGACAAAATACAATATATAACAGTTTTATAAATAAACATTGACGTACCCTTTTAAAAATTGACCGTTGTTTTTGGAGGCCATCTGGATAGTGATTTATTTACTTTAGTAAGTCATAGTGGTAAGAGTAAGTAAAAAGATGGAGAGAGAGAGAGAGAAACGTGGAGAAAAGAAAGGGAGAGATATATAAAGAAAAAGAAGAAAGCAAAAAGAAAAGAGAACAGAGGAAAAATAACGGGGAGATATCAAACCATCAGACAGAGAAAAAATCCAGAGAGAGATATATAGAGATAGAGAGAGGGGGGAGAGATTTTAAACTAAATATCTAATCATAATTAAACAATGTGTAATTTCTCATATTATATATCTATATTCCATTCATGAATATTAATATTTCTAATGTTATTTATGCTTTTCATCCCAATTGTTAACTCAACTTAATATGACATAACTTAAGGTTTTCGTTCTCTCCCCCCTCTCTTTATCTCTATATATATCTCTCTCTGGATTTTTTCTCTGTCTGATGGTTTGATATCTCCCCGTTATTTTTCCTCTGTTCTCTTTTCTTTTTGCTTTCTTCTTTTTCTTTATATATCTCTCCCTTTCTTTTCTCCACGTTTCTCTCTCTCTCTCCATCGTTTTACTTACTCTTAACACTATGACTTACTAAAGTAAACAAATCACTATCCTGATGGCCTCCAGAAACAACGGTCAATTTTTAAAGGGGTACGTCAATGTCTATTTATAAAACTGTTATATATTGTATTTTGTCTGATGAAGGCATACCATAATGTAACTTGGTATCCTTGAAATATATATATAATGAAATAAATATGGTTTTATAAATATAGTTTCCATTTATTAATATCGTATATCTACTCCAAATATTTGTCGAGTGCTTTATATCAGTTATAAAAATATTTGCTTGTTGTATTCCAACAATTTAAATAAAACTTTTGCATATACTCTGTTCCTGTATTGTTGAGCGCTTTACATTATAACTGAAAAATGGAATTCTTTAAGATCTCTTCTTCTCTAAAAGACATACCTCTACCTAGGAATAAAGATTTTATTAAACAATTAATAGAAAAATCAGACTCTTTTATAAGAAGAATCAGGTGGCGTGCTTTCCACTTCGATAAATCTAATCTAAATGAAAATGATTCAAATCTGGATGGAATCTTCAAATCTAAAAAAAATCCACCCCCAACAAACTACTAATGGATTTTGAAAATGATATCGTATCTATCATCCAAAGCAACTTCAAAGCCCAAGATTACTTAAGAGATATTAAGGATAAGATTGAAAACTTGGAGAAAACGGAGAAAATTCTAGTCAAGTCGGACAAAACTAACAATCTTTACGGAATACAAAAGGACATTTATAACAACCTTATATTGAAGGAACTAAGGAAGAAATATAAAGTAGCAAATAAGGACGAACTTGAAAAACTGAATACAGATCCCTCTTGTATAATGCATGAACTATACATTGAAAATAAAACACAACCCTTCATGCAAGGAAACCTAAGATCAATATGAAGGATCATAAAAGAAACTTTGAAAATGATTTACCAGTCAGATTATTTGCACCATCTAAATCTGACCTGGGCAGACTTAGCAAAAATATTCTAGACAGAGTAATACAACAATTTAAGAATTTACCTAATTTATCTTACTTAAAATTATGGAAAGGGACTAGTGAGGTTATCGATTGGTTTAAAGAAATTAAATATAACTATAATAATAAGTTTATTCAGTTGGATATTGCTAACTACGACTCATCTATCACTCCTAATCTACTGAATAAGGCACTAACTTACGCATTTAAACATACAGACCTAACTAGCAATGAAATGCACATTATATTATCGGCACGGAAAACATTAATAGAATTTAATAGCCAACTCTGGACTAGGGCAGATAGAAATAATAATTTCGACATAACTATGGGATCTTCAGACTCAGCTCAGGTAACGGACCTTGTGGGCCTATTTAGAAAAATACCAGATGTAACCGGAGGCTTATATCGTGACGACATGCTTTTACTTATAGAAAATAATAGCTGTGAACTAAATAGAAAAAGAAAACAAATTATACAATTTTTTAATTACCTTACTCTAAAAGTAGAAATAGAGAATAACCATAAAATAGTCAATTTTCTAGATGTAACACTAAATCTCAACACATGTCTTCATTATTCATTTCACAAACTAAATGAGAACTTAGATTATGTCAATTTTAACTCTAATCACCCCAGATCCGTTAAAAATACTATAGTGAACTCTATACAAGAAAGAATTTCAAGAATTTCATCGAATAAGAATATATTTGATGAAAAAGCGCATTATTACAATGAAGCGTTAGGTAGAGCTGGGTATAGAAATAA
Source organism: Eledone cirrhosa (assembly GCA_964016885.1). Taxonomy (NCBI): domain Eukaryota; kingdom Metazoa; phylum Mollusca; class Cephalopoda; order Octopoda; family Eledonidae; genus Eledone; species Eledone cirrhosa. Next base: position 18,541,204 of record OZ024749.1, on the reverse strand, counting down.
AATTAAATACATCGATAATAATAATAATATACAAAATAACCAAAATAATAACAACTTTAATTATGGTAACAATTTCAACAACCATAATAGAAAATATTACTATAACTCCGAAAGCCGAAAAAGAAATAGAACTAGGAATATATTATGATTAGCTCCCCCTTTCTCACTAAATATTAAAACCCCTATTGCTAAACTATTCTTTAAAGCTCTTGACAAACGATTCCCTAGAACACATAAATATTACTCAATTTTTAATAGACATACTATAAAATTAACCTACTCTTCCACCAAAAATTTAGCGCAAAATATTAATAGAATTAATAATAGAAATTTAAAACCTAACCAAAATACCAATAATAACCCAAGCAATATTCAATCGAATAACTGTAACTGTAGAAATAAATCCAACTGTCCGTTAAATAACAACTGCTTAGCTAAAAATGTAGTTTATAATTGTAATGTTAAAACTAATTTAAATTCATTTAACTCTGTCGGTTCTACCTCTACAGAATTTAAGTCCCGCTTTAATAATCATAAAAATTCTTTTACAGATCCAAACAAAAATTCTTCAACTTCGCTATCTAGCCTATTATGGGACCTAAAACGAGATAATGTTGAATATTCGCTGATTTGGAATATTATTTCATAAGCTACTCCTTTTAATTCCTCTTCAGAAAATTGTGACCTTTGTATAGAGGAAATATTTTTTATATTAAAGACCAAAAATTCCCTTAATTTAAGGAATAATTTATTCAGTTGCTGCAACGTTTAAATATAAATATAAATTTAAAATGTAGTTTAATTAATTAAGTAATTTAGTTAATATATGTAACCTGTCAATAAATCATTAGATTCCTTCACCTTTTTCATTGTCTTTGGTTAAGTACCCAAGTATAAAGTTTCTACATAAATATAATTATAAATATAATAAACTATTCTAGAAAAGTTTATCCTTTCAATATCTTGAATAAAATATACGTAAGATAAATTTCTATACTAAACATATTATTTTAGCTTAAAATATTCTATAATATTTTGAGTTTTTAAAATTTTTTTATTTTTTTAATTTATAAAGTTTTTAAAATTTTTTAAAATTTAAAAAAAAATTTTTTTATTTTTAAACTTTTTAATATTTTGATATTTGTAGAATCCTTGTTTTTTAAGTTATATTGATATATTTTATTTTTTATTAGATTTATTTTATTAGATTCATTTTATTTTTTATTTTTTATTTTTTATTTTTTATTTTTTATTTTTTATTTTTTATTTTT
>OZ024749.1:18532433-18534933 GCA_964016885.1 Eledone cirrhosa | reverse complement strand
ACTTTCTCTTGTCAAAAATATAAAATATAAGCCGCATAATAAATATGGGAACTATAATAAATTTGACAGGTTCCAGTCTAAACTTAAGAATATTGTTAAGGATTTTAGAGGGAATAAGTCTATTCTTGTCCCGGCTGACAAGACTAAGAATCTTTACTCTATGGATTATATTGCATACCGTAATTTTGTTTATAAGGAGCTGCATAAAAATTACAAAAAGACTACGCAGGATAATTTGGATCAAATCAATAATGAGGGCCTCAAGATAGTTTCTGATCTGGGTCTTGATAAGTATACCCAACCATATTACCGTAGGGAACCGAGATTCACACTTCAGGATCATAAGGTAGACTTCATAAGTAATCCTTCTGTTAGACTTATCAGTCCTTCTAAGTCTGATATAGCTATAATTAGTAAGAAAATTATTGACCTGATTATACCTACCGTTAGGGAAAAGGTTCATTTTAATCTATGGGGGAATACTAAGGATGTTATTGATTGGTTCTCTGGTATTAATAAGCTTGAGTCTAATAGGTTTATCCAGTTTGATATTGACGCCTATTACACGTCAATTTCACCTATCCCCCTTAATAAAGCCTTAATTATGGCCATGCGAATGTCTAGTCTTACGCGACCCCAGATTGATGTTATACTAGCCGCCCGTAGGACTATCATCAAATTCGAAGATACACTTTGGACGCGTAAAAACACACCCAACAACTTTGACGTTACAATGGGTTCGAGTGATTCGGCGCAGGTAACTGATCTTGTTGGGCTTTTCCTCTTGAACGAACTGTATGTTAGCTTTCCGCACCTTAAAGGGGGACTCTATCGTGACGATGCATTGTTTGTGATACACTCTAGCACTAATAACATTGAGCATAATAGGAAAAAGCTTTATACATTTTAAACAAATTTTAACCTTTCGATCACGATTGATAAGAATGATAGAGCGGTTAACTTTTTAGATGTGACATTAGACTTGGTCACTAATAGTTATAAACCCTTCCACAAGCCAAATGAGACACTCTCTTACGTTAATCCTAATTCCAACCACCCTAAATCTATGATTAGTTCTATAATTAATGGTGTTTCTAATAGAATCTCTACACTCTCTAAGGATATAGGAATCTTTAATTCGCATGCAGAGTATTATAATAATGCCCTAGCTAACTCTTGTTACTCTGGTAGAATACATTATAAGGAGGACAACCTTGGAATGACTCCAATTACCCATAATAACGTAATATCCCATAATATGGCCTTGAATAAGAGTAGAAAGTATAGGAATCATAGAAATCTTATAGATATATCCAAACCGAACCCTAAGTTTAGCTACCGAAATAGTAATCGTAATAGTGAGTCTAATGGTACGCGTTTCGAGATTAGTTCTAATGAACAGGATAGGCGCTCTGAACGTTCACCCAGTGGTAATGTTTTAACTGCTTCTAATAGTGTTAATTCAACTGGTCCTCGTATTAACCCGGATCCTATTAATAAGATACGGTAGGGATAGTAAAAGTAAGAATAGGAGGAGACTCAATACTTACTTTAACCCGCCTTATTATCAGGAAGTATTAACTAATATCCCTAGGTCTTTCTTTTCTATTTTAGAGAAAATTTCCCTCCTACTAATAAGTATCATGGTATCTTTAATAAGAATGTAATTAAACTTTCCTTCTCTACCACCACTAACATTAATTCTCATCTAGCTAGTACTAACAATAGGAAAATTAGGGACAGCTACTCCTCTTTGCGTACTACTAATCTAGATAGCTCTATTAATAACTTACCACCCGAGCAGATCTTATCTTATAATAACCCTAGGAATAATACATCGCGTAGTCAGCGAGTCACTAGTACCCGGAAATGTAACTGTAGATTAAGTAATAACTGCCCTTTAAATGGTCACTGCCTCTCTAGGAACATTGTTTATGCATGTGAAGTTAAGACTAATTCTTCTTGTAGCACATATATAGGCTCCACATCTAATACTTTTAAGACTAGGTTTAATTCACATATTTCTAATTTTAAGCATATCAAGTTTAAGAACTCTACTTCTTTGGCACACCATATATGGGATTTAAAAGGGGCTGGTATACCATTTAGCCTAAATTGGCGAATAGTAGCACACTCTAATCACCTACCAACACACTAAATTCTGTAATCTTTGTATCCTAGAGAGCCACTCTATAATTTTCTCTAGGAACTTATTGCTTAATAGAAAATCTGAAATATTTTCTTCCTGTCCGCATGCCATTTCTAATTTTTTCTTCTATTATAGACCTAAAATTCTGGTGGTTTAAACCGTATCCATTAGCTGCTATTTTTCCTTATATCTTAGGTTTTAGTTCATTAATATTACCATTATTATTAGTTTTCTACGGTTTTTCGATTTTAGTTTTCATAGTCTTATTAGCTACCTTACCCTATCTATCATCTTATACAGTTTTACTTTTTTACTCACTATTATCGCCTTATAAGTTTGTACCTTATTGAA
>OZ024749.1:18524933-18527433 GCA_964016885.1 Eledone cirrhosa | reverse complement strand
GTTTGTTAGGTCCCCAGATCGGTTACCCGCGCCGATTCTGCTGAGGAGGTCCTCCGTGCTGTCACACACATCTGGGGACATCTCAATGATGGGGCGTATGATCAGGGAGAGGAAGTAGGACAGTCTGTAGTTACTAGCAATGTTAGCCCCACAGACTGGCCGTGTTGGTGATCCCGCGACAGGGTCCCAGCCCGTTTTATGGTCTTTTCGAAGCCCATACAACGCCGGCACGTCATTGTTCCAGGCCTGGAAGTTGTTGGCAGTCCTTTTGTTGGGCTGCATTATATTCGTCCACATCACCATATGGGCATCGAGGGCTTTTTCTCTATCCTCATGCTCCTGTGGTGTTACCTCTCTTGTGTTAGTGATGTGGGGTTGCATTGCCTGGATGTAGTTTGGCAGGCTGTCAACCGACATTCTGCCAGACTTGTCTGTTGGAAAACATGCTATCTCTCCATTACGCGAGCGCTGCATGAGCTTACGCAAGCCATTTGCAGATACTTCTCCCAGTTGCTGGGCTTCTATTCAATTATGCTTCTTGCTATACTGTTCTATAATATTTCTAAGTTCGGATTTAGCTACACTAAATTGTGCTTCTGTTTGTTCATCGACCTGCGACGGCAACTGCGTGCGTTTGTTAAATGGCAAAGTCGTGGCGTGGACTCGTCGTAGGTCGAATGATTTATCGGAGGGGTTATAAAACGGAGAGTTCCAGGCTGCTGCTTTATGTGTACTAGTGCTATTATTATTGTTAGTTGTGTTGTTTCTATTTCTATTTCCACCAACAGCCTCATGGTTGTTTCTATGTCTCTCATAATTACTCCTGTCTCTTTCCACTGGCTCAATGTTGTTATCTACCCTATTTTTTGTGTGTCTGTGTGTTCGTCTTGGTTATTCTCTTTGTCCTTAGTCTCCCATCTCCTTTTCCTTTTAATCCTATTACTTTCTCTTATTTCACTGATTTCTGTGCTACTGTCATTACTTGTTTTCTGTGTCTGTGTGTTTGTTAAGATTGTGGTGGTGGTGACAGGCATTGAATGCGTGTGTGTTGTTGTTGTTGATGTGTGTTGTTGTTGATGTGTGTTGTTGTTGTCTCCGTGTGTGTGTGTGTTATCGTTGTTGTGTGTGTTGTTATTGTTGTTTGTGTCTGCGTGTCTGTTGTTGTTGTATCTGGGTATGTTGCTATTGTTGTTGTTGATGTGTGTGTTGTTGTTATTGTTGTCTCCGTGTGTGTTATCGTTGTTGTGTGTGTTGTTATTGTTGTTTGTGTCTGCGTGTCTGTTGTTATTGTATCTGGGTATGTTGCTATTGTTGTTGTTGTTGTTGTTATTGTTGTTTGTGTCTGTGTGTCTGTTGTTGTTGGGATGTGTGTTGTATATGTGTGTGCGTATATTGTTGCTTTTGTTTTTGATCGTCCAGCGTAGTTTTGTAAATGATTTTTCTATTTCTGACAGACAACTAATCATATTTACCTTCTTGAATGTCGCAAATTTGGGTGGCAGACGTAACACAGACATTTCATTATTATCTATTTCCGTGTTCCATAAATGTTGGTATTTTCGTTGTTGAACTCTTCTGATAATGAGGTGTCGACCATGTTGATACCGTCAATTTTGTCGGGATATCTATTGGTATACTCTATAGTATCCCGATTTAGCTTTGCCTGTTTAAGCCACTTTAGTTTTCTGTTAAAGTGCTTATCACATTCTTGAGTAATGTACTGTTCTTCGGGGCGTATAAGGCTTATAAATATTAGTTTTTCTGCTGGTGTGGTGATTTTAGCTATTTCTTGTATTAGGTTACGCTTTAGTTTTTCTTGATGACTTAATTCTCTATAGATCTTCTTTTTTATGTTTAGAATTAAAGTTCGTTTTAGCCTATCTGCTTGTTTTTTGGTGAGTTGTAATCTTCTAACGTCGGTATTGATGTTGTAATCTTCTAACGTCGGTGTAGATTCTAGAAGTGGTGCACAGTTTTATGAAGCGTAGTTGTCGAGATGTTATGGTTTTTCGTAGACAACAGAACATGGTGGTTTTCAGTATCTTGTTAGCCTGGCTAAGGCTTACGATATTTCGTTTCTGAATTTGTTTAGCAAGATTCTTTATCTGAAATCGTGTGTTGAAACCGATATTGTTATACTTTGGGAGGGTCATGTTGCCAATAAGAAACACACGCACCAGTTGCTTTCACTTCAATTTATTATATATTTATAAATTTATAAATTTACAAATTTACAAACTTATAAATTTCTGGTTGGTTGGTTGGTTCCACAACCAGATAGTTGTTTATATATAGTCATAGTCCTTTCGTCAAACATCTGATCCACCGAAACTCGGCCATTTCGGACCATACCAAAATCAACATACTGATTGCGGATTTGGTACGGGTGATGAGAAATGTGTCCCGCATGTGCAACCCCGAAGAACTAGAGAGACACATACAACACTTCATCCACCGTATGCAGTTCTCTGGCTACAATCAGAGAGATAGAATCAGAGTG
>OZ024749.1:18514933-18519933 GCA_964016885.1 Eledone cirrhosa | reverse complement strand
ATTATAGGTTAACTAAATTAAAAATTATATATTAATTTCTATAGTATATGTTAATTAGGTATATAATAAATAAAACAGATATTGTATTTTATCAATAGCAGAATATAATTATATGCAAATAGAAATCAAAATTAATACATATACATATACATATACATACACATATATATATATATATATATATATATACACATATTCATACATACATACACATACATATACATACATACATATACATATTTTTTCAAAAATTGCAAAGAATATATTAACTAGGTATACATCCAAAACACATCCCATTCTATGATTACATGACACTCTGCAATCCGTCTGTATTAGGATACTAATTTTAAGCCAATTAAATTAAATTTTTAGGTTGACTAAATTTAAAACAAAATTATAAATATATTTCTAAAATGTATATTAATTAGGTCTATAATACTAAAAATTATTTCTCTGTCATTGGATACACGATATTTTGTTATATTTTATCTCTAAAGGAATTTTAATAAAGGGTTAAATAAATTAAAATTAATCTATAAATTAAATTACTAAGTATAAATTAGTAATATTTAAAGGTTTTTCACAATTTATGATTACACAATATTTTATATTCTCATCTGTAGTAGAATTTTAATTAAATTAAATTTATAGGTTAACTAACATTTAAATTAAATTATATATTAATTTCTAAAATAATGTTATTAATTAGGTTTATAATATTTAAATGTTTTTTTTAGTTTATGATTACACGATATAATTAATTCCTGTCGTTTATTTAATAGGATATCCTTAGATTTCATTATTTCAAATAGTTCTTGGGAACATAATCTACATTCATTTCTATTATTTTGATAAGGGGTGGCTCTTTTGAGCACACTCCAGGTCAAATCATATTCTATATTCTTATTTTTATAACTATTGATTTTTTCTGCTAGAGATGTTGTATTAGCCAGTGCGGCATTTTTAAAACTATGCTTGTGGGTATTAAACCTTGTCTTAAAATTGTTAGAAGTAGCTCCTATATATGAGCAAATAGAATCTTTAGTTTTAACATTACAGTTATAGACTATGTTGTTAACAAGACAATTCCCTTTTAATGGGCAGTTTGCTTTGTTTCTACAGTTACAACCTTTCGTTAATTCTGTATTTGAGGAGATATTATGGTTAATTTGATGTATTGGTGGTATACTTATGGTTTTCTTACATTTATATGCATTATAGGTACTTATATTTTGTTTTATGTTATTTGTTGTTGAGTATGAGAATTTAACTGTAGACCTATTTAAGATTTGATGGTATTTGTGGTTTGGCGGGAAGTTTTTCTCTAGGATATAAAAAAATTTTTTAGCAATATTATCCTTAATTTGTAAATTAAATGGAGCATTATACCAAGTAACCCGTCTATTACGGTTTCTATGTTGTTTATTATTTTTATGATTTTTATAGGTTGTATCGTGATGTTTACTAGGAGGATTAATGTTAATGATCTCACCACAACCATTTTTAGTTATATTTGTAGATTTAGGTGTTTTATCTTTTTTATTAGGAGTTTTATTATTAATATTTATTAGAGTTGTATGATGAGTAGTTTTTTGAGAGTTACTATATTTTATATTAGAAGATTTGGTATTTTGGGGTATAGTGTGGGTGGCATTTAGGTGTGTACTTTTCATTTGGTGTTTGTTGGTAATATTAGGTTGTATGCTTTTAGTATTTTTAGTAGAAGGTATATATTCTAATCTATTTTTGTGGCCACTTCTATCTAGAGCTTCGTTATAGAAGGTCGCATTTTTATCAAATACATCTTGGTTAGAAGAAAGGTTAGAAATTCTAAGTGATATATTATATGCAAGGTTTTTAAGGATAGATTTAGGGTGATTAGATTGTGAGTGTATGTAATGTAAGTTTTGGTTTGGTTTATGGTAAGGTTGGTAGATACCCGTAGCTAAATCTAAAGTTATATCTAGGAAATTTACTACTTTACTTGTTTTTTCAAAAGTAATATGAAGATTATAATAGTCTTTAAGGAAAGTTCTAATATGTTTTTTGTTTTTTTCTATTTCTGAAAGGCTAAGGTTGTTAGAAAGAAGAAGACAGTCATCACGATATAAACCACCTTTAAGGTGGGGAAAGGAGGCATTTATGTTGAAAAGGAGAAAGAGGCCCACAAGATCAGTAATTATGTGTTTCTGGTCCAGTATTCATTCTGAAATTCAATAAGTGTTAGTCTAGCATGTGTAATAATATTAATGTCATCCAAAGTTAAGTTAGATCTATTTTTAGCAAATATCAATGCTTTGTTCAGGAGTATAGGTGATATAGAAGAATAGTAATTATCTATATCAAATTGTAGAAATGAAGCAGAAGATTTACATCTAATATTTTTAAACCAGTTAATTACCTGGGAGGTGTTTTCCCAGAGTGGTAAAATAACGTGTTTTCTTATTTGTGGGATGACTCTATCCAAAATATTTTTGCTAATTATTCCAATATCTGATTTGGAGGGACATATAAGTCTTATAGAAGGATTTGAGTTAAAGTTTGATTTATGATCCTTCAGGTTGAAGTGTGGTCTTTTCAATGCCAAAGGTTCAGTTCTATCTTCAATGTTTAGTTTTTTTACTATGTTGTGTGTTTTGTTGTTGATGTTGGTGAGTGACGCATTATTAGATTTTTTATAATTTTTTCTGAGTTCTTTATATATGAACTCATTATAATGTTCAATATCCATGTGATACAAGTTACCAGTTTTGTCCGAATGGACATGGATTTTTTTAGACTTTTTTAGGTCCAATAGGGTAGAATCAAGGTCCTTTTGAAAGACGGATTTATACTTTTTAAATTTGAGGTGTTTAATTAAATTAAAAAGGTCTTTCTCGAAGTCTTCAAGTAAAAAGTTGTGTGGTGGATTCTTGTAAGTATTGAAATCATACATATATTTCCGATCTGCTTGTTTAGATTTTTTATCGAAGTGGTAGGCCCTCCATCTAACCCTTCTGATAAAATTATTAGTTTTTTGAATCATAAGGAGTAAGAAGTCATCCTTAGAAGGTATTGGTATGTTTTTTAAAGAGGTTCCCAAATATTGTTTTTCCATTGTGATATGGATGATGGACAATTGAAAGAGCTCAACTAAATGTATATGGGTTTACAAAATCATACATATATATGTATATACATAAATATAAAATTAATACACACATACAGTACAAAAATACGAATATTTCCGTGAAAATAGGAGCAAAATTATGTAGATAAATCTACCAAGAGTTTACGGTAGTGTCCAATCCGTATGAAGAACTCAATGTATTCCGGATATCATGGAAAGAAGAGATGTAATGAAAAAGCTAAAAATTTAATTTAATTGGCTTAAAATTAGTATCCTAATACAGACGGATTGCAGAGTGTCATGTAATCATAGAATGGGATGTGTTTTGGATGTATACCTAGTTAATATATTCTTTGCAATTTTTGAAAAAATATGTATATGTATGTATGTATATGTATGTGTATGTATGTATGAATATGTGTATATATATATATATATATATATGTGTATGTATATGTATATGTATATGTATTAATTTTGATTTCTATTTGCATATAATTATATTCTGCTATTGATAAAATACAATATCTGTTTTATTTATTATATACCTAATTAACATATACTATAGAAATTAATATATAATTTTTAATTTAGTTAACCTATAATTTATATTCTACTACCGATGTAATACTTTATTTGTTTTTTCCCTATTACTAAATTCATTTCCTAATATTGATACCATAACGTTAATAACTTTAATTTAGTTATACTATAATTAATACTCTACTACTATTTAACTTCAAAATTCTGCTTCAAATATTATAAACCTAACTAATTTACACCTTAGAAATCAATATGTTAACTATCTTTAGTTTAGTTAACATATAATTAATGGTATACTTATTTTGAAATGCATAATTTTGCCTTATTTCTTGCATTTCCTAACACTGAAACTATGTAAAAACATATATTGAGATCCAAATACAGATTAATATTCTATGTTTCTTGAAACATATATTTACTATAATCCCCTTCTCCACCCCCCCTTTCCCCCATACTATTATCATCTGTGTTTGTAAGCGTGTATGTATGAATATATATGTAGGTAGGTGTATATATGTTTGGGTGTTTATATCTGAGTATAAAAATACATATATGCGCATGCAAATAAGAATGTATGATTGTGTGTATATATATATGTATATATATATATGTGTATATATGCATGTGTATATATATATGTGTATATATATATATATATATATATATGTGTATATGTGTATATGTGTGTGGGCGTGTATGTGTGTGTATATATATATATATGTGTGTATGTATGTGTATGTATATATGTGTATGTATATGTATGTCTCTCTATATATATGTCTATCTTCGTATCTATGTCGGTATATGTGTGTATGTACATGTATGCACATGTATATGTTTATGTGTATATGTGTGTATGTGTATATATGTACGTGTGCGCACATTTATATGTGAGTGTGTGTGTGTGTATATATATATATGTATATCTATGTGTGTATATATATATTCGTATGTGTATATATATATTATTTATTATTATAATATAACTTATGTGTATATGTATATATGTGAAGGTGTGTATATGTATATATATGTATATATATGTGTAAAAATATATATGTGTATGTGTGTTTTTGTGTGTGTGTATATATATGTATATATGTGTGTATGTATGTGGTTGTATGTGTGTTTATGGTTGTATGTGTGTGTGGGTATATATATAAATGTATGTGTATATATATATATATATATGTGTATATGTATCTCTATTAATGTGTGTATATATGTATATGTATATACCTTTTTCTTTGTATGTCTGAGTTGTGTGAGAGTGTAGTGGTGTTTGTATGTATATACGCATATATGGATGCGTATGTATTTGTATATATGCGTATATGTAAGTGCGTAT
>OZ024749.1:18507433-18509933 GCA_964016885.1 Eledone cirrhosa | reverse complement strand
TTGATATACGTGGATTTGTGTCCTTGTATATTATCAGGCAGTATGCTAACAAAGACATACTTACCCATTTCCTTGAAGAATATTCCCACCCCTCCTAAAATCTCATATGAGAAATCACTGATAACTAGCATAAACTCTTTCGTAAAACGTGTTCGGTGGCGTGCGTTCCATTTTGATAAGAAGTATGATAGCCCTGAAGAGAGGCGTAGTTTTAATAATTATGGATTTAAGACCTATAGGAGCCCCCCGCATAATAGCCTGTTGGATAACTTCGAAAGTGAGCTATTATCCCTTGTTAGGAATATTAGATATAAAAAATCTAGATGTACCAATAAATTTCAGAGTAAACTAAGTTCAATCGTTAGGGACTTTAGGGATAATAAATCCATTCTGGTCCCCTCTGACAAAACTAAAAACTTATATAGTATGGATTATAAAACCTATCGAGGCTTCATTTATAATGAACTACATAGGAACTACAAAAAAACAACGCAGAGTAATTTAGATAACATTAATCTGGAGGGGTATAACATAGTGGTAAAACTAGGTCTGGATAAACACACTCAGCCTTATTACCCCAAGCAGCCTAGATTCACCCTCAAGGACCACAAGGAAGATTTTATTAGCAGACCCTCAGTTAGGCTTATCTGCCCCTCCAAGTCTGACCTGGGGATTATTAGTAAGGGAATCTTGGATGGCGTTATTCCCCTGGTTAGAGAAAAAACTTTCCTTGAGCTTTGGGGTAACACTAGTGAGGTCATTAGGTGGTTCTCTACGGATTGTGGTCGTGACTCACTCAAATTCATCCAATTTGATATTGATGCTTATTATACATCTATATCTCCTATTATCCTCAATAAGGCCCTCATCCTAGCCATGCAGAGGGGGGCAATTACAAGGCCACAGATAGATATTGTTCTCGCTGCACGTAAAACCATTATCATGTTTGAGGATAATCTATGGACGAGAAAAAACACACCTGATAATTTTGACATTACTATGGGGTCGAGTGACTCTGCTCAAGTCACCGACTTAGTTGGGCTATACCTCCTCAATGAACTGCATAGTAACTTCCCTTTCCTTAGGGGCGGGTTGTACCGGGATGACGCCCTACTCTCCATAGATACTAGTAAGTATAATATAGTGCGCATTAGGAAAAAGCTGCATAGTTTTTTTAAAACATTTAACCTATCCATTACTATGGATATAAATGATAGAACTGTGAACTTCCTGGATGTTACATTGGACTTGGATAACCATACGTACACACCGTACCATAAGCCTAATGAATTGCTGACTTACGTGAATACCAACTCTAACCACCCTAGGTCGGTCATCAGCGGTATACTGAAGGGCGTATCTAACAGAATAAGTTCACTCTCACATAGTGAGGAGGCGTTTGACTCGCAGGCTGATTACTATAATGATGCCTTAGCTAGATCCGGCTTTAGGGACAAATTGTATTACACCCAGGGAAATAATAGTCCTAATAGTAGCTCTACCAGTGTTGTTATAACACATAATATGTCCATTGGTAATGGAGGTGTCGCGAATGGGAGGGTTCTAAATGCCGGTGGAATGAAGCAGCAGGGCACCATTAGTCTAAGTAATAGCAATAGAGGTGTCGCGAGTGGGAGGTTTCTAAATGCCGGTGTAATGAACCAGCAGGGCACCATTAGTCTAAGTAATAGCAATGGTAGGCCTCGCAGCTCCCCGCATAGACTAGGTGAGCATAGTAACCGTAGAAATAATAATGCTAATAATAGTGATGGAAATAGAAAGAATAAAAAGAATAGAAGAAGATTGAATACATACTTCAACCCCCCTTTTAATTCTGAAGTGGCTATAAATATTCCTAGGGCCTTCTTCTCTGTGTTAGAAAGGAACTTCCCTCCTGGTAATAGGTACCACTCTATCCTCAATAAGAATGTTGTTAAACTTTCGTATTCTACAACCCAAAATCTGGCCTCTCATCTGGCCATTACTAATAATAAGAAAATAAAGGAAGGCCTGGACAACCTAAGCCTAGGGGAAAACACGGTAGTGGACAGAGTGGGCAGAAACACAAGTGGTGATCATTCTGAGAATAGCATCACCAGAGGTTGTAACTGTAGAAGGGCTTCAGGCTGCCCCCTGAATGGTTTCTGCCTTGTTAGAAACATAGTTTATGCGTGTGATGTGGTAACTACGGCGTCCACTAAAACCTATATAGGATCAACCTCCACCCCATTTAAGACCAGGTTTAACTCTCACCAATGCACTTTTAGACATAATAAACTGAGGAACTCCACCTCCTTGGCAGCGTACGTCCATAATTTAAAAAATGCACGAACACATTACACACTTACTTGGCGGCAGGTTGCTAAATCCCATCCATATACTCCTCATAATAGAGTATGTAACCTATGCCTTGCCGAATCCCACTCTATTATATTTGCTAAATGCCCTCTACTAAATAGAAAGTCTGAGATATTTTCCTCTTGCCCCCACCAAATATTAA
>OZ024749.1:18492433-18497433 GCA_964016885.1 Eledone cirrhosa | reverse complement strand
TGAGAGGCTAAGGTTGTTGGAAAGAAGAAGACAGTCATCACGATATAAACCACCTGTAAGGTGGGGAAAGGAAGCATTTATGTTAAAAAGAAGAAAGAGGCCCACAAGATCAGTAATTTGGGCAGAATCGCTTGAACTCATAGTAATATCAAATAGATTACTATATGTGTTTCTGGTCCAGTATTAATTCTGAAATTCAATAAGTGTTAGTCTAGCATGTGTAATAATATTAATGTCATCCAAAGTTAAGTTAGATCTATTTTTAGCAAATATCAAAGCTTTGTTCAGGAGATATAGAAGAATAGTAATTATCTATATCAAATTGTAGAAATGAAGCAGAAGATTTACATCTAATATTTTTAAACCAGTTAATTACCTGGGAAGTGTTTTCCCAGAGTGGTAAATTAACATGTTTTCTTATTTGTGGGATGACTCTATCCAAAATTTTTTTGCTAATTATTCCAATATCAGATTTGGAGGGACATATAAGTCTTATAGAAGGATTTGAGTTAAAGTTTGATTTATGATCTTTCAGGTTGAAGTGTGGTCTTTTCAATGCCAAAGGTTCAGTTCTATCTTCAATATTTAGTTTATTCACTATGTTGTGTGTTTTGTTGTTGATGTTGGTGAGTGACGCATTATTAGTTTTTCTATAATTTTTCCTGAGTTCTTTATATATGAACTCATTATAATTTTCAATATCCATGTGATATAAGTTTCCAGTTTTGTCCGAGTGGACATGGATTTTTTTAAACTTTTTTAGGTCCAATAGGGTAGAATCAAGGTCCTTTTGAAAGACAGATTTATACTTCTTAAATTTGAGGTGTTTAATTAAATTAAAAAGGTCTTTCTCAAAGTCTTCAAGTAGAGAGTTGTGTGGTGGATTCTTGTAAGTAGTGAAATCATACATATATTTCCTATCTGCATATTTAGATTTTTTATCGAAGTGGTAGGCCCTCCATCTAACTCTTCTGATAAGGTCAATCCGCAGTCCGGGCTGCTGAGCGCAGTGAGTGAATGCAATGCAACTGCCGTGTGGGTTGTACGTATATGGATGATCTGACGGTCAGAGAGGGGTCGCGAGGACTGCGGATTGACCTTTGGCCTGCCTGGGGACGATTATCTTTCGACATCCAATGTAGCAAGCGATGACCCAGATCTTACCAGAGATCATTGGGTCCTGAAGCAATCCTGCAATCACCGCGCCTGGTCATATGAGCAGACTACAACCACAGAGATCATTCATTTAGAATCCTCGCTCATCATCTATAATTTCCATTTGTAGCACCTTAAGATGGGTTAATCCACCATAATAATAATATGATCACCTTCAGCATAACTTAGTTAAACTACTCTATAGTTAATACACTTTATGCTTTAAAAGTCTCTCTTGGAAGGTGCACTTCACCATAGAATTTAGGGTCTATATTGGGACACATTTTAATGGCTAGATATAGAAACCCCAGAGTTACCTCCCCGCATGCATTAACTCCCCTTAGCCACACACACACTTCCGGTATTCAATGGCGTTTCTCGAAACATAACAACCTCCTGCATCGAACTAAAGAACACCAGACTACGATCTCTAACTGGATTGGCGTGGATTATGTGAAAGGCATATAATCGAAATATACACTCCCTTGACCATGAAAATGCCGAAGTACATGAATTACTTGACATCCCTGCGCTGTGCATCTCCAATACTTATAACACTTTTAATGCTTGCACTATCTTTAATGCTTATAATATTTCTCCACACACAGACTATATCAATCATATAAAGATTTTGCCACCAGATCTACCAACCTAACACTCTTATTTACCTACCTAAGTGCCTCTACCACACATATCTCTCTGCCACACTATATAAACAAGACGCACATGCGTGCCACACATATAACATTTGCACTATATAACCACTTATCTTCATGTTGTACTTTAACCTATATCTTTGATTTTTGATTGTACCTATTAATATAAATGTAATCTCGAAGTGGGTACTGCCACTCTAAATTCTGTAATGAATGTTGACCCACAATGTTTGAATATGTATCAATGTTTGAATATGTATTGGTATGTCTCTCGGCTGAAAAGGAGGTCATATAACTGTCCATGCATTAATAAATTGCTCCGAAGAATCCAAACCTCGGTTTGGAGGAAACAGCTGTAAGCACAATAATGTTTTGAACAGTTCTTTGATTCTTATATTTCATATATATATATATATATATATTTATATATATATATATATATATATTTATATATATATTTATATTTATATATTATATATATTTATATTTATATATTTATATATATATATATATTTATATATATATATTTATATATATTTATATATATATATATATTTATATATATATATATATTTATATATATATATGGAAAGTTATATTTAAATTGTTGGGTTAACAACGAGTAAATATTTATAACTGATATAAAAGCACTCAACAAGTATTTGGAGTATATTTATGATATTAAATAAATGGAAACTATATTTATAAAACCATATTTATTTCGTTATATATATTTCAGGGATATCATATTAACAATATGTTATGCCATCTTCAGACAAAATACAATATAAACAGTCTTATAAATAAATAGATACGACATACCTTTCAATCACCTTGCATTTGGGAGGTTGATTTGGCAGTAAAAAATATTGTGGACAGTTGTAAAAAGAAAGAGATAAAGAGAGAAAGAAAGAGAAACGAAGAAAAAGAAGAAATGCATGTGACTAAATAGAGGGATATAGAAAGATAGATAAAGAGAATAACTTCATGTAAAGAAACAGAGAGAAATATATATAGAGAGAGGAAAAAAGAAAGAGTTAGATAGAGATAGATAGAGAAATTAGGAAGTTGAGTATCGGTTGATACATTTACTTATTTATTTATTTATTTAGCTCTAGTATTAATGTAAAGAGAGATGTATGTAGTTAAGAGAGAAAATAGCCGTTATATAGAGAGAAAAAAGAGAAAATGAAAAAGAGAAATGAAACATAACCAGACATAAACGATGCAGAATTTAAAACCGCTGTTTTATCCGTAGAAAATATTAGTTCGTATAAAACAGGCATTATAATGTAAGTACCAGTATTCATGAATGAGACATGTATCTATAATGTGTGAAAAATAATGATCTTATGTCTAGTTTTTAAAAATTCATATGTTTATATCATAATTATAAACAAACTCCCAATTCACACGAAAACATTCTCATTGTGCTATAAAAATTCAAGTATACATATATGTGTGTATATATACACATATATATAGTCTATATTAATTTTAACAATACTATTCTTGTCTTAATTCTACATGATTGTCGATCAAGCAGAAATAGAGAACAGATTTCAATATATTAATAAAAATAAAAATAAAAATATCAGAGGCAAGAAAATAAATAAATAAACAGAAAACTAAAACATTTAATATTAAAAATAAAAAATATTACAAAATATTAAAAAATATTAAAAAATAATACAAATAAAACACAGAGATCTGCCTTTCAAAGTTAATTGACAATATATTGCCAAGATCATCATAAGCATCAGAGTCGAAACAGATAAAACAAAAATTGTTTACCAAATCCTGTCTAGCAGAAATCATTCCAAAAGTTTAGGATACCCATTTGGTCTACATATGTTCTTATATATAATATAGAAGTTTATCTAGTTTAAAATTTAATTCGATATATTTGGAGCATCAGCTTTTAGGGTAGTTTAATTATTCATGAAGAATGTTTTAATAAAAAGAATGTTTTAATAAAAAGAAGAAATCGAAAGATTTATCGGCTAGTTTCATAAATAATTACAAATCAAATCAAAACAAACATAACTACATTTTAAATTTAAATTTATATTTAAACGTTGAGTTCAATCTATGTCTGCAGCAACTGAATAAATTTGTCCATAGATTAAGGGAATTTTTAGATTTTAGTATAAAGAATATCTCCTCCGCACAGGTAACTGACCTTGTGGGCTTATTTTTAATCAATTCGCTGCATAGGAAAATACCTGGTACTACCGGAGCTTTATATAGAGATGACATGCTTTTACTTATTGATAATAATAACTCTGAACTAAATAGAAAAAGAAAACAAATTACACAATTTTTAATCACTTTAATCTAAAAATAGAAATTGAGAATAACCATAGAATAGTCAACTTCCTAGATATAACATTAAATCTCAACACATGTCTTCACTATCCATTTCACAAGTTGAATGAAAACTTAAACTATGTCAGCTTTAACTCTAACCACCCCAAATCTGTTAAAAATACTATAGTAAACTCTGTTCAATCACGTATCTCTAGAATCTCATCTAATAAAAAGATTTTCGACGAAAAAGCCCATTATTACAATGAAGCGTTAGCTAGAGCAGGATATAGGGATAAAATTATGTACATAGATAATGATAAACAAATTAAACAAAATAACAACTATTTTAATTATGGCCACAACCTTAACAACTATAATAGAAAGCATTACAATAATTCCAAAAGCCATAAAAGAAATAGAACTAGGAATATAATATGGTTTGCCCCCCCTTTCTCACTAAACATTAAAACCCACATTGCTAAACTATTTTTTAAAGCTCTCGATAATCGCTTCCCTAGAACACATAGGTATCGCTCAATTTTCAATAGACATACTATAAAACTAACCTACTCATCCACCAAAAATTTAGCGCAAAATATTAATAGAATAAATAACAGGAACTTAAAACCTAGCGATAATAGCATAAATAATATCCAAGTTAACAAATGTAACTGTAGAGATAGATCTAAATGTCCGTTAAATAACAACTGCTTAGTTAAAAATATAATATACAACTGTAATGTTAAAACGGACGTTAATTCTTTTAACTACGTTGGTTCTACATCGACGGAATTTAAACTTCGCTATAACAACCACAAGAATTCTTTCACAGATCCATCCAAAAAATCTTCAACAGCACTATCAGGCGTACTCTGGCAA
>OZ024749.1:18474933-18479933 GCA_964016885.1 Eledone cirrhosa | reverse complement strand
TTATAATAATTAAAGCAAAATTTTGTATTTTATCTATAGTAGAATATAATAATAGGTTAACTAAATAGGTTAACTAAATTAATATTAATTAGGTATATATTAATTAGGTATATATAGTAGAATATAGTAGAATATAATAATAGGTTAACTAAATAGGTTAACTAAATTAATATTAATTAGGTATATATTTATATGTTTTTCTCAGTTTATGATTACACGATATTCTGCAATCCATCTGTATTAGAATTTTAATTATAAGCTAACTAAATTAAAATTATAGGTTAACTAAATTAAAATTAATTCATAAATTAATTTCTAAATTGTATATTAATTAGGTTTATAATATTAAAAAGTATTTCTCCGTTATTAATTACATGATATTAAACATTTTTTTAGGTATATTATCCTTAATTTGTAAATTAAATGGAGCATTATACCAAGTAACTCGTCTATTACGGTTTCTATGTTGTTTATAGTTTTTATAGGATGCATCCTGATGTTTACTAGGAGGATTAATGTTAATGACCTCACCACACACATTTTTAGTTATATTTATTGATTTAGGTGTTTTAGCTTGTTTATTAGGAGTTTTATTATTAACATCTATTAGAGTTGTATGATGAGTAGTTTTTTGAGAGTTACTATACTTTATATTAGAGGAGTTAGAGAAATTTGGTTTTATGTTGGTATTTTGGGGTATAGTGTGAGTGGCATTTAGGTGTGTACTTTTCATTTGGTGTTTGTTGGTAATATTAGGTTGTATGTTTATAGTGTTATTAGTAGAAGGTATATATTCCAATCTATTTTTGTGGCCACTTCTATCTAGAGCTTCGTTATAGAAGGTCGCATTTTTATCAAATACATCTTGGTTAGACGAAAGGTTAGAAATTCTAAGTGATATATTATATGCAAGGTTTTTAAGGATAGATTTAGGGTGATTAGATTGTGAGTGTATGTAGTGTAAGTTTTGGTTGGGTTTATGGTAAGGTTGGTAGATACCCGTAGCTAAGTCTAAAGTTATATCTAGGAAATTAACTACTACATAAAAAAATCCATGTCCACTCGGACAAAACTGGAAACTTATATCATATGGATATTGAAAATTACAATGAGTTCATATATAAAGAACTCAGGAAAAATTATAGAAAAACTAATAATGCGTCACTCACCAACATCAACAACAAAACACACAACATAGTGAATAAACTAAATATTGAAGATAGAACTGAACCTTTGGCATTGAAAAGACCACGCTTCAACCTGAATGATCATAAATCAAACTTTAACTCAAATCCTTCTATAAGACTTATATGTCCCTCCAAATCGGATATTGGAATAATTAGCAAAAAAATTTTGGATAGAGTCATCCCACAAATAAGAAAACATGTTAATTTACCACTCTGGGAAAACACTTCCCAGGTAATTAACTGATTTAATAATATTAGACGTAAATCTTCTGCTTCATTTCTACAATTTGATATAGATAATTACTATTCTTCTATGTCACCTATACTCCTGAACAAAGCTTTGATATTTGCTAAAAATAGATCTAACTTAACTTTGGATGACATTAATATTATTACACATGCTAGACTAACACTTATTGAATTTCAGAATGAATACTGGACCAGAAACACATATAGTAATCTATTTGATATTACTATGGGTTCAAGCGATTCTGCCCAAATTACTGATCTTGTGGGCCTCTTTCTTCTTTTTAACATAAATGCTTCCTTTCCCCACCTTAAAGGTGGTTTATATCGTGATGACTGTCTTCTTCTTTCCAACAACCTTAGCCTCTCAGGAATAGAAAAAAACAAAAAGCTTATTAGAACTTTCCTTAAAGACTATTATAGTCTTGATATTACTTTTGAAAACACAAGTAAAGTGGTTAATTTCCTAGATATAACTTTAGACTTAGCTACGGGTATATACCAACCTTACCATAAACCCAACCAAAACTTACACTACATACACTCACAATCTAATCACCCTAAATCTATCCTTAAAAACCTTGCATATAATATATCACTTAGAATTTCTAACCTTTCGTCTAACCAAGATGTATTTGATAAAAATGCGACCTTCTATAACGAAGCTCTAGATAGAAGTGGCCACAAAAATAGATTGGAATATATACCTTCTACTAATAACACTATAAACATACAACCTAATATTACCAACAAACACCAAATGAAAAGTACACACCTAAATGCCACTCACACTATACCCCAAAATACCAACATAAAACCAAATTTCTCTAACTCCTCTAATATAAAGTATAGTAACTCTCAAAAAACTACTCATCATATAACTCTAATAAATGTTAATAATAAAACTCCTAATAAACAAGCTAAAACACCTAAATCAATAAATATAACTAAAAATGTGTGTGGTGAGGTCATTAACATTAATCCTCCTAGTAAACATCAGGATGCATCCTATAAAAACAATAAACAACATAGAAACTGTAATAGACGAGTTACTTGGTATAATGCTCCATTTAATATACAAACTAAGGATAATATACCTAAAAAATTTTTTAATATCCTAGAGAAAAACTTCCCGCCAAACCACAAATACCATCAAATCTTAAATAGATCAACAGTTAAATTCTCATACTCAACAACCAAAAACATAAAACAAAATATAAGTGCCTATAATGCATATAAATGTAAAAAACCATAAGTATACCACCAATACATCAAACTAACTATAATATCTCCTCAAATACAGAATTAACGAAAGGTTGTAACTGTAGAAACAAAGCAAACTGCCCATTAAAAGGAAATTGTCTTGTTAACAACATAGTTTATAAATGTAAAATTAAAACTAAAGATTCTATTTGCTCATATATAGGAGCTACTTCTAACAATTTTAAGGTAAGGTTTAATACCCACAAACATAGTTTTAAAAATGCCGCACTGGCTAATACAACATCTCTAGCAGAAAAAATTAATAGTTATAGAAATAAGAATATAGAATATGATATGACCTGGAGTGTGCTCAAAAGAGCCACCCCTTATCAAAATAATAGAAATGAATGTAGATTGTGTTCCCAAGAACTATTTGAAATAATGAAATCTAAGGATATCCTATTAAATAAGCGACAGGAATTAATTATATCGTGTAATCATAAACTGAGAAAAACATTTAAATATTATAAACCTAATTAATAATATATATTTTAGAAATTAATATATAAATTAATTTTAATGTAGTTAGCCTATAATTTTAATTTAATTAAATTTCTACTATAGATGAAATTAAAAAATATCGTATAATCATAAACTGTGAAAAACAATTAAATATTATTAACATAATTAATATATAATTTGGAAATTAATATATAGATTAATTCTAGTTTATTTAACCTTTTATTAAAATTCTTTTACAGATGAAATACAACAAAATATCATGTAATTAATAACGGAGAAATACTTTTTAATATTATAAACCTAATTAATATACAATTTAGAAATTAATTTATAAATTAATTTTAATTTAGTTAACCTATAATTTTAATTTAGTTAGCTTATAATTAAAATTCTAATACAGATGGATTGCAGAATATCGTGTAATCATAAACTGAGAAAAACATATAAATATATACCTAATTAATATTAATTTAGTTAACCTATTTAGTTAACCTATTATTACATTCTACTATATTCTACTATATATACCTAATTAATATATACCTAATTAATATTAATTTAGTTAACCTATTTAGTTAACCTATTATTATATTCTACTATAGATAAAATACAAAATTTTGCTTTAATTATTATAAACCTAATTAACATATACTATAGAAATTAATATATAATTTTTAATTTAGTTAACCTATAATTAATATTCTACTACCGATGAAATACTTAATTTAGCTTTCCCTATTACAAAATTCATTTCCTAAAATTGATACCATCATGTTAATATATGTAATTATTTTTAATTTAGTTATGCTATAATTAATACTCTACTACTGTTTAACTTCAAAATTCCGCTTTAAATATTATAAACCTAAGTAGTATACACCTTAGAAATTAATATATTAACTATTTTTACTTTAATTAACCTATAATTAATAGTCTACTTATATTAAAATACATAATTTAGCCTTCTTTCTTACAAATACCATTTCCTAATACTGACACAACTATGTAAACACATATTATGATTTAACTACAGATTATTATTCTATGTTCCTTGAAACCTATATATTTACTATTTCCCACTAATAATTTTAATCCCCCTCCCCCCCCCCAATAATTATTCGTATTTGTAAGCGTGGATGTATGTATGTGTATGTAAGTGTGTATGTATGTTTGTGTGTTTGTATGTGAGTATAAAAATACATATGTGCGCATGTAAATATGTGTGTATGAGTGTATATATATATATATATATATGTATATATATATATATATATATATATATATATATATGTGTGTATATATATGTGTGTGTATGTATGTGTATGTATATGTATTTGTAGAGATGTGTGTATGTATGTGTATATATGTGCATATGTGTCTGACTGTGTGTATTTATATATATATATATATATATGTGTATGTATGTCTCTATATATATGTATGTCTGAGTGTGTGTGTGTGTGTGGTTGTGTATATATACATGGGTATGTGTGTGTGTATGTATATATATATATATGTGTGTATGTATGTGTGTGTATATATATATATATGTATGTATGTATGTGTATATATATAGTGTGTGTATATATATGTATATATGTGTGTTGTGTGTATGTATATATATATATATATATATATATATATATATATATATATATATATATATATATCGATGTGTATTTATATGTATGGGTATATGTTTTACTTATTTTTATGTATATGCATACAAACAGGTTAATATGTGTGAGGTTTAGTATGTGTATGTGTGTGTGTGTACGTATGTATGTATCGAACGTATGGATGTGTAAATGTGCGTATGTATATAAGCATGTATATTTTATG
>OZ024749.1:18397433-18464933 GCA_964016885.1 Eledone cirrhosa | reverse complement strand
AATATATATATATATATAAATATATATATATATAAATATATATATATATAAATATTTATATATATATATATATTTATATATATATATATATTTATATATATATATATATAAATATATATATATATATATAAATATATATATATATAAATATTTATATATATATATATGAGAGACGTAAAATAAGAAAATTATAAAATTAACTTACTTACTAAAATTTCACTCCCAACTAATTAGTTTCTGAAATGGAATAAATATACTTTCCGAAGAAAATATTGAGAATCATTTCGTCGTCAGGGAAGTATCCAGGCAAAGCGAGGACTCTGGAAACTTATACAAAAATAATTCAGTGGATAGAAAATAGCAAAGCGTGGACTGAATTCCTAGCCATTGAGAAAATCACTGCCACTGCGTCGGTGGCAAATTCAAAAAGAATCAATCACGAGACATCGAGGTCAATCAGTGGAAAGTGGTTTGTTAATAAGACACCATAGCAGCAGTCTTGGCCAATATTGCTCGACAAATAATTTGGAGATAATTATAAAGAATTAATATCTAGTAACATATATATACATATAGATGCATATCAATGCTAGCAAATATATAGGTTTTGTCTTAGTAACTTTGTGGTTCAATGCAAGGGGTTGTAGAACAATAATATGAGAGACGTAAAATAAGAAAATTATAAAATTAACTTACTTACTAAAATTTCACTCCCAACTAATTAGTTTCTGAAATGGAATAAATATACTTTCCGAAGAAAATATAGAGAATCATTTCGTCTTCAGGGAAGACCTATATATTTGCAAAACCTATATATTTTCTAGCATTGATATGCATCTGTATGTATATATATGTTACTAGATATTAATTCTTTATAATTATCTCCAAATTATCTGTCGAGCAATATTGGCCAAGACTGCTGCTATGGTGGCAGGAAGGCCGCTGTCTTATTAACAAACCACTTTCCACTGTTTGACCTCGATGTCACGTGATTGATTCTTTTTGAATTTGCCACCGACGCAGAGGCAGTGATTTTCTCAATGGCTAGGAATTCAGTCTCAGCTAAGTATCCAGGCAAAGCGAGGATTCTGGAAACTTATACAAAAATAATACAGTGGATAGAAAATAGCAAAGTGTGGACTGAATTCCTAGCCATTGAGAAAATCACTGCCTCCAAGTCGGTGGCAAATTCAAAAGAATCAATCACGTGACATCGAGGTCAAACAGTGGAAAGTGGTTTGTTAATAAGACAGCGGCCTGCCTGCCACCATAGCAGCAGTCTTGGCCAATATTGCTCGACAAATAATTTGGAGATAATTATAAAGAATTAATATCTAGTAACATATATATATATAGATGCATATCAATGCTAGCAAATATATAGGTTTTGTCTTAGTAACTTTGTGGTTCAATGCATGGGGTTGCAGAACAATAATATGAGAGACGTAAAATAAGAAAATTATAAAATTAACTTACTTACTAAAATTTCACTCCCAACTAATTAGTTTCTGAAATGGAATAAATATACTTTCCGAAGAAAATATTGAGAATCATGTCGTCGTCAGGGAAGACTATTCTCAGCTAAGTATCCAGGCAAAGCGAGGACTCTGGAAACTTATACAAAAATAATTCAGTGGATAGAAAATAGCAAAGCGTGGACTGAACTCCTAGCCATTGAGAAAATCACTGCCTCTGCGTCGGTGGCACATTCAAAAAGAATCAATCACGTGACATCGAGGTCAATCAGTGGAAAGTGGTTTGTTAATAAGACAGCGGCCTGCCTGCAATCATAGCAGCAGTCTTGGCCAATATTGCTAGACAAATAATTTGGAGATAATTATAAAGAATTAATATCTAGTAACATATATATACATACAGATACATATCAATGCTAGCAAATATATAGGTTTTGTCTTAGTAACTTTGTGGTTCAGTGCATGGGGTTGTAGAACAATAATATGAGAGACGTAAAATAAGAAAATTATAAAATTAACTTACTTACTAAAATTTCAATCCCAACTAATTAGTTTCTGAAATGGAATAAATATACTTTCCGAAGAAAATATTGAGAATCATTTCGTCTTCAGGGAAGACTATTCTCAGCTAAGTATCCAGGTCAAAGCGAGGACTCTGGAAACTTATACAAAAATAATTCAGTGGATAGAAAATAGCAAATTGTGGACTAAATTCCTAGCCATTGAGAAAATCACTGCATCCGCGTCGGTGTCAAATACAAAAAGAATCAATCACGTGACATCAAGGTCAATTAGTGGAAAGTGGTTTGTTAATAAGACAGCGGCCTGCCTGCCACCATAGCAGCAGTCTTGGCCAATATTGCTCGACAAATAATTTGGAGATAATTATAAAGAATTAATATCTAGTAACATATATATACATACAGATGCATATCAATGCTAGCAAATATATAGGTTTTGTATTAGTAGCTTTGTGGTTCAATGCATGCGGTTGTAGAACAATAATATGAGAGACGTAAAATAAAAAAATTATAAAATTAACTTACTTACTAAAATTTCACTCCCAACTAATTAGTTTCTGAAATGGAATAAATATACTTTCCGAAGAAAATATTGAGAATCATTTCGTCTTCAGGGAAGACTATTCTCAGCTAAGTATCCAGGCAAAGCGAGGACTCTGGAAACTTATACAAAAATAATTCAGTGGATAGAAAATAGCAAAGTGTGGACTAAATTCCTAGCCATTGAGAAAATCACTGCCTCCGCGTCGGTGGCAAATACAAAAAGAATCAATCACGTGACATCAAGGTCAATCAGTGGAAAGTGGGTTGTTAATAAGACAGCGGCCTGCCTGCCACCATAGCAGCAGTCTTGGCCAATATTGCTCGACAAATAATCTGGAGATAATTATAAAGTATTAATATCTAGTAACATATATATACATATAGATGCATATCAATGCTAGCAAATATATAGGTTTTGTCTTAATAACTTTGTCGTTCAATGCATGGGGTTGCAGAACAATAATATGAGAGACGGAAAGTAAGAAAATTATAAAATTAACTTACTTACTAAAATTTCAATCCCAACTATTTAATTTCTGAAATGGAATAAATATATTTTCCGAAGAAAATATTGAGAATCATTTCGTCGTCAGGGAAGACTATTCTCAGCTAAGTATCCAGGCAAAGCGAGGACTCTGGAAACTTATACAAAAATAATTCAGTGGATAGAAAATAGCAAAGCGTGGACTGAACTCCTAGCCATTCAGAAAATCACTGCCTCTGCGCCGGTGGCACATTCAAAAAGAATCAATCACGTGACATCGAGGTCAATCAGTGGAAAGTGGTTTGTTAATAAGACAGCGGCCTGCCTGCCATCATAGCCGCAATCTTGGCCAATATTGCTCGACAAATAGTTTGGAGATAATCATAAAGAATTAATATCTAGTAACATATATATACATACAGATGCATATCAATGCTAGCAAATATATAGGTTTTGTCTTAGTAACTTTGTGGTTCAATGCATGGGGTTGCAGAAGAATAATATGAGAGACGTAAAATAAGAAAATTATAAAATTAACTTACTTACTAAAATTTCACTCACAACTATTTAGTTTCTGAAATGGAATAAATATACTTTCCGAAGAAAATATTGAGAATCATGTCGTCGTCAGGCAAGACTTTTCTCAGCTAAGTATCCAGGCAAAGCGAGGACTCTGGAAACTTATACAAAAATAATTCAGTGGATAGAAAATAGCAAAGCGTGGACTGAATTCCTAGCCATTGAGAAAATCACTGCCTCCTCGTCGGTGGCAAATTAGAAAACAATCAATCACGTGACATCAAGGTCAATCAGTGGAAAGTGGTTTGTTAATAAGACAGCGGCCTGCCTGCCATCATAGCAGCAGTTTTGGCCAATATTCTTAGACAAATAATTTGGAGAAAATTATAAAGAATTAATATCTAGTAACATATATATACATACAGATGCATATCAATGCTAGCAAATATATAGGTTTTGTCTTAGTAACTTTGTGGTTCAATGCATGGGGTTGTAGAACAATAATATGAGAGACGTAAAATAAGAAAATTATTAAATTAACTTACTTACTAAAATTTCACTCCCAACTATTTAATTTCTAAAATGGAATAAATATACTCTCCGAAGAAAATATTGAGAATCATCTCGTCGTCAGGGAAGACTATTCTCAGCTAAGTATCCAGGCAAAGCGAGGACTCTGGAAACTTATACAAAAATAATTCAGTGGATAGAAAATAACAAAGCGTGAACTGAACTCCTAGCCATAGAGAAAATCACTGCCTCTGCGTCGGTGGCACATTCAAAAAGAATCAATCACGTGACATCGAGGTCAATCAGTGGAAAGTGGTTTGTTAATAAGACAGCGGCCTGCCTGCCATCATAGCAGCAGTGTTGGCCAATATTGCTAGACAAATAATTTGGAGATAATTATCAAGAATTAATATCTAGTAACATATATATACATACAGATACATATCAATGCTAGCAAATATATAGGTTTTGTCTAAGTAACTTTGTGGTTCAATGCATGGTGTTTTAGAACAATAATATGAGAGACGTAAAATAGGAAAATTATAAAATTAACTTACTTACTAAAATTTCACTCCCAACTAATTAGTTTCTGAAATGGAATAAATATACTTTCCGAAGAAAATATTGAGAATCATTTCGTCTTCAGGGAAGACTATTCTCAGCTAAGTATCCAGGCAAAGCGAGGAATCTGGAAACTTATACAAAAATAATTCAGTGGATAGAAAATAGCAAAGCGTGGACTGAAACCCTAGCCATTGAGAAAATCACTGCCTCTGCGCCGGTGGCACATTCAAAAAGAATCAATCACGTGACATCGAGGTCAATCAGTGGAAAGTGGTTTGTTAATAAGACAGCGGCCTGCCTGCCATCATAGCAGCAGTCTTGGCCAATATTGCTCGACAAATAGTTTGGAGGTAATCATAAAGAATTAATATCTAGTAACATATATATACATACAGATGCATATCAATGTTAGCAAATATATAGGTTTTGTCTTAGTAACTTTGTGGTTCAATGCATGGGGTTGCAGAACAATAATATGAGAGACGTAAAATAAGAAAATTATAAAATTAACTTACTTACTAAAATTTCACTCCCAACTAATTAGTTTCTGAAATGGAATAAATATACTTTCCGAAGAAAATATTGAGAATCATTTCGTCTTCAGGGAAGACTATTCTCAGCTAAGTATCCAGGCAAAGCGAGGACTCTGGAAACTTATACACAAATAATTCAGTGGATAGAAAATAGCAAAGTGTGGACTAAATTCCTAGCCATTGAGAAAATCACTGCCTCCGCGTCGGTGGCAAATACAAAAAGAATCAATCACGTGACATCAAGGTCAATCAGTGGAAAGTGGGTTGTTAATAAGACAGCGGCCTGCCTGCCACCATAGCAGCAGTCTTCGCCAATATTGCTCGACAAATAATCTGGAGATAATTATAAAGTATTAATATCTAGTAACATATATATACATATAGATGCATATCAATGCTAGCAAATATATAGGTTTTGTCTTAATAACTTTGTCGTTCAGTGCATGGGGTTGCAGAACAATAATATGAGAGACGTAAAGTAAGAAAATTATAAAATTAACTTACTTACTAAAATTTCAATCCCAACTATTTAATTTCTGAAATGGAATAAATATATTTTCCGAAGAAAATATTGAGAATCATTTCGTCGTCAGGGAAGACTATTCTCAGCTAAGTATCCAGGCAAAGCGAGGACTCTGGAAACTTATACAAAAATAATTCAGTGGATAGAAAATAACAAAGCGTGAACTGAACTCCTAGCCATAGAGAAAATCACTGGCTCCGCGTCGGTGGCAAATACAAAAAGATTCAATCACGTGACATCAAGGTCAATCAGTGGAAAGTGGTTTGTTAATAAGACAGCGGCCTGCCTGCCACCATAGCAGCAGTCTTGGCCAATATTGCTCGACAAATAATTTATAGATAATTACAAAGAATTAATATCTAGTAACATATATATATATAGATGCATATCAATGCTAGCAAATATATAGGTTTTGTCTTAGTAACTTTGTGGTTCAATGCATGGGGTTGCAGAACAATAATATGAGAGACGTAAAATAAGAAAATTATAAAATTAACTTACTTACTAAAATTTCAATCCCAACTATTTAATTTCTGAAATGGAATAAATATACTTTTTGGAAGAAAATATTGAGAATCATTTCGTCGTCAGGGAAGACTATTCTCAGCTAAGTATCCAGGCAAAGCGAGGAATCTGGAAACTTATACAAAAATAATTCAGTGGATAGAAAATAGCAAAGCGTGGACTGAACTCCTAGCCATTGAGAAAATCACTGCCTCTGCGCCGGTGGCACATTCAAAAAGAATCAATCACGTGACATCGAGGTCAATCAGTGGAAAGTGGTTTGTTAATAAGACAGCGGCCTGCCTGCCATCATAGCAGCAGTCTTGGCCAATATTGCTCGACAAATAGTTTGGAGGTAATCATAAAGAATTAATATCTAGTAACATATATATACATACAGATGCATATCAATGCTAGCAAATATATAGGTTTTGTCTTAGTAACTTTGTGGTTCAATGCATGGGGTTGCAGAACAATAATATGAGAGACGTAAAATAAGAAAATTATAAAATTAACTTACTTACTAAAATTTCACTCACAACTATTTAGTTTCTGAAATGGAATATATATACTTTCCGAAGAAAATATTGAGAATCATGTCGTCGTCAGGCAAGACTATTCCCAGCTAAGTATCCAGGCAAAGCGAGGACTCAGGAAACTTATACAAAAATAATTCAGTGGATAGAAAATAGCAAAGCGTGGACTGAACTAATAGCTATTGAGAAAATAACTGCCTCTGCGTCGGTGGCACATTCAAAAAGAATCAATCACGTTACATCGAGGTCAATCAGTGGAAAGTGGTTTGTTAATAAGACAGCGGCCTGCCTGCAATCATAGCAGCAGTCTTGGCCAATATTGCTAGACAAATAATTTGGAGATAATTATAAAGAATTAATATCTAGTAACATATATATACATACAGATGCATATCAATGCTAGCAAATATATAGGTTTTATCTGAGTAAATTTGTGGTTCAATGCATGGGGTTGCAGAACAATAACATGAGAGACGTAAAATAAGAAAATTATAAAATTAACTTACTTACTAAAATTTCACTCACAACTATTTAGTTTCTGAAATGGAATATATATACTTTCCGAAGAAAATATTGAGAATCATGTAGTCGTCAGGCAAGACTATTCTCAGCTAAGTATCCAGGCAAAGCGAGGACTTTGGAAACTTATACAAAAATAATTCAGTGGATAGAAAATAACAAAGCGTGAACTGAACTCCTAGCCATAGAGAAAATCACTGCCTCTGCGTCGGTGGCACATTCAAAAAGAATCAATCACATGACATCGAGGTCAATCAGTGGAAAGTGGTTTGTTAATAAGACAGCGGCCTGCCTGCCATCATAGCAGCAGTGTTGGCCAATATTGCTAGACAAATAATTTGGAGATAATTATCAAGAATTAATATCTAGTAACATATATATACATACAGATACATATCAATTCTAGCAAATATATAGGTTTTGTCTAAGTAACTTTGTGGTTCAATGCATGGTGTTGTAGAACAATAATATGAGAGACGTAAAATAGGAAAATTATAAAATTAACTTACTTACTAAAATTTCACTCCCAACTAATTAGTTTCTGAAATGGAATAAATATACTTTCCGAAGAAAATATTGAGAATCATTTCGTCGTCAGGGAAGACTTTTCTCAGCTAAGTATCCAGGCAAAGCGAGGACTCTGGAAACTTATACAAAAATAATTCAGTGGATAGAAAATAGCAAAGCGTGGACTGAACTCCTAGCCATTGAGAAAATCACTGCCTCTGCGCCGGTGGCACATTCAAAAAGAATCAATCACGTGACATCGAGGTCAATCAGTGGAAAGTGGTTTGTTAATAAGACAGCGGCCTGCCTGTCATCATAGCAGAAGTCTTGGCCAATATTGCTCGACAAATAGTTTGGAGATAATCATAAAGAATTAATATCTAGTAACATATATATACATACAGATGCATATCAATGCTAGTAAATATATAGGTTTTGTCTTAGTAACTTTGTGGTTCAATGCATGGGGTTGCAGAACAATAATATGAGAGACGTAAAATAAGAAAATTATAAAATTAACTTACTTATTAAAATTTCACTCCCAACTATTTAGATTCTGAAATGGAATAAATATACTTTCCGAAGAAAATATTGAGAATCATGTCGTCGTCAGGGAAGACTATTCTCAGCGAAGTATCCAGGCAAAGCGAGGACTCTGGAAACTTATACAAAAATAATTCAGTGGATAGAAAATTGCAAAGTGTGGACTGAATTCCTAGGCCATTGAGAAAATCACTGGCTCCGCGTCGGTGGCAAATACAAAAAGAATCAATCACGTGACATCAAGGTCAATCAGTGGAAAGTGGTTTGTTAATAAGACAGCGGCCTGCCTGCCACCATAGCAGCAGTCTTGGCCAATATTGCTCGACAAATAATTTAGAGATAATTACAAAGAATTAATATCTAGTAACATATATATATATAGATGCATATCAATGCTAGCAAATATATAGGTTTTGTCTTAGTAACTTTGTGGTTCAATGCATGGGGTTGCAGAACAATAATATGAGAGACGTAAAATAAGAAAATTATAAAATTAACTTACTTACTAAAATTTCACTCCCAACTATTTAATTTCTGAAATGGAATAAATATACTTTCCGAAGAAAATATTGAGAATCATTTCGTCGTCAGGGAAGACTATTCTCAGCTAAGTATCTAGGCAAAGCGAGGACTCAGGAAACTTATACAAAAATAATTCAGTGGATAGAAAATAGCAAAGCGTGGACTGAACTCCTAGCCATTCAGAAAATCACTGCCTCTGCGCCGGTGGCACATTCAAAAAGAATCAATCACGTGACATCGAGGTCAATCAGTGGAAAGTGGTTTGTTAATAAGACAGCGGCCTGCCTGCCATCATAGCCGCAATCTTGGCCAATATTGCTCGACAAATAGTTTGGAGATAATCATAAAGAATTAATATCTAGTAACATATATATACATACAGATGCATATCAATGCTAGCAAATATATAGGTTTTGTCTTAGTAACTTTGTGGTTCAATGCATGGGTTGCAGAACAATAATATGAGAGACGTAAAATAAGAAAATTATAAAAATTAACTTACTTACTAAAATTTCACTCACAACTATTTAGTTTCTGAAATGGAATATATATACTTTCCGAAGAAAATATTGAGAATCATGTCGTCGTCAGGCATGACTATTCTCAGCTAAGTATCCAGGCAAAGCGAGGACTCAGGAAACTTATACAATAATAATTCAGTGGATTGAAAATAGCAAAGCGTGGACTGAACTCCTAGCTATTGAGAAAATAACTGCCTCTGCGTCGGTGGCACATTCAAAAAGAATCAATCACGTTACATCGAGGTCAATCAGTGGAAAGTGGTTTGTTAATAAGACAGCGGCCTGCCTGCAATCATAGCAGCAGTCTTGGCCAATATTGCTAGACAAATAATTTGGAGATAATTATAAAGAATTAATATCTAGTAACATATATATACATACAGATGCATATCAATGCTAGCAAATATATAGGTTTTGTCTTAGTAGCTTTGTGGTTCAATGCATGGGGTTGTAGAACAATAATATGAGAGACGTAAAATAAGAAAATTATAAAATTAACTTACTTACTAAAATTTCACTCCCAACTATTTAGTTTCTGAAATGGAATAAATATACTTTCCGAAGAAAATATTGAGAATCATTTCGTCGTCAGGGAAGACTATTCTCAGCTAAGTATCCAGGCAAAGCGAGGACTCTGGAAAATTATACAAAAATAATTCAGTGGATAGAAAATAACAAAGCGTGAACTGAACTCCTAGCCATAGATAAAATCACTGCCTCCGCGTCGGTGGCACATTCAAAAAGAATCAATCACGTGACATCAAGGTCAATCAGTGGAAAGTGGTTTGTTAATAAGACAGCGGCCTGCCTGCCACCATAGCAGCAGTCTTGGCCAATATTGCTCGACAAATAATTTAGAGATAATTACAAAGAATTAATATCTAGTAACATATATATATATAGATGCATATCAATGCTAGCAAATATATAGGTTTTGTCTTAGTAACTTTGTGGTTCAATGCATGGGGTTGCAGAACAATAATATGAGAGACGTAAAATAAGAAAATTATAAAATTAACTTACTTACTAAAATTTCACTCCCAACTATTTAATTTCTGAAATGGAATAAATATACTTTCCGAAGAAAATATTGAGAATCATTTCGTCGTCAGGGAAGACTTTTCTCAGCTAAGTATCCAGGCAAAGCGAGGACTCTGGAAACTTATACAAAAATAATTCAGTGGATAGAAAATAGCAAAGCGTGGACTGAACTCCTAGCCATTGAGAAAATCACTGCCTCTGCGCCGGTGGCACATTCAAAAAGAATCAATCACGTGACATCGAGGTCAATCAGTGGAAAGTGGTTTGTTAATAAGACAGCGGCCTGCCTGTCATCATAGCAGAAGTCTTGGCCAATATTGCTCGACAAATAGTTTGGAGATAATCATAAAGAATTAATATCTAGTAACATATATATACATACAGATGCATATCAATGCTAGCAAATATATAGGTTTTGACTTAGTAACTTTGTGGTTCAATGCATGGGGTTGCAGAACAATAATATGAGAGACGTAAAATAAGAAAATTATAAAATTAACTTACTTATTAAAATTTCACTCCCAACTATTTAGTTTCTGAAATGGAATAAATATACTTTCCGAAGAAAATATTGAGAATCATGTCGTCGTCAGGGAAGACTATTCTCAGCGAAGTATCCAGGCAAAGCGAGGACTCTGGAAACTTATACAAAAATAATTCAGTGGATAGAAAATTGCAAAGTGTGGACTGAATTCCTAGGCCATTGAGAAAATCACTGGCTCCGCGTCGGTGGCAAATACAAAAAGAATCAATCACGTGACATCAAGGTCAATCAGTGGAAAGTGGTTTGTTAATAAGACAGCGGCCTGCCTGCCACCATAGCAGCAGTCTTGGCCAATATTGCTCGACAAATAATTTAGAGATAATTACAAAGAATTAATATCTAGTAACATATATATATATAGATGCATATCAATGCTAGCAAATATATAGGTTTTGTCTTAGTAACTTTGTGGTTCAATGCATGGGGTTGCAGAACAATAATATGAGAGACGTAAAATAAGAAAATTATAAAATTAACTTACTTACTAAAATTTCACTCCCAACTATTTAATTTCTGAAATGGAATAAATATACTTTCCGAAGAAAATATTGAGAATCATTTCGTCGTCAGGGAAGACTATTCTCAGCTAAGTATCTAGGCAAAGCGAGGACTCAGGAAACTTATACAAAAATAATTCAGTGGATAGAAAATAGCAAAGCGTGGACTGAACTCCTAGCCATTCAGAAAATCACTGCCTCTGCGCCGGTGGCACATTCAAAAAGAATCAATCACGTGACATCGAGGTCAATCAGTGGAAAGTGGTTTGTTAATAAGACAGCGGCCTGCCTGCCATCATAGCCGCAATCTTGGCCAATATTGCTCGACAAATAGTTTGGAGATAATCATAAAGAATTAATATCTAGTAACATATATATACATACAGATGCATATCAATGCTAGCAAATATATAGGTTTTGTCTTAGTAACTTTGTGGTTCAATGCATGGGTTGCAGAACAATAATATGAGAGACGTAAAATAAGAAAATTATAAAAATTAACTTACTTACTAAAATTTCACTCACAACTATTTAGTTTCTGAAATGGAATATATATACTTTCCGAAGAAAATATTGAGAATCATGTCGTCGTCAGGCATGACTATTCTCAGCTAAGTATCCAGGCAAAGCGAGGACTCAGGAAACTTATACAATAATAATTCAGTGGATTGAAAATAGCAAAGCGTGGACTGAACTCCTAGCTATTGAGAAAATAACTGCCTCTGCGTCGGTGGCACATTCAAAAAGAATCAATCACGTTACATCGAGGTCAATCAGTGGAAAGTGGTTTGTTAATAAGACAGCGGCCTGCCTGCAATCATAGCAGCAGTCTTGGCCAATATTGCTAGACAAATAATTTGGAGATAATTATAAAGAATTAATATCTAGTAACATATATATACATACAGATGCATATCAATGCTAGCAAATATATAGGTTTTGTCTTAGTAGCTTTGTGGTTCAATGCATGGGGTTGTAGAACAATAATATGAGAGACGTAAAATAAGAAAATTATAAAATTAACTTACTTACTAAAATTTCACTCCCAACTATTTAGTTTCTGAAATGGAATAAATATACTTTCCGAAGAAAATATTGAGAATCATTTCGTCGTCAGGGAAGACTATTCTCAGCTAAGTATCCAGGCAAAGCGAGGACTCTGGAAAATTATACAAAAATAATTCAGTGGATAGAAAATAACAAAGCGTGAACTGAACTCCTAGCCATAGATAAAATCACTGCCTCCGCGTCGGTGGCACATTCAAAAAGAATCAATCACGTGACATCAAGGTCAATCAGTGGAAAGTGGTTTGTTAATAAGACAGCGGCCTGCCTGCCACCATAGCAGCAGTCTTGGCCAATATTGCTCGACAAATAATTTAGAGATAATTACAAAGAATTAATATCTAGTAACATATATATATATAGATGCATATCAATGCTAGCAAATATATAGGTTTTGTCTTAGTAACTTTGTGGTTCAATGCATGGGGTTGCAGAACAATAATATGAGAGACGTAAAATAAGAAAATTATAAAATTAACTTACTTACTAAAATTTCACTCCCAACTATTTAATTTCTGAAATGGAATAAATATACTTTCCGAAGAAAATATTGAGAATCATTTCGTCGTCAGGGAAGACTTTTCTCAGCTAAGTATCCAGGCAAAGCGAGGACTCTGGAAACTTATACAAAAATAATTCAGTGGATAGAAAATAGCAAAGCGTGGACTGAACTCCTAGCCATTGAGAAAATCACTGCCTCTGCGCCGGTGGCACATTCAAAAAGAATCAATCACGTGACATCGAGGTCAATCAGTGGAAAGTGGTTTGTTAATAAGACAGCGGCCTGCCTGTCATCATAGCAGAAGTCTTGGCCAATATTGCTCGACAAATAGTTTGGAGATAATCATAAAGAATTAATATCTAGTAACATATATATACATACAGATGCATATCAATGCTAGCAAATATATAGGTTTTGACTTAGTAACTTTGTGGTTCAATGCATGGGGTTGCAGAACAATAATATGAGAGACGTAAAATAAGAAAATTATAAAATTAACTTACTTATTAAAATTTCACTCCCAACTATTTAGTTTCTGAAATGGAATAAATATACTTTCCGAAGAAAATATTGAGAATCATGTCGTCGTCAGGGAAGACTATTCTCAGCGAAGTATCCAGGCAAAGCGAGGACTCTGGAAACTTATACAAAAATAATTCAGTGGATAGAAAATTGCAAAGTGTGGACTGAATTCCTAGGCCATTGAGAAAATCACTGGCTCCGCGTCGGTGGCAAATACAAAAAGAATCAATCACGTGACATCAAGGTCAATCAGTGGAAAGTGGTTTGTTAATAAGACAGCGGCCTGCCTGCCACCATAGCAGCAGTCTTGGCCAAAATTGCTCGACAAATAATTTAGAGATAATTACAAAGAATTAATATCTAGTAACATATATATATATAGATGCATATCAATGCTAGCAAATATATAGGTTTTGTCTTAGTAACTTTGTGGTTCAATGCATGGGGTTGCAGAACAATAATATGAGAGACGTAAAATAAGAAAATTATAAAATTAACTTACTTACTAAAATTTCACTCCCAACTATTTAATTTCTGAAATGGAATAAATATACTTTCCGAAGAAAATATTGAGAATCATTTCGTCGTCAGGGAAGACTATTCTCAGCTAAGTATCTAGGCAAAGCGAGGACTCAGGAAACTTATACAAAAATAATTCAGTGGATAGAAAATAGCAAAGCGTGGACTGAACTCCTAGCCATTCAGAAAATCACTGCTCTGCGCCGGTGGCACATTCAAAAAGAATCAATCACGTGACATCGAGGTCAATCAGTGGAAAGTGGTTTGTTAATAAGACAGCGGCCTGCCTGCCATCATAGCCGCAATCTTGGCCAATATTGCTCGACAAATAGTTTGGAGATAATCATAAAGAATTAATATCTAGTAACATATATATACATACAGATGCATATCAATGCTAGCAAATATATAGGTTTTGTCTTAGTAACTTTGTGGTTCAATGCATGGGGTTGCAGAACAATAATATGAGAGACGTAAAATAAGAAAATTATAAAAATTAACTTACTTACTAAAATTTCACTCACAACTATTTAGTTTCTGAAATGGAATATATATACTTTCCGAAGAAAATATTGAGAATCATGTCGTCGTCAGGCAAGACTATTCTCAGCTAAGTATCCAGGCAAAGCGAGGACTCAGGAAACTTATACAAAAATAATTCAGTGGATTGAAAATAGCAAAGCGTGGACTGAACTCCTAGCTATTGAGAAAATAACTGCCTCTGCGTCGGTGGCACATTCAAAAAGAATCAATCACGTTACATCGAGGTCAATCAGTGGAAAGTGGTTTGTTAATAAGACAGCGGCCTGCCTGCAATCATAGCAGCAGTCTTGGCCAATATTGCTAGACAAATAATTTGGAGATAATTATAAAGAATTAATATCTAGTAACATATATATACATACAGATGCATATCAATGCTAGCAAATATATAGGTTTTGTCTTAGTAGCTTTGTGGGTCAATGCATGGGGTTGTAGAACAATAATATGAGAGACGTAAAATAAGAAAATTATAAAATTAACTTACTTACTAAAATTTCACTCCCAACTATTTAGTTTCTGAAATGGAATAAATATACTTTCCGAAGAAAATATTGAGAATCATTTCGTCGTCAGGGAAGACTATTCTCAGCTAAGTATCCAGGCAAAGCGAGGACTCTGGAAACTTATACAAAAATAATTCAGTGGATAGAAAATAACAAAGCGTGAACTGAACTCCTAGCCATAGAGAAAATCACTGCCTCTGCGTCGGTGGCACATTCAAAAAGAATCAATCACGTGACATCGAGGTCAATCAGTGGAAAGTGGTTTGTTAATAAGACAGCGGCCTGCCTGCCATCATAGCAGCAGTGTTGGCCAATATTGCTAGACAAATAATTTGGAGATAATTATCAAGAATTAATATCTAGTAACATATATATACATACAGATGCATATCAATGCTAGCAAATATATAGGTTTTGTCTTAGTAACTTTGTGGTTCAATGCATGGGGTTGCAGAACAATAATATGAGAGACGTAAAATAAGAAAATTATAAAATTAACTTACTTATTAAAATTTCACTCCCAACTATTTAGTTTCTGAAATGGAATAAATATACTTTCCGAAGAAAATATTGAGAATCATGTCGTCGTCAGGGAAGACTATTCTCAGCGAAGTATCCAGGCAAAGCGAGGACTCTGGAAACTTATACAAAAATAATTCAGTGGATAGAAAATTGCAAAGTGTGGACTGAATTCCTAGGCCATTGAGAAAATCACTGGCTCCGCGTCGGTGGCAAATACAAAAAGAATCAATCACGTGACATCAAGGTCAATTAGTGGAAAGTGGTTTGTTAATAAGACAGCGGCCTGCCTGCCACCATAGCAGCAGTCTTGGCCAATATTGCTCGACAAATAATTTAGAGATAATTACAAAGAATTAATATCTAGTAACATATATATATATAGATGCATATCAATGCTAGCAAATATATAGGTTTTGTCTTAGTAACTTTGTGGTTCAATGCATGGGGTTGCAGAACAATAATATGAGAGACGTAAAATAAGAAAATTATAAAATTAACTTACTTACTAAAATTTCAATCCCAACTATTTAATTTCTGAAATGGAATAAATATACTTTTTGGAAGAAAATATTGAGAATCATTTCGTCGTCAGGGAAGACTATTCTCAGCTAAGTATCCAGACAAAGCGAGCAATCTGGAAACTTATACAAAAATAATTCAGTGGATAGAAAATAGCAAAGCGTGG
Source organism: Eledone cirrhosa (assembly GCA_964016885.1). Taxonomy (NCBI): domain Eukaryota; kingdom Metazoa; phylum Mollusca; class Cephalopoda; order Octopoda; family Eledonidae; genus Eledone; species Eledone cirrhosa. The sequence continues at coordinate 18,448,666 of OZ024749.1, read as the reverse complement.
ACTGAACTCCTAGCCATTGAGAAAATTACTGCCTCTGCGCCGGTGGCACATTCAAAAAGAATCAATCACGTGACATCGAGGTCAATCAGTGGAAAGTGGTTTGAAAATAAGACAGCGGCCTGCCTGCCATCATAGCAGCAGTCTTGGCCAATATTGCTCGACAAATAGTTTGGAGGTAATCATAAAGAATTAATATCTAGTAACATATATATACATACAGATGCATATCAATGCTAGCAAATATATAGGTTTTGTCTTAGTAACTGTGTGGTTCAATGCATGGGGTTGTAGAACAATAATATGAGAGACGTAAAATAAGAAAATTATAAAATTAACTTACTTACTAAAATTTCACTCCCAACTAATTAGTTTCTGAAATGGAATAAATATACTTTACGAAGAAAATATTGAGAATCATTTCGTCTTCAGGGAAGACTATTCTCAGCTAAGTATCCAGGCAAAGCGAGGACTCTGGAAACTTATACAAAAATAATTCAGTGGATAGAAAATGGCAAAGCGTGGACTGAACTCCTAGCCATTGAGAAAATCACTGCCTCTGCGCCGGTGGCACATTCAAAAAGAATCAATCACGTGACATCGAGGTCAATCAGTGGAAAGTGGTTTGTTAATAAGACAGCGGCCTGCCTGCCATCATAGCAGCAGTCTTCGCCAATATTGCTCGACAAATAGTTTGGAGGTAATCATAAAGAATTAATATCTAGTAACATATATATACATACAGATGCATATCAATGCTAGCAAATATATAGGTTTTGTCTTAGTAACTGTGTGGTTCAATGCATGGGGTTGTAGAACAATAATATGAGAGACGTAAAATAAGAAAATTATAAAATTAACTTACTAAAATTTCACTCCCAACTAATTAGTTTCTGAAATGGAATAAATATACTTTACGAAGAAAATATTGAGAGTCATTTCGTCTTCAGGGAAGACTATTCTCAGCTAAGTATCCAGGCAAAGCGAGGACTCTGGAAACTTATACAAAAATAATTCAGTGGATAGAAAATAGCAAAGCGTGGACTGAACTCCTAGCCATTGAGAAAATCACTGCCTCTGCGTCGGTGGCACATTCAAAAAGAATCAATCACGTGACATCGAGGTCAATCAGTGGAAAGTGGTTTGTTAATAAGACAGCGGCCTGCCTGCCATCATAGCAGCAGTCTTGGCCAATATTGCTAGACAAATAATTTGAAGATAATTATAAAGAATTAATATCTAGTAACATATATATACATACAGATGCATATCAATGCTAGCAAATATATAGGTTTTGTCTTAGTAACTTTGTGGTTCAATGCATGGGGTTGCAGAACAATAATATGAGAGACGTAAAATAAGAAAATTATTAAATTAACTTGCTTACTAAAATTTCACTCCCAACTATTTAATTTCTGAAATGGAATAAATATACTTTCCGAAGAAAATATTGAGAATCATTTCGTCGTCAGGGAAGACTATTCTCAGCTAAGTATCCAGGCAAAGCGAGGACTCTGGAAACTTATACAAAAATAATTCAGTGGATAGAAAATAGCAAAGCTTGGACTGAACTCCTAGCCATTGAGAAATGAACTGCCTCTGCGTCGGTGGCACATTCAAAAAGAATCAATCACGTTACATCGAGGTCAATCAGTGGAAAGTGGTTTGTTAATAAGACAGCGGCCTGCCTGCAATCATAGCAGCAGTCTTGGCCAATATTGCTAGACAAATAATTTGGAGATAATTATAAAGAATTAATATCTAGTAACATATATATACATACAGATGCATATCAATGCTAGCAAATATATAGGTTTTCTCTTAGTAGCTTTGTGGTTCAATGCATGGGGTTGTAGAACAATAATATGAGACACGTAAAATAAGAAAATTATAAAATTAACTTACTTACTAAAATTTCACTCCCAACTAATTAGTTTCTGAAATGGAATAAATATACTTTCGGAAGAAAATATTGAGAATCATTTCGTCGTCAGGGAAGACTATTCTCAGCTAAGTATCCAGGCAAAGCGAGGACTCTGGAAACTTATACAAAAATAATTCAGTGGATAGAAAATAGCAAAGCATGGACTGAACTCCTAGCCATTGAGAAAATCACTGGCTCTGCGCTGGTGGCACATTCAAAAAGAATCAATCACGTGACATCGAGGTCAATCAGTGGAAAGTGGTTTGTTAATAAGACAGCGGCCTGCCTGCCATCATAGCAGCAGTCTTGGCCAATATTGCTCGACAAATAGTTTGGAGGTAATCATAAAGAATTAATATCTAGTAACATATATATACATACAGATGCATATCAATGCTAGCAAATATATAGGTTTTGTCTTAGTAACTGTGTGGTTCAATGCATGGGGTTGTAGAACAATAATATGAGAGACGTAAAATAAGAAAATTATAAAATTAACTTACTTACTAAAATTTCACTCCCAACTAATTAGTTTCTGAAATGGAATAAATATACTTTCCGAAGAAAATATATAGAATTATTTCGTCGTCAGGGAAAACTTTTCTCAGCTAAGTATCCAGGCAAAGCGAGGACTCTGGAAACTTATACAAAAATAATTTAGTGGATAGAAAATAGCAAAGCGTGGACTGAACTCCTAGCCATTGAGAAAATCACTGCCTCTGCGTCGGTGGCAAATTCAAAAAGAATCAATCACGTGACATCAAGGTCAATCAGTGGAAAGTGGTTTGTTAATAAGACAGCGGCCTGCCTGACATCATAGCAGCAGTTTTGGCCAATATTGCTAGACAAATAATTTGGAGATAATTATAAAGAATTAATATCTAGTAAGATATATATACATACAGATGCAAATCAATGCTAGCAAATATATAGGTTTTGTCTTAGTAACTTTGTGGTTCAATGCATGGGGTTGTAGAACAATAATATGAGAGACGTAAAATAAGAAAATTATTAAATTAACTTACTTACTAAAATTTCACTCCCAACTATTTAGTTTCTAAAATGGAATAAATATACTTTCCGAAGAAAATATTGAGAATCATTTCGTCGTCAGGGAAGACTATTCTCAGCTAAGTATCCAGGCAAAGCGAGGACTCTGGAAACTTATACAAAAATAATTCAGTGGATAGAAAATAGCAAAGCGTGAACTGAACTCCTAGCCATTGAGAAAATCACTGCCTCTGCGTCGGTGGCACATTCAAAAAGAATCAATCACGTGACATCGAGGTCAATCAGTGGAAAGGGGTTTGTTAATAAGACAGCGGCCTGCCTGCCATCATAGCAGCAGTGTTGGCCAATATTGCTACACAAATAATTTGGAGATAATTATAAAGAATTAATATCTAGTAACATATATATACATACAGATACATATCAATGCTAGCAAATATATAGGTTTTGTCTTAGTAACTTTGTGGTTCAATGCATGGGGTTGTAGAACAATAATATGAGAGACGTAAAATAAGAAAATTATAAAATTAACTTACTTACTAAAATTTCACTCCCAACTATTTAATTTCTGAAATGGAATAAATATACTTTCCGAAGAAAATATTGAGAATCATTTCGTCGTCAGGGAAGACTATTCTCAGCTAAGTATCCAGGCAAAGCGAGGACTCAGGAAACTTATACAAAAATAATTCAGTGGATAGAAAATAGCAAAGCGTGGACTGAACTCCTAGCCATTGAGAAAATCACTGCCTCTGCGTCGGTGGCACATTCAAAAAGAATCAATCACGTGACATCGAGGTCAATCAGTGGAAAGTGGTTTGTTAATAAGACAGCGGCCTGCCTGCCACCATAGCAGCAGTCTTCGCCAATATTGCTCGACAAATAATTTGGAGATAATTATAAAGAATTAATATCTAGTAACATATATATATATAGATGCATATCAATGCTAGCAAATATATAGGTTTTGTCTGAGTAACTTTGTGGTTCAATGCATGGGGTTGCAGAACAATAATATGAGAGACGTAAAATAAGAAAATTATAAAATTAACTTACTTACTAAAATTTCACTCCCAACTATTTAATTTCTGAAATGGAATAAATATACTTTCCGACGAAAATATTGAGAATCATTTCGTCGTCAGGCAAGACTATTCTCAGCTAAGTATCCAGGCAAAGCGAGGACTCTGGAAACTTATACAAAAATAATTCAGTGGATAGAAAATAGCAAAGCGTGGACTGAATTCCTAGCCATTGAGAAAATCACTGCCTCTGCGTCCATGGCAAATTCAAAAAGAATCAATCACGTGACATCAAGGTCAATCAGTGGAAAGTGGTTTGTTAATAAGACAGCGGCCTGCCTTACATCATAGCAGCAGTTTTGGCCAATATTGCTAGACAAATAATTTGGAGATAATTATAAAGAATTAATATCTAGTAACATATATATATATAGATGCATATCAATGCTAGCAAATATATAGGTTTTGTCTTAGTAACTTTGTGGTTCAATGCATGGGGTTGTAGAACAATAATATGAGATACGTAAAATAAGAAAATTATTAAATTAAGTTACTTACTAAAATTTCACTCCCAACTATTTAGTTTCTAAAATGGAATAAATATACTTTCCGAAGAAAATATTGAGAATCATTTCGTCGTCAGGGAAGACTATTCTCAGCTAAGTATCCAGGCAAAGCGAGGACTCTGGAAACTTATACAAAAATAATTCAGTGGATAGAAAATAGCAAAGCTTGGACTGAACTCCTAGCCATTGAGAAATGAACTGCCTCTGCGTCGGTGGCACATTCAAAAAGAATCAATCACGTTACATCGAGGTCAATCAGTGGAAAGTGGTTTGTTAATAAGACAGCGGCCTGCCTGCCATCATAGCAGCAGTCTTGGCCAATATTGCTAGACAAATATTTTGGAGGTAATCATAAAGAATTAATATCTAGTAACATATATATACATACAGATGCATATCAATGCTAGCAAATATATAGGTTTTGTCTTAGTAACTGTGTGGTTCAATGCATGGGGTTGTAGAACAATAATATGAGAGACGTAAAATAATAAAATTATAAAATTAACTTACTTACTAAAATTTCACTCCCAACTAATTTGTTTCTGAAATGGAATAAATATACTTTCCGAAGAAAATATTGAGAATCATTTCGTCGTCAGGGAAGACTTTTCTCAGCTAAGTATCCAGGCAAAGCGAGGACTCAGGAAACTTATACAAAAATAATTCAGTGGATAGAAAATAGCAAAGTGTGGACTGAATTCCTAGCCATTGAGAAAATCACTGCCTCTGCGTCGGTGGCACATTCAAAAAGAATCAATCACGTGACATCGAGGTCAATCAGTGCAAAGTGGTTTGTTAATAAGGCAGCGGCCTGCCTGCCATCATAGCAGCAGTGTTGGCCGATATTGCTAGACAAATAATTTGGAGATAATTATAAAGAATTAATATCTAGTAACATATATATACATACAGATACATATCAATGCTAGCAAATATATAGGTTTTGTCTTAGTAACTTTGTGGTTCAGTGCATGGGGTTGTAGAACAATAATATGAGAGACGTAAAATAAGAAAATTATAAAATTAACTTACTTACTAAAATTTCAATCCCAACTAATTAGTTTCTGAAATGGAATAAATATACTTTCCGAAGAAAATATTGAGAATCATTTCGTCTTCAGGGAAGACTATTCTCAGCTAAGTATCCAGGAAAAGCGAGTACTCTGGAATCTTATACAAAAATAATTCAGTGGATAGAAAATAGCAAAGCGTGGACTGAACTCCTAGCCATTGAGAAAATCACTGCCTCTGCGTCGGTGGCACATTCAAAAAGAATCAATCACGTGACATCGAGGTCAATCAGTGGAAAGTGGTTTGTTAATAAGACAGCGGCCTGCCTGCCACCATAGCAGCAGTCTTCGCCAATATTGCTCGACAAATAATTTGGAGATATTTATAAAGAATTAATATCTAGTAACATATATATACATACAGATGCATATCAATGCTAGCAAATATATAGGTTTTGTCTTAGTAACTTTGTGGTTCAATGCATGGGGTTGTAGAACAATAATATGAGAGACGTAAAATAAGAAAATTATAAAATTAACTTACTAAAATTTCACTCCCAACTAATTAATTTCTGAAATGGAATAAATATACTTTACGAAGAAAATATTGAGAATCATTTCGTCTTCATGGAAGACTATTCTCAGCTAAGTATCCAGGCAAAGCGAGGACTCTGGAAACTTATACAAAAATAATTCAGTGGATAGAAAATAGCAAAGCGTGGACTGAACTCCCAGCCATCGAGAAAATCACTGCCTCTGCGTCGGTGGCACATTCAAAAAGAATCAATCACGTGACATCGAGGTCAATCAGTGGAAAGTGGTTTGTTAATAAGACAGCGGCCTGCCTGCCATCATAGCAGCAGTCTTGGCCAATATTGCTCGACAAATAGTTTGGAGGTAATCATAAAGAATTAATATCTAGTAACATATATATACATACAGATGCATATCAATGCTAGCAAATATATAGGTTTTGTCTTAGTAACTGTGTGGTTCAATGCATGGGGTTGTAGAACAATAATATGAGAGACGTAAAATAATAAAATTATAAAATTAACTTACTTACTAAAATTTCACTCCCAACTAATTAGTTTCTGAAATGGAATAAATATACTTTACGAAGAAAATATAGAGATTCATTTCGTCTTCAGGGAAGACTATTCTCAGCTAAGTATCCAGGAAAAGCGAGGACTCTGGAAACTTATACAAAAATAATTCAGTGGATAGAAAATAGCAAAGCGTGGACTGAACTCCTAGCCATTGAGAAAATCACTGCCTCTGCGTCGGTGGCACATTCAAAAAGAATCAATCACGTGACATCGAGGTCAATCAGTGGAAAGTGGTTTGTTAAGAAGACAGCGGCCTGCCTGCCACCATAGCAGCAGTCTTCGCCAATATTGCTCGACAAATAATTTGGAGATAATTATAAAGAATTAATATCTAGTAACATATATATATATATAGATGCATATCAATGCTAGCAAATATATAGGTTTTGTCTGAGTAACTTTGTGGTTCAATGCATGGGGTTGCAGAACAATAATATGAGAGACGTAAAATAAGAAAATTATAAAATTAACTTACTTACTAAAATTTCACTCCCAACTATTTAATTTCTGAAATGGAATAAATATACTTTCCGAAGAAAATATTGAGAATCATTTCGTCGTCAGGGAAGACTATTCTCAGCTAAGTATCCAGGCAAAGCGAGGACTCAGGAAACTTATACAAAAATAATTCAGTGGATAGAAAATAGCAAAGCGTGGACTGAACTCCTAGCCATTAAGAAAATCACTGCCTCTGCGTCGGTGGCACATTCAAAAAGAATCAATCACGTGACATCGAGGTCAATCAGTGGAAAGTGCTTTGTTAATAAGACAGCGGCCTGCCTGCCATCATCGCAGCAATCTTGGCCAATATTGCTCGACAAATAGTTTGGAGATAATCATAAAGAATTAATATCTAGTAACATATATATACATACAGATGCATATCAATGCTAGCAAATATATAGGTTTTGTTATAGTAACTTTGTGGTTCAATGCATGGGGTTGCAGAACAATAATATGAGAGACGTAAAACAAGAAAATTATAAAATTAACTTACTTACTAAAATTTCACTCCCAACTATTTAATTTCTGAAATGGAATAAATATACTTTCCGAAGAAAATATTGAGAATCATTTCGTCGTCAGGGAAGACTATTCTCAGCTAAGTATCCAGGCAAAGCGAGGACTCAGGAAACTTATACAAAAATAATTCAGTGGATAGAAAATAGCAAAGCGTGGACTGAACTCCTAGCCATTGAGAAAATCACTGCCTCTGCGTCGGTGGCACATTCAAAAAGAATCAATCACGTGACATCGAGGTCAATCAGTGGAAAGTGGTTTGTTAATAAGACAGCGGCCTGCCTGCCACCATAGCAGCAGTCTTCGCCAATATTGCTCGACAAATAATTTGGAGATAATTATAAAGAATTAATATCTAGTAACATATATATATATAGATGCATATCAATGCTAGCAAATATATAGGTTTTGTCTGAGTAACTTTGTGGTTCAATGCATGGGGTTGCAGAACAATAATATGAGAGACGTAAAATAAGAAAATTATAAAATTAACTTACTTACTAAAATTTCACTCCCAACTATTTAATTTCTGAAATGGAATAAATATACTTTCCGACGAAAATATTGAGAATCATTTCGTCGTCAGGCAAGACTATTCTCAGCTAAGTATCCAGGCAAAGCGAGGACTCTGGAAACTTATACAAAAATAATTCAGTGGATAGAAAATAGCAAAGCGTGGACTGAATTCCTAGCCATTGAGAAAATCACTGCCTCTGCGTCCATGGCAAATTCAAAAAGAATCAATCACGTGACATCAAGGTCAATCAGTGGAAAGTGGTTTGTTAATAAGACAGCGGCCTGCCTTACATCATAGCAGCAGTTTTGGCCAATATTGCTAGACAAATAATTTGGAGATAATTATAAAGAATTAATATCTAGTAACATATATATATATAGATGCATATCAATGCTAGCAAATATATAGGTTTTGTCTTAGTAACTTTGTGGTTCAATGCATGGGGTTGTAGAACAATAATATGAGATACGTAAAATAAGAAAATTATTAAATTAAGTTACTTACTAAAATTTCACTCCCAACTATTTAGTTTCTAAAATGGAATAAATATACTTTCCGAAGAAAATATTGAGAATCATTTCGTCGTCAGGGAAGACTATTCTCAGCTAAGTATCCAGGCAAAGCGAGGACTCTGGAAACTTATACAAAAATAATTCAGTGGATAGAAAATAGCAAAGCTTGGACTGAACTCCTAGCCATTGAGAAATGAACTGCCTCTGCGTCGGTGGCACATTCAAAAAGAATCAATCACGTTACATCGAGGTCAATCAGTGGAAAGTGGTTTGTTAATAAGACAGCGGCCTGCCTGCCATCATAGCAGCAGTCTTGGCCAATATTGCTAGACAAATATTTTGGAGGTAATCATAAAGAATTAATATCTAGTAACATATATATACATACAGATGCATATCAATGCTAGCAAATATATAGGTTTTGTCTTAGTAACTGTGTGGTTCAATGCATGGGGTTGTAGAACAATAATATGAGAGACGTAAAATAATAAAATTATAAAATTAACTTACTTACTAAAATTTCACTCCCAACTAATTTGTTTCTGAAATGGAATAAATATACTTTCCGAAGAAAATATTGAGAATCATTTCGTCGTCAGGGAAGACTTTTCTCAGCTAAGTATCCAGGCAAAGCGAGGACTCAGGAAACTTATACAAAAATAATTCAGTGGATAGAAAATAGCAAAGTGTGGACTGAATTCCTAGCCATTGAGAAAATCACTGCCTCTGCGTCGGTGGCACATTCAAAAAGAATCAATCACGTGACATCGAGGTCAATCAGTGCAAAGTGGTTTGTTAATAAGGCAGCGGCCTGCCTGCCATCATAGCAGCAGTGTTGGCCGATATTGCTAGACAAATAATTTGGAGATAATTATAAAGAATTAATATCTAGTAACATATATATACATACAGATACATATCAATGCTAGCAAATATATAGGTTTTGTCTTAGTAACTTTGTGGTTCAGTGCATGGGGTTGTAGAACAATAATATGAGAGACGTAAAATAAGAAAATTATAAAATTAACTTACTTACTAAAATTTCAATCCCAACTAATTAGTTTCTGAAATGGAATAAATATACTTTCCGAAGAAAATATTGAGAATCATTTCGTCTTCAGGGAAGACTATTCTCAGCTAAGTATCCAGGAAAAGCGAGTACTCTGGAATCTTATACAAAAATAATTCAGTGGATAGAAAATAGCAAAGCGTGGACTGAACTCCTAGCCATTGAGAAAATCACTGCCTCTGCGTCGGTGGCACATTCAAAAAGAATCAATCACGTGACATCGAGGTCAATCAGTGGAAAGTGGTTTGTTAATAAGACAGCGGCCTGCCTGCCACCATAGCAGCAGTCTTCGCCAATATTGCTCGACAAATAATTTGGAGATATTTATAAAGAATTAATATCTAGTAACATATATATACATACAGATGCATATCAATGCTAGCAAATATATAGGTTTTGTCTTAGTAACTTTGTGGTTCAATGCATGGGGTTGTAGAACAATAATATGAGAGACGTAAAATAAGAAAATTATAAAATTAACTTACTAAAATTTCACTCCCAACTAATTAATTTCTGAAATGGAATAAATATACTTTACGAAGAAAATATTGAGAATCATTTCGTCTTCATGGAAGACTATTCTCAGCTAAGTATCCAGGCAAAGCGAGGACTCTGGAAACTTATACAAAAATAATTCAGTGGATAGAAAATAGCAAAGCGTGGACTGAACTCCTAGCCATCGAGAAAATCACTGCCTCTGCGTCGGTGGCACATTCAAAAAGAATCAATCACGTGACATCGAGGTCAATCAGTGGAAAGTGGTTTGTTAATAAGACAGCGGCCTGCCTGCCATCATAGCAGCAGTCTTGGCCAATATTGCTCGACAAATAGTTTGGAGGTAATCATAAAGAATTAATATCTAGTAACATATATATACATACAGATGCATATCAATGCTAGCAAATATATAGGTTTTGTCTTAGTAACTGTGTGGTTCAATGCATGGGGTTGTAGAACAATAATATGAGAGACGTAAAATAATAAAATTATAAAATTAACTTACTTACTAAAATTTCACTCCCAACTAATTAGTTTCTGAAATGGAATAAATATACTTTCCGAAGAAAATATTGAGAATCATTTCGTCGTCAGGGAAGACTTTTCTCAGCAAAGTATCCAGGCAAAGCGAGGACTCTGGAAACTTATACAAAAATAATTCAGTGGATAGAAAATAGCAAAGCTTGGACTGAACTCCTAGCCATTGAGAAATGAACTGCCTCTGCGTCGGTGGCACATTCAAAAAGAATCAATCACGTGACATCGAGGTCAATCAGTGGAAAGGGGTTTGTTAATACGACAGCGGCCTGCCTGCCATCATAGCAGCAGTGTTGGCCAATATTGCTACACAAATAATTTGGAGATAATTATAAAGAATTAATATCTAGTAACATATATATACATACAGATACATATCAATGCTAGCAAATATATAGGTTTTGTCTGAGTAACTTTGTGGTTCAATGCATGGGGTTGTAGAACAATAATATGAGAGACGTAAAATAAGAAAATTATAAAATTAACTTACTAAAATTTCACTCCCAACTAATTAGTTTCTGAAATGGAATAAATATACTTTACGAAGAAAATATAGAGATTCATTTCGTCTTCAGGGAAGACTATTCTCAGCTAAGTATCCAGGAAAAGCGAGGACTCTGGAAACTTATACAAAAATAATTCAGTGGATAGAAAATAGCAAAGCGTGGACTGAACTCCTAGCCATTGAGAAAATCACTGCCTCTGCGTCGGTGGCACATTCAAAAAGAATCAATCACGTGACATCGAGGTCAATCAGTGGAAAGTGGTTTGTTAAGAAGACAGCGGCCTGCCTGCCACCATAGCAGCAGTCTTCGCCAATATTGCTCGACAAATAATTTGGAGATAATTATAAAGAATTAATATCTAGTAACATATATATATATATAGATGCATATCAATGCTAGCAAATATATAGGTTTTGTCTGAGTAACTTTGTGGTTCAATGCATGGGGTTGCAGAACAATAATATGAGAGACGTAAAATAAGAAAATTATAAAATTAACTTACTTACTAAAATTTCACTCCCAACTATTTAATTTCTGAAATGGAATAAATATACTTTCCGAAGAAAATATTGAGAATCATTTCGTCGTCAGGGAAGACTATTCTCAGCTAAGTATCCAGGCAAAGCGAGGACTCAGGAAACTTATACAAAAATAATTCAGTGGATAGAAAATAGCAAAGCGTGGACTGAACTCCTAGCCATTAAGAAAATCACTGCCTCTGCGTCGGTGGCACATTCAAAAAGAATCAATCACGTGACATCGAGGTCAATCAGTGGAAAGTGCTTTGTTAATAAGACAGCGGCCTGCCTGCCATCATCGCAGCAATCTTGGCCAATATTGCTCGACAAATAGTTTGGAGATAATCATAAAGAATTAATATCTAGTAACATATATATACATACAGATGCATATCAATGCTAGCAAATATATAGGTTTTGTTATAGTAACTTTGTGGTTCAATGCATGGGGTTGCAGAACAATAATATGAGAGACGTAAAATAAGAAAATTATAAAATTAACTTACTTACTAAAATTTCACTCCCAACTATTTAGTTTCTGAAATGGAATAAATATACTTTCCGAAGAAAATATTGAGAAACATGTCGTCGTCAGGCAAGACTATTCTCAGCTAAGTATCCAGGCAAAGCGAGGACTCAGGAAACTTATACAAAAATAATTCAGTGGATAGAAAATAGCAAAGCGTGGACTGAATTCCTAGCCATTGAGAAAATCACTGCCTCTGCGTCGGTGGCAAATTCAAAAAGAATCAATCACGTGACATCAAGGTCAATCAGTGGAAAGTGGTTTCTTAATAAGACAACGGCCTGCCTGCCATCATAGCAGCAGTTTTGGCCAATATTGCTAGACAAATAATTTGGAGATAATTATAAAGAATTAATATCTAGTAAGATATATATACATACAGATGCATATCAATGCTAGCAAATATATAGGTTTTGTCTTAGTAACTTTGTGGTTCAATGCATGGGGTTGTAGAACAATAATATGAGAGACGTAAAATAAGAAAATTATTAAATTAAGTTACTTACTAAAATTTCACTCCCAACTATTTAGTTTCTAAAATGGAATAAATATACTTTCCGAAGAAAATATTGAGAATCATTTCGTCGTCAGGGAAGACTATTCTCAGCTAAGTATCCAGGCAAAGCGAGGACTCTGGAAACTTATACAAAAATAATTCAGTGGATAGAAAATAGCAAAGCGTGGACTGAACTCCTAGCCATTGAGAAAATCACTGGCTCTGCGCCGGTGGCACATTCAAAAAGAATCAATCACGTGACATCGAGGTCAATCAGTGGAAAGTGGTTTGTTAATAAGACAGCGGCCTGCCTGCCATCATAGCAACAGTCTTGGCCAATATTGCTCGACAAATAGTTTGGAGGTAATCATAAAGAATTAATATCTAGTAACATATATATACATACAGATGCATATCAATGCTAGCAAATATAGAGGTTTTGTCTTAGTAACTGTGTGGTTCAATGCATGGGGTTGTAGAACAATAATATGAGAGACGTAAAATAAGAAAATTATAAAATTAACTTACTTACTAAAATTTCACTCCCAACTAATTAGTTTCTGAAATGGAATAAATATACTTTCCGAAGAAAATATTGAGAATCATTTCGTCGTCAGGGAAGACTTTTCTAAGCTAAGTATCCAGGCAAAGCGAGGACTCTGGAAACTTATACAAAAATAATTCAGTGGATACAAAATAGCAAAGCGTGGACTGAATTCCTAGCCATTGAGAAAATCACTGCCACTGCGTCGGTGGCAAATTCAAAAAGAATCAATCACGTGACATCAAGGTCAATCAGTGGAAAGTGGTTTGTTAATAAGACAGCGGCCTGCCTGCCATCATAGCAACAGTTTTGGCCAATATTGCTAGACAAATAATTTGGTGATAATTATAAAGAATTAATATCTAGTAACATATATATACATACAGATGCATATCAATGCTAGCAAATATATAGGTTTTGTCTTAGTAACTTTGTGGTTCAATGCATGAGGTTGTAGAACAATAATATGAGAGACGTAAAATAAGAAAATTATTAAATTAACTTACTTACTAAAATTTCACTGCCAACTATTTAGTTTCTAAAATGGAATCAATATACTTTCCGAAGAAAATATTGAGAATCATTTCGTCGTCAGGGAAGACTATTCTCAGCTAAGTATCCAGGCAAAGCGAGGACTCTGGAAACTTATACAAAAATAATTCAGTGGATAGAAAATAGCAAAGCGTGAACTGAACTCCTAGCCATTGAGAAAATCACTGCCTCTGCGTCGGTGGCACATTCAAAAAGAATCAATCACGTGACATCGAGGTCAATCAGTGGAAAGTGGTTTGCTAATAAGACAGCGGCCTGCCTGCAATCATAGCAGCAGTCTTGGCCAATATTGCTATACAAATAATTTGGAGATAATTATAAAGAATTAATATCTAGTAACATATATATACATACAGATGCATATCAATGCTAGCAAATATATAGGTTTTGTCTTAGTAGCTTTGTGGTTCAATGCATGGGGTTGTAGAACAATAATATGAGAGACGTAAAATAAGAAAATTATAAAATTAACTTACTTACTAAAATTTCACTCCCAACTAATTAGTTTCTGAAATGGAATAAATATACTTTCCGAAGAAAATATTGAGAATCATTTCGTCTTCAGGGAAAACTATTCTCAGCTAAGTATCCAGGCAAAGCGAGGACTCTGGAAACTTATACAAAAATAATTCAGTGGATAGAAAATAGCAAAGTGTGGACTAAATTCCTAGCCATTGAGAAAATCACTGCCTCCGTGTCGGTGGCAAATACCAAAAGAATCAATCACGTGACATCAAGGTCAATCAGTGGAAAGTGGTTTGTTAATAAGACAGCGGCCTGCCTGCCACCATAGCAACTGTCTTGGCCAATATTGCTCGACAAATAATTTGGAGATAATTATAAAGAATTAATATCTAGTAACATATATATACATACAGATGCATATCAATGCTAGCAAATATATAGGTTTTGTCTTAGTAACTTTGTGGTTCAATGCATGGGGTTGTAGAACAATAATATGAGAGACGTAAAACAAGAAAATTATAAAATTAACTTACTTACTAAAATTTCACTCCCAACTAATTAGTTTCTGAAATGGAATAAATATACTTTCCGAAGAAAATATTGAGAATCATTTTGTCTTCAGGGAAGACGATTCTCAGCTAAGTATCCAGGCAAAGCGAGTCCTATGGAAACTTATACAAAAATAATTCAGTGGATAGAAAATAGCAAAGCGTGGACTGAATTCCTAGCCATTGAGAAAATCACTGCCTCTGCGTCGGTGGCACATTCAAAAAGAATCAATCACGTGACATCGAGGTCAATCAGTGGAAAGTGGTTTGTTAATAAGACAGCGGCCTGCCTGCAATCATAGCAGCAGTCTTGGCCAATATTGCTAGACAAATAATTTGGAGATAATTATAAAGAATTAATATCTAGTAACATATATATATATAGATGCATATCAATGCTAGCAAATATATAGGTTTTGTCTTAGTAACTTTGTTGTTCAATGCATGGGGTTGCAGAACAATAATATGAGAGACGTATAATAAGAAAATTATAAAATTAACTTACTTACTAAAATTTCACTCCCAACTACTTAGTTTCTGAAATGGAATAAATATACTTTCCGAAGAAAGTATTGAGAATCATTTTGTCGTCAGGGAAGACTATTCTCAGCTAAGTATCCAGGCAAAGCGAGGACTCTGGAAACTTATACAAAAATAATTCAGTGGATAGAAAATAGCAAAGCGTGGACTGAATTCCTAGCCATTGAGAAAATCACTGCCTCTGCGTCGGTGGCAAATTCAAAAAGGATTAATCACGTGACATCGTGGTCAATCAGTGGAAAGTGGTTTGTTAATAAGACAGCGGCCTGCCTGCCATCATAGCAGCAGTCTTGGCCAATATTGCTCGACAAATAGTTTGGAAATAATTATAAAGAATTAATATCTAGTAACATATATATACATACAGATGCATATCAATGCTAGCAAATATATAGGTTTTGTCTTAGTAACTTTGTGGTTCAATGCATGGGGTTGCAGAACAATAATATGAGAGACGTAAAATAAGAAAATTATAAAATTAACTTACTTACTAAAATTTCACTCCCAACTAATTAGTTTCTGAAATGGAATAAATATACTTTCCGAAGAAAATATTGAGAATCATGTCGCCTTCAGGGAAAACTATTCTCAGCTAAGTATCCAGGCAAAGCGAGGACTCTGGAAACGTATACAAAAATAATTCAGTGGATAGAAAATAGCAAAGTGTGGACTAAATTCCTAGCCATTGAGAAAATCACTGCCTCCGTGTCGGTGGCAAATACCAAAAGAATCAATCACGTGACATCAAGGTCAATCAGTGGAAAGTGGTTTGTTAATAAGACAGCGGCCTGCCTGCCACCATAGCAGCTGTCTTGGCCAATATTGCTAGACAAATAATTTGGAGATAATTATAAAGAATTAATATCTAGTAACATATATATACATATAGATGCATATCAATGCTAGCAAATATATAGGTTTTGTGTTAATAACTTTGTGGTTCAATGCATGGGGTTGCAGAACGATAATATGAGAGACGTTAAATAAGAAAATTATAAAATTAACTTACTTACTAAAATTTCAATCCCAACTATTTAATTTCTGAAATGGAATAAATATACTTTCGGAAGAAAACATTGAGAATCATTTCGTCGTCAGGGAAGACTATTCTCAGCTAAGTATCCAGGCAAAGCGAGGACTCTGGTAACTTATACAAAAATAATTCAGTGGATAGAAAATAGCAAAGCGTGGACTGAACTCCTAGCCATTGAGAAAATCACTGCCTCTGCGCCGGTGGCACATTCAAAAAGAATCAATCACGTTACATCGAGGTCAATCAGTGGAAAGTGGTTTGTTAATAAGACAGCGGCCTGCCTGCAATCATAGCAAGCTGTTTTGGCCAATATTGCTAGACAAATAATTTGGAGATAATTATAAAGAATAAATATCTAGTAACATATATATACATACATATGCATATCAATGCTAGCAAATATATAGGTTTTGTCTTAATAGCTTTGTGGTTCAATGCATGGGGTTGTAGAACAATAATATGAGAGACGTAAAATGAGAAAATTATAAAATTAACTTACTTACTAAAATTTCTCTCCCAACTAATTAGTTTCTGACATGGAATAAATATACTTTCCGAAGAAAATATTGAGAATCGTGTCGTCGTCAGGGAAGACTATTCTCAGCTAAGTATCCAGGCAAAGCGAGGACTCTGGAAACTTATACAAAAATAATTCAGTGGATAGAAAATAGCAAAGTGTGCACTAAATTCCTAGCCATTGAGAAAATCACTGCCTCTGCGTTGGTGGCAAATTAAAAAAGAATCAATCACGAGACATCGAGGTCAATCAGTGGAAAGTGGTTTGTTAATAAGACAGCGGCCTGCCTGCCACCATAGCAGCAGTCTTGGCCAATATTGCTCGACAAATAATTTGGAGATAATTATAAAGAATTAATATCTAGTAACATATATATACATACAGATGCATATCAATGCTAGCAAATATATAGGTTTTGTCTTAGTAACTTTGTGGTTCAATGCATGGGGTTGCACAACAATAATATGAGAGACGTAAAATAAGAAAATTATGAAATTAACTTACTTACTAAAATTTCACTCCCAACTAATTAGTTTCTGAAATGGAATAAATATACTTTCGGAAGAAAATATTGAGAATCATTTCGTCGTCAGGGAAGACTATTCTCAGCTAAGTATCCAGGCAAAGCGAGGACTATGGAAACTTATACAAAAATAATTCAGTGGATAGAAAATAGCAAAGCGTGGACTGAACTCCTAGCCATTGAGAAAATCACTGCCTCTGCGCCGGTGGCACATTCAAAAAGAATCAATCACGTGACATCGAGGTCAATCAGTGGAAAGTGGTTTGTTAATAAGACAGCGGCCTGCCTGCCATCATAGCAGCAGTCTTGGCCAATATTGCTCGACAAATAGTTTGGAGATAATCATAAAGAATTAATATCTAGTAACATATATATACATACAGATGCATATCAATGCTAGCAAATATATAGGTTTTGTCTTAGTAACTGTGTGGTTCAATGCATGGGGTTGCAGAGCAATAATATGAGAGACGTAAAATAAGAAAATTATAAAATTAACTTACCTACTAAAATTTCACTCCCAACTAATTAGTTTCTGAAATGGAATAAATATACTTTCCGAAGAAAATATTGAGAATCATTTCGTCGTCAGGGAAGACTATTCTCAGCTAAGTATCCAGGCAAAGCGAGGACTCTGGAAACTTATACAAAAATAATTAAGTGGATAGAAAATAGCAAAGCGTGGACTAAACTCCTAGCCATTGAGAAAATCACTGCCTCTGCGTCGGTGGCAAATTCAAAAAGGATTAATCACGTGACATCGTGGTCAATCAGTGGAAAGTGGTTTGTTAATAAGACAGCGGCCTGCCTGCTATCATAGCAGCAGTCTTGGCCAATATTGCTCGACAAATAGTTTGGAGATAATTATAAAGAATTAATATCTAGTAACATATATATACATACAGATGCATATCAATACTAGCAAATATATAGGTTTTGTCTTAGTAACTTTGTGGTTCAATGCATGGGGTTGTAGAACAATAATATGAGAGACGTAAAATAAGAAAATTATAAAATTAACTTACTTACTAAAATTTCACTCCCAACTAATTCATTTCTGTAATGGAATAAATATACTTTCCGAAGAAAATATTGAGAATCATGTCGTCGTCAGGGAAGACTATTCTCAGCTAAGTATCCAGGCAAAGCGAGGACTCTGGAAACTTATACAAAAATAATTCAGTGTATAGAAAATAGCAAAGTGTGGACTGAATTCCTAGCCATTGAGAAAATCACTGCCTCTGCGTCGATCGCAAATTAAAAAAGAATCAATCACGTGACATCGAGGTCAATCAGTGGAAAGTGGTTTGTTAATAAGACAGCGGCCTGCCTGCCACCATAGCAGCAGTCTTGGCCAATATTGCTCGACAAATAATTTGGAGATAATTATAAAGAATTAATATCTAGTAACATATATATACATACAGATGCATATCAATGCTAGCAAATATATAGGTTTTGTCTTAGTAACTTTGTGGTTCGATGCATGGGGTTGCACAACAATAATATGAGAGACGTAAAATAAGAAAATTATAAAATTAACTTACCTACTAAAATTTCACTCCCAACTAATTAGTTTCTGAAATGGAATAAATATACTTTCCGAAGAAAATATTGAGAATCATTTCGTCGTCAGGGAAGACTTTTCTCAGCTAAGTATCCAGGCAAAGCGAGGACTCTGGAAACTTATACAAAAATAATTCGGTGGATAGAAAATAGCAAAGCATGGACTGAATTCCTAGCCATTGAGAAAATCACTGCCTCTGCGTCCATGGCAAATTCAAAAAGAATCAATCACGTGACAATCGAGGTCAATCAGTGGAAAGTGGTTTGTTAATAAGACAGCGGCCTGCCTGCCACCATAGCAGCAGTCTTGGCCAATATTGCTCGACAAATAATTTGGAGATAATTATAAAGAATTAATATCTAGTAACATATATATACATACAGATGCATATCAATGCTAGCAAATATATAGGTTTTGTCTTAGTAACTTTGTGGTTCAATGCATGGGGTTGTAGAACAATAATATGAGAGACGTAAAATAAGAAAATTATAAAATTAACTTACTAAAATTTCACTCCCAACTAATTAGTTTCTGAAATGGAATAAATATACTTTACGAAGAAAATATTGAGAATCATTTCGTCTTCAGGGAAGACTATTCTCGGCTAAGTATCCAGGCAATGCGAGGAAACTTATACAAAAATAATTAAGTGGATAGAAAATAGCAAAGCGTGAACTGAGCTCCTAGCCATTGAGAAAATCACTGCCTCTGCTTTGGTGGCACATTCAAAAAGAATCAATCACGTGACATCGAGGTCAATCAGTGGAAAGTGGTTTGTTAATAAGACAGCGGCCTGCCTGCCATCATAGCAACAGTCTTGGCCAATATTGCTCGACAAATAGTTTGGAGGTAATCATAAAGAATTAATATCTAGTAACATATATATACATACAGATGCATATCAATGCTAGCAAATATAGAGGTTTTGTCTTAGTAACTGTGTGGTTCAATGCATGGGGTTGTAGAACAATAATATGAGAGACGTAAAATAAGAAAATTATAAAATTAACTTACTTACTAAAATTTCACTCCCAACTAATTAGTTTCTGAAATGGAATAAATATACTTTCCGAAGAAAATATTGAGAATCATTTCGTCGTCAGGGAAGACTTTTCTAAGCTAAGTATCCAGGCAAAGCGAGGACTCTGGAAACTTATACAAAAATAATTCAGTGGATACAAAATAGCAAAGCGTGGACTGAATTCCTAGCCATTGAGAAAATCACTGCCACTGCGTCGGTGGCAAATTCAAAAAGAATCAATCACGTGACATCAAGGTCAATCAGTGGAAAGTGGTTTGTTAATAAGACAGCGGCCTGCCTGCCATCATAGCAACAGTTTTGGCCAATATTGCTAGACAAATAATTTGGTGATAATTATAAAGAATTAATATCTAGTAACATATATATACATACAGATGCATATCAATGCTAGCAAATATATAGGTTTTGTCTTAGTAACTTTGTGGTTCAATGCATGAGGTTGTAGAACAATAATATGAGAGACGTAAAATAAGAAAATTATTAAATTAACTTACTTACTAAAATTTCACTGCCAACTATTTAGTTTCTAAAATGGAATCAATATACTTTCCGAAGAAAATATTGAGAATCATTTCGTCGTCAGGGAAGACTATTCTCAGCTAAGTATCCAGGCAAAGCGAGGACTCTGGAAACTTATACAAAAATAATTCAGTGGATAGAAAATAGCAAAGCGTGAACTGAACTCCTAGCCATTGAGAAAATCACTGCCTCTGCGTCGGTGGCACATTCAAAAAGAATCAATCACGTGACATCGAGGTCAATCAGTGGAAAGTGGTTTGCTAATAAGACAGCGGCCTGCCTGCAATCATAGCAGCAGTCTTGGCCAATATTGCTATACAAATAATTTGGAGATAATTATAAAGAATTAATATCTAGTAACATATATATACATACAGATGCATATCAATGCTAGCAAATATATAGGTTTTGTCTTAGTAGCTTTGTGGTTCAATGCATGGGGTTGTAGAACAATAATATGAGAGACGTAAAATAAGAAAATTATAAAATTAACTTACTTACTAAAATTTCACTCCCAACTAATTAGTTTCTGAAATGGAATAAATATACTTTCCGAAGAAAATATTGAGAATCATTTCGTCTTCAGGGAAAACTATTCTCAGCTAAGTATCCAGGCAAAGCGAGGACTCTGGAAACTTATACAAAAATAATTCAGTGGATAGAAAATAGCAAAGTGTGGACTAAATTCCTAGCCATTGAGAAAATCACTGCCTCCGTGTCGGTGGCAAATACCAAAAGAATCAATCACGTGACATCAAGGTCAATCAGTGGAAAGTGGTTTGTTAATAAGACAGCGGCCTGCCTGCCACCATAGCAACTGTCTTGGCCAATATTGCTCGACAAATAATTTGGAGATAATTATAAAGAATTAATATCTAGTAACATATATATACATACAGATGCATATCAATGCTAGCAAATATATAGGTTTTGTCTTAGTAACTTTGTGGTTCAATGCATGGGGTTGTAGAACAATAATATGAGAGACGTAAAACAAGAAAATTATAAAATTAACTTACTTACTAAAATTTCACTCCCAACTAATTAGTTTCTGAAATGGAATAAATATACTTTCCGAAGAAAATATTGAGAATCATTTTGTCTTCAGGGAAGACGATTCTCAGCTAAGTATCCAGGCAAAGCGAGTCCTATGGAAACTTATACAAAAATAATTCAGTGGATAGAAAATAGCAAAGCGTGGACTGAATTCCTAGCCATTGAGAAAATCACTGCCTCTGCGTCGGTGGCACATTCAAAAAGAATCAATCACGTGACATCGAGGTCAATCAGTGGAAAGTGGTTTGTTAATAAGACAGCGGCCTGCCTGCAATCATAGCAGCAGTCTTGGCCAATATTGCTAGACAAATAATTTGGAGATAATTATAAAGAATTAATATCTAGTAACATATATATATATAGATGCATATCAATGCTAGCAAATATATAGGTTTTGTCTTAGTAACTTTGTTGTTCAATGCATGGGGTTGCAGAACAATAATATGAGAGACGTAAAATAAGAAAATTATAAAATTAACTTACTTACTAAAATTTCACTCCCAACTACTTAGTTTCTGAAATGGAATAAATATACTTTCCGAAGAAAGTATTGAGAATCATTTTGTCGTCAGGGAAGACTATTCTCAGCTAAGTATCCAGGCAAAGCGAGGACTCTGGAAACTTATACAAAAATAATTCAGTGGATAGAAAATAGCAAAGCGTGGACTGAATTCCTAGCCATTGAGAAAATCACTGCCTCTGCGTCGGTGGCAAATTCAAAAAGGATTAATCACGTGACATCGTGGTCAATCAGTGGAAAGTGGTTTGTTAATAAGACAGCGGCCTGCCTGCCATCATAGCAGCAGTCTTGGCCAATATTGCTCGACAAATAGTTTGGAAATAATTATAAAGAATTAATATCTAGTAACATATATATACATACAGATGCATATCAATGCTAGCAAATATATAGGTTTTGTCTTAGTAACTTTGTGGTTCAATGCATGGGGTTGCAGAACAATAATATGAGAGACGTAAAATAAGAAAATTATAAAATTAACTTACTTACTAAAATTTCACTCCCAACTAATTAGTTTCTGAAATGGAATAAATATACTTTCCGAAGAAAATATTGAGAATCATGTCGCCTTCAGGGAAAACTATTCTCAGCTAAGTATCCAGGCAAAGCGAGGACTCTGGAAACGTATACAAAAATAATTCAGTGGATAGAAAATAGCAAAGTGTGGACTAAATTCCTAGCCATTGAGAAAATCACTGCCTCCGTGTCGGTGGCAAATACCAAAAGAATCAATCACGTGACATCGAGGTCAATCAGTGGAAAGTGGTTTGTTAATAAGACAGCGGCCTGCCTGCCATCATAGCAGCAGTCTTGGCCAATATTGCTAGACAAATAACTTGGAGATAATTATAAAGAATTAATATCTAGTAACATATATATACATACAGATGCATATCAATGCTAGCAAATATATAGGTTTTGTCTTAGTAACTTTGTGGTTCAATGCATGGGGTTGCAGAACAATAATATAAGAGACGTAAAATAAGAAAATTATAAAATTAACTTACTTACTAAAATTTCACTCCCAAATATTTAGTTTCTGAAATGGAATAAATATACTTTCCCAAGAAAATATTGAGAATCATGTCGTCGTCAGGGAAGACTATTCTCAGCTAAGTATCCAGGCAAAGTGAGGACTCTGGAAACTTATACAAAAATAATTCAGTGGATAGAAAATAGCAAAGCGTGGACTGAACTCCTAACCATTGAGAAAATCACTTCTTCTGCGTCGATGGCACATTCACAAAGAATCAATCACGTTACATCGAGGTCAATCAGTGGAAAGTGGTTTGTTAATAAGACAGCGGCCTGCCTGCAATCATAGCAGCAGTCTTGGCCAATATTGCTAGACAAATCATTTGGAGATAATTATAAAGAATTAATATCAAGTAACATATATATACATACAGATGCATATCAATGCTAGCAAATATATAGGTTTTGTCTTAGTAACTTTGTGGTTCAATGCATGGGGTTGTAGAACAATAATATGAGAGACGTAAAACAAGAAAATTATAAAATTAACTTACTTACTAAAATTTCACTCCCAACTAATTTGTTTCTTAAATGGAATAAATATACTTTCCGAAGAAAATATTGAGAATCATTTTGTCTTCTGGGAAGACTATTCTCAGCTAAGTATCCAGGCAAAGCGAGGACTATGGAAACTTATACAAAAATAATTCAGTGGATAGAAAATAGCAAAGCGTGGACTGAATTCCTAGCCATTGAGAAAATCACTGCCTCTGCGTTGGTGGCAAATTCAAAAAGAATCAATCACGTGACATCAAGGTCAATCAGTGGAAAGTGGTTTGTTATTAAGACAGCGGCCTGCCTGCCATCATAGCAGCAGTTTTGGCCAATATTGCTAGACCAATAATTTGGAGATAATTATAAAGAATTAATATCTAGTAACATATATATACATACAGATTCATATCAATGCTAGCAAATATATAGGTTTTGTCTTAGTAACTTTGTGGTTCAATGCATGGGGTTGTAGAACAATAATATGAGAGACGTAAAATAAGAAAATTATAAAATTAACTTACTTACTAAAATTTCACTCCCAACTAATTAGTTTCTGTAATGGAATAAATATACTTTCCGATGAAAATATTGAGAATCATGTCGTCGTCAGGGAAGACTATTCTCAGCTAAGTATCCAGGCAAAGCGAGGACTCTGGAAACTTATACAAAAATAATTCAGTGTATAGAAAATAGCAAAGTGTGGACTGAATTCCTAGCCATTGAGAAAATCACTGCCTCCGCGTCGGTGGGAAATACAAAAAGAATCAATCACGTGACAATCGAGGTCAATCAGTGGAAAGTGGTTTGTTAATAAGACAGCGGCCTGCCTGCCACCATAGCAGCAGTCTTGGCCAATATTGCTCGACAAATAATTTGGAGATAATTATAAAGAATTAATATCTAGTAACATATATATACATACAGATGCATATCAATGCTAGCAAATATATAAGTTTTGTCTCAGTAGCTTTGTGGTTCAATGCATGGGGTTGTAGAACAATAATATGAGAGACGTAAAATAAGAAAATTATAAAATTAACATACTTACTAAAATTTCACACCCAACTGATTAGTTTCTGAAATGGAATAAATATATATTCCGAAGAAAATATTGAGAAGCATTTCGTCTTCAGGGAAGACTATTCTCAGCTAAGTATCCAGTCGAAGCGAGGACTCTGGAAACTTATACAAAAATAATTCAGTGGATAGAAAATAGCAAAGTGTGGACTGGATTCCTAGCCATTGTGAAAATCACTGCCTCCGCGTCGGTGGCAAATACAAAAAGAATCAATCACGTGACATCGAGGTCAATCAGTGGAAAGTGGTTTGTTAATAAGACAGCGGCCTGCCTGCCATCATAGCAGCAGTCTTGGCCAATATTGCTCGACAAATAGTTTGGAGATAATCATAAAGAATTAATATCTAGTAACATATACATACATACAGATGCATATCAATGCTAGCAAATATATAGGTTATGTCTTAGTAACTTTGTGGTTCAATGCATGGGGTTGCAGAACAATAATATGAGAGACGTAAAATAAGAAAATTATAAAATTAACTTACTTACTAAAATTTCACTCCCAACTATTTAGTTTTCTGAAATGGAATAAATATACTTTCCGAAGAAAATATTGAGAATCATGTCGTCGTCAGGGAAGACTATTCTCAGCTAAGTATCCAGGCAAAGCGAGGACTCTGGAAACTTATACAAAAATAATTCAGTGGATAGAAAATAGCAAAGCGTGAACTGAACTCCTAGCCATTGAGAAAATCACTGCCTCTGCGTCGGTGGCACATTCAAAAAGAATCAATCACGTGACATCGAGGTCAATCAGTGGAAAGTGGTTTGTTAATAAGACAGCGGCCTGCCTGCCATCATAGCAGCAGTCTTGGCCAATATTGCTCGACAAATAGTTTGGAGATAATCATAAAGAATTAATATCTAGTAACATATATATACATACAGATGCATATCAATGCTAGCAAATATATAGGTTTTGTCTTAGTAACTTTGTGGTTCAATGCATGGGGTTGCAGAACAATAATATGAAAGACGTAAAATAAGAAAATTATAAAATTAACTTACTTACTAAAATTTCACTCCCAACTATTTAATTTCTGAAATGGAATAAATATACTTTCCGAAGAAAATATTGAGAATCATTTCGTCGTCAGGGAAGACTATTCTCAGCTAAGTATCCAGGCAAAGCGAGGACTCTGGAAACATATACAAAAATAATTCAGTGGATAGAAAATAGCAAACGTGGACTGAACTCCTAGCCATTGAGAAAATCACTGCCTCTGCGCCGGTGGCACACTCAAAAAGAATCAATCACGTGACATCGAGGTCAATCAGTGGAAAGTGGTTTGTTAATAAGACAGCGGCCTGCCTGCAATCATAGCAGCAGTCTTGGCCAATATTGCTAGACAAATCATTTGGAGATAATTATAAAGAATTAATATCAAGTAACATATATATACATACAGATGCATATCAATGCTAGCAAATATATAGGTTTTGTCTTAGTAACTTTGTGGTTCAATGCATGGGGTTGTAGAACAATAATATGAGAGACGTAAAACAAGAAAATTATAAAATTAACTTACTTACTAAAATTTCACTCCCAACTAATTTGTTTCTTAAATGGAATAAATATACTTTCCGAAGAAAATATTGAGAATCATTTTGTCTTCTGGGAAGACTATTCTCAGCTAAGTATCCAGGCAAAGCGAGGACTATGGAAACTTATACAAAAATAATTCAGTGGATAGAAAATAGCAAAGTGTGGACTGAATTCCTAGCCATTGAGAAAATCACTGCCTCTGCGTTGGTGGCAAATTCAAAAAGAATCAATCACGTGACATCAAGGTCAATCAGTGGAAAGTGGTTTGTTATTAAGACAGCGGCCTGCCTGCCATCATAGCAGCAGTCTTGGCCAATATTGCTAGACAAATCATTTGGAGATAATTATAAAGAATTAATATCAAGTAACATATATATACATACAGATGCATATCAATGCTAGCAAATATATTGGTTTTGTCTTAGTAACTTTGTGGTTCAATGCATGGGGTTGTAGAACAATAATATGAGAGACGTAAAACAAGAAAATTATAAAATTAACTTACTTACTAAAATTTCACTCCCAACTAATTTGTTTCTTAAATGGAATAAATATACTTTCCGAAGAAAATATTGAGAATCATTTTGTCTTCTGGGAAGACTATTCTCAGCTAAGTATCCAGGCAAAGCGAGGACTATGGAAACTTATACAAAAATAATTCAGTGGATAGAAAATAGCAAAGTGTGGACTGGATTCCTAGCCATTGTGAAAATCACTGCCTCCGCGTCGGTGGCAAATACAAAAAGAATCAATCACGTGACATCGAGGTCAATCAGTGGAAAGTGGTTTGTTAATAAGACAGCGGCCTGCCTGCCATCATAGCAGCAGTCTTGGCCAATATTGCTCGACAAATAGTTTGGAGATAATCATAAAGAATTAATATCTAGTAACATATACATACATACAGATGCATATCAATGCTAGCAAATATATAGGTTATGTCTTAGTAACTTTGTGGTTCAATGCATGGGGTTGCAGAACAATAATATGAGAGACGTAAAATAAGAAAATTATAAAATTAACTTACTTACTAAAATTTCACTCCCAACTATTTAGTTTTCTGAAATGGAATAAATATACTTTCCGAAGAAAATATTGAGAATCATGTCGTCGTCAGGGAAGACTATTCTCAGCTAAGTATCCAGGCAAAGCGAGGACTCTGGAAACTTATACAAAAATAATTCAGTGGATAGAAAATAGCAAAGCGTGAACTGAACTCCTAGCCATTGAGAAAATCACTGCCTCTGCGTCGGTGGCACATTCAAAAAGAATCAATCACGTGACATCGAGGTCAATCAGTGGAAAGTGGTTTGTTAATAAGACAGCGGCCTGCCTGCCATCATAGCAGCAGTCTTGGCCAATATTGCTCGACAAATAGTTTGGAGATAATCATAAAGAATTAATATCTAGTAACATATATATACATACAGATGCATATCAATGCTAGCAAATATATAGGTTTTGTCTTAGTAACTTTGTGGTTCAATGCATGGGGTTGCAGAACAATAATATGAAAGACGTAAAATAAGAAAATTATAAAATTAACTTACTTACTAAAATTTCACTCCCAACTATTTAATTTCTGAAATGGAATAAATATACTTTCCGAAGAAAATATTGAGAATCATTTCGTCGTCAGGGAAGACTATTCTCAGCTAAGTATCCAGGCAAAGCGAGGACTCTGGAAACATATACAAAAATAATTCAGTGGATAGAAAATAGCAAACGTGGACTGAACTCCTAGCCATTGAGAAAATCACTGCCTCTGCGCCGGTGGCACACTCAAAAAGAATCAATCACGTGACATCGAGGTCAATCAGTGGAAAGTGGTTTGTTAATAAGACAGCGGCCTGCCTGCAATCATAGCAGCAGTCTTGGCCAATATTGCTAGACAAATCATTTGGAGATAATTATAAAGAATTAATATCAAGTAACATATATATACATACAGATGCATATCAATGCTAGCAAATATATAGGTTTTGTCTTAGTAACTTTGTGGTTCAATGCATGGGGTTGTAGAACAATAATATGAGAGACGTAAAACAAGAAAATTATAAAATTAACTTACTTACTAAAATTTCACTCCCAACTAATTTGTTTCTTAAATGGAATAAATATACTTTCCGAAGAAAATATTGAGAATCATTTTGTCTTCTGGGAAGACTATTCTCAGCTAAGTATCCAGGCAAAGCGAGGACTATGGAAACTTATACAAAAATAATTCAGTGGATAGAAAATAGCAAAGTGTGGACTGAATTCCTAGCCATTGAGAAAATCACTGCCTCTGCGTTGGTGGCAAATTCAAAAAGAATCAATCACGTGACATCAAGGTCAATCAGTGGAAAGTGGTTTGTTATTAAGACAGCGGCCTGCCTGCCATCATAGCAGCAGTCTTGGCCAATATTGCTAGACAAATCATTTGGAGATAATTATAAAGAATTAATATCAAGTAACATATATATACATACAGATGCATATCAATGCTAGCAAATATATTGGTTTTGTCTTAGTAACTTTGTGGTTCAATGCATGGGGTTGTAGAACAATAATATGAGAGACGTAAAACAAGAAAATTATAAAATTAACTTACTTACTAAAATTTCACTCCCAACTAATTTGTTTCTTAAATGGAATAAATATACTTTCCGAAGAAAATATTGAGAATCATTTTGTCTTCTGGGAAGACTATTCTCAGCTAAGTATCCAGGCAAAGCGAGGACTATGGAAACTTATACAAAAATAATTCAGTGGATAGAAAATAGCAAAGCGTGGACTGAATTCCTAGCCATTGAGAAAATCACTGCCTCTGCGTTGGTGGCAAATTCAAAAAGAATCAATCACGTGACATCAAGGTCAATCAGTGGAAAGTGGTTTGTTATTAAGACAGCGGCCTGCCTGCCATCATAGCAGCAGTTTTGGCCAATATTGCTAGACAAATAATTTGGAGATAATTATAAAGAATTAATATCTAGTAACATATATATACATACAGATGCATATCAATGCTAGCAAATATATAGGTTTTGTCTTAGTAACTTTGTGGTTCAATGCATGGGGTTGTAGAACAATAATATGAGAGACGTAAAATAAGAAAATTATAAAATTAACTTACTTACTAAAATTTCACTCCCAACTAATTAGTTTCTGTAATGGAATAAATATACTTTCCGATGAAAATATTGAGAATCATGTCGTCGTCAGGGAAGACTATTCTCAGCTAAGTATCCAGGCAAAGCGAGGACTCTGGAAACTTATACAAAAATAATTCAGTGTATAGAAAATAGCAAAGTGTGGACTGAATTCCTAGCCATTGAGAAAATCACTGCCTCCGCGTCGGTGGGAAATACAAAAAGAATCAATCACGTGACAATCGAGGTCAATCAGTGGAAAGTGGTTTGTTAATAAGACAGCGGCCTGCCTGCCACCATAGCAGCAGTCTTGGCCAATATTGCTCGACAAATAATTTGGAGATAATTATAAAGAATTAATATCTAGTAACATATATATACATACAGATGCATATCAATGCTAGCAAATATATAAGTTTTGTCTCAGTAGCTTTGTGGTTCAATGCATGGGGTTGTAGAACAATAATATGAGAGACGTAAAATAAGAAAATTATAAAATTAACTTACTTACTAAAATTTCACTCCCAGCTGATTAGTTTCTGAAATGGAATAAATATATATTCCGAAGAAAATATTGAGAAGCATTTCGTCTTCAGGGAAGACTATTCTCAGCTAAGTATCCAGTCGAAGCGAGGACTCTGGAAACTTATACAAAAATAATTCAGTGGATAGAAAATAGCAAAGTGTGGACTGGATTCCTAGCCATTGAGAAAATCACTGCCTCCGCGTCGGTGGCAAATACAAAAAGAATCAATCACGTGACATCAAGGTCAATCAGTGGAAAGTGGTTTGTTAATAAGACAGCGGCCTGCCACCATAGCGCCAGTCTTGGCCAATATTGCTCCACAAATAATTTGGAGATAATTATAAAGAATTAATATCTAGTAACATATATATACATACAGATGCATATCAATGCTAGCAAATATATAGGTTTTGTCTTAGTAACTTTGTGGTTCAATGCATGGGGTTGCAGAACAATAATATGAGAGACGTAAAATAAGAAAATTATAAAATTAACTTACTTACTAAAATTTCAATCCCAACTATTTAATTTCTGAAATGGAATAAATATACTTTCGGAAGAAAATATTGAGAATCATTTCGTCGTCAGGGAAGACTATTCTCAGCTAAGTATCCAGGCAAAGCGAGGACTCTGGAAACTTATACAAAAATAATTCAGTGGATAGAAAATAGCAAAGCGTGGACTGAACACCTAGCCATTGAGAAAATCACTGCCTCTGCGCCAGTGGCACATTCAAAAAGAATCAATCACGTGACATCGAGGTCAATCAGTGGAAAGTGGTTTGTTAATAAGACAGCGGCCTGCCTGCCATCATAGCAGCAGTCTTGGCCAATATTGCTAGACAAATAATTTGGAGATAATTATAAAGAATTAATATCTAGTAACATATATATAAATACAGATGCATATCAATGCTAGCAAATATATAGGTTTTGTCTTAGTAACTTTGTGGTTCAATGCATGGGGTTGCAGAACAATAATATGAGAGACGTAAAATAAGAACATTATAAAATTAACTTACTTACTAAAATTTCACTCCCAACTAATTAGTTTCTGAAATGGAATAAATATACTTTACGAAGAAAATATTGAGAATCATTTCGTCTTCAGGGAAGACTATACTCGGCTAAGTATCCAGGCAAAGCGAGGACTCTGGAAACTTATACAAAAATAATTCAGTGTATAGAAAATAGCAAAGTGTGGACTGAATTCCTAGCCATTGAGAAAATCACTGCCTCCGCGTCGGTGGGAAATACAAAAAGAATAAATCACGTGACAATCGAGGTCAATCAGTGGAAAGTGGTTTGTTAATAAGACAGCGGCCTGCCTGCCACCATAGCAGCAGTCTTGGCCAATATTGCTCGACAAATAATTTGGAGATAATTATAAAGAATTAATATCTAGTAACATATATATACATACAGATGCATATCAATGCTAGCAAATATATAGGTTTTGTCTTTGTAACTTTGTGGTTCAATGCATGGGGTTGTAGAACAATAATATGAGAGACGTAAAATAAGAAAATATTTTAATTAACTTACTTACTAAAATTTCACTCCCAACTATTTACTTTATGAAATGGAATAAATATACTTTTGGAAGAAATATTGAGAATCATTTCGTCGTCAGGGAAGACTATTCTCAGCTAAGTATCCAGGCAAAGCGAGGACTCTGGAAACTTATACAAAAATAATTCAGTGGATAGAAAATAGCAAAGCGTGGACTGAACTCCTAGCCATTGAGAAAATCACTGCCTCTGCGTCGGTGGCACATTCAAAAAGAATCAATCACGTGATAACGAGGTCAATCAGTGGAAAGTGGTTTGTTAATAAGACAGCGGCCTGCCTGCCATCATAGCAGCAGTCTTGGCCAATATTGCTAGACCTATAATTTGGAGATAATTATAAAGAATTAATATCTAGTAACATATATATAAATACAGATGCATATCAATGCTAGCAAATATATAGGTTTTGACTTAGTAACTTTGTGGTTCAATGCATGGGGTTGCAGAACAATAATATGAGAGACGTAAAATAAGAAAATTATAAAATTAACTTACTTACTAAAATTTCACTCCCAACTAATTAGTTTCTGAAATGGAATAAATATACTTACCGAAGAAAATATTGAGAATCATTTCGTCTTCAGGGAAGACTATTCTCAGCTAAGTATCCAGGCAAAGCGAGGACTCTGCAAACTTATACAAAAATAATTCAGTGGATAGAAAATAGCAAAGCGTGGACTGAACTCCTAGCCATTGAGAAAATCACTGCCTCTGCGTCGATGGCACATTAAAAAATAATCAATCACGTGACATCGAGGTCAATCAGTGGAAAGTGGTTTGTTAATAAGACAGCGGCCACCCTGCCATCATAGCAGCAGTCTTGGCCAATATTGCCAGACAAATAATTTGGAGATAATTATAAAGAATTAATATCTAGTAACATATATATACATACAGATGCATATCAATGCCAGCAAATATATAGGTTTTGTCTTAGTAACTTTATGGTTCAATGCATGGGGTTGCAGAACAATAATATGAGAGACGTAAAATAAGAAAATTATAAAATTAACTTACTTACTAAAATTTCACTCCCAACTAATTAGTTTCTGAAATGGAATAAATATACTTTCCGAAGAAAATATTGAGAATCATTTCGTCGTCAGAGAAGACTATTCTCAGCTAAGTATCCAGGCAAAGCGAGGACTCTGGAAAGTTACATAAAAATAATTCTGTGGATAGAAAATAGCAAAGCGTGGACTGAATACCTACCCATTGAGAAAATCACTGCCTCTGCGTCGGTGGCACATTCAAAAAGAATCAATCACGTGACATCGAGGTCAATCAGTGGAAAGTGGTTTGTTAATAAGACAGCGGCCACCCTGCCATCATAGCAGCAGTGTTGGCCAATATTGCTAGACGAATAATTTGGAGATAATTATAAATAATTAATATCTAGTAACATATATATACATACAGATGCATATCAATGCTAGCAGATATATAGGTTTTGTCTTAGTAACTTTGTGGTGCAATGCATGGGGTTGTAGAACAATAATATGAGAGACGTAAAATAAGAAAATTATAAAATTATCTTACTTTCTAAAATTTCACTCCCAACTAATTAGTTTCTGAAATGGAATAAATATACTTACCGAAGAAAATATTGAGAATCATTTCGTCTTCAGGGAAGACTATTCTCAGCTAAGTATCCAGGCAAATCGAGGAATCTGGAAACTTATATAAAAATAATTCAGTGGATAGAAAATAGCAAAGTGTGGACTGAATTCCTAGCCATTGAGAAAATCACTGCCTCCGCGTCGGTGGCAAATACAAAAAGAATCAATCACGTGACATCAAGGTCAATCAGTGGAGAGTGGTTTGTTAATAAGACAGCGGCCTGCCTGCCACCATAGCAGCAGTCTTGGCCAATATTGCTCGACAAATAATTTGGAGATAATTATAAAGAATTAATATCTAGTAACATATACATACATACGGATGCATATCAATGCTAGCAAATATATAGGTTTTGTCTTAGTAACTTTGTGGTTCAATGCATGGGGTTGCAGAACAATAATATGAGAAACGTAAAATAAGAAAAATATAAAATTAACTTACTTACTAATATTTCACTCCCAACTAATTAGTTTCTGAAATGGAATAAATATACTTTCCGAAGAAAATATTGAGAATCATTTCGTCTTCAGGGAAGACTATTCTCAGCTAAGTATCCAGACAAAGCGAGGACTCTGGAAACTTATACAAAAATAATTCAGTGGATAGAAAATAGCAAAGTGTGGACTGAATTCCTAGCCATTGAGAAAATCACTGCCTCCGCGTCGGTGGCAAATACAAAAAGAATCAATCACGTGACATCAAGGTCAATCAGTGGAAAGTGGTTTGTTAATAAGACAGCGGCCTGCCACCATAGCGGCAGTCTTGGCCAATATTGCTCCACAAATAATTTGGAGCTAATTATAAAGAATTAATATCTAGTAACATATATATACATACAGATGCATATCAATGCTAGCAAATATATAGGTTTTGTCTTAGTAACTTTGTGGTTCAATGCATGGGGTTGTAGAACAATAATATGAGAGACGTAAAATAAGAAAATTATAAAATTAACTTACTTACTAAAATTTCACTCCCAACTAATTAGTTTCTGAAATGGAATAAATATACTTACCGAAGAAAATATTGAAAATCATTTCGTCTTCAGGGAAGACTATTCTCAGCTAAGTATCCAGGCAAATCGAGGAATCTGGAAACTTATACAAAAATAATTCAGTGGATAGAAAATAGCAAAGTGTGGACTGAATTCCTAGCCATTGAGAAAATCACTGCCTCCGCGTCGTTGGCAAATACAAAAAGAATCAATCACGTGACATCAAGGTCAATCAGTGGAGAGTGGTTTGTTAATAAGACAGCGGCCTGCCTGCCACCATAGCAGCAGTCTTGGCCAATATTGCTCGACAAATAATTTGGAGATAATTATAAAGAATTAATATCTAGTAACATATACATACATACAGATGCATATCAATGCTAGCAAATATATAGGTTTTGTCTTAGTAACTTTGTGGTTCAATGCATGGGGTTGCAGAACAATAATATGAGAAACGTAAAATAAGAAAAATATAAAATTAACTTACTTACTAATATTTCACTCCCAACTAATTAGTTTCTGAAATGGAATAAATATACTTTCCGAAGAAAATATTGAGAATCATTTCGTCTTCAGGGAAGACTATTCTCAGCTAAGTATCCAGACAAAGCGAGGACTCTGGAAACTTATACAAAAATAATTCAGTGGATAGAAAATAGCAAAGTGTGGACTGAATTCCTAGCCATTGAGAAAATCACTGCCTCCGCGTCGGTGGTAAATACAAAAAGAATCAATCACGTGACATCAAGGTCAATCAGTGGAGAGTGGTTTGTTAATAAGACAGCGGCTTGCCTGCCACCATAGCAGCAGTCTTGGCCAATATTGCTCGACAAATAATTTGGAGATAATTATAAAGAATTAATATCTAGTAACATATATATATATACATACAGATGCATATCAATGCTAGCAAATATATAGGTTTTGTCTTAGTAACTTTGTGGTTCAATGCATGGGGTTGCAGAACAATAATATGAGAGACGTAAAATAACAAAATATTTTAATTAACTTACTTACTAAAATTTCACTCCCAACTAATTAGTTTCTGAAATGGAATAAATATACTTTCGGAAGAAATATTGAGAATCATTTCGTCGTCAGGGAAGACTATTCTCAGCTAAGTATCCAGGCAAAGCGAGGACTCTGGAAACTTATACAAAAATAATTCAGTGGATAGAAAATAGCAAAGCGTGGACTGAACTCCTAGCCATTGAGAAAATCACTGCCTCTGCGTCGGTGGCACATTCAAAAAGAATCAATCACGTGACATCGAGGTCAATCAGTGGAAAGTGGTTTGTTAATAAGACAGCGGCCTGCCTGCCATCATAGCAGCAGTTTTGGCCAATATTGCTAGACAAATAATTTGGAGATAATTATAAAGAATTAATATCTAGTAACATATATATACATACAGATGCATATCAATGCTAGCAAATATATAGGTTTTGTCTTAGTAACTTTGTGGTTCAATGCATGGGGTAGTAGAACAATAATATGAGAGACGTAAAATAAGAAAATTATAAAATTAACTTACTTACTAAAATTTCACTCCCAACTATTTAATTTATGAAATGGAATAAATATACTTTCGGAAGAAATATTGAGAATCATTTCGTCGTCAGGGAAGACTATTCTCAGCTAAGTATCCAGGCAAAGCGAGGACTCTGGAAACTTATACAAAAATAATTCAGTGGATAGAAAATAGCAAAGCGTGGACTGAACTCCTAGCCATTGAGAAAATCAGTGCCTCTGCGTCGGTGGCACATTCAAAAAGAATCAATCACGTGACATCGAGGTCAATCAGTGGAAGGTGGTTTGTTAATAAGACAGCGGCCTGCCTGCCATCATAGCAGCAGTCTTGGCCAATATTGCCAGACAAATAATTTGGAGATAATTATAAAGAATTAATATCTAGTAACATATATATACATACAGATGCATATCAATGCTAGCAAATATATAGGTTTTGTCTTAGTAACTTTGTGGTACAATGCACGGGGTTGTAGAACAATAATATGAGAGACGTAAAATAAGAAAATTATAAAATAAACTTACTTGCTAAAATTTCACTCCCAACTAATTAGTTTCTGTAATGGAATAAATATACTTTCCGAAGAAAATATTGAGAATCATGTCGTCGTCAGGGACGACTATTCTCAGCTAAGTATCCAGGCAAAGCGAGGACTCTGGAAACTTATACAAAAATAATTCAGTGTATAGAAAATAGCAAAGTGTGGACTGAATTCCTAGCCATTGAGAAAATCACTGCCTCCGCGTCGGTGAGAAATACAAAAAGAATCAATCACGTGACAATCGAGGTCAATCAGTGGAAAGTGGTTTGTTAATAAGACAGCGGCCTGCCTGCCACCATAGCAGCAGTCTTGGCCAATATTGCTCGACAAATAGTTTGGAGATAATCATAAAGAATTAATATCTAGTAACATATATATACATACAGATGCATATCAATGCTAGCAAATATATAGGTTTTGTCTTAGTAACTGTGCGGTTCAATGCATGGGGTTATAGAACAATAATATGAGAAACGTAAAATAAGAAAATTATAAAATTAACTTACTTACTAAAATTTCACTCCCAGCTAATTAGTTTCTGAAATGGAATAAATATACTTTACGAAGAAAATATTGAGAATCATTTCGTCGTCAGGGAAGACTTTTCCCAGCTAAGTATCCAGGCAAAGCGAGGACTCTGGAAACTTATACAAAAATAATTCAGTGGATAGAAAATAGCAAAGCCTGGACTGAATTCCTAGCCATTGAGAAAATCACTGCCTCTGCGTCGGTGGCAAATTCAAAAAGAATCAATCACGTGACATCAAGGTCAATCAGTGGAAAGTGGTTTGTTAATAAGACAGCGGCTAGCCTGCCATCATAGCAGCAGTTTTGGCCAATATTGCTAGACAAATAATTTGGAGATAATTATAAAGAATTAATATCTAGTAACATATATATACATACAGATGCATATCAATGCTAGCAAATATATAGGTTTTGTCTTAGTAACTTTGTGGTTCAATGCATGGGGTAGTAGAACAATAATATGAGAGACGTAAAATAAGAAAATTATAAAATTAACTTACTTACTAAAATTTCACTCCCAACTATTTAATATATGAAATGGAATAAATATACTTTCGGAAGAAAATATTGAGAATCATTTCGTCTTCAGGGAAGACTATTCTCAGCTAAGTATCCAGGCAAATCGAGGAATCTGGAAACTTATACAAAAATAATTCAGTGGATAGAAAATAGCAAAGTGTGGACTGAATTCCTAGCCATTGAGAAAATCACTGCCTCCGCGTCGGTGGCAAATACAAAAAGAATCAATCACGTGACATCAAGGTCAATCACTGGAGAGTGGTTTGTTAATAAGACAGCGGCTTGCCTGCCACCATAATAGCAGTCTTGGCCAATATTGCTCGACAAATAATTTGGAGATAATTATAAAGAATTAATATCTAGTAACATATATATATACATACAGATGCATATCAATGCTAGCAAATATATAGGTTTTGTCTTAGTAACTTTGTGGTTCAATGCATGGGGTTGCAGAACAATAATATGAGAGACGTAAAATAAGAAAATATTTTAATTAACTTACTTACTAAAATTTCACTCCCAACTAATTAGTTTCTGAAATGGAATAAATATACTTTCGGAAGAAATATTGAGAATCATTTCGTCGTCAGGGAAGACTATTCTCAGCTAAGTATCCAGGCAAAGCGAGGATTCTGGAAACTTATACAAAAATAATTCAGTGGATAGAAAATAGCAAAGCGTGGACTGAACTCCTAGCCATTGAGAAAATCACTGCCTCTGCGTCGGTGGCACATTCAAAAAGAATCAATCACGTGACATCGAGGTCAATCAGTGGAAAGTGGTTTGTTAATAAGACAGCGGCCTGCCTGCCATCATAGCAGCAGTCTTGGCCAATATTGCTAGACAAATAATTTGGAGATAATTATAAAGAATTAATATCTAGTAACATATATATAAATACAGATGCATATCAATGCTAGCAAATATATAGGTTTTGTCTTAGTAACTTTGTGGTGCAATGCATGGGGTTGTAGAACAATAATATGAGAGACGTAAAATAAGAAA
This sequence comes from Eledone cirrhosa, assembly GCA_964016885.1. Taxonomy (NCBI): domain Eukaryota; kingdom Metazoa; phylum Mollusca; class Cephalopoda; order Octopoda; family Eledonidae; genus Eledone; species Eledone cirrhosa. The sequence continues at coordinate 18,410,277 of OZ024749.1, read as the reverse complement.
ATTATAAAGTTATCTTACTTTCTAAAATTTCACTCCCAACTAATTAGTTTCTGAAATGGAATAAATATACTTACCGAAGAAAATATTGAGAATCATTTCGTCTTCAGGGAAGACTATTCTCAGCTAAGTATCCAGGCAAATCGAGGAATCTGGAAACTTATACAAAAATAATTCAGTGGATAGAAAATAGCAAAGTGTGGACTGAATTCCTAGCCATTGAGAAAATCACTACCTCCGCGTCGGTGGCAAATACAAAAAGAATCAATCACGTGACATCAAGGTCAATCAGTGGAGAGTGGTTTGTTAATAAGACAGCGGCCTGCCTGCCACCATAGCAGCAGTCTTGGCCAATATTGCTCGACAAATAATTTGGAGATAATTATAAAGAATTAATATCTAGTAACATATACATACATACAGATGCATATCAATGCTAGCAAATATATAGGTTTTGTCTTAGTAACTTTGTGGTTCAATGCATGGGGTTGCAGAACAATAATATGAGAAACGTAAAATAAGAAAAATATAAAATTAACTTACTTACTAATATTTCACTCCCAACTAATTAGTTTCTGAAATGGAATAAATATACTTTCCGAAGAAAATATTGAGAATCATTTCGTCTTCAGGGAAGACTATTCTCAGCTAAGTATCCAGACAAAGCGAGGACTCTGGAAACTTATACAAAAATAATTCAGTGGATAGAAAATAGGAAAGTGTGGACTGAATTCCTAGCCATTGAGAAAATCACTGCCTCCGCGTCGGTGGCAAATACAAAAAGAATCAATCACGTGACATCAAGGTCAATCAGTGGAAAGTGGTTTGTTAATAAGACAGCGGCCTGCCACCATAGCGGCAGTCTTGGCCAATATTGCTCCACAAATAATTTGGAGATAATTATAAAGAATTAATATCTAGTAACATATATATACATACAGATACATATCAATGGTAGCAAATATATAGGTTTTGTCTTAGTAACTTTGTGGTTCAATGCATGGGGTTGCAGAACAATAATATGAGAGACGTAAAATAAGAAAATTATAAAATTAACTTACTTACTAAAATTTCACTCCCAACTAATTAGTTTCTGAAATGGAATAAATATACTTTCCGAAGAAAATATTGAGAATCATTTCGTCGTCAGGGAAGACTATTCTCAGCTAAGTATCCAGGCAAAGTGAGAACTATGGAAACTTATACAAATATAATTCAGTGGATAGAAAATGGCAAAGCGTGGACTGAATTCCGAGCCATTGAGAAAATCATTGCCTCCGCGTCGGAGGAAAATACAAAAAGGATCAATCACGTGACATCGAATCAATCAGTGGAAAGTGGTTTGTTAATAAGACAGCGGCCTGCCTGCCACCATAGCAGCAGTCTTGGCCAATAATGTTAGAGAAATAATTTGGAGATAATTATAAAGATTTAGTAACATATATATACATACAGATGCATAGCAATGCTAGCAAATATATAGGTTTTGTCTTAGTAACTTTGTGGTTCAATGCATGGGGTTGTAGAACAATAAAATGAGAGACGTAAAATAAGAAAATTATAAAATTAACTTACTTACTAAAATTTCACTCCCAACTAATTAGTTTCTGAAATGGAATAAATATGCTTTCCGAAGAAAATATTGAGAATCATTTCGTCTTCAGGGAAGACTATTCTCAGCTAAGTATCCAGGCAAAGCGAGGACTCTGAAAACTTATACAAAAATAATTCAGTGGATAGAAAATAGCAAAGCGTGGACTGAATACCTAGCCATTGAGAAAATCACTGCCTCTGCGTCGGTGGCACATTCAAAAAGAATCACTCACGTGACATCGAGGTCAATCAGTGGAAAGTGGTTTGTTAATAAGACAGCGGCCTGCCTGCCATCATAGCAGCTGTGTTGGCCAATATTGCTCGACAAATAATTTGGAGATAATTATAAAGATTTAATATCTAGTAACATATATATACATACAGATGCATAGCAATGCTAGCAAATATATAGGTTTTGTCTTAGTAACTTTGTGGTTCAATGCATGGGGTTGTAAAACAATAAAATGAGAGACGTAAAATAAGAAAATTATAAAATTAGCTTACTTACTAAAATTTCACTCCCAACTAATTAGTTTCTGAAATGGAATAAATATACTTTCCGAAGAAAATATTGAGAATCATTTCGTCTTCAGGGAAGACTATTCTCAGCTAAGTATCCAGGCAAAGCGAGGACTCTGGAAACTTATACAAAAATAATTCAGTAGATAGAAAATAGCAAAGTGTGGACTGAATTCCTAGCCATTGAGAAAATCACTGCCTCCGCGTCGGTGGCAAATACAAAAAGAATCAATCACGTGACATCAAGGTCAATCAGTGGAAAGTGGTTTGTTAATAAGACAGCGGCCTGCCTGCCACCATAGCAGCAGTCTTGGCCAATATTGCTCGACAAATAATTTGGAGATAATTATAAAGAATTAATATCTAGTAACATATATATACATACAGATGCATATCAATGGTAGCAAATATATAGGTTTTGTCTTAGTAACTTTGTGGTTCAATGCATGGGGTTGCAGAACAATAAAATGAGAGACGTAAAATAAGAAAATTATAAAATTAGCTTACTTACTAAAATTTCACTCCCAACTAATTAGTTTCTGAAATGGAATAAATATACTTTCCGAAGAAAATATAGAGAATCATTTCGTCTTCGGGGAAGACTATTCTCAGCTAAGTATCCAGGCAAAGCGAGGACTCTGGAAACTTATATAAAAATAATTCAGTGGATAGAAAATAGCAAAGTGTGGACTGAATTCCTAGCCATTGGGAAAATCATTGCCTCCACGTCGGTGCCAAATACAAGAAGAATCAATCACGTGACATCAAGGTCAATCAGTGGAAAGTGGTTTGTTAATAAGACAGCGGCCTGCCTGCCACCATAGCAGCAGTCTTGGCCAATATTGCTCGACAAATAATTTGGAGATAATTATAAAGAATTAATATCTAGTAACATATATATACATACAGATGCATATCAATGCTAGCAAATATATAGGTTTTGTGTTAGTAACTTTGTGGTTCAATGCACGGGGTTGCAGAACAATAATATGAGAGACGTAAAATAAGAAAATTATAAAATTAACTTACTTACTAAAATTTCACTCCCAACTATTTAGTTTCTGAAATGGAATAAATATACTTTCCGAAGAAAATATTGAGAATCATTTCGTCGTCAGGGAGGACTATTCTCAGCTAAGTATCCAGGCAAAGCGAAGACTCTGAAAACTTATACAAAAATAATTCAGTGGATAGAAAATAGCAAAGCGTGGACTGAACTCCTAGCCATTGAGAAAATCACTTCCTCTGCGTCGATGGCACATTCACAAAGAATCCATCACGTGACATCGAGGTCAATCAGTGGAAAGTGGTTTGTTAATAAGACAGCGGCCTGCCTGCCACCATAGCAGCAGTCTTGGCCAATAATGTTAGAGAAATAATTTGGAGATAATTATAAAGATTTAATATCTAGTAACATATATATACATACAGATGCATATCAATGCTAGCAAATATATAGGTTTTGTCTTAGTAACTTTGTGGTTCAATGCATGGGGTTGTAGAACAATAAAATGAGAGACGTAAAATAAGAAAATTATAAAATTAACTTACTTACTAAAATTTCACTCCCAACTAATTAGTTTCTGAAATGGAATAAATATGCTTTCCGAAGAAAATATTGAGAATCATTTCGTCTTCAGGGAAGAATATTCTCAGCTAAGTATCCAGGCAAAGCGAGGACTCTGGAAACTTATACAAAAATAATTCAGTGGATAGAGAATAGCAAAGTGTGGACTGAATTCCTAGCCATTGAGAAAATCACTGCCTCCGCGTCGGTGGCAAATACAAAAAGGATCAATCACATGACATCGAGATCAATCAGTGGAAAGTGGTTTGTTAATAAGACAGCGGCCTGCCTGCCACCATAGCAGCAGTCTTGGCCAATATTGCTATACAAATAATTTGGAGATAATTATAAAGAATTAATATCTAGTAACATATATATACATACAGATACATATCAATGGTAGCAAATATATAGGTTTTGTCTTAGTAACTTTGTGGTTCAATGAATGGGGTTGCAGAACAATAATATGAGAGACGTAAAATAAGAAAATTATAAAATTAACTTACTTACTAAAATTTCACTCCCAACTAATTAGATTCTGAAATGGAATAAATATACTTTCCGAAGAAAATATAGAGAATCATTTCGTCTTCGGGGAAGACTATTCTCGGCTAAGTATCCAGGCAAAGCGAGGACTCTGGAAACTTATATAAAAATAATTCAGTGGATAGAAAATAGCAAAGTGTGGACTGAATTCCTAGCCATTGAGAAAATCATTGCCTCCACGTCGGTGGCAAATACAAGAAGAATCAATCACGTGACATCAAGGTCAATCAGTGGAAAGTGGTTTGTTAATAAGACAGCGGCCTGCCTGCCACCATAGCAGCAATCTTGGCCAATATTGCTCGACAAATAATTTGGAGATAATTATAAAGAATTAATATCTAGTAACATATATATACATACTGATGCATATCAATGCTAGCAAATATATAGGTTTTGTCTTAGTAACTTTGTGGTTCAATGCATGGGGTTGCAGAACAATAATATGAGAGACGTAAAATAAGAAAAATATAAAATTAACTTACTTACTAATATTTCACTCCCAACTAATTAGTTTCTGAAATGGAATAAATATACTTTCCGAAGAAAATATTGAGAATCATTTCGTCGTCAGGGAAGACTATTCTCAGCTAAGTATCCAGGCAAAGTGAGAACTCTGGAAACTTATACAAAAATAATTCAGTGGATAGAAAATAGCAAAGCGTGGATTGAATTTCTAGCCATTGAGAAAATCACTGCCTCCGCGTCGGTGGCAAATACAAAAAGAATCAATCACGTGACATCGAGGTCAATCAGTGGAAAGTGGTTTGTTAATAAGACAGCGGCCTGCCTGCCACCATAGCAGCAGTCTTGGCCAATAATGTTAGAGAAATAATTTGGAGATAATTATAAAGATTTAATATCTAGTAACATATATATACATACAGATGCATAGCAATGCTAGCAAATATATAGGTTTTGTCTTAGTAACTTTGTGGTTCAATGCATGGGGTTGCAAAACAATAATATGAGAGACGTAAAATAAGAAAATTATAAAATTAACTTACTTACTAAAATTTCACTCCCAACTATTTAGTTTCTGAAATGGAATAAATATACTTTCCGAAGAAAATATTGAGAATCATTTCGTCGTCAGGGAAGACTATTCTCAGCTAAGTATCCAGGCAAAGCGAGGACTCTGAAAACTTATACAAAAATAATTCAGTGGATAGAAAATAGCAAAGCGAGGACTGAACTCCTAGCCATTGAGAAAATCACTGCCTCTGCGTCGGTGGCACATTCACAAAGAATCAATCACGTGACATCGAGGTCAATCAGTGGAAAGTGGTTTGTTAATAAGACAGCGGCCTGCCTGCCACCATAGCAGCAGTCTTGGCCAATAATGTTAGAGAAATAATTTGGAGATAATTATAAAGATTTAATATCTAGTAACATATATATACATACAGATGCATAGCAATGCTAGCAAATATATAGGTTTTGTCTTAGTAACTTTGTGGTTCAATGCATGGGGTTGTAGAACAATAAAATGAGAGACGTAAAATAAGAAAATTATAAAATTAACTTACTTACTAAAATTTCACTCCCAACTAATTAGTTTCTGAAATGGAATAAATATGCTTTCCGAAGAAAATATTGAGAATCATTTCGTCTTCAGGGAAGACTATTCTCAGCTAAGTATCCAGGCAAAGCGAGGACTCTGGAAACTTATACAAAAATAATTCAGTGGATAGAGAATAGCAAAGTGTGGACTGAATTCCTAGCCATTGAGAAAATCACTGCCTCCGCGTCGGTGGCAAATGCAAAAAGAATCAATCACGTGACATCAAGGTCAATCAGTGGAAAGTGGTTTGTTAATAAGACAGCGGCCTGCCACCATAGCGGCAGTCTTGGCCAATATTGCTCGACAAATAATTTGGAGATAATTATAAAGAATTAATATCTAGTAACATATATATACATACAGATGCATATCAATGCCAGCAAATATATAGGTTTTGTCTTAGTAACTTTGTGGTTCAATGCATGGGGCTGCAGAACAATAATATGAGAGACGTAAAATAAGAAAATTATAAAATTAACTTACTTACTAAAATTTCACTCCCAACTAATTAGTTTCTTTAATGGAATAAATATATTTTCCGAAGAAAATATAGAGAATCTTTTCGATGTCAGGGAAGACTATTCTCAGCTAATTATCCAGGCAAAGCGAGGACTCTGAAAACTTATACAAAAATAATTCAGTGTATGGAAAATAGCAAAGTGTGGACTGAATTCCTAGCCATTGAGAAAATCACTGCCTCTGCGTCGGTGGCAAATTCATAAAGAATCAATCACATGACAATCGAGGTCAATCAGTGGAAAGTGGTTTGTTAATAAGACAGCGGCCTGCCTGCCACCATAGCAGCAGTCTTGGCCAATATTGCTATACAAATAATTTGGAGATAATTATAAAGAATTAATATCTAGTAACATATATATACATACAGATGAATATCAATGCTAGCAAATATATAGGTTTTGTCTTAGTAACTTTGTGGTTCAATGCATGGGGTTGTAGAACAATAATATGAGAGACGTAAAATAAGAAAATTATAAAATTAACTTACTTACTAAAATTTCACTCCCATCTAATTAGTTTCTGAAATGGAATAAATATACTTTCCGAAGAAAATATTGAGAATCATTTCGTCTTCAGGGAAGACTATTCTCAGCTAAGTATCCAGGCAATGCGAGGACTCTGGAAACTTATACAAAAATAATTCAGTGGATAGAAAATAGCAAAGCGTGGACTGAATTCCTAGCCATTGAGAAAATCACTGCCTCTGCGTCGGTGGCACATTCAAAAAGAATCAATCACGTGACATCGAGGTCAATCAGTGGAAAGTGGTTTGTTAATATGTTTATATTTTTATATTTTTGTACCATCATAATTTTGGGTATTGTACAATTTATATTTTTTCTCACCTACTCTGTAACTCTATATGAATTGATTTGTTAACTTACATGCCATTATATATTATATATATTATTATATTATTATTATAGTATTGTTTGTGTAAATTAACCGGAGATTATCTATTATATTATATCATACATTATATAATTATATAGTTTATTATATATTATATGTGTTACTTTTAATCATTTCATTACTTCATGTATATTAGATATACGTATTATTATTATTTTTATTCCTATTATCCTTATTTATATTTAAACTCTTAATAAGGTTTAATTTGTGCTGTTAATGATGGATATGTGTACCGATGTATATGTATATGTGCGTACGTGTGCGTACATATATGCATATGTATATTGTGCCTTTTAATTTTAATTTTTATTTTTAATTTTAATTTTAATATTGTTACAAGTATATATTATATTATTTTGTATTATATATAATTCCCGCTCTATATAACCACCTTTGTTTAGCTCTAGGTTTTTTTGCTTTGGACTATATTTGTAATATGGTTCAAAATGTTATCCACCTCCTTAGTGATTTTTATTATATATTTTTACCCATAATCTTCCAATACTTTAGTGTATGTACACTCCATATTCTTCGGAGTTTTCGGTTTGTATTGGCCGATAGTACTTCTTGTGGTTTTGATTGTCCTGATGAGTCCTTAATAGGACGAAACATTGTTGGCTAATAAAGACTTTTGATGTATTGAAGGCTTCTTTGTTTTATTTTTATAATTCTTCGGCTCTGTTTAATTACATTGAGCTATACCTTTTACCGTCATTTCTATAATACGAAGAGGGTGTTTAACTCCAACACGCTCCAGTATTTTAATCCTCATATATATATATATATATATATATATATATATATATATATATATATATATATATATATATATATATATATATATATATATATATATATATATATATATATAAATATATATATATATATATATAAATATATATATATATATATATATATATATATATATATATATATATATATATATATATATATATATATATATATATATATATAAATATATATATATATATATAAGTTGAAAAAAATGAAAACGAAATTTCATTTCTCACTCTTAGTATGGCACTTACTTAAATGTAAGTATGTATGTATACGTACATACATATTTGTATACAGACGTACAGTAGCATGCATATATATATATATATATATATATATATATATATATATATATATATATATATATATATATATATATATATATATACATATATATACATACAGGTACACATACATCTGATGTTTTGATATCTCCCCGTTATTTTTCCTCTGTTCTCTTTTCTTTTTGCTTTCTTCTTTTTCTTTATCTATCTTTCACTTTCTTTTCTCCACGTTTCTCTCTCTCCATCTTTTTACTTACTCTTAACACTATGACTTACTAAAGTAAACAAACCACTATCCGGATGGCCTCCAAAAACAACGGTCACCCTTTTTGAAAGGGTATGTCAATTGTCTATTTGTAAAACTGTTATATATTGTATTTTGTCTGATGAAGGCATACCATGATTTAACTTGGTATCCTTGAAATATATATAATGAAATAAATATGGTTTTATAAATATAGTTTCCATTTATTAATACTGTATATCTACTCCAAATATTTGTCGAGTGCTTTATATCAGTTATAATAATATTTGCTTGTTGTATCCCAACAATTTTAATTGAACTTTTGCATATATATAAATATATATATATATATATATAAATATATAAATATATATATATATAAATATATATATATAAATATATATATATATATATATATATATATATATATATATATATATATATATATATATATATATATATATATATATAAATATATATATATAAATATATATATATATATATATGCAAAAGTTTTATTTAAAATTGTTGGGTTACAACAAATAAATATTTTATAACCGATATAAAGCACTCGACAAGTTTTTGGAGTAGATATACGATAGTAAACAAATGGAAACTATATTTATAAAACCATATTTATTTCATTATACATATTTCAGGGATACCATATTCAAAATATGGCATGCCTTCGTCAGATAAAATACAATATATAAACTGTTTTATAAATAATTTTGACGTACCATAAATATAAGCCACCATTAAGGTAGGAAGCTGGCTTGGTAGTGAGGTGTTTATAATTATTTAGTTATAGTGTTAAGCACAGTTAGAAAGAAAGACGGAGAGAAGGAAGAAATGTATGTAAAGAAAAACAGAGAGAAATAGAGAGAAATAGGGGAGAGAGAAAGAAGGAGGAGGTGAGAAAAGAGAGCAACCGAAGTCAACAGATGAATAATAATAATTCACCATACAAATTAGAGAGGAGACGGAGAGAAAGAAAAAAAATGGAGATGACGAGAAAATAGAGAGAGAGAGAGAGAGAGAGAGAGAGAGAGAGAGAGAGAGAGAGAGAGAGAGAGAGAGAGAGAGAGAGAGAGAGAGAAGTGGGAGGAAAAGAAAGAGGGAGAAAAAATAATAATAATTATATAGGGGGAGGTGAAAACCAAGAGAGAAATAAGAGAGAAACATGGGAGGCAAAGTCAAAACGACAGATACATAAACTTCATCATATATAAAGAGAGAGGAGAAGAAAGAGCTATATCTAGAGAGAGGGATGATAGAGTTACATCTTTACGTCATGTCCTATCAATTTGAATGATCAATTCATATGAACTGGGTAATATAATGTAAATATCAATATTCATGAATGAGACATAGATATATAATGTGTGAAAATAATTTTGCTCAATAATGACCATATGTTTAGTTTAAAACTCTGAGGCCAATGTACCAAAATCTGAGATAAATCTTCAAAAAAAATCTGAAAAAAAAAAAAAAAAAAAATTACCCTATTTATAAATACATACACACGCATGTGCACTTTCTGAAAAAAGAAAAAGATAAAGAGAAAGTCATGTCAAGCTCTAGTCGATAATACAGACTCACACATGACTTTACGTGATCAGCTCTATAATTTCTTGTGTCATAAAAAAATTTCCTTGTGTTATAAAAAATTTCACTATATATATATAAAAAAATAAACGATTAATATTCAAGCCCTCACACATATGATTATCGTTCATGTATATAATATTATGCATATCTGTAACATATACAGAACTATACCTACATATATATATATACATATATATGTATACACAAGATATCTGCGTGAGTGTTCCAGCATCTCTATGCACACATACAGGCACATGAACAGATAAAATATACTCTGTAATCTTTCCATATGCATGTTAATACATATGGCCTTTGTATAGAAATAACCAGATATCAATATATCAGCACAGAAATATCAAAACGTTAAAAATATTTTCAACACACCCTAGGGTATCTCAGGCCATAAAAACAGTATGCCTCAGAAATCCACAGAAATCTATCCCTCCAATTTTTTCAGACAATATATTGCAAAGTTCTTTAGAGGCAATCAGAATCAGAAAGCAAATAAAAAACCAAAAATGATTTAACAAAAATTATTTAAAGGATTTAGAAGACCCAGTGGTTCTACGGATGCTCTTATATTTAGTATAGAAATTTATCTTGCGTAAAATTTATTTAATACATTGGGAGCATCTACATTTTAGAGTAGTTTAATTACATCATTTGTTTATATTTATGAAGAAGGTTTAAAAGAAAAAGTTGAAGGAATCGAAAGATTTATCGTCAGGTTTCATACATTAAGTAAATTTCTTAATTAATTATACATTTTAAATTTATATTTATATTTAAACGTTGAGTTCAATCTATGTCTGCAGCAACTGAATAAATTGCTCCTTAAATTAAGGGAATTTTTGGATTTTAATATAAAGAATATCTCCTCCACACAGAGATCACATGTCTCAGATGAGGAATGAAAAGGAATCCCTCTTGAGACAATATTCCAAAACATCGAATACCCAACATTATCACGTTTAAGTTGCCAGAGTAAGCTAGATAGCGAAGTTGAAGATTTTTTGTTTGGATCTGTGAAAGAATTCTTATGATTATTGAAGCGAAGTTTACATTCTGTCGAGGTGGAACCAACATAGTTGAAAGAATTTAAGTTAGTTTTAACATTACAATTGTATATTATATTTTTAACTAAGCAATTGTTATTTAACGGACATTTAGATTTATTTCTACAGTTACAGTTATTTAATTGAATATTGTTTGGGTTATTATTGGTATTTTGGTTAGGTTTTAAATTCCTATTATTAATTCTGTTAATATTTTGTGCTAAATTTTTGGTGGACGAGTAAGTTAATTTTATAGTATGTCTATTAAAAATTGAGTGATATTTATGTGTTCTAGGGAAGCGTTTGTCAAGAGCATTGAAGAATAGTTTAGCAATGTGGGTTTTAATATTTAGTGAGAAGGGGGGGGGGGGCAAACCATATTATATTTCTAGTTCTATTTCTTTTCCGGCTTTTGGAATTATTGTAATGTTTTCTATTATAGTTGTTAATGTTGTTACCGTAATTAAAATTGTTATTATTTTGGTTAGTTTGCTTATTATTATCGATGTACTTAATTTTATTATGGTATCCCTGAAATATGTATAATGAAATAAATATGGTTTTATAAATATAGTTTCCATTTGTTTACTATCGTATATATATATATATATATATATATATATATATATATATATATATATATATATATATATATATATATATATATATATATTTATATATATATATATTTATATATATATATTTATATATATATATTTATATATATATATTTATATATATATATATATATATTTATATATATATATATTTATATATATATATATTTATATATATTTATATATATATATATAAATATATATGGCACTACCAACGCTTGATTGGGTCTACTCCGCCCCCTCCCCTCTTTCTCCTACTGGCAGGTTTAGCCACCATCTCCCCTACTAGTTTGCAACCACAGAGTTACTGCTGATTTTTGACAATCACTTTGACCATATATGGAGTTGCCCCTTGAGAGGATCGGCTATTTGGGTACCAGGATGGATTTTCATTTAGTCCAGAATTGGCCGTCGAAGCGGCTTGAGCTCGGCTGTCGGGGTCTTACTGGTTCCTATTACCCACTCTACTACCTCAAGTATTGAGTACTTTGGTGCGTTATGGTCCACCTGGTTCCTTACCACATTTCCTTCGTTATATATATATATATATATATATATATATATATATATATATATAGGAACCAGTAAGACCCCGACGGCTGAGCTCAGGCCGTTTCGGCGGCTGATTCTGGACTGAATGAAAATTTGTCCTGGTGTTTAGATGGCCGATCTTCTCAGGGGGTAGTTCCATATATGGTCGGGGTGATTGTCAAAAATCAGTGGTAGTTCTGTGATTGCAGATTGGTAGGGGAGATGGTGGCTGAGCCTGCCAGTGGGAGAGGGAGGGGAGGGGGTGGAGTAGCCCCAATCAAGCGTTGGTGGTGCCAGCTGCAGCTGGGAATGAGGTCAAGGAAGATGCTGTGGAGGGGGAGGGGGAGGAGGTCGGAGCGGTGGGTAGAACAATGGGGGGTAAAAATATATATGAAGGAAAAAATGCTGAGAGTGAGGAGGGGCGGATAGGTGTAGAGGAAAAAAGTAAAGCAAGTTCTACGACCTAGCTATTGTTGGGCTAGAGTGAATA
>OZ024749.1:18382433-18392433 GCA_964016885.1 Eledone cirrhosa | reverse complement strand
AAAAAGAAATTCAAACACTCATATATGAAAAAAACAACCTGTGACAACCCCCCCCTCTTATTTGAAGAACTATTGTAACGCGAACTGGCGCGAAATTTATTATAATTATTGACAAACCAATCAAATTACTTCTCGAAAAGCCTGGCATTTCGAGCCACTTTTTCCATATAAAACAAGTAACACTCATTGACCAACCAGATGTGAGAAAAACCACAGACCCTCCATCTCAACTCACCTTTTGAAAAGCAGAAGAACTGCGAAACCGGTAAAGGAACCAAATAAATATATATATTTAAAAAGAAAATAAGACTCCAGTTGCATTTTCGATTTCATCTCTTTTTCTTTATAAATATATATATATATATATATATATATAACTATATATATATATATAAATATATATATATATATAATATATATATATATATATATATATATATATATATATATATATATATAAATTGGAATAAATGCTCTGAAATAGCGATATATATGTGAATATAGACACAGAATATTCGAAAATATTCTGTATGTTTATAATAAACATTTTGAAGACCTAATCGCTATAGAATAGAATACGTCACGTATTACAATTAGATTCTCGATAAAAGCAAGGGAAGTAAGTCTACGCGTTTCATTCTTGTTAGAATTCATCAGGACTACATATCCAGTGCTTTTATCGAGAATGACACAGCTAGAGACTTATAGAATACTTAGCTGTGTACAGGAACTGGTTTGAAAGAGCGGTTGCCGGTCCGGCAGAAATTAGAAATTGGAATAAATGCTCTGAAATAGCGATATATATGTGAATATAGACACAGAATATTCGAAAATATTCTGTATGTTTATAATAAACATTTTGAAGACCTAATCGCTATAGAATAGAATACGTCACGTATTACAATTAGATTCTCGATAAAAGCAAGGGAAGTAAGTCTACGCGTTTCATTCTTGTTAGAATTCATCAGGACTACATATCCAGTGCTTTTATCGAGAATGACACAGCTAGAGACTTATAGAATACTTAGCTGTGTACAGGAACTGGTTTGAAAGAGCGGTTGCCGGTCCGGCAGAAATTAGAAATTGGAATAAATGCTCTGAAATAGCGATATATATGTGAATATAGACACAGAATATTCGAAAATATTCTGTATGTTTATAATAAACATTTTGAAGACCTAATCGCTATAGAATAGAATACGTCACGTATTACAATTAGATTCTCGATAAAAGCAAGGGAAGTAAGTCTACGCGTTTCATTCTTGTTAGAATTCATCAGGACTACATATCCAGTGCTTTTATCGAGAATGACACAGCTAGAGACTTATAGAATACTTAGCTGTGTACAGGAACTGGTTTGAAAGAGCGGTTGCCGGTCCGGCAGAAATTAGAAATTGGAATAAATGCTCTGAAATAGCGATATATATGTGAATATAGACACAGAATATTCGAAAATATTCTGTATGTTTATAATAAACATTTTGAAGACCTAATCGCTATAGAATAGAATACGTCACGTATTACAATTAGATTCTCGATAAAAGCAAGGGAAGTAAGTCTACGCGTTTCATTCTTGTTAGAATTCATCAGGACTACATATCCAGTGCTTTTATCGAGAATGACACAGCTAGAGACTTATAGAATACTTAGCTGTGTACAGGAACTGGTTTGAAAGAGCGGTTGCCGGTCCGGCAGAAATTAGAAATTGGAATAAATGCTCCGAAATAGCGATATATATGTGAATATAGACACAGAATATTCGAAAATATTCTGTATGTTTATAATAAACATTTTGAAGACCTAATCGCTATAGAATAGAATACGTCACGTATTACAATTAGATTCTCGATAAAAGCAAGGGAAGTAAGTCTACGCGTTTCATTCTTGTTAGAATTCATCAGGACTACATATCCAGTGCTTTTATCGAGAATGACACAGCTAGAGACTTATAGAATACTTAGCTGTGTACAGGAACTGGTTTGAAAGAGCGGTTGCCGGTCCGGCAGAAATTAGAAATTGGAATAAATGCTCTGAAATAGCGATATATATGTGAATATAGACACAGAATATTCGAAAATATTCTGTATGTTTATAATAAACATTTTGAAGACCTAATCGCTATAGAATAGAATACGTCACGTATTACAATTAGATTCTCGATAAAAGCAAGGGAAGTAAGTCTACGCGTTTCATTCTTGTTAGAATTCATCAGGACTACATATCCAGTGCTTTTATCGAGAATGACACAGCTAGAGACTTATAGAATACTTAGCTGTGTACAGGAACTGGTTTGAAAGAGCGGTTGCCGGTCCGGCAGAAATTAGAAATTGGAATAAATGCTCTGAAATAGCGATATATATGTGAATATAGACACAGAATATTCGAAAATATTCTGTATGTTTATAATAAACATTTTGAAGACCTAATCGCTATAGAATAGAATACGTCACGTATTACAATTAGATTCTCGATAAAAGCAAGGGAAGTAAGTCTACGCGTTTCATTCTTGTTAGAATTCATCAGGACTACATATCCAGTGCTTTTATCGAGAATGACACAGCTAGAGACTTATAGAATACTTAGCTGTGTACAGGAACTGGTTTGAAAGAGCGGTTGCCGGTCCGGCAGAAATTAGAAATTGGAATAAATGCTCTGAAATAGCGATATATATGTGAATATAGACACAGAATATTCGAAAATATTCTGTATGTTTATAATAAACATTTTGAAGACCTAATCGCTATAGAATAGAATACGTCACGTATTACAATTAGATTCTCGATAAAAGCAAGGGAAGTAAGTCTACGCGTTTCATTCTTGTTAGAATTCATCAGGACTACATATCCAGTGCTTTTATCGAGAATGACACAGCTAGAGACTTATAGAATACTTAGCTGTGTACAGGAACTGGTTTGAAAGAGCGGTTGCCGGTCCGGCAGAAATTAGAAATTGGAATAAATGCTCTGAAATAGCGATATATATGTGAATATAGACACAGAATATTCGAAAATATTCTGTATGTTTATAATAAACATTTTGAAGACCTAATCGCTATAGAATAGAATACGTCACGTATTACAATTAGATTCTCGATAAAAGCAAGGGAAGTAAGTCTACGCGTTTCATTCTTGTTAGAATTCATCAGGACTACATATCCAGTGCTTTTATCGAGAATGACACAGCTAGAGACTTATAGAATACTTAGCTGTGTACAGGAACTGGTTTGAAAGAGCGGTTGCCGGTCCGGCAGAAATTAGAAATTGGAATAAATGCTCTGAAATAGCGATATATATGTGAATATAGACACAGAATATTCGAAAATATTCTGTATGTTTATAATAAACATTTTGAAGACCTAATCGCTATAGAATAGAATACGTCACGTATTACAATTAGATTCTCGATAAAAGCAAGGGAAGTAAGTCTACGCGTTTCATTCTTGTTAGAATTCATCAGGACTACATATCCAGTGCTTTTATCGAGAATGACACAGCTAGAGACTTATAGAATACTTAGCTGTGTACAGGAACTGGTTTGAAAGAGCGGTTGCCGGTCCGGCAGAAATTAGAAATTGGAATAAATGCTCTGAAATAGCGATATATATGTGAATATAGACACAGAATATTCGAAAATATTCTGTATGTTTATAATAAACATTTTGAAGACCTAATCGCTATAGAATAGAATACGTCACGTATTACAATTAGATTCTCGATAAAAGCAAGGGAAGTAAGTCTACGCGTTTCATTCTTGTTAGAATTCATCAGGACTACATATCCAGTGCTTTTATCGAGAATGACACAGCTAGAGACTTATAGAATACTTAGCTGTGTACAGGAACTGGTTTGAAAGAGCGGTTGCCGGTCCGGCAGAAATTAGAAATTGGAATAAATGCTCTGAAATAGCGATATATATGTGAATATAGACACAGAATATTCGAAAATATTCTGTATGTTTATAATAAACATTTTGAAGACCTAATCGCTATAGAATAGAATACGTCACGTATTACAATTAGATTCTCGATAAAAGCAAGGGAAGTAAGTCTACGCGTTTCATTCTTGTTAGAATTCATCAGGACTACATATCCAGTGCTTTTATCGAGAATGACACAGCTAGAGACTTATAGAATACTTAGCTGTGTACAGGAACTGGTTTGAAAGAGCGGTTGCCGGTCCGGCAGAAATTAGAAATTGGAATATTCTGTGTCTATATTCACATATATATCGCTATTTCAGAGCATTTATTCCAATTTCTAATTTCTGCCGGACCGGCAACCGCTCTTTCAAACCAGTTCCTGTACACAGCTAAGTATTCTATAAGTCTCTAGCTGTGTCATTCTCGATAAAAGCACTGGATATGTAGTCCTGATGAATTCTAACAAGAATGAAACGCGTAGACTTACTTCCCTTGCTTTTATCGAGAATCTAATTGTAATACGTGACGTATTCTATTCTATAGCGATTAGGTCTTCAAAATGTTTATTATAAACATACAGAATATTTTCGAATATTCTGTGTCTATATTCATATATATATAAATATATATATATATATATATATATATATATATATATATATATATATATATATATATATATATATCCCACCTTGTCTAAAATCTATGGCAAACTCCCTCGAGCCTCTGCCCTTCTAAAATCCCGGAGAGCTCAATTTGTTGGCCACTGTCACCGTGCCAGCAATGAAATCATATCCGCTCTCTTCCTCTGGAACCCTGACTCCAGCCTGACTAGGAGCAGGAAGCTGTCATTCCCTGACGTTATCTCTAGGGATACGGGAATCAGTAGACAGGACCTGGGGGCAGCGATGGGGGACAGGACATTCTGGGGCATGAGAGTGAGATCCATCATCTCGACAGTAGTCGACGAGTGATGATGATGATATATATATTTATATATAAATATACATTTATATATATATATATATAAATATATATTTATATATATATATTTATTTATATATTTTATATATTTATTTATATATATATATATATATATAAATACATATATATATATATATAAATATATATATATATATATATAAATATATATATAAATATATATATATATATAAATATATATATAAATATATATATATATATAAATATATATATATTTATATATATATATTTATATATATATATATATATATTTATATATATATATTTATATATATATATATATAAATATAAGAATTAAAATACTAGAGTGTGTTGGAGTTAAACACCCTCTTCATATTATAGAAATGACAGTAAAGGTATAGCTCAATGTAATTAAACAGAGCCGAAGAATTAAAAATAAACCAAAGAAACCTTCAATACATCAAAATCTTTATTAGCCAACAATGTTTCGTCCTATTAAGGACTCATCAGGGCAAGTAAAGCTATAAGAAGCACTATCGGCCAATACAAGCCAAAAACTCAGAAGAATATGGAGTATACATACATTAAAGCATAGGAAAATTATCAAGTAAAAATTATCAAGTAAAAATTGCTAAGGAAGTGAATAACATTTTGAACCATATTACAAATATAGTACTTTGCAAAAACTAAAGCTAAACACAAGTGGTGATATAAAGGGAGAATTACGGTGCTAAATATAATATAATATAATATAATTGATAATGATAATAATAATAATACTAAAAGGCCCAATAAACATACATATACATATACATATGTACACATATACATATACATATATATATCAATACACATATCCATCTATGCAAACCCAAACTAACACATATTAAGAGTTTAAATAAAAATAAAAATAAAAATAAAAATAAAAATAAAAATAAAAATAAAAATAAAAATAAAAATAAAAATAAAAATAAAAATAAAAATAAAAATAAAAATAAAAATAAAAATAATACATATATTATTTACAGTATAAAATGATAAAGAAATGAGTAAAAGTAAACATGAAATATAATATACTATATATAATTAATAATCTCCGGTCAATTTGCACAAACAGTATAAATATTACAATAACACTATAATAACAATATTATAATATATTGGCATATAACATAACAAATCATATAAAGTTACACACAGGGGGTGAGAAAAAATATCATACAGAACTAAATTGTGTTGAAAAGATTGTGCTGGAAAAATATCTATACCGTTGTAAGAAAACAGACGGAGGTCAAGTTTTTATACAATTGGTATAAATAAGTATTATCTAAACATTACAAAAATTATAAAAATATAAACATATTACAGAATTTACAAAATTTAACATAAGGGTACATCAATATCAAATAATGAACATAGTATAATATACATAATTACATGGTTGGTAGACAGACATATGTGAATAAGTGAATAAGACTCAGACAGAAAACTACGCACAGTAGTAAAAAATATAAATATAAATAAAATAAAATCAACCGGAAATCGAAAAACAAAAACAAAAATATTTACTTAGGTGTCACAAGCAGTTAAGTAAAAAAATTAGGAAAACAAACCCGGATAAATGACTAGAAAACCCTATTAAATTAATTAATATTGCAAGTATTTAAAATATATAATAAGTCAATACAAAATTAGCTATGGTTTAAGTAATCAAAATCTCCAAAGTTTAATATATCACAATAAGAACATCCAGAATAGAATGAAATACTTTACTATCAGTTGAATAACGTTATCTAATAAACAGACTTTAAATAGAACTATGGTAGGCCAATGGGGACAGAAAAAAGAAATGTATGGAGGATGCGAAGGAGCATAAAATCATAATCAATATACTGTATTATACAATAGAAAGGGGCATAAAAGGGAATTGAATATAATTATAGTATAATTGAAGGGGCGAATGACAAGTGTGGGGGGAGAAGGGGAGGGGAAGTGGGGGGGGGGGTTAATTATCTAAATGAGAATCCAAATAAAATAAAATAAAATAAAATAATATAAAATAAAATAAAATAAAATATATAATCAGATATAAACTCATAAGGTGTTAATAGTGAAAATATAATATTTAAGAAGAAAGATATGGTATGGTAGCCAAAAGACTATGAAAGCTAGATCGAAAAGCTGTTAAAAACCAATAATAATAATAATGATAATGATGGAGGTAAACAAAATGAACCTAAACAAAAAAGATAAGGGAATATAGCAGCTAATGGATACAATTTACACTACCAGAACTTTTAGGTTTATAATAAAAGTAAGAATTAGAAATGGCGTGGGGGGCAAGAGAATATCTCAGACTTTCTATTAAGTAAGAGTTCCCTAGAGAAAATTATAGAGTGGGTCTCAAGGATACAGAGATTACAGAATTTAGTGTGTGTTGATAGGTTATTAGAGCGTGCTACTATTCGCCAATTAAGGCTATATGGTATATTAGCCCCCTTAAGATCCCAGATATGGTGTGCTAAAGAAGTAGAATTCTTAAACTTAACATGTTTAAAATTAGAGATATGAGAATTAAACCTAGTCTTAAAAGTGTTAGATGTTGAGCCTATATATGTGCTATTAGAGGAATTAGTTTTAACTACACAAGCATAAACGATGTTCTTAGAGAGGCAGTTACCGTTTAAAGGGCAGCTAACACTCACTCTACAGTTACACTTCCGGGTGCTATTAATCGGCTAAGTAGTGATGCATCCCTCGTAGGGTTACTATGAGATAAGGTCTGCTCAGGTGGTAAGGCATTTATGGATCTATCCAGACTACTAGTACACAGAAAGGAGTAGTCATCCCTAAGTTTCCCATTGTTAGTGCTAGCTAAATGAGAACTAATATTAGGGGTGGTAGAGAATGATAGTTTAATTACATTTTTATTAAAAATACCATGGTATTTATTAGTAGGAGGGAAATTTTTCTCTAAGATAGAAAAGAAAGACCTAGGGATGTTAGTTAATACTTCCTGATTATATGGCGGGTTAAAATAAGTATTTAGTCTCCTTCTATTTCTATCCTTACCAACTCTACCGTTATCTAATATTGGTTTATTTCTTAATTCTTCGGCTCTGTTTAATTAAGGTAAAAGTATAGCTCAATGGAGCTATACCTTTACTGACATTTCTATAATATGAAGAGGGTGTTTAACTCCAACACACTCTAGTATTTTATTTCTTGGTACGGCTCCTGATTGGTTGAGCTTCCTCCTATATACTGGTATTTTGGCCTTTATATATATCTGACAGTATGCTAACAAAGAGCTACCTGCCTTTATCTCTGAAGAATATTCCCATCCCCTCTAGAAATACTTATGAAAAACTCTTAATTGCTAGTGTTAACTCCTTCGTAAAAAGGATTAGATGGTGTGCTTTCCACTTTGATATTAATAGGAATAGGACTGACCCTAGGCATAGAACTCATTTCAATAACTTTGGCTTCAAAACTTATAAGAGCCCACCACATAATGTTCTATTAGATAATTTTGAAAATGATTTACTTTCCCTTGTCAAAAATATTAAGTATAGGCCATATAATAGACATGGAAATTATAATAAGTTTGACAGGTTCCAGTCTAGACTTAAAAATATTGTTAAGGGTTTTAGAGAGAATAAGTATATTCTTGTCCCGGCTGATAAGACTAAGAATCTATACTCTATGGATTACAGTGCTTACCGTAATTTTATTTATAAGGAGCTGCATAGAAATTATAAAAAGACTATGCAAGATAATTTGGATCATATCAATAATGAGGGTCTTAAGATAGTCTCGGACCTCGGCCTTGATAAGTATACCCAGCCATATTACCCTAGGGAACCGAGATTCACTCTTAAGGATCATAAGGTAGACTTCATTAGTAATCCCTCTGTTAGACTCATCTGTCCTTCTAAGTCTGATATAGCCATAATTAGTAAGAAAATCCTTGACCTTATTATACCAGCCGTTAGGGAGAAGGTTAATTTTAATCTATGGGGAAACACTAAGGAGGTTATAAATTGGTTCTCTGGTATTAATAAACTTGAATCTAGTAGGTTTATCCAGTTTGATATTGATGCCTATTACACATCGATTTCACCTATCCTCCTTAATAAAGCCTTAATGATGGCCATGAGAGTGTCCAGCCTTACACGATCACAGATTGATATTATACTAGCAGCCCGTAGAACTATCATCAATTTTGAGGATACATTTTGGACCCGTAAAAACACGGCCAACAATTTCGACGTTACAATGGGTTCGAGTGATTCGGCCCAGGCAAATGATCTCGTTGGGCTGTTCCTCCTAAATGAACTGTATGTTACCCTTCCGCACCTTAAAGGCGGACTTTATCGTGACGATGCATTGTTTGTGATTAATTCTAGCACCAATAATATCGAGCATAATAAGAAGAAACTTTACAAGTTTTTTAAAAGCTTTAACCTTTCGATCACGATAGATAGAAATGATAGAGCGGTCAACTTTTTAGATGTGACTTTGGACTTGGTCACTAATAGTTTTAAACCCTTCCATAAGCCTAATGAAATACTTTCTTATGTTAGTCCCAATTCTAACCACCCCAAATCTATGATAAGCTCTATAATTAATGGTGTATCTAATATAATTTCCACACTCTCTAAGGACATAGGAATATTTAATGCACATGCAGAGTACTATAATAACGCCCTAGCTAGCTCCGGTTACTCTGGTAAAATACATTATAATAATAGTAACCTTAGAAAGTCTCCGCTTACATATAATAATAATAACATAATATCCCATAATATGGCCATGAATGGGAGTAGAAAGCATAAGAATCGTAGAAATCACATAGGTGTATCCGAACCCATCCATAAGTTAAGCCACCGGATTCGTAATAGTGAATCTAATAGTTCTAGGGATCAAGTTGGGCGCTCTGAGCGCTCACTCAGTGGTAGTGCTTATGCTAAATCTAATTCTAATAGTGTTGTTTCTACTGATCCTATTATTAGCCCTAATCCTTTTGATATGATTCCAGATAGCAAGTAGATATACTAAAGGTAGAAACAGAAAGAGACTCAATGGAGTTTCGGCTGATTCTAATAACGTGGTTTTA
>OZ024749.1:18369933-18372433 GCA_964016885.1 Eledone cirrhosa | reverse complement strand
TATATGTATTTCAACTCAAAAAATTCAATTGATTCGCTTATTGATATTATATCTCTGTTGCTCCGATGCGCATGCTGTGGTGTTCTGGTCGTGTTTAGCATTCACTGTGTTTGCCATTACCTTGGAATGTGATGTTATGGTCATCAATAGTCCGGCAAGCGCATTCCTCTCTTATATTGCGGAGAATGGTGTTCTGGTCCTCAGTAAACATTTGGGTCAGCAGGAGGGGTGGTGGTTTTCAGTTTCAACTTCGACAATACATATGTGTTACTCTACATATCGTGCTCCTCTCAAAGAAGAGTATTATAGGAGGAATTCATGCCAAACACCACATATACAGAAGACTTCTACAGAAAAAATATACATACATATACACATATATACACACATCATATACACACACCTACACACACCTACACATACATACATATATACACATACATATCACATATACACATACACACAATATAATACACATGCATACAATATACATATATATATATATATATATATATATATATATATATATATATATATATATATATATATATATATACAATATACATGTATACAATGCACGCACATATGCATGCATGCATGCACACACGTACGCACACACATATACATATGTCTGTGTGTGTGTGTGTGAGAGAGAGAAAAGGAGAATACACACACACATACACACACATACACACATATACACACACACACAATAAACACACACAACAACACCAACTTTGTAGCGGACTGTTCCACCCTTAGGCTACCTATCTATCTGGGCTACGGGTTGGGGGGGGCTATAGTCAAGGAGGGGTATGTCTAGGTGGGGGTTGCGTAATATATGTTACGACTATGTGCTAGGTTTAAAATAGAAGAAGGAACTCAGGATTTTGTGTTGGCAAGAGGAGAAAATTTCCGATTTCCTGTTAAGCAGGTTCAGTTTAGAGTGTATTATGGCATGGCATTCCAGTAAACACAGGTCACAACTCCCGCTCTGCGGTCGGTATGGCGTGGATCTAGTAAGCTTCTTCCAAAAAAGTTTGTATGGGGTACTATTATTTTTTAAAAAGGAGATGTATACCGCCAGTGAGGTGGCATTCTTATGTCTATCGTGCCTAAATGTGTACATATGCGCGTTAAATCTAGTTTTAAATGTATTGGACGTTGCTCCTATATATGTTTTGGTAGAGTTGTGTGTGGTTACGTCACATGCATATACGATGTTTTTCATGAGGCAATCCCCCTTAGGGGACAGTTACTACTCCGCCTACAATTGCAACTGCGGGTTCGATTAGTTAGCGTACCTCCCGAACTTTGGTTACTAGCATTATCACTAGGTGCCTCTATATCATTAGATGGCTCATTGATGCTATTATGTTGCCCATTTTCCAGTGTAGTCGGTTGCTGGTGGTTAACTGCCATTTTAATTGCTTCGAAACCTTCCCTAGTTTTCCTAATGCTCGTGCGTGCTAGGTGTGATGCGAGGTTATGTGTGGTCGAATAGGATAATTTAATCACGTTTTTGTTAATTATATTGCGATATCTATTGCCTGGTGGGAAGTTTTTTTCTAATAATGAGAAGAATACTCTGGGGAGGTTAGTGAGGACCTCAGAGTTAAAAGCTGGGTTAAAATACATGTTTTTTCTTCTTCTATTTTTCTTATCTGTGGGGTGAGTCTCGCTACTGTGCGTACTATTTTGTAGGGTTCCGTTATTAACGTTAGTGGCGTTGTCTGTTTTGCTTAAGCCCGGGTGGTTTATATTCATGGCGTGATCATTTGCTGTTTTAGAGTTGTGGTGATGGACTCTAGTATTGTCTTTACGTGGTTTACATTTAGCTGGGTTACCGCCATTAGGGTTCTTACTATTATTCTTGCCTCTAAGTTGGTTAGGCTTTGTGGCCATACTATGTGTGATTATGTTGGTAGGTTTCACACTCATGGTTTGGGAGTCCTTATGTATATATGATAATCTACTCCCGTAACCAGATTCTGCTAGGGCCTTGTCATAATACTCTGCATTGGAGTTGAAGATACTCTCATTACAGGACAGTCTGCTAATTCTATTAGAGACCCCTTTGGGAATAGCGTTTAGGACTGATTTGGGGTGGTTGGAGCTGGCGTTTACATATGTTAGTCTATCGTTAGGTTTATGGTAGGGTGCAAATGTTTTAGTTTCTAGGTCAAGGGTGGCGTCTAGGAAGTTTACTGTTTTGTCATTTGCATCTATGGTAATACTTAGATTAAAGTTTTTAAAGAACCTACGTAACTGTTTCCTAGTTCTTTCTATATTGCACTTTTTATACTCGAGAGTGAGGAGGGCGTCATCACGGTATAAGCCGCCCTTCAAGTGCGGTAATGTCTCATGTAACTCCTTTAAGAGGTACAATCCTACGAGGTCCGTTACTTGTGCAGAGTCACTAGATCCCATTGTGATGTCGAAGTTATTGGGCGTATTCTTGCGGGTCCACAACTCGTCCTCAAATGTGATTATCGTTTTC
>OZ024749.1:18344933-18354933 GCA_964016885.1 Eledone cirrhosa | reverse complement strand
GATTGTTTACCTAACCTGAGCTTGTGGAAGGGAACTGGAGAGGTTGTTGAGTGGTTTAGGCAAATTAAATATAACAATAATAATAAGTTTATTCAACTTGATATTGCTAACTATTATTCTTCTATTACCCCTAATCTACTAAATAAGGCACTAAATTACGCATTCAAACATACAGACCTAACTAGCAATGAAATGCATATTATATTATCGGCTAGGAAAACATTGATAGAATTTAATGACCAACTATGGACCAGAGCAGATAGAGATAGCAATTTTGACATTACTTTGGGATCATCCGACTCAGCTCAGGTAACTGACCTTGTGGGCTTATTTTTAATCAATTCGCTACATAGGAAAATACCTGGTACTACCGGAGGTTTATATAGAGATGACATGCTTTTACTTATTGATAATAATAACTCTGAACTAAATAGAAAATGTAAACAAATTACACAATTTTTTAATTACTTTAATCTTAAAATAGAAATTGAGAACAACCATAGAATAGTCAATTTCCTAGATATAACATTAACTCTCAACACATGTCTTCACTATCCTATTCACAAGTTGAATGAAAACTTAAACTATGTCAGCTTTAACTCTAACCACCCCAGATCTGTCAAAAACACTATAGTAAACTCTGTTCAAAAACGTATCTCTAGAATCTCGTCTAATAGAAAGATTTTCGACGAAAAAGCCCAGTACTACAATGAAGCGTTAGCTAGAGCAGGATATAGTGATAAGATTATGTACATAGATAATTGTTTCTACTTTTGGCACAAGGCCAGCAATTATCCAGTACATTACTGGTACTTTATTTTATCGACCCCATAAGGATGAAAGGCAAAGTTAACCTCGGCGGGATTTGAACTCAGAATGGCAAGGGCCGTAACTCTATGCGTCAAAGCATGGCGTCCAACCCTCTACCGATACTGCCAATTCACCGCCCTATTATGTACATAGATAATCATAGACAAACTAAACAAAATAACAACTATTTTAATTACGGCAACAACCTTAACAACTATAATAGAAAGCATTACAATAATTCCAAAAGCCAAAAAAGAAATAGAACTAGGAACATAATTTGGGTTGCCCCCCCCCCCCCCTTTCTCACTAAACATTAAAACCCACATCGCTAAACTATTTTTAAAGCTCTTGATAATCGCTTCCCTAGAACACATAGGTATCACTCAATTTTCAATAGACATACTATAAAATTAACCTACTCATCCACCAAAAATTTAGCACAAAATATTGATAGAATAAATAATAGGAACTTAAAACCTAATGATAATAGCATAAATAATATACAAGTTAACAAATGTAACTGTAGAGATAGATCTAAATGTCCGTTAAATAACAACTGCTTAGTTAAAAATATAATATACAATTGTAATGTTAAAACTGACTCTAATTCTTTTAACTACGTCGGTTCCACATCGACGGAATTTAAACTTCGCTATAATAACCACAAGAATTCTTTCACAGATCCAAGCAAAAAATCTTCAACAGCACTATCAGGCGTACTCTGGCAACTTAAGCTAGATAACGTTAGATATTCGACGGCTTGGAATATAGTCTCAAGAGGGATTCCTTTTAATTCATCCTCTGAGACATGTGACCTCTGCGCAGAGGAGATATTCTTTATACTAAAATCTAAAAATTCCCTTAATCTACGGACAAATTTATTCAGTTGCTGCAAACATAGATTAAACTCAACTTTTAAATATAAATTTAAATTTAAAATGTAGTATATTTAGTTTGATTTATAATTATTTGGGAAACTAGCCGATAAATCTTTCGATTTCTTCTTTTTATTCTTCTTTTTATTTTTATTTTTATTTTTATTTTTATTTAAACATTCTTCATGAAAAATTAAACTACCCTAAAAGTTGATGCTCCAAATATTTCGAATAAACGTTACACTAGATAAACTTCTATATTAAATATAAGAACACATGTAGACCAAATGGGCATCCTAAACTTTTTGAAATGATTTTTGCTAGACGCGATTTGATAAATAATTTTTAGCTTTATCTGTTTTCGACTCTGATGCTTATAATGAACTTGACAATATATTGTCAATTAATTTTGAAGGGTTGATCTTTGTGGTTTATTTTTATTATTGTAGTATTTTCTAATATTTTATTTTTAATATGTAATATTTTTAATATGTAATATTTTTTCGTAATATTTTTTAGTTTTCTATTTTATTATTATTTATTATTATTATTATTATTATTATTTTTTTGGTTTTTGTTTCTGATATTTTTTATTAATATATTGAAATCTGTTCTCTATTTCTGCTTGATAGATAATCATGTAGAGTAAAGACAAGAATAGTAGTAATATAGACTCTATATATATGTGTATATATATACACATATATGTATACTTAAATTTTTATAGCACAATGAGAATGTTCTCCGTGTGAAATTGGGGTTTGCAGAGTTGATCACGTAAATTCACATCGATGTTTGTAGTTATCATATAAACATATGAATTTTTAAAACTAAACAAGATCATTACTTTTCACACATTATGGATACGTGTCTCATTCATGAATACTGATATTTACATTATAGTGCCTGGTTTTTATACATACTAATACTTCTACATTAAAACATAGGGTTTTTATGCCTCGCCTATGTCTGGTTACTTTTCATTTTTCTCTCTATATAACAGCTGGTTTCTCTCCTAACCACATATATCTCCCTTACATTAATACTAGAGCTTTGCCTTTCATCCTTGCACTGGGTAATTGCTGGCCTTGTGCCTAAAGTAGAAACAATTAATACTAGAGCTAAATAAATAAATAAATAAATAAATGTATCATTGATACGTTTATTCAACGGATGTCCAACTACCTACTTTTCTCTATATATATCTATCTCTATCTATTTCCTCTCTCTATATATATCTCTCTCTGTTTCTTTACATGAAGTTCTTCTCTTTATCTATCTTTCCATCTCTCTATTTTGTTCCATGCATTTCTTCTTTTTCTTCTTTTTCTTCGTTTTCTTTCTTTCTTTTCTTTCTTTCCTTTTTTCTCTCTTTCTTTCTGTTTACAATTTTTTCACTGCCAAATCAACTTTTCAAATACAAGTCGATGTTGAACGGTATGTCAAATCTATTTATCTATAAAACTGTCTATATTGTATTTTGTCTGAGGAAGGCATAGCATATTGTTAATATGATATCCCTGAAATATATATAATGAAATAAATATGGTTTTATAAATATAGTTTCCATTTATTTAATATCGTAAATATACTCCAAATACTTGTCGAGTGCTTTTATATCAGTTATAAATATTTACTAGTTGTAACCAACAATTTAAATATAACTTTCCATGTATAAATATATATATATATATATATATATAAATATATATATATTTATATATATATATATATATATATATTTATATATATTTATATATATATATATATATATATATATATTTATATATATATATATATATGTATATATATATATATATATATATATATATATATATATTTATATATATATATATATATATATATATATATATATATATATATATATATATATATATATATATATATATATATATATTTATATATATTTATAATGGCGATGAATTATTTTGCGAGGTTTTTTATATGAAATCGTGTGTCGAAACAAATATTGTTATACTTGGGGAGGGTCATATTTGTGTAATATTGCCAGAATTAATAACAGAACACACTCACTGTTTGGTTGGTTTTCGCTTTTCGCTTCTGGGTCTTTTATATCGGTAACCTAACTTACTCGGTCCTCAATGTCGCCATTGACTGACCGACGGTCAAAAATAATACAGATACAATATGGACACAAACACACATATATAGTTTATCATAAATCTTTCGTTGCACATCTGCAACATCGTCAGTGGTGCTATTATTTCCTCCCGTTGTATTGTATGTCTACGCCATTTTTATTCAGTCTGTCTATATATTTATTTATTTGCTTGTTTGTTTATTTTATTTTGTCTTCATTGCGCATGCGTTTGTGTGTGTGTATAGTGTTTTGTTTGATGTGTGATGAGTGCTCATGATTGGGTGACTAGTGTGTGTTTATATGCTTGTGTATGTATTTATTTATTTATTTATTTATTTATTTATCTTATTTTATTTATTTATCTTATTTTATTTACTTAGTTATACTTCTCTTAGGTCAGTGTTGTTTGTTTGGGTGTTGTTGTTATTCCATTCATTCTTTCTGTTTAGTCTTGGTCTTCTAAGTTCTATTTCACTGGCCTCTCTGATTTGCCTATCTACTGGGTCATTTCTATGTTTAGATATTATTCTAATTTCTATGTTGTCTATGTTACCGTCATGTTGTTGTCTGGCATGTGTGTAGAGTACTGACCCGTTTTTTCGTCCTTTTAGTTCCCCCTGTGTTGGTCTATCCTTTCACCTATGCTACGAGCTGTCTCACCTAAGTATGTTGTTGTCATGTTTCTGCAAGTACCCTCTGTACATCTTATGCTATAGACTACGCTTCTAGTTTTACAGTTTATCGGGTGGTTTACCTTACATATGATACATTTCCTATTGGTACAGTGGGTTTTCCTAAAAGGGTAGGTTTTTCTGATCAGGGATTTTATGGTGGTTCCTGGCTTTTCTACCACCTTCATTTATAAGTGGGTCTTTCTCAGGGCCTTTCTACACTAGTTAGCTAATTTCCCTCCAGGGATAGCGTCCACAAACATGACACTTTGGTATCTCTGGTTGTCGTACCATGAGGTGGCTTTCCCCATCTTATGTCTAGCCCTATCTAAGCTATTCCATGATTTGCTCCTGTATAATGAGCAAATTCCTTTCATGTACAGTTCTATGAGGGTCTTATACTTTTCCATGGCTCCTTCGTATACTCTGACTCTGTCTCTTTGGTTGTAGCCAGAGAACTGCATGCGGTTGATGAAGTGTTGGATGTGTCTTTCCATTTCTGTTGGGTCGCACATGCGGGACACATTCTTCATCACTCGTACCAAATCTGCGATCAGAATATTAAACTTAGCACTACTGGACATTGCTTAGTTTTTGAGTATCAGGTATTTGGAGGCCATGGGTTTAGCATAGTGTGAGTGGAGAATTTGGGCTCTCTCGTCTATAGTGTTAATCCAGAGTTCTGTGTCTAATACAGGTAGTCTATTGTTAGGGTGTTTGGAAGGGAAGTCGATAGTTACAGTTATACTCTGGTGTATGGAATTAGCTATCTGCTGGATGCTTTCCATTGTGCTACGTTCTAAATCAAACTTGTTAGTGCTCTCTAGTGGGGGTGTTCTTATAACTATATTGATATCGTCTACATAACGAGAGTACATGATGTGGTCTATGGAACTCTCATTAAGGAGGTCTTTAAGTCTCCTCTCCCACCATACCATGAAAAGGTTGGCAACATCACCGGCTATGCTGACGCCAATGGCTGCTCCCTCATTTTGGGTGTAGATCTTCTCGTTGAACTTAAATATGTGGCCCTTTAGGGTAGTTTTGATACTAGCCCCTATTGCATGTGCGACCATTTTTCTTACCTGATCATTGTATTGGGGGGTCCGTATAGCTTTGGTCCACCCAATCCACCTTCGCATGGGAGTCTTTTTGCCATTGAGGTTATGGTGGGGGGTCTACCTCTTA
This sequence comes from Eledone cirrhosa, assembly GCA_964016885.1. Lineage (NCBI taxonomy): Eukaryota > Metazoa > Mollusca > Cephalopoda > Octopoda > Eledonidae > Eledone > Eledone cirrhosa. Next base: position 18,349,267 of record OZ024749.1, on the reverse strand, counting down.
TGGGTCTACTAGGGCAGAAACGTCTAAGGTCATGGCTGTCTAGGTAGTCAGTGTCGTAGGTAAGTCTAAGTAGAAGGCCCAGTTCGTCTGTGTCGACGTCGCAGAACTCTACCTCACTCTCAACGATCAACTCCACACATCTTTTCACAGCAAAATCAATGTTAATGGATGGGTACAGTGACACCACATCCATGCTGCCTATTATGCAGTTGGATAGGTTCCTGTTTTTGTTGCACTCACTGATTCTGCTGAGGAGGTCCTCTGTACTGTTACATACATCTGGGGACATCTTGATTATGGGGCGTATAACCATTGAGAGGATGTAGGAGGTCCTGTAGTTACTATCTATATTAGCTCCGCATACGGGTCTTGTTGGTGGTCCTGTTGTCGGGTCGTTGACTGTCTTGTGGTCTTTGCGGAGCCCATACAAGGGTGGTATGCCATTGTTAGACGCCTGGAAGTTGTTGGCAGTGCGTCTGCTTGGCTTTAGGATGTCGGTCCACATCATCATGTGAGCGTTGAGGATTTTCTCTCTCCCATCGTGTGTTTGTTGGGCAATTTCGCTCGTGTTGGTGATGTGGGGTTGCATAGCCTTGATGTAGTTCGGCATGCTATCAGACTTATCCTTGGGTAGACATACTACCTCACCATCCCTTTGCGCTGCTTGAGGCTAACCAAGCCTTCTACAGGTTTCCTCCCAAGTTGTTGGGCCTCTGGTCTGCTCTGTCTCTTAGTATACCTGTCTACTATTTGTCTAATCTTATTTCTAGTTATGGTGAACTGTGCCTCTGTCTCGTCATCTATTTGTTGTGGTATGCAAACTCTTTTATTAAAGGATAACCTCGTAGGATAGATATTACCCATCTTATATGTTTTGTCAGCTGGGTTGAAAAATAGTTTCTCTAAGGGGTTGTCATTATATCTATCCTCATAGTTGTGTGTGTTGCTATTATTGTTATCATGGTGGTTGTTGTTGTTCCTATCATTAGCATTATTATTATTGTTATGATTGCTAGATGTATTGTTGTTTACTTCACCGTTATTGTTGTTGTTACTGTTATTTCTACCATTGTGGTTGTTACTTTTATTATGTTTCTTGTTTTTGTTGTGTCTATCATTAATATTGCTACATGTATTATTTCCATTATTACCACTGCGGTTATTGTTGTTGTTGTTCGTATTGTTACCGTTATTACTACTGTGGTCGCTGCTGCTGTGTCTGTGGTTAATGTTTCTATTATTATTATTATTATTGTGGTTGTTGTTGTTCTGTCTATCGTTATTATTATTACCGTTATTACTATTTCTCACTTTCCTGCTATTGTTATTGTTATGGCTGTTATTTCTATACTCAGAGTTATTGTTTATATTACTACTACCGTTATTATTGTTGTTGTTGTTGTTTACCTTTGCACTCCAACGTATTTTTGTGAAACATTTTTCCAGCTCCGTTTTGCACCCCATAGGGTTAATCTTTTTGTAGATGGCAAATTTCGGTGGTAGCTGCAGGATTTGTTGTTCTTGTTCACTGATTAAAGTGTTCCCATAAATATTTATTGTGTGGTCATTGGTAAATTCTTCCGGTAGTCATACGGATATTGTTGATGTTATCTGGGTATTTTTGAGAATATTCTATTTTCCTTCCTTGTAGTTTTTTCTTATTCATCCATTCTAATTTCTTATTGAAATGCCTATTGCATTCGTTTCGGGCGTATTTCGTTTCATGGCGTGGTGAGATTTCGGACTTCCTTACCGTTAATGCATTTCTGTCTGTAAAGTTCGTTGACTTTTGTGTATGTTGTTCTTTTCATATTAACTGTTATTGTGTGTTTTAGTCGTTCAGCTTGTGTTTTGTTCAATAATAAATTATTTACTTGTTTTGATATGTTTGTTGTGTATATTTTGGAGGAAACACAGTGTTTTAAGAAGCGGATTTGTTCTGTTGTTATTGTAGTTTTTATATAACAGAAAACAGTGTATTTCAGTTTATTTCTACAGTTACAATTATTCGATTGAATATTGCTTGGGTTATTATTGGTATTTTGGTTAGGTTTTAAATTTCTATTATTAATTCTATTAATATTTTGCGCTAAATTTTTGGTGGAAGAGTAAGTTAATTTTATAGTATGTCTATTAAAAATTGAGTAATATCTATGTGTTCTAGGGAAGCGTTTGTCAAGAGCTTTAAAGAATAGTTTAGCAATAGGGGTTTTAATATTTAGTGAGAAAGGAGGAGCGAACCATAATATATTCCTAGTTCTATTTCTTTTTCGGCTTTCGGAATTATTGTAATGTTTTCTATTATAGTTGTTAAAATTGTTACCATAATTAAAGTTGTTATTATTTTGGTTAGTTTTTATATTATTATTATTATCGATGTATTTAATTTTATTTCTATACCCAGCTCTACCTATCGCTTCGTTGTAATAATGCGCTTTTTCATCAAATATATTCTTATTCGATGAAATTCTTGAAATTCTTTCTTGTACAGAGTTCACTATAGTATTTTTAACGGATCTGGGGTGATTAGAGTTAAAATTGACATAATCTAAGTTCTCATTTAGTTTGTGAAATGGATAATGAAGACATGTGTTGAGATTTAGTGTTACATCTAGAAAATTGACTATTTTATGGTTATTCTCTATTTCTACTTTTAGATTAAGGTAATTAAAAAATTGTATAATTTGTTTTCTTTTTCTATTGAGTTCACAGCTATTATTTTCTATAAGTAAAAGCATGTCGTCACGATATAAGCCTCCGGTTACACCTGGTATTTTTCTATGTAGAGAATTAATTATAAATACAAGGTCCGTTACCTGAGCTGAGTCTGAAGATCCCATAGTTATGTCGAAATTATTATTTCTATCTGCCCTAGTCCAGAGTTGGTTATTAAATTCTATTAATGTTTTCCGTGCCGATAATATAATGTGCATTTCTTTGCTAGTTAGGTCTGTATGTTTAAATGCGTAAGTTAGTGCCTTATTCAGTAGATTTGGAGTGATAGATGGGTAGTAGTATGCAATATCCAGCTGAATAAACTTATTATTATAGTTATATTTAATTTCTTTAAACCAATCGATAACCTCACTAGTCCCTTTCCATAATTTTAAGTAAGATAAATTAAGTAAATTCTTAATTTGTTGTATTATTCTGTCTAGAATATTTTTACTAAGTCTGTCCAGGTCAGATTTATTGGTAAGATTTAGACTGGTAAATCATTTTCAAAGTTTCTTTTGTGATCCTTCATATTGACCTTAGGTTTCCTTAGCATGAAGGGTTGTGTTTTATTTTCAATGTCTAGGTCATGCATTATACAAGAGGCATCTGTATTCAGTTTTTCAAGTTCGTCCTTATTTACTACCTTGTATTTCTTCCTTAGTTCCTTCAATATAAGGTCGTTATAAATGTCCTTTTGTATTCTGTAAAGAGTATTAGCTTTGTCCGACTTCACTAGAATTTTCTCCGTTTTCTCCAAGTTTTCAATATTAATAATTTCCCTTTCTTTTCTCCACGCTTTTCTCTCTCTGTCTTTTGTACTTATCCTTAACACTACGACTTACTAAAATAATATAAACAAACCACTATCCTGATGTCCTCCAAAAGTAATGGTCACATTTTGAAAGGGTACGTCAATGCTTATTTATAAAAGTGATATATATTGTATTTTGTCTGATGAAGGCATACCATAATTTAACTTGGTATCCTTGAAATATGTATAATGAAATAAATATGGTTTTATAAATATAGTTTCCATTTGTTAATATCGTATATATATATATATATATATATATATATATATATATATATATATATATATATATATATATATATATATATATATATATATATATATATATATATATATATATATATAAATATATATATATATTTCGTTTCTGAATTCGTTTAGCAAGATTCTTTATCTGAAATCGTGTGTTGAAACCGATATTGTTATACTTTGGGAGGGTCATGTTGCCAATAAGAAACACACGCACCAGTTGTTTTCACTTCAATTTATTATATATTTATAAATTTATAAATTTACAAAACTACAAACTTATAAATTTCTGGTTGGTTGGTTGGTTCCACAACCAGATAGTTGTTTATATATAGTCATAGTCCTTTCGTCACACACTCTGTGACCTCTTCAGTGACTGGGGATTCCTTTCTTTGTTTCTGTGCCTTTCCTTTCTTCTATCCTACGCCATTTTGTTTCTGTGTGAGTGTTGTGTGCTCAGTTTGCGCATGCGCCACATCCGGGTGTCTGTGTGTGTTTGTGTTCATTTATCTATTTGCTTATTTATTTATTTATTTATTGTTGGTTGATTGTTTGT
>OZ024749.1:18334933-18339933 GCA_964016885.1 Eledone cirrhosa | reverse complement strand
AAGTGCTTATATATATATATGTATATGTATGTATGTGTATATGTATGTGTATGTATATATGTATATATATATATATATATATATATATATATATATATATATATATATATATATATATATATATATATATGTATATGTATATATATGTATGTATGTATGTATATGTGTGTATATGGATGTGTAAGTATGTGTATGTGTGTACACATGGACTAGAGTATGTATGTATATATGTGTGTGTCTATACGTGTGTATATAAAGATAAGTTGAGTATGAAAATGTATACACATGAGCGCGTATGTATGTACATGAATACATGTGTGTATATATATGTGTATGCATGTGTATATATATGTAAGTATGAATATGTGAATTGTGAGTATATGTATTTTGTAGAGGTGTGCAAATATATTTGTGTGTGAATGCGTGGGTGAAAGGGTACGTACACTTGAAAGAAAAATTTAAGTCTGAATGTTAATTAAGTGCAAACACAAAACCAACCACGCATATCTTTACTATCTCTAATCCTTCTATAGATTTAGAAAAATAACCAATAATATATTCTATAAAAAATGTCAAAACAACAGATGGGAATCTAATTACTCACTGCCACCAAGAATTCTCACTGCTATCGAAAAACCACTCCTTCAACTATTCTTCTAGCAACTTCACCCCTCCCTCCTAATATTCTCTATAAAAACTAAATAGGTCCTCAGTAATATTATTCTGATGAAATGACAGTAAATAATAACATTGAAATATTGAATGTCTGCATAACTAAAAGTTTGTAGATAGCTGTTTTAGGTTATGTAACTGTTATAGAAACACGTGTCAATAAATTCCTTTCAACTAAACTGTATCCATTCAAATCTTTCTATATATATATATATATATAAATATATATATATATATATAATATATATATATATATATACATATATAAATATAAATATATATATATATAAATATATATATACAAGTTAATATAAATTAATATATGATAAACACATAAGTGTTTGTATTGTAAATGACCAAGTTAGCTAGATTCAAAAATACTAATTAAATTAATACAGTTTGCCTGTCTCGATTTAAAATAATAAATCAATAAAAACAAACCCATATTTGCAATAACCGTGATACCTGGACAAATTTAAATTTCAAAATCCAAACCTGTTCCGCAGACAAATTTAAATTTCAAAACCCAAATAAGTTTCGCAACGATAATTTAAAAAAGTGAAAGATTCCAATTTCTGTGGTCATCGGCAGGTATCCAGAAAATTAGCATGTTTCACCTCGAAATATTTAGGAGGACTGGTATTCAAGTGCAACGCACGTGGTTTTCCAGCTCCTAGCTATCCCCATACTCATGGTGCTAGAAATAACAGCCGTTTATACGGGATTAAAATTTAGCTCAACAAAAGGAGCCGTAATACTATATTATATTTAGAGTTATAAACTCAAACAGTCCTTTACAATTAATTAGCTCAAAGAAAGAAGCATTTATGAGCCGTGAAATACAAGTTAATATAACTTAATATATGATAAACACATAAGTGTTTGTATTGTAAATGACCAAGTTAGCTAGATTGAAAAATACTTCCAAGTCTGACATTGGCATTATCAGTATGAAAATTTTAGATAAAATCATCCCACAGATTAAACACAAGTTATACCTTAAACAATGGGGAAATACAGGTGAAGTGATTGAATGGTTCAAAGATATCAAGGATAGCAAGGATAAACAAATTATTCAGTTTGATATCAATTCATACTACACCTCTATTTCCCCTATCCTATTAAATAAGGCACCTATCATGGCCATGGACAATAGTGACCTGACTAGACCCCTGTTTGATGTCATACTTGCGGCCCGTAAAACAGTAATCACCTTTGAAGACCAATTATGGACCCGCAAGGATACGCAAAACAACTTCGACATTACCATGGGATCTAGTGACTCGGCGCAGGTCACTGATTTAGTCGGCCTATATTTACTTAACGAAATCCATAAGGACCTTCCATACCTCAACAGTGGTTTGTACCGCGATGATGCACTTCTACTTATAGATTATAAAAAATTCAATATAGAAAGAACTAGAAAACTATTGCACAAGACATTCAAAAACTATAACCTTAGTATTACCATGGACAAAAACACTAAAAACGTTAACTTCCTGGACGCCACCCCCTACCTAGACTCAAAGATATATGCACCTTTCCACAAACCTAATGAAAAACTCATTTACGTAGATACCAAGTCTAACCACCCTAGATCTATATTAAACTCTATCTCTAAGGGAGTATCTAATAGAATCTCTAATCTATCCTATGACGTAAACATATTTAGCAAAAACTCGCAATATTATAATAAGGCATTAGCTAGATCAGGCCATAACGTAGAGATCGAGTTCCTACCTACAAAAACACATAGCTACAATATTATTTCGCACAACATGTCCATGAGGAAATTTAGTAATAGGAATAGCAACCACACACACACTAATACGGAAGATGCGAACAAAAGTAACCCACACCACAGAAATTACCATAGTACCATAAAAGGAAACAACTCACCAGACATAAAAAACAAAAATAGAAGAAGAAATAATACATTTTTCAACCCTCCTTTCAATCTAAACGTCTCTACCAACCTACCTAGGGCTTTCTTCTCACTACTAGATAAAAACTTCCCATCCGGCCATAAGTACCATAGCCTTTTAAACAAAAACACTATTAAAATCTCCTACTCTACTACGCCTAACATAGCATACCACATAGCTAGTAGCAATAAAAGAAAAATTAATTCTTACTTCCAGCAAACTAAATCACAACAGACAATAAACCTTCAAAATAACATTATAGCAACTAACCCTAATATCAATAGAAATAATAGTAATAACACTAGTGTAAACAATAACGCTGGGAACGTCAACCCACATAACCATAACCCATCCAGACTTCTACACAACATAATAACCGGCAGACTAACACCCAGAATAATTGTAACTGTAGATCAAATAGAACCTGCCCTTTAGATAAAAAAATGCTTAACCAAAGATATCATATACTCATGCACAGTCACAACTAGCAACTCTTCTGAAACCTATATAGGCTCTACTTCAAACTGCTTCAAAACCAGATACAATTCGCACCTCCACTCTTTCAAAAAACACAGTCTAGCCAACTCCACTTCACTATCTAGCTACATACACTATCTAAAAACTAAAAATAAACCATATACACTTAAATGGGAAGTGATAGGTAACGCGACATCGTACAAACCACCTAATAAATTTTGTAACCTCTGTCTACTAGAGACCCATACTATCATCTTCTCAAACCATAACCTCCTTAATAAAAAATCAGAAGTGTTCGTGTCTTGCCAACACCGCTTCCGACACTCCTTCCAAAACTTTAAACCCAATATATAACAATGTCAGACTTGAACCCGTCACCACCTCTAGCAGCAATCATCAGGGGCACACCTTACACCTCATCTCCACACCCATTAATCCACTTTAACGCAAATAGTGACATCCTCCTAGTACCTTTTACCTTGGGGATATCCCCATGTACTTCTACTTTTGGTATATTGGCCTTCAATTGCTTAGACTACATTACACCAATGTAAACTTTAAGCACGGAATTGGTTGTGCTAACATTGTCCTTTGTATGTAGTGCCATCATTGGATAAATGGAAGATTAAGTAATTAATTAATTTATTAACATAAAAGAGCTATATAATCTATATGCTGAGTGCAATGAATTATGTACAGGTGATGTATGAGTTATAAATACATGTATGACTTGATGGTCGGATTAGTGTCTTTGTAGGTGAGAATTGATCTCTAGACTACCCTAGTGATATTTAACTTTGCCATGCAATCAGACATGCAATGACCCAGAACTTACCAGGAGTCATATATAGAAGTGATTCTAATATCACCCTGCCAGGTCCTGCGGGTGGACTACACTTACAAAGATCATTGATTTGGAGATCTGACTCTTCATGTGGAATGTTCGGTGGGGGCACTCTATGATAGAAGGTAATCATCCTAATATGAACACCTTTAGTACTTCTTGATAGACTACACTGTAATTTATAGATAAGATACTTAAATTTAGAAATTGTTTATAACCTTATATGATGGGAACTCATTTGAGACACCATTAATGTACTTTAGGATAATAAATTTAGCTATAGAAATCAGCTAGTTACCTCCCCTTACGCATTAACTGCCCTTAATCACACACACACTTCCGGAATATAATACGATGTCATCTCTCACAACAAAAACAAACTGCTCTATAGAATCGAATTAAAGAACGAGAAGCTGTGATGTTCTAGCATGGTTCACCAGGCACCCAATGTTGAATCATCGTGGATTGTGAGATGGACATGTAGTCTATAAATTGCGTTTCCTGGATTGTGAGAGTGATGGTGTGTACGAAGACAGTGGTGCTATTTTGCTTCTCATTTATAATATTTTGATATTTTTGGTGTTTCTCCATACACGGTCTTCTATATCGTACAGGTGTGTGTGAACAATGCTTTACCAGTTCAGCCCCCATGATGCTCTTGATTGCCTGCTTTAACTGCTTGTTTTACTTGTAACAATCTGCCGCACTATAATCTTGTATAAATAGGACAAGCGTGCATGCCACACGTGTGACTCTTGCATACACTGGCTACTCCAAACTTTCCTTTTGCTTTATCTTAGTAGACTGCCAATGTTTATTTTAATTTTAATTTTAACTTTAATTTGTCCTTTAATATGACTGTAATCTTTGTATGTAAATTACCATGCTATATTATTATAATGGATGTCAACCCACTGTGGGTCAATATATACATATGTTTCTATATGTCTCTTGTGTTGAAAAGGAGGTCAAGTATGTTAAAAATCACTGAATAATTGCTCCGAAGACTCCAAACCTCGGTTTGGAAGAAACAATTGTAAGCAAATAAATGATTTAAACAGAAATAAATTCCTTTTTAAAAA
>OZ024749.1:18324933-18329933 GCA_964016885.1 Eledone cirrhosa | reverse complement strand
TTGCTCTTTATGATATCATGTGTTCGTAGAATTTGGTTCATTCTATGGTCCTTTTTCAATACAGGGATGTTCTGGAGGATGGTGTCAAAGGCCTCATTGTTGAGGGGGTTGTGTGTGGAGATGTATGGAAGAACTTTTAGTTTTGGTTGATTTACTTTAGGGTGTCTAAGGTCCTGGGTACTGAGTTTTAGGGCACGTTGGATTCCATTGTCAATTAGTGATGCAGGGTAGTCCCTGCCTATGAGTGTGTAGCAGATGTTTTTATTGGAGACAGATTCTTTTGGCTAAGTTGTAGGGAATATTAATTTTAACGTGTCTAGGGTGGCAAGAGTTGAAGGGGAGATATTGCTTGGAGTCTGTGGGCTTGTAGTATATGTCTGTTTCTATTTTTTTGTTATGGATCTTAATGAGGATGTCGAGGAAGGGGAGTTGTTGATGGCTGTATTCCATCGTGAAGTTAATATTTGTGTTGAGCCCATTTATAAGGGTGTGAAATTCTTTAAGTTTTTCGATGTTTTCGTGCCAAAGGATGAAGCAGTCATCTAGATATCGCTTCCAGTTCCTTTCAATGTGTAAGTGGAGGGTGTTTCCAAATTTGTTTAGGACTTTAGTGTAGAGGGTGATTTCCAGGTATCCCATGACTAGGTTGGCATAAGTGGGGGCTGTTTTCGTTCCCATAGCGGTCCCAGATTTCTGCCTGTAGGGTTTGTTATTGAAAACGAAGTAATTGTTCTCCAAGATAAATTTGAGTCCCTCTATCACGAATTCTTTTTTGATGCGTTGTGGGAGTTCATTGTGGAAATTATCCAGCCAGAATTGGATAGCTTCTATTCCTAGGTTGTGGGGGATGTTGGAGTATAAGTTGACTACATCGAACGTCACTAGTAGGGTTTGTTCAGAAAGTGGCATATTAGGGAGGTGATTGAGCATATCTAGGTCGTCCCTTATATAGCTTTTGATGTGCTTGAGGAAGGGTTTGAGAAGGGTATCAATGAAGTTGCTAAGACGGTGCGTTTCGCAAGCGGGGCCTGCTATTATAGGTCTTAATTTGAGATCATTGGGTGAGGGAACATTGATGACTATGTCTGTGGCTTCCTTGCATACCTTACTTATTGATTCGCTTTTATGTACTTTAGGGATACCGTAGAAAAGGCTTTACTTGTGAAGTCTGTGATGAAGCTGAATTCCTTGTTAGTGAGTCCTTCTTTGTATTGGTTGATTAGAGTTTTTAGGTTTCTCATAATTTTCTGTTGATTGTAGTGTTCAGCCTTTTCGTAGTATGTTTCGTTTTCCAAAGTGGAGAGCGCTAAGTTGATATAGAATTCTGTCTCCATTAGGACTACTGTACTCCCTTTATCAGCCTCTTTAATTGTAATGGTTCTGTCGGTTTTTAATCTACTTAATTCTTCCCATTCTTTCTTGTTGAGGTTTGGCTTGTGTTTTTATCTGTGCAAGTGTTGGTAAGGGAAGTTTGTGATGTGTTCACAGAATTCGTCCAGGATTTTATTTCTACCTTTTGAAGGGGTGTAATTGCTTCTATTTCTGGCTAATGATTCATCCTCATTGTACTGGTCGAATAGTTGTTCACTAAGTCGTAACTTTCTACAGAAGTCTGTGATGTCTTCCTTCATTTCATAGTAGTTAGGACGTAGTGGGGTCGGTGTGAATTTAAGACCTTTGGAGAGTAAGTTGATAAGGTTGAGTGTTGGTTCTGCACTAGTAAGATTGATAATTTTTATTACTATCGGTTTCTCCTCCCTGTCTTGTGTTAAAAAACACTCTTGGCGCAAAATCAATTTTTTACATTCACATGACCTCTACCGACCAATCAAAATTGTTTTGACCACAAGAATTTTTGCAAATTGGAGCCACTTTTTTAACATAAAAACAGGTAGAATTCCCAAAACTAATCAGATCAGAGCAAACAGCACGGACACTCTATCTCAAAATTATTTTTAAAAAGCATTTAGAAATGCGCAACCGGTAAAAACTTAAAAACTTAAAACCACAACTGAATACTAACCCATACAATCACTAATACTCTTTTATTCCTAATTAAACCATTTTTCAACTGTGAACAATTTGTCAGCATTTTCTATTCCGTTTACCAATATATATATATATATATATATATATATATATATATATATATATATATATATATATATATATTTATATATTTATATATATATTTATATATATATATATTTATATATTTATATATATTTATATTACTATGGGCTCAAGTGATTCTGCCCAAATTACTGATCTTGTGGGCCTCTTTCTTCTTTTTAACATAAATGCTTCCTTTCCCCACCTTAAAGGTGGTTTATATCGTGACGACTGTCTTCTTCTTTCCAATAAACTTTCAGAGATTGAAAAAAATAAAAAACTTATTAGAACTTTCCTCAAAGACTATTATAGTCTAGATATTACATTTGAAAACACAAGTAAAGTAGTTAATTTCCTTGATATAACATTAGACTTATCTACGGGTATCTACCAACCTTACCATAAACCTAACCAAAACTTACATTACATACACTCACAATCTAATCACCCTAAATCTATCCTTAAAAACCTAGCATACAATATCTCACTCAGAATTTCTAACCTTTCGTCTAACCAGGATGTATTTGATAAAAATGCGACCTTTTATAACGAAGCTTTAGCTAGAAGTGGCCACAAAAATAAATTAGTATATATACCTTGTACCAATAACACTACAAACATACAACCTAATATTACCAACAAACACCAAATGAAACATGCACACTATACCCCAAAATACCAACATAAAACTAAATTTCTCTAACTCTTCTAATATACAATATAGTAACTCTCAAAAAACTATTCATCGTACTACTCTAATAAATGTTAATAATAAAACTCCTAATAAACAAGCTAAAACACCTAAATCAATAAATCTAACTAAAAATGTGTGTGGTGAAATCATTAACAATAATTCTCTTAATAAACATCAGGATACATCCTATAAAAATAATAAACAACATCGAAACCGTAATAGACGAGTTACTTGGTATAATGCTCCATTTAATTTACAAATTAAAGATAATATACCTAAAAAAAATTTTTAATATCCTAGAGAAGAACTTCCCGCCAAACCACAAATACCATCAAATTTTAAATAGATCAACGGTTAAATTCTCCTACTCAACAACCAAAAACATAAAACAAAATATAAGTGCCTACCATGCATATAAATGTAAAAAAACCGTCAGTATACCACCAATACATCAAACTAACCATAATATCTCCTCTGATACAGGATTCACGAAAAGTCGTAACTGTAGAAACAAAGCAAATTGCCCATTAAAAGGAAATTGCTTTGTTAATAACATAGTATATAAATGTAAGAACTCAATTTATTCATATATAGGAGCTACCTCTAACCAATTTAAAATAAGATTTAATACCCACAAACACAATTTTTTAGTCTCCTTAGATATTTACAATGGCATTATTCTTTTATAACAGCAATCTTTCGTGTACCTTTTACCGACCTGACCTATTTTCACCCCTAAAATAACCTTTTCATTCATCATACTCCTTCCATTCACAACTGAAATCTGCCTTCTTCTACCCCTAAATTAAAGTTCCATTACTACTATTATACCATTTAGCCAGTTATTACCTTTCTACTGGTCAATTCAAAACCTGTTCCCAAACAGACCTATTATATTAAATCTTTGTTGGTTTTATTCAATGAGCAAATATAATTATTTCTGAAGACAGCATATGACCTATTTTCATCCCTAAAATAATCTTTCATTCATAATATTCTTTCCATCCAAAACTGAAATCTACCTTCCTCTACTCCTAAATTAAGGCTCTATTACTACTATTTTACCATCTTGACCTTCACTATCTTTCTATTGGTCAATTCAAAACCTGTTTCCGAACAGACCTATTGTATTAAATCTTTTTGGGGTTTTTTCAATAAACAAATATCATTATTTCTGAAGACAGCATATATATGTGTAGGTATGTATATTCCTTCTGATGGTTTGTAAACATTTTACATAGATCTATATGATATGCATACCAACACTAACATATATATCCTAGAAACGATCGTAAAATGATGAATTTTTTAATATAAGGAACTGTTTCTTTGTTTATTCATTATTTTTATTAATTTATTTATATATATATATATATATATATATATATATATATATATATATATATATATATATAAATATATATATATATAGCGGCGATGAATTAGTTTAGCGAGGTTTTTTATATGAAATCGTGTGTCGAAACAGATATTGTTATATTTGGGGAGGGTCATATTTGCGTAATATTGCCAAAATTAATAACAGAACACACTCACTGTTTGGTTGGTTTTCGCTTCTCGCTGTCTTTTATATCTGCGATCTAACTTACTCGGTCCTCAATGTTGCCATTGACTGACCGGCGGTCAAAAATAATACAGATACAATATAGACACAAACACATATATATAGTTTACATAATTTACATAAATCTTTCGTTGCACATCTGCAACATCGTCAGTGATGTTATATTCATTGTTCCTCCTGTTCCTATAGCATAAGATGTACAGAGGGTACTTGCAGAAACATGACAATAACATACATAGGTGAGGCAGCTCGTAGCATAGGTGAAAGGATAGACCAACACTGGGGGGAACTAAAAGGACGAAAAAACGGGTCAGTACTATACGAACATGCTAGACAACAACATGATGGTAACATAGACAACATAGAAATTAGAATAATATCTAAACATAGGAATGACCCAGCAGATAGGCAAATCAGAGAGGCCAGTGAAATAGAAATTAGAAGACCAAAGCTAAACAGAAAGAATGAGTGGAACAACAACAACACCCAAACAAACAACACTGACCTAAGAGAAGTATAAATAAGTAAATAAAATAAAATAAAATAAGATAAATAAATACATACACAAGCACAATAACAACAAGCACATAAACACACACTAGTCGCCCAGCA
>OZ024749.1:18319933-18322433 GCA_964016885.1 Eledone cirrhosa | reverse complement strand
GAATCTAATTACTCACTGCCACCAAGAATTCTCACTGCTATCGAAAAACCACTACTTCAACTATTCTTCTAACAACTTCACCCCTCCCTCCTAATATTCTCTATAAAAACTAAATAGGTCCTCAGTAAGATTATTCTGATGAAATGACAGTAAATAATAACATTGAAATATTGAATGTCTGCATAACTAAAAGTTTGTAGATAGCAGCTGTTTTAGGTTATGTAACTGTTATAGAAACACGTGTCAATAAATTCCTTTCAACTAAACTGTATCCATTCAAATCTTTCTATATATAAATATATATATATATATATATATAAATATATATATATATATATATATATATATATATATATATATATATATATATATATATATATATATATATATATATATATATATATATGGAGGAGGTTATAGTTCACTTGAAGCATTGTGTAATGAGGTATAAACGTTTGAATATGTGTAATAAAGCCAAAACAATGCAGATATGGACATAGAAAAGAGAATGCAATTGCAAAAGATGTTGTTGACAATTCGTCCTTTACCTTGAATTTATTAAAATGTCCTTAATTTTCGAGATAATATCTCTTCTTCGGAGGAAAATAAAGGTCTCAAACCAGCGCTTTAAATATCTTGCCAAGCCATGCTGACAGGAAATAGTATAGAGTATCTGTTCTATCTCTAATATCAAAGAATTAAAATTAGGTGGATAAAGAGTAGTCTCCCTTTAAAAGGGGTTTGTTTAGGGTTTTTTTGTTTTTATTTTATATACATGCCTGTATAAGTGTGTGGGAGAATGCATGAAGGTGTAGGTATGTGGGTGTGTGTGTGTGAGTGTGGGAAGATAGGTCTATTCGTAAATGTGGGAGGTAGGTGTTATCTGGTGTTAGAACTGGTTTTGTGTGTGTATGTGTGAGAGAGAATAAGTGGAGGTGTAAGCGTGTGTGTGTGTGTGCGCGTGTGTGTGTGGGGGGGGGGTGTAAATAAGCGGCTAGAGGCCCTATCAGGTTATAAATTGGGTGTTGAGTTCTAGTCTATTATTGATTGGCGGTTGTGTTTTATCTATAATTAGTGCTTCCTTAATTCTAAGATTGCCGAGGTTTCTTTCCTTAGTTTCTATCCTAACTGTTATGGTTTTATCGGTGTTTTTGCATTTAACTAGGTGTTTCTTAAATGAGGAAGCGTTAGTATTGAGGTGTTCTTTTATTCTTATGTGGAGTGGTCTGGTGGTGCTACCTACGTAGAAGTTGTTGCATTTGTCACACTCTAGTCTGTATACTACGTAAGCCTGGTGGCATAGGTCTGTGTCGTTGATGGAGCAGTTGGCTAGTCTGCAGCAGTTGTCATGTCTGGTGGGGTGTCTCTTGGCCAGCCGTCCGCGCAGAGAAGGACCCGAGTGGGCCAGTTGGATATCCAGTCCCTCTCGTCTGATGGCTGTGCGGATGGCTGTTGTTGTTTCTTCACTGAAGTGTGGGAGCTTCAGGAAGCAAGTGTTAGTGCCTCGGGTGTGGTGTCCTCTGTTCTTTCTGGCACGGTTTGTGGTGGATGTCGTGTATCCGTTCAGTTTGAGTACTTCCAGGAAATGTGTGGTGTGTGTGTCACGGTCTCTAGCGTCGGTGCATTTGTTCTTGATACATGCCAGTTCGTTCCTTATGTATCCGAACTTGGCACCGAGTGGGAGGGCCGATCTGAAATGTACGAACAGGTCCCTGCTAGCGGATTTTTTTATAGAAGCAGGTGTGGATGTTGCCTTCCTCTGTTACCCTGAGTTGGAAGTCCAGTAGGGATAGGGATCCGCGGTCATCGGGGTGTTCCATGCTGAACTTTATACTGGCGTCCATGCTGGAGAATGTTGTGTATATTTTCTCTGCCTCCTCACGGGATGATGTAAGGATCAGTAAGGATGAGATCGGCCCTCCCACTCGGTGCCAAGTTCGGATACATAAGGAACGAACTGGCACGTATCAAGAACAAATGCACCGACGCTAGAGACCGTGACGCACACACCACACATTTCCTGGAAGTACTCAAACTGAACGGATACAAGACATCCACCACAAACCGTGCCAGAAAGAACAGAGGACACCACACCCGAGGCACTAACACTTGCTTCCTGAAGCTCCCACACTTCAGTGAAGAAACAACAACAGCCATCCGCAGAGCCATCAGACGAGACGGACTGGATATCCAACTGGCCCACTCGGGTCCTTCTCTGCGCGGACGGCTGGCCAAGAGACACCCCACCAGACATGACAACTGCTGCAGACTAGCCAACTGCCCCATCAACGACACAGACCTATGCCACCAAGCTTACGTAGTATACAGACTAGAGTGTGACAAATGCAACAACTTCTACGAAGGTAGCACCACCAGACCACTCCACATAAGAATAAAAGAACACCTCAATACTAACGCTTCCTCATTTAAGAAACACCTAGTTAAATGCAAAAGCACCGATAAAACCATAACAGTTAGGATAGAAACTATATATATATAT
>OZ024749.1:18299933-18314933 GCA_964016885.1 Eledone cirrhosa | reverse complement strand
TTGAACGCTTTCGCGATGGACGAGCCTGCCGGTTCTAAGTCCAAGGTTTCGCTACGCATGATGTATTGGTCTACATGCTATATTGTTAAAAAACCAGTGTGGATTTGACTGGGGTGGTATATTACGAACTCCAAGTCCACACGCGACTGGTCAAAAGCGAAGGGCTGTCCTCTCTTTGTTTGCTGTATGGGTCGGTATCAGCTTAGATGGTGGTCGTGTTATCCATATTCCGTCAGCTCTGTATATTCAAGACAGATCAGGGTATGTATTTGCGGGTATGGTCCTGCGTCTACGTTATCCAGAGGGTCTCGCTTGTGGTATTTTCAAGTTCGCATGTCATCTCCCGGTTAAGACTGCGCATGCTTCGGTGAATCTCAAGCATGGAATCTTAGGGTATCATATTACACGGGGTGACCAGCAGAAAATATACATTCTATGCTATCACGCACGCGCTGGCCTATGGCTACGACCGTGTCCAGTCTCGGGTAGTAGCAGAAAGCAGGTAGACCAGCTATACACACCCCTGCTCAAGGGGCACAACCCCTAACTTATCGAGTGGTCAGACTTCAAGGGAGTCAATTCTCCAAGCCCATTATGTCGACCGTGGTGAAATACAAAAAAAAAATAAATAAATAAATAAATTTCTATTAGTAAAGAACTAATCACTGATAATAAAGAACCAGCTCAAAAGAATGGGGGGGGGCATCTATTTGGTCGGGGGTTTACTAAGGGAGGGGGTGGGGGTGAGTGGCTATAGGCAGGGAGCGGCTGCCATATTGGGTGTTTTGTTACTGTTTCCCTAGGCAGTTCTCGAGTTTGTTGACATACATCTCCGACGGCACCCTCTCAGATTAGTCAACGTGGTTCCAGGCCCTCACGATGTCCTGCATCGCAGGCATCAGCTGCCCCCAGGGTGCCCAGCAACAGTGTTGCCACCAATCCCAGGTTGGCAATTGGGACACAGGGTCATCTGTTCCTCACCAGAGTCCCCATCGCCAATCGGGGAGCCGAGGCATCCATGCGGCCGGGGTTACCACAGAGCACCCTGTACGCCAGCGGGGCCGCCACGTGCAGGACTGGGTGGTGTCATGGCTATGTGTCCGGTCTGAAGAAAAAGAAAGAGCTAAGTATGGTATGGGGGCAGGACGAGAAGATTTCTGATCTCCTGTTGAGCAAGTTGAGCCCTGAGAATACTATGGCATGAGATTCAAATAGGCACAGGCTACAACACCTGCTCAACGAGCTATATGGAGGAGCCTTAGTAAGGCATCTCCAGCTTAGTGTGTAGGGGGTTTTTGTTTGTTTTAAGCTATGTATATGCCCCGCTAACGACGTGGTATTTTTAAGCTTCTCATATCGGAAGCTATGCTGGTGGGCGTTGAACCTCGTCTTGAACTCATTAGCGGTTGATCCTATATACGTCTTAGTATACGTGCCTGTGGTTACGTTACAAGCATATACCACGTTCCTGATAAGGCAGTGTCCAGCTAGTGGGCATTTGTCCTTCCTTCTGCAATTACACTCTTTAGTAGGGACATGCCCCTCAATCAGGGGTGCATGTCCCTCCAAGCGGCCGCGGGGCTGCCTAGTGGGACCGGTTCTATTGCCTAATATCCCCCTGGGTCTTTCACTCAGTGGGTTGGTCCCGTGTTGTCGTGTGTGCTGGCGTGGTTCACTATTTCGGATGGCCTTAAGTCCCTCTTTGATCTTACTCTTATTGGTCTTAGCTAGGTGTGAGGCCAGATTAGGGGTTGTAGAGTACGATAGCTTGACAGTATTCTTATTGATGACACTACCGTACCTACTACCCGGGGGGAATTTCTTATCTATTAAAGAGAAAAAAGATTTGGGGAGGTCTGTAGTAACATTAGAGTTGAAGGGCGGGTTAAAGAAGGTACTATCACGTCTTCTATTCCTTCCACTGCGTTTCCTATCCCCTATGCAGTTTGCCCTCTCTTCGTCTATATTATTACTGGTTCCACCAGGTGTGGTTGCTGTACACCCAGTGGTATGTGCGTTGGTCTCAAGTCTCCTAGGCCTCTGTCCCCCGTTTTCACTGTTGGACTTGCTCGGGGCGGCATAGCGCTTACCAGGCGTGCGAGCCCTGTCCGTGTCTGCGTTGCGAGTGTTGCTGTTCTTATCTAACTTCCTATTGTCCCTATATGTCTTTCCAGCTCTCCTTCCAACTCCCATGGACATACTGTGCGTGATTACAGTGCTGGGCTGGGGTGGCGGGGTGGTGCCGCCTGTCTCAACATAATGGAGTTTATCTTTGTGCCCTGACCCAGCTAGCGCCTTATTGTAATATTCCGCGTTCGCTTCAAATGCGGTCACGCTGCTAGATAGTCCGCTAATCCTACTAGATACTCCCTTAACTATTGCTTTGAGGACTGAGCCTGGGTGGTTGGAGCTGGCATTGACGTACGTCAGCCTTTCGTTAGGTTTATGGTACGGTGCATATTCTAACTTATCTAGGTCTAGTGTGGCGTCTAAAAAGTTGACTACCTTACTATTTCTATCCATAGTTATTGATAGGTTAAAATTCTTGAAGAATTTATAAAGGTCCTTTCTAGTTCTTTCTAGGTTGTGCCGTTTAAAGTCCACAGTAAGCAATGCGTCGTCACGGTATAGCCCACCTCTGAGGTGTGGGAGCTGCTCGTTGAGCTCCTTGAGCAGGTACAATCCGACGAGGTCTGTCACCTGCGCTAAGTCGCTAGACCCCATAGTGATGTCGAAATTGTTACGAGTGTTCTTGCGCGTCCACAATTCATCCTCAAATGTGATAATTGTTTTACGAGCGGCAAGGACTATGTCAATCTGGGATCTAGCGAGTCCGCCCGTCCGCATTGCCAACATGAGCGCCTTATTTAGTAGTATGGGGGATATAGACGTATAGTAGGAGTCTATATCGAACTGGATGAAGCGTAGTGACTTGTGGTTGCTAATGCTTGAGAACCACTTTATCACTTCTGCAGTGTTTCCCCATAGGTCCAGGCTAATCCTGTCTTTAACTTTCGGTATGACTTCATCTAGTATTTTTTTACTTATAATCCCTATGTCAGATTTAGAGGGGCTAATGAGCCTGACAGAGGGGCTACTTGCAAAGTCCTCCTTATGGTCTTTCAGTGTGAACCTTGGTTGTCGGGGTGTATAAGGTTGCGTGCATTTCTCTAATCCTAGCTTCGTTACTATCACTTTAGCCTCCCTGTTAATCTCATCTAGGTTGGCTACAGTGGCTACAGTGGCTACAGTGGTTTATTGGAGCCTGTAAGCTTTATGCACTCATTGAGGGATTTTCTAAGGTGCTTCTGCGGGACCCCAAGTCTTTTAGTTTAATGTTGATGCGTAAATTATATATTTTTGTCTAATTTTTAAACTTCAATCCCTGACCCCGACAACTAATATAAAAGAGCCCCCCTTAAAGCGGAGTTGCTGATGTATACAACAATTTCAAACTGCTAGCCTTGAGTGATACGTTGATGTAAACAATGATCTTGCAATCACATGTTATATGCCTTGATAAGTCCCACCATGGGGTAGGACGAAACGACTGTCGGCAATAAACTTGTTATAATGTTATAATAGTTCCTTATATATATTTATATATATTAAAAGTGAAGTTTTTTTTACAAAATGAAAAATAACCGATGTGTCCTACACGAGTGAAAGTATAGAGAAAAAGAGATTAAATCGAAAATGCAACTGGAGTCTTATTTTTTTTTAAAATATATATATTTATTTGGTTCCTTTACCGGTTTCGCAGTTCTTCTGCTTTTCAAAAGTAGAGTTGAGATGGAGGGTCTGTGGTTTTTCTCACACCTGTATATTTATATATATATATATTTATATATATATTTATATATATATATATTTATATATATATTTATATATATATTTATATATATATCTAAGGCGGGTAAAATTCCCGAGATCCATGGACGAGTTCTCTCCAGCGGTCTCTGTCCCTCATTATCGCTGCCATGTCCTGCATCTCCAACAGATCAGTGTCTGTCCTTAGGGCATCAACATACGTTAACCTTGGCCTTCCTCTTCTAGTGTGTCCATGTAGGGGCTCCCACAGGAGCACTGAGTGCAATGTCAACTCTGGATGTCGGTGAGCATGTCCAGCCAACCTCAGTCTCCTCTGTGTCACTTTTGAGCTGACTTTTGGGATGCTCCCATACAGCTCTGAGTTTTTCATCCTCAGTGTATACTGATTAATGTTCAGAGCCATCCTCAGCATTCTCGTGTAGCACCCATCCACCATCTGAGTGAGTTTCTTGGTCAGTGTCCAAGTCTCAGACCCATACAGCAGCACAGACTCCACTACAGCAATGAAGAGGCGGATTTTCAGGTCTCTACGAAGGTCCGACTTCCACACCGATCTCAAGCTGTGGCACGCCGCCCAGGCCTTGCTCTTCCTCTCAACCACGTCATCTTCCGTATTCCCAATCTTTTCTCCCAAATACAGGAAGTCCTCAACCAATTCCAGCGGCCTCCCGCCTACATTAGTGATCCCCTCTGGCTTCTCAACATTCTCTACCAGATATTTTGTTTTAGTCTCATTCATTCTCAGCCCCACACTCATCGACACAGTCTCAACCTCCCGCATCAAATCCTCTGCCTCCTTCACTGTATTTGTCACCAAAACTATGTCGTCGGCAAATTCAGCATCCGATACCTTTTTCGCCCTAACTCTCCTGCTCTGAGCCGGTGCTACAGTAAAGCCAGAGTCCTGGTGTTTCTCCAGTGCAAGGCGCATACAATAGTCCACTACGATGATAAAAAGGTAGGGAGCCAATGTATCTCCCTGGAGCACTCCAGCCAGTATCTCAAAGAACTCTGTCATCCCATCAGGTGTAATGACTTGGGCTTTGGTGTTGGTGTAGAGCAGTGATATCAGGTCCACTATCTTCTTGGGGATTCCATAAGCCTGTAAGATCTTCATCAGGCAGTAACGGTCCACAGAATCAAAGGCCTTCCTAAAGTCAATGAAAACCATGACCGCAGGAAGGCACTTTGCTCTAGCTCCCTCTAATATCCTCCTCAGCATCAGGATGTGACTGGTGGCTGATCTACCCTCTCTGAAGCCGTTCTGGTTGTCCCTGAGCTTCTTCTCCATCTCAGGCTGGATCCTGTTAAGAATCATCCTGTTGAGGGTCTTTGCCACAAGTGACGTCAGTGAGATCACCCGGTAGTTGTTGGTGTTAGAGAGATCGCCATTCTTTGGCACTGGGACGGTGTTACTGATCCTTCACTGATTCGAGGCAACTCCTTTCTCCAGTGCCCCGTTACAGAACCCCAGGATGATATCATCAAAATCACACCTCTTCATCACCTCTGATGCCACTCCATCTTCTCCATGAGCCTTGCCCTCCTTGATCCTCTTCTTGGCTCTCTGAAGCTCTTCTCTGGTGAAGGGCTCTGTCTCAACATCCAGTTCCTCAAACAGCCGTCTGATCTCCCCAGTGCTCTGGGCTGTGGAGCGTGGCTCTCCTAGTAGGGTCCTAAAATGGTCTAGCCATTTCCTCTTCCTATCCTCGAGCCCCGTTCCCTGGATCTGACTCGAACACCTTCTCTTCCTCCCTGTGATCTCGTTGATGATCATCCAGATCTGTCAACCGCTCTCTCCACACTTCTGATCTTCTCTATCAGTGCCTCCTCTCTGACCTCAGTGTAAGCGGTACAGAGCTCTTCCCTCATCACCCCCACAGTCTCCATCCTCTCCTCCGTAGGATCAGCATAGAATTGGTCCCTGGCAGCTTTCAGGTGTTCTCTGGCTGCACACACTTTTGGGTTTGCAGAGCTGACGTGCTTCCCTTTGTTCTTTTTCCTCGGCACCAGGGTTTCACTTGCTTCCGCCACTGCATTGGTGAAGTGCCCGTACCTCCTCGTCACACTCTCCTCAGTCCATCCAATCTCTCTCTCCTCTGACTCTCCACACAGAGCACTAAACCTGTTTCTCACTTCCACTGTGAACCTCTCCTGTAGCCCATCATCTTCCTTGAAAGCTCCCCAGTCATAGATTGTTCTCCGGGGCTGAGCCTTGCTCTTTCTTAAGCTCACGTGGACCTCACTCATAACAAGCCGGTGGTCACTACCCATGGTACTGAAATAGCTGTATGGTTCCGTGTTCAAAACACTATTCCGCCACTTTTTCCTCACCAGAATGAAATCAATCTGGGACTTGGACAGGTGCATATCTGAGATGTAGGTCCACATCTTCCCCAGATTCTTCCTAAACCTTAGGTTGGTCGCCATCAAGTTCGCCTCCAGCAGGGTGTCTCTCAGTAGTCTTCCATTTCGGTTGGTGTTGTTATGGAAGTACCAGCAAGGATCTTCACTTCCCTCCTTACTCAGATGTGCATTGAAGTCCCCCAAAACAAGCAGGATATTGTGTGCCTGAGTGGTGTTGACAGCTCTACACACCTCCTCATGGAACTCTTCCGCATTCACATTACTGTCCCCCTCGGTTGGACTATAGGCTGAGATGACTGTCAGTCTTGGGTTTCCATTGAAGGTTACCCTCAACACTCGCGGGGAGACAGGCATTATTTCCCTCACCAACAGATTGGTTTGTGCACTGAACACAAAACCCACTCCTCCCACTGCAGCATTTGTTGTGTTCTTCACTGCCGATGTAGTGATGAGCTGGCTCTTCCTCCCGATCATCACACTCCTCACGGGCTCATCGTGTAGAATCCTGTGTTCTTGGATCGCAAGTATCTGTATACCACTCTCCTCGAACAGATGTCCCAACTCCTCTCTCTTCTCCAGCGTCCGAATAGTCCTCACATTCAAAGTGCCCATTTTGATGGCTCTTCTGCAGGACAAAACTGCATTCTTTATATTTGTCTCAGAGACAGCTGATCCATCATCCACTGGCCCTCTCTGTGGCTCTAAGCCAGCAGAGTCATAACTACCAGGCTGCTCCTTGACAGTGTAATTAGGGGCTCTAACCCTAGTGCTGTTAGATCGACTCTCCATATTTCTTTTCAATGGCTGACAATACCTTACCGGCGCCACTCGAATAAGGTAGTTATTTAACCCATAAATGAAGCCCTAACAGGTACTGCCACCCCGGGCCAGGGCAGACCTGGGAGTCATGACAACTAAGGGGTAACTCTACATTCCCCACATCTCCTGAACTCCCGAACTGGAGCCTTGCCACTGGATGTAGTTTAATGTCATACCCAGGACATTTATATATATATTTATATATATATTTATATATATATTTATATATATATATATATATATATATATAAATATATATATAAATATATATATATATATATATATATATATATATATATATATATATATATATATATATATATATATATATATATATATATATATATATATATATATATATATATATATATAAATATATATATATATATATATATATATATATATATATAAATATATATATATATATAAATATATATATATATATACATATATATAAATATATATATATATAAATATATATATATATATATATATATATATATATATATATATATATATATATATATATATATATATATATATATATATATAAAGATTTGAATGGATACAGTTTAGTTGAAAGGAATTTATTGACACGTGTTTCTATAACAGTTACATAACCTAAAACAGCTGCTATCTACAAACTTTTAGTTATGCAGACATTCAATATTTCAATGTTATTATTTACTGTCATTTCATCAGAATAATATTACTGAGGACCTATTTAGTTTTTATAGAGAATATTAGGAGGGAGGGGTGAAGTTGTTAGAAGAATAGTTGAAGGAGTGGTTTTTCGATAGCAGTGAAAATTCTTGGTGGCAGTGAGTAATTAGATTCCCATCTGTTGTTTTGACATTTTTTATAGAATATATTATTGGTTATTTTTCTAAATCTATAGAAGGATTAGAGATAGTAAAGATATGCGTGGTTGGTTTTGTGTTTGCACTTAATTAACATTCAGACTTAAATTTTTCTTTCAAGTGTACGTATCCTTTCACCCTCGCATTCACACACAAATATATTTGCACACCTCTACAAAATACATATACTCACAATTCACATATTCATACTTACATATATATACACATGCATACACATATATATACACACATGTATTCATGTACATACATACGCGCTCATGTGTATACATTTTCATACTCAACTTATCTTTATATACACACGTATAGACACACACATATATACATACATACTCTAGTCCATGTGTACACACATACACATACATACACATCCATATACACATATATACATACACACACATATATATATATATATATATATATATATATATATATATATATATATATATATATATATATAAACACTTTAATACATGAATACACTTACATCTAACTATACACATCAAACATATATATATTTACTTATTTATATACATTTTCACATATATATACATACTTATGGACGTTTTTAGACACATTCATTATCGCATATTTGTATACAATCGAGATTTAAATCGATATTTGTATACAATCGAGATTTAAACGATGTTGCCGTTGATCCCACGTACTACGATAACGCCCTTAGTAAAGCAGGCTACCTCAACAAAATAGAGTACATAGATGGGAACAATCAAAACACCCAAAATAAATCCCACATAGGTAGATATAATAACACAACACCAAACCACACTTACTACCATAGTATGCACACCAGTAAACCAACAAACAAAACTAATAGAAAGCGATGCAAAGAGTACTTATGGTATAACCCCGAATACAATAGTTCCATTAGTACAAATTTACCAGTACTCTTCTTTAAAATAATTAAAAGACATTTTCCCACATCACACAAATACCACAAAATCCTAAACCCTACCACTATAAGACTGTCATACTCTACAGCGTTAAACCTTGAACAACACATAAAAAAGATCAATACTAGAAGGTTAAACGAAAACACTAAGAACTTAAGTACAAAGAACACAAAAAAAACAGTAGACAATACACTACAGAACATAAATAAACCACACCTAAGTTCGTCCGCAATACTACTCCAGAGAAAACCCAACGTACACAACTGTAACTGCACCTATCCTGACAACTGCCCCCTCGGCAATAACTGCCTGGAAAAAAATATTATTTATAAGTGTACCATTAAATCCGGAGGCAACGAGTGGTATTACGTGGGATCAACGGCAACATCGTTTAAATCTCGATTGTATAGGCATTCTTACTCAATAAAACACCAGAGCCAAAGAAATGTAACAACTTTAGCAGAAAAAGCTTGGACGCTCAGGGATAGCGATCAAAAGTTTACCCTAAAATGGGAAAAATTAGCTAAAACCCAAAGCTTTTCCAGGAGCCAAAATTTCTGCAAATTGTGTAATCTTGAGATTTATTACATAATCACACACAAGAAGAAACTACTGAATAACAGAATTGAACGAACATTATTCTGCCGTCACAGAACTAAAATCCTTTTTTCCCACTACAAGCCGAATATTACATAAAAGAGGGACATCCCCCAACTATATAAACCTTAATCTAGTTAGAAAAATATAAAAACAATCTCTTCTCAACATATATTAATAACCTTAAATTACCACACTAATAATGGAAAGATATGCTGATGAGAATAGGTACAAATATGCGATAATGAATGTGTCTAAAAACGTCCATAAGTATGTATATATATGTGAAAATGTATATAAATAAGTAAATATATATATATGTTTGATGTGTATAGCTAGATGTAAGTGTATTCATGTATTAAAGTGTTTATATATATATATATATATATATATATATATATATATATATATATATATATATATATATATATATATATATATATGTGTATGTATATATGTGTATATGGATGTGTATGTATGTGTATGTGTGTACACATGGACTAGAGTATGTATGTATATATGTGTGTGTCTGTACGTGTGTATATAAAGATAAGTTGAGTATGAAAATGTATACACATGAGCGCGTATGTATGTACATGAATACATGTGTGTATATATATGTGTATGCATGTGTATATATATGTAAGTATGAATATGTGAATTGTGAGTATATGTATTTTGTAGAGGTGTGCAAATATATTTGTGTGTGAATGCGTGGGTGAAAGGATACGTACACTTGAAAGAAAAATTTAAGTCTGAATGTTAATTAAGTGCAAACACAAAACCAACCACGCATATCTTTACTATCTCTAATCCTTCTATAGATTTAGAAAAATAACCAATAATATATTCTATAAAAAATGTCAAAACAACAGATGGGAATCTAATTACTCACTGCCACCAAGAATTCTCACTGCTATCGAAAAACCACTCCTTCAACTATTCTTCTAACAACTTCACCCCTCCCTCCTAATATTCTCTATAAAAACTAAATAGGTCCTCAGTAATATTATTCTGATGAAATGACAGTAAATAATAACATTGAAATATTGAATGTCTGCATAACTAAAAGTTTGTAGATAGCAGCTGTTTTAGGTTATGTAACTGTTATAGAAACACGTGTCAATAAATTCCTTTCAACTAAACTGTATCCATTCAAATATTTCTATTTTTCTCCGGATTACTTTTGGAACTACAACTGGAACCGTCGAGCAAACTCTACGTGAGCTGATAATCTACTGTGTGTAATATTTATATTACAACACAACGGAAAATACTGTATATTTACCTCCTGTAAAGTCGAGCAACCCACACAGCAAACGCAACCACAACAATGGAAAAACACTACCTGGATATGTCACTCAAAAACATACCAACCCAAGGTAGAAAGGAATATTTATTGAATATGATTAAAAAAACTAATGAATTCATTCGACGTGTCAGGTGGAAAACGCTCCACTATGATAGAAGCCGTATGAACTCAACATTAGAAAGTGGTGTAAACAACAAATTCGGTTTTAGGACTTGTAAAAACCCACCCACCAACCCACTATTAGATGCATTTGAGCAGGACCTTATGAACTTAATCCTTAAAATTAAATTCAAAGGACGCAACACCAACAGCAAATTACAGAAAGATATTAAAAAACTACTGGACGACCTTAAAAACACCAAAGGAATTGTAGTAAAAGCGGACAAAACATCAAACCTGCACACTATGGATTGCACTACATACAACAACTTCATTCGAAAAGAATTACATAAAAAATATAGAAAAACGAGTGAAGTAACCCTTAAGCACGTCAATGATGAGGCATGCGAAATAGTGAAAAATCTCGGAATCGAAGATAGGACAGGACCACTCTTACCGGCGGTACCCACCTTCAATCTTAAGGACCACAAGGTAAACTTTGATAATGACCCTAAAATTAGATTAATCTGCCCCTCTAAATCAGATATAGGTAAAATAAGCAAATATATCTTAGATAGAATCATCCCCCAAATTAAGGCTAAGGTTAACATTAAACTCTGGGGGAAGACCCAAGAAGCAATAAGATGGTTTAATAGCATTAGCAATAAGAATAAATCTAAGTTTATCCAGTTTGATATCGATGAATATTACTCATCGATATCACCTGAAACTTTGAATAGAGCCATTAAGTTTGCTAAGGATAACTCTGACCTTACAAACGATGAAATTAAGATTATATTAGAAGCAAGGAAAACTATAGTCAAATTTGAGAACAGTTATTGGGTACGTAAAGATAGACCCTCTAACTTTGACATAACAATGGGCTCTAACGATTCGGCGGAAATAACTGATATTGTGGGGTTATTTATCGCCTTTAGACTCCAGGAAATATTCAGCAATCTCCACGGCGGAATATACCGCGACGATGTTCTCCTCCTAGCTAAAAACCTTAATAACCAAAAACTAGAAAAACTACGCAAAGACATAAGAAAACTACTACTCGAAATAGGACTAACTATAACATATGAATACAACCTTAAAGTAGTTAACTTCCTGGATGTCACACTCAATTTAAACTCTGGTTTGATTAAACCGTTTCATAAATTGAATGAAAATCTCAAATACGTAAATGTTGGGTCTAACCACCCCATCTCTATAATTAAATCTATCCCTAAAAATATTTCCCTTAGAATCTCGGGTCTATCTTCTAACATACAAGTGTTTAAGGAACACGCCGAGTACTACGATAACGCCCTTAGTAAAGCAGGCTACCTCAACAAAATAGAGTACATAGATGGGAACAATCAAAACACCCAAAATAAATCCCACATAGGTAGATATAATAACACAACATATATATAAATTATATATTTCAGAAGATCCCGTTCAGGGTGAAAGCAGCGATTCTTTTATTCTGTTATTTTAATAAATATATATATTTATATATATATATATTAATAAAAATAATGAATAAAAACAAAGAAACAGTTCCTTATATTAAAAAATTCATCATTTTACGTTCGTTTCTAGGATATATATGTGTGTTGCTATGTATATCATATAGATCTATGTAAAATTTTTACAAACTATCAGAGGGAATATGAATACCTACACATATATATGCTGTCTTCAGAAATAATGATATTTGTTTATTGAAAAAAAAAACAACAAAGATTTAATATAATAGGTCTGTTTGGGAACAGGTTTTGAACAGGTTTTGAAAGGTAGTAAGTTGTCAAGATGGTAGAATAGTAGTAATGGAACTTTAATTTAGGGGTAGAGGAAGGCAGATTTCAGTTTTGAATGGAAAGAGTATAATGAAAATATTATTTTGTGGATTAAAATAGGTCTAGTCGGTAAAAGGTACACTAAAATTTGAAGTTATAAAAGAATAATGCTAATGTAAATATCTAAGGAGAATAAAATGTGTTAGTGAAAAATATCAATCTTATTTAAAACATAAGGAATTTACATCTATAAAAAGAGAATAAATTAATTAAATTGATAGGTATATTTATATTGATAAATTTATATTAATTCATATAGATATGATAAATAAGAGTTAGATGTAATTGAAGAATGCTGTTAAAAACGAAGGGAAAATAAAAAAAAAATAATAATAATAATTATTGGGGGGGGGGGGGTAAATTTATTAGTGAGAAATAACAAATTTATATAGATTATAAGGAATATAGATTCATAACCTGAAATTAAAATAGTTTATATGTATACTTATTGGTATAAATTTTAGGAAAAGATAGCTGTAAAAGGGAAATAAAATTATGCAGTTCATTAGTAGTAGAATATTAATTATAGGTTAACTAATTAAAAAAAAGTGTTATTATAATAATTTGTAAAGTGTATATTAATTAGGTTTATAATATTTAAAAGTTCTTCTCAATTTATGATTACATGATATAATTAATTCCTGTCGCTTATTTAATAGGATATCCTTAGATTTCATTATTTCAAAAAGTTCCTGGGAACATAATCTACATTCATATCTATTATTTTGATAAGGGTGGCCCTTTTGAGCACACTCCAGGTCAGGTTATAATCTATATTCCTTTTTCTATAATTATTAATTATTTCAGCTAAGGATGTTGTATTAGCTAATGCGGCATTTTTAAAACTGTGTTTGTGGGTATTAAATCTTACTTTAAATTGGTTAGAAGTAGCTCCTATATATGAATAAGTTGAGTCCTTAGTGTTAATTTTACATTTATATACTATGTTATTAATAAGGCAATTTCCTTTTAATGGGCAATTTGCTTTGTTTCTACAGTTACAACCTTTCAGAGGAGATAGTCAAATTAGGTGTGGAATTTTCACGACTTGTTGTATGTGAATGAGATGATGGTTTGCTGTGGTTTATTTTAGTATTATGGTTAGTTTGATCTATTGGTGGTATATTCATGGTTTTTTAACATTTATATGCATTATAAGCACTTATATTTTGTTGTATATTTTTAGTTGTTGAGTAGGAGAATTTAACCGTTGATCTATTTAAAATTTGATGGTATTTATTGTTTGGCGGGAAATTTTTCTCTAGGATAGTAAAACATTTTTTAGGTATATTATCTTTAATTTGTAGATTAAATGGAGCATTATACCAAGTAACTCGTCTATTACGGTTTCGATGTTGTTTATTATTGTTATAGGATGTATCCTGATGATTATTAAGAGAATTAGTATTAGTGATTTTATTACACATATTTTTAGTTAGATTCATTGATTTAGGTGTTTTAGCCTGTTTATTAGGAATTTTGTTATTAACATATATTGGAGTATTAGGAGGAATGGTTTTTTGAAAGTTACTATATTGTATATTAGAAGAGTTAGAGAAATTAAGTTTTATGTTAGTATTTTTGGTATAGTGTGAGTGGCATTTAGGTGTGTATATTTCATTTGGTGTTTGTTGGTAATATTGGGTTGTATGTTTGTAGTGTTATTGGTACAAGGTATATATACTAATTTGTATTTGTGGCCGCTTCTAGCTAAAGCTTCGTTATAAAAGGTCGCATTTTTATCAAATACATCCTGGTTAGACGAAAGGTTAGAAATTCTGAGTGAGATATTATATGCTAGGTTTTTAAGGATATATTTAGGGTGATTAGA
Source organism: Eledone cirrhosa (assembly GCA_964016885.1). NCBI lineage: Eukaryota > Metazoa > Mollusca > Cephalopoda > Octopoda > Eledonidae > Eledone > Eledone cirrhosa. The sequence goes on along the minus strand of OZ024749.1, from coordinate 18,300,438 downwards.
TTGTGAGTGTATGTAATGTAAGTTCTGGTTAGGTTTATGGTAAGGTTGGTAAGTCTAATGTTATATCAAGGAAATTTACTACTTTACTTGTGTTTTCAAATGTAATATCTAGACTATAATAGTCTTTGAGGAAAGTTCTAATAAGTTTTTTTATTTTTTTCAATTTCTGATAGGCTAAGGTTATTGGAAAGAAGAAGACAGTCGTCACGATATAAACCACCTTTAAGGTGGGGAAAAGTAGCATTTATGTTAAATAGAAGAAAGAGGCCTACAAGATCGGTAATTTGGGCAGAATCACTAGAGCCCATAGTAATGTCGAATAGATTACTATATGTGTTTCTGGTCCAGTATTCTTTCTGAAATTCCAGTAGTGTTTGTCTAGCATGTGTGATAATATTAATGTCATCCATACTTAAGTTTGATGTATTTTTGGCAAATATCAAGGCTTTGTTCAGGAGTATAGGTGACATAGAGGAATAATAAGCATCTATATCGAATTGTAGAA
>OZ024749.1:18289933-18294933 GCA_964016885.1 Eledone cirrhosa | reverse complement strand
AGGAAGAAAGGGAAGTGATAAATAGGAGTGATATAGAATGAGAAACAAGTATTATATAATGTATAATAAATAACTTTGAAATAAGGTAGAAAGATGGGTATATTTTTAAAGAAGTATATATATATATATGTGCCTTTGAGAAAAGGATTCTAAATTGATAAAGTATTGGATATTAGCTGTAGACTTTATGGAATGTTCTGTGGAATGTATGCAAGCAGAGAGAAAACAAGTCAGTGCGTCTATTTATTATAGAATCTAAATTAGATATAAAGGTAAATTTTTCATTTAGACAGAGATTGCAAGTCTTGGATAGAGAACTGTTAAAGTATGGCGAAGCAGAAGAAACCTTTTTCCAAGAGATGTTATATTTAATATTTTTGTCTTTCAAGGACCATATGAGTTCTGAGAGAGCCGTGTTGGTTCTTTTAAGTTGGTATTTAAAAGACGAATGACGATTATAAAGACGAGCTTTAAAGGAGGTGGAAGTGGAGCCAAAATAGGTGAAGGAATTGGTGTCAGTTATAACTTTACATTCGTAGATTAAGTTTTTATCAAGACAATGGTTGTTGAGAGGACATTTATTTTTAACAGGGCAATTGCAATTGCGATTAGAGAGATTATTAACGAGTGACCTAGTGTTATCTATAGAAGGAATTGGATTGGAGAAGTTATTTGCGATAGGAATAATAGTTTCTTGATTTAGAATGGGATTAAGAACATTTAGCGAAGTTGTGTTTGACGTTGTATTTGGGTTTGCAGAAATTAGCCTAGAGTTTACAATGACGTCGGGAGTACTATTACTATTATTATGATATTCAGTGTTGGAAGGAAGAGATTTAGTGTTTAGTATTTCATTGTTGTGTTTAGAGATAATGTTGGAAATGTTGGAGGATGTCGAATAGGAAAATTTTATAGTGTGTTTGTTAAATATTTTACTATAGATATGTGAGGGAGGGAAGCATTTATTTAAGGCACTAAAGAATAATTTAGGAATATTATTATTAATAGAGATGGAGAAAGGAGCATTATACCAGATTATGTTTTTGTATCTAGGTCTTTTATTAAAGTTATTGGAATGATCATGATTATTTATTCTACTGTAAGATCTTCTAGAATTTGTTTCTTTACTATATTTGATTTTATCAGGATAGCCGGCTTTAGAAAGCGCGTTATTATAGTAATTGGCGTTAGCATCAAAGATATTTTTTATTAGAAGATAGGTTAGATATTCTTTTTCCAATATTACTAACTATAGCATTCTTAATATTAGTGGGGTGGTTAGATCTACAATTAACATAATTTAGGTTATCTTTGTTTTTATGGTAAGGGTAATATAGGCCAGTGTCAAGATTAAGAGATACATCCAAGAAATTAGCTAGTTTGATGCTGTTATCAAATTCAATTTTTAAGTTATGTTGGTTAAAGAGATTACGTATATTGTTCTTAATAGTATTAAGGTTAACTATGTTGCAATTTAAGATAGTAAAGAGTCCATCGTCACGATAAATTCCACCACGAAGTTGAGGAATTTTCCGACTCAAAGAGTTCAAAATAAAGATACCAATTAAATCTGTCAATTGGGATGAATCGGATGCTCCCATTGTTATGTCGAAGTTGTTAGAGGTATCAGCTCTGGTCCAATATTCATTCTAGGATGGTTTTACGTGCGGTGAGAATGATGTGAAGTTCCTCTGTGGTGATGTCAGAATATTTAAATGCGAAAGATAGAGCATTGTTGAGAAGTGAAGGCGAAATAGAAGAATAGTAGCTGGCAATATCAAATTGAACAAATTTTAGTTTGTTTTTATTATTCAATTTGTTGAACCAGCCAATCACTTCAGAAGTACCAAACCATAAATTTAAGTTCAAAGAAGAGCAATTAGAACGAACCTGTGGGATAAGTCTATCCAAGATGGCTTTACTAACAACCCCCAGATCTGATTTAGAGGGGGCGATTAATCTAACAGGTAGTTCAGTGCGAAAATTGATTTTGTGATCCTTGAGATTTATCCTCGGAGTTCTTGTGAGGAATGGTTCGGTCTTTTTTTCAATGCCAAGTTTTGACATAATCTCAGAGGCTTCAAAGTTTATGTATTCTAAATTATCATGGTTGGTTTTACGATATTTTTTCCTAAGTTCCTTTAGGATAAGGTTGTTATAATTATCCTTGGAAATACCATATAAATTATTGGTTTTGTCAGAGTGAACTAAAACATTTTTTGAGGAATTTAGGTTTGAAATTGTGTTCTTGAGATTTACAAGGTGCTCTTGTCCTTTGTAAGGGTATCTCTTGAATTTAAGATTTTTTATAACTTTTGTTAACTCTTCCTCGAATTGCACTAGATTTTTGTTGGAAGGAGGATTTCTTCTAGAATTAAATAGATGATCGAGGAAGTTATGTTCTTTGGTATAGAAGTTCCCTTTTAGGCGCTGGTCATAGAAATAAGCTATCCATCTAAGTCTTCTTACAAAGGAGTCAGTTTTTTCGATTAGAAGTTTGGTGAATTCAGATTTACCAGGTATAGGAATGTTTTTAGTTGAATTGGTTATGTTGTAATAATTGTAGAAGAAAAAAGGTAAAGGACAATCAAAAGGTATCCAATATGAGAGTTAGCGCTCAACCGTTAAGGAGCAAGTTAATGTAGGAGGTGAGTTTTATTGTAGTACAATAAAGCAATGCAGATATCGGATAAGAAGCACTCTACAGTTTGTAGGACTGGAGTATACATAATATATAAGATCAAAAGATGGTTAAAAGAGTTCCATGTATTTTATTATGCGCATTTCAAAAACAAATATCATCATGCAATAATATTCGTGTTTTCATCAGATAAAATAGGAAGACATGATACGAAGGTTAAAAAACACATGTGAATAGTGCAGTTTTAAATCAACATATGAAAAGTAGTTTTAGATTGATGTGTGATATTGGGAAAAAAAATGTTGAGGGGGGGGGGGGGGATGAAAAAGAGGAGGAGATGAGAATAAAAAGTGGAGGGGGAGGAGTATAATGAGGAAGGGTGAGATAGGAGGAGAGATGGGTGATAGAGAGAGAGAGAGATAGCTTTTATAATTGAGAAAAATATATTGTTTTACATAGAGAGGTTGAAAAACCGTTGGAAGATAATGTATAAATTAAAAGAATTTGAAAATTAACGAAGAGAAAAAAATAATGTAAAGTTAAGGTTTGTATATTGAAGGGTTTAATAATATGTGCGATGAAAAAGAAAATGTTAATATGTATTAAGAATAATATTTAAGGGTTTAATAATATGTGCGATGGAAAGAAAATGTTAATATGTATTAAGAATAATATTTAAGGGTTTAATAATATGTGCGATGGAAAGAAAATGTTGATATGTATTATTAAAAAAACAACAAGTAATGTAAGTAAGGATATATTGTGAGATGAGCATGAGTAAGTTAGATGAAATGGAGAAAAAAATAATGAATTGAGGATGAATAATCTAACGTCAAAAAAAATGTTTATGTTTACGAAGGATTTTTTCAAGGTGATATAAAGTAAGAATATATTGTATTGTGTAATAATTGTTTCAATGTTAGGCACAATGAGAAAAGGTACAGATTAGGGGTTAGAAATTAAAAGAAGAAGAAAAGAAAAGGAAAAGGAAGAAAGGGAAGTGATAAATAGGAGTGATATAGAATGAGAAACAAGTATTATATAATGTATAATAAATAACTTTGAAATAAGGTAGAAAGATGGGTATATTTTTAAAGAAGTATATATATATATATATGTGCCTTTGAGAAAAGGATTCTAAATTGATAAAATATTGGATATTAGCTGTAGACTTTATGAAATGTTCTGTGGAATTTATGCAAGCAGAGAGAAAACAAGTCAGTGCGTCTATTTATTATAGAATCTAAATTAGATATAAAGGTAAATTTTTCATTTAGACAGAGATTGCAAGTCTTGGATAGAGAACTGTTAAAGTATGGCGAAGCAGAAGAAACCTTTTTCCAAGAGATGTTATATTTAATATTTTTGTCTTTCAAGGACCATATGAGTTCTGAGAGAGCCGTGTTGGTTCTTTTAAGTTGGTATTTAAAAGACGAATGATGATTATAAAGACGAGCTTTAAAGGAGGTGGAAGTGGAGCCAAAATAGGTGAAGGAATTGGTGTCAATTCGTAGATTAAGTTTTTTATCAAGACAATGGTTGTTGAGAGGACATTTATTTTTAACAGGGCAATTGCAATTGCGATTAGAGAGATTATTAACGAGTGACCTAGTGTTATCTATAGAAGGAATTGTATTGGAGAAGTTATTTGCGATAGGAATAATAGTTTCTTGATTTAGAATAGGATTAAGAACATTTAGCGAAGTTGTGTTTGACGTTGTATTTGTGTTTGCAGAAATTAGCCAAGAGTTTATTAAACCCTTCAATATACAAACCTTAACTTTACATTATTTTTTTCTCTTCGTTAATTTTCAAATTCTTTTAATTTATACATCATCTTCCAACGGTTTTTCAACCTCTCTATCTAAAACAATATATTTTTCTCAGTTATAAAAGATATCTCTCTCTCTCTCTATCACCCATCTCTCCTCCTATCTCATCCTTCCTTATTATACTCCTCCCCCTCCACTTTTTACTCTCATTTCCTCCTCTTTTTCATCCTTTCCAACCTCCCCCCCCCCGTGAAAAAAAATTTTTCCCGATATCACACATCAATCTAAAACTACTTTTCATATGTTGATTTAAAACTGCACTATTCACAAGTGTTTTTTAACCTTCATATCATGTCTTCCTATTTTATCTGATGAAAACACAAATATTATTGCATGATGATATTTGTTTTTGAAATGAGCATAATAAAATACATGGAACTCTTTTAACCATCTTTTGATCTTATATATTATATATATATATATATTTATCTATCTATATATATATATATATATATATATATATATATATAAAATAAAGTTAAATAAAAGTCAAATGATTAAAATTTAGCTTCATATATATATATATA
>OZ024749.1:18277433-18284933 GCA_964016885.1 Eledone cirrhosa | reverse complement strand
AAGATTAGCAGTTTGAAATCGTGGTATACATCAACAGCTCAGCTTGGGGTCTATATTCTAAGGGGGCTCTTTTATAATAGTTGTAGGAGTTGTAAGAGGGATGGGTTATAGGGAATTAAGAGAATTTGAAAAGGGCCTACAAGTTAGGGATTGAAGGTTAAAAATTAAGGAATTTATAAGTTACGCATTAAAAGTACAAGACTTGGGATCTCTCAAAAGCACCTTAAAAAATCCCTCAATAAGCGCATAAAGCTTATAAGCCTCAATAAACTTTAAAAACCAGAGGAGATTAAGAGAGTAAAAAAATAAAAAGTCTCCTTAAAAAATTCCTTCAAAAAAATTTTTATAAGAAATTCCCTTAAAAAATTTAAGAAAATTTACGAAGATTTAATAATCTCTACGAAAGTTCTAAGCTCAAAAATCAAAAATTAAAAATTAAAAGTTAAAAATTAAAAATAAGCGAAAAAAACTTTCAATAAGATTTAAGAGGTTAATAAAGTTAATAATTTAGGGAATCCATAATATAAAGATTAAGATTTAAATTAGGATTTGAAGTTTAAGAGTTCCAAACCCAGAAATTAAAAAAATTAATGAATTTAAGATTAAGCAATCTTATATATCCAAGATTAAAAATTAAAGATTAAGAGGTTGGACATTACATTTAATTTTAAAAATTAAGAAATAAATAGTTGAGAGAAATTAATCAATTAAAGGTTAATTCAAAAAGGCTTCAAAAAATCCCTCAGAAAAGGACCCTTTAATATTTTTAATAAAAACCTCTTCCGAAAGACCCTTCAAAGAATTAAAATTTTAGAGAACCTTTAAAAATATATATAAATGAAGGAAAATTTCAAATTAAAAATTACGGGATTTGGGAGATTCGAGGAATTTCCAAAGGGTTGCTTCAACAGATACAGCAACTTAGGTATAATAAATAAAGTAATTTAAGTAATCTAATTAAGGAGCAATTCAAAGAGCTTATCAAGTTGGGCTCGAAGATTAAAGAAAATGATAAGTAAGAAAATATATAAGCAAAAAGACAATAATTATAAAATGTATTTTTAAGAAGGTATTAAATAGCTTCAGTAATCTAATAATGTATTATCAAAAAATTATTAATATAGGATTAACAAAGATATAATAATATATTCCTGCCTAATTAACAAACAATTAATAAACAATTAACAGTCAAGCAAATTTACTCAGGGATATCCCACACACGGATACTTTACACAAATACAGTAAGATGAACAATACCGGTGACCTTGTAGGTGCGATATCCATTGTGCGCATGCAATCATCTGCGTAGCTCCAGACACAGTTGGTCTTGTTGAAAAGTTCCGAGTTCACGAGTCAACTGGGATTCACTATCAGCTGTGTGCCCTCTCTGGGAGATGGACCCGCGGATCAAACAGCTAGTGGTCGCAGGGTGTGGTCCGTTCAATCTTTTCCATGTAGTTTCGGTCGTGCCAGTTATTAATCCTTGCGTGGGATCGCACGCGTTCGCGATAGATCAGCCTGTCGGTTCTAAATCCAAGGTTTTGCTGTATAGGATATATTGGTGTACATGATATATTGGTAAAAATGTCCAGTATGGACTTGACTGGGGTGGTATATTACGTCTCTCGCTATTATCCCCTCCTCTCACCAATTCCAAGTTCACACGCGACTGGTCAAATTGGTAATAGGCAGGGAACGGCCGCCACATTGGGTGTTCCACTACTGTTCCCTTGGGCAAATTCCCGAATTTGTTGATGTGTATCCTCGACGGTACACCCTCAGACCAGGCAATGTGGGTCCAGGCACTCTCAGTATCCCACACCGCAGGCATCAGCGGCCCCCAGAGCGCCCAGCAACAATGCTGCCACCAATCCCACTTTGGCAAGTGGGACACAGGATCGACTGTTCCTCACCAGAGTCCCCATCGGCAAGTGGGGAGCCGAGGCATCAATGGGGCCGGGGTCACTCAAGAGCACCCTATTCGCCAGCGGGGCAGCCATGTGCGGGACAGGGTGGGGTCAGGGTTAGGTGTCTGGCCTGAAGAAAAAGAAAGAGCCAAGTATAGTATGGAGGCAGGACGAGAAGATTTCTGACCTCCTGTTGAGCAAGTTAAGTCCTGAGAATACTATGGCATGAGATTCAGTTAGGCACAGGCTACAAAACCTGCTCAACGAGCTATATGGAGGAGCTTTAGTAAGGCATCTCCAGCTTAGTGTGTAGGGGGTTTTTGCTTGTTTTAAGTTATGTATGTGTCCCGCTAACGACGTGGTACTTTTAAGCTTCTCATTTCGGAAGCTATGCTGGTGGGCGTTGAATCTCGTCTTGAACTGGTTAGCGGTTGACCCCACATACGTCTTAGTATTCGTGCCTGTGGTTACGTTACAAGCAAATACTAGGTTCTTAATAAGGCAGTGTCCGTCCTTCCGTCGGCAATTACACTTCCTAATAGGGTCATGCTCCTCAATCATGGGTGCATGTCCCTCCAAGCGGGGCCGCGGGGCTGCCTATTGGGACCGGGTCTATTGCCTGTTATCCCCCTAGGTCCTTCACTCAGTGGGTCGGTCCCATGTTGTCGTGTGTACTGGCGTGGTTTGCTATTACGGATGACCTTAAGTCCCTCTTTAATCTTACTCTTATTGGTCTTAGCTAGGTGGGAGGCCAGATTAGGGGTTGTCGAGTACGATAGTTTGATAGTATTCTTATTGATGACACTACCGTACCTACTACCTGGGGGGGAAGTTCCTATCTATTAAAGAGAAAAAAGATTTGGGGAGGTCTGTAATAATATTAGAGTTGAAGGGCGGGTTAAAGAAGGTGCTATTACGTCTTCTATTCTTTCCACTGCGTTTCTTATCCCCTATGCTGCTTACCCTCCCTTCATCTAGATTATTACGGGTTCTACCAGGTGTGCGTCCTGGGCTCCCGGTGGTATGTGTATTGGTCTCGAATCTCCTAGATCTCTGGCCCCCGTTTTCACTGTTGGTCTTGCTTGGGGCGGCGTAACGTTTTCCAGCCGTGCGGGCCCTACCGAGTCTGCATTGTTCTTAGCTAAATTCTTATTTCCTTATTCGTCTTTCTAGACCTCCCTCCATCCCCCATGGACATATTATGCGTGATTATAGTGCTGGGTTGGGGTAGTGGGGTGGTGCCGTTTGTCTCAATATAATGAAGTTTATCTTTGTGCCCTGACCTAGCTAGCGCCTTATTGTAATACTCCACATTTGCTTCAAATGTGGTCACGTTGCTAGATAGTCCGCTAATCCTACTAGATACTCCCTTAACTATTGCTTTGAGGACTGAGCCTGGGTGGTTGGAGTTGACATTGACGTATGTCAGCCTCTCGTTAGGTTTATGGTACTGTGTATATTCTAACTTATCTAGGTCTAGTGTGGCATCTAGAAAGTTGACTACCTTACTATTTCTATCCATAGTTATTGATAGGTAAAGTTCTTGAAGAATTTATATAGGTCCTTTCTAGTTCTTTCTAGGTTGTGTCGTTTAAACTCCACAGTAAGCAATGCATTGTAACCCACCTCTGAGGTGCGGGAACTGCTCGTTGAGCTCCTTGAGCAGGTACAAGCCGACGAGGTCTGTCACCTGTGCCGAGTCACTAGACCCCATAGTGATGTCGAAGTTATTATGTGTGTTCTTGCGCGTCCACAATTCATCCTCAAATGTGATAATTGTTTTACGAGCGGCAAGAACTATATCAATCTGGCATCTAGTGATTACGCCCGTCCGCATTGCCAGTATGAGCGCCTTATTCAGTAATATGGGGGATATAGACGTATAGTAGGAGTCTATATCGAACTGGATGAAGCGTAGTGATTTGTGGTTGCTAATGCTTGAGAACCACTTTATCACTTCCGCAGTGTTTCCCCATAGGTCCAGGGCAATCCTATCCTCAACTTTAGGTATGACTTCATCCAGTATTTTTTTACTTATAATCCCTATGTCAGATTTAGAGGGGATAATGAGCCTGACAGAGGAGCTACTTGCAAAGTCCTCCTTATGATCTTTCAATGTGAACCTTGGTTGGCGGGGGGTGTAAGGTTGTGTGCATTTCTCTAATCCTAGCTTCGTTACTATCACTTTAGCCTCCCTGTTAATCTCATTTAGGTTGGCTACAGTGGTTTTTTTATAGTTTTTATTTAGTTCATTGTATATGAATCCGCGGTATTCTTCATAACTCTTATTACCTACAAATCTCCCCTCCGAACCCTATGCTCTCACCCTTCGAGAATGACCTTTTCCAACTGGTCAAGAACATTAAATTCAAACCCAGACACAACCGATTCCTACAAAAACTCCGTAGCAACTTAAGAGAGTATGATAACACCAATGACATCATAGTGCACTCGGATAAAACTGGTAACCTCTACTTTGTCAACCCCACACACTGATCAGGAGCAGCCTAAACTCCACCTATAAAAAGGCTAACCACTCATGCATCGAGGATATAAATCGAGATGGACAACAAATTACCTCCAGCCTTGGGGTCGCCAACTGCACGGAACCCCTAGACCCACGGACACCCTACTTCACACTGAAGGACCACAAATCCGATTTCGACCGTAAACCTTCTATCAGGCTTATAAACCCAACGAAGTCCGATATAGGGAGAATCAGCAAAAAAATCCTAGACCGCGTTATACCAAAAGTTAAGCAACACGCCAGACTTACCCTATGGGTCAACACCCAGGAAGTAATCTCATGGTTCAGCAATATGGAAGAAAAACGAGACACTAAATTCATCCAGTTTGACATAGAGACTATGCTTCAATCACCTTACCGCTACTTACGGCTGCCTTGGACTTCGCCGAAGCACTTGTGCCCATCACCAACCAGGAAAGAAACATCATCCTCCACGCCAGGAAGACAGTCTTACTCTTCGACAACTCCAAATGGATAAAGAGAGCTCCCGACTCACCCTTCGACGTCAGCATGGGCGCGACGGATTCGGCTGAGGTCACAGATCTTATAGGATTATTCCTAATAGCCAAACTCACCGATATGTTTCCTGCATTCGGCGGTGGATTGTACCGTGATGATGGGCTCCTTACCCTTAAAGGGTACAACCCCAGTAGTACAGATCGGGTCCGTAAACAATTAATCAGCTTCTTCCGCGACTGGGGATTTAAAATAACCCTACAAACGTCCCTGACCCGAGTAAACTTCCTGGACGTTACCCTTGACCTCGATAATGATCTGTACTACCCATACAGGAAACCTAACGACAACCTGCACTACATCCACCGTCGGTCAAACCATCCTAGGAACATCACCAATAACCTGGTTAAAAACATCTCCCTCCGCATATCCCGTTTGTCAGCTAATGAGCAGATATTCGAGGAACATGCGCCTTATTACAACCAGGCCCTCAAGTGGAGTGGTTTCCGGGAGGAAATATCCTACTGTCCAGCTTCCATTAGCGGAACCAGCAGGCGACACCACCGCTCACGCAATGTAACATTGTTCCATCCTCCCCCACAACGCCGAGGTGACAACTCCTATCGGGAAAATCTTCTTTAGGCTCATTGAAAAACACTTCCCACTACAACACCGCTACCACAACATAATTAACAAAAATACCATCAAACTCTCCTACAGCACCACACCAAACTTTGCACAAAACATCGTCTCCTCTAACAACAAAAAACTCAACCCCTATGGAAGAAATAACCTAAATAGCAGTGGAGAGCCGACCAGGAGGTGCAACTGTCCTGATGGATCCATTTTCCCCCTGGACAACAGATGCAGAGATCGTAATGTGATCTACCAGTGCAACGTGAGGACGGACACCTCCAACAAAGCTTATATAGGATTAACCGCATGTGACTTCAAGACCCGGCTATACCAACACAGACATACCTTCCGAAACCCGGCCCTGCGTCACGCCACTACATTTTCGGGCCACATATGGGACGTCAAGGATAACAACATTGCCTATGATCTCACTTGGAGCTTACTGTCCAGAGCCAACTCTTACACGGGAGGACGCCGTCCGTGCAATTTATGCTCGGAGGAAACTTTACAAATGCTGTTTTCGACGGACCAACTCCTAAACAAGAAAGATGAACTGGTTACTGCATGTAAACACAGATTGCGTAGGACTTACCTCGCCCTCAAACCCCCTAATGAGCCGGGGGGTTAGATTAGGGCTATAACACTCCACTTAGGGCTATAACACTCCACTCTCCGCTTGCAAAGGTAGACGTAAGATCTTTTATATCTTTTTATCGCTTCCTCTATATTTCCTTCTTCCCCCCATCCCTCCCTAGTCCTTCCACCCCATTCTTCTTTCTTTGTCGTCGTCCTTTTCATTTTCTCGCCCACCCGAGGCAACCCCTCGGTCCTTTGTAGCCTCAGTACCCCCACCCCCTTCCCCTATTCTATAATAGACTTGGCCGACTCCGCTTTTTATAGCATATGTGTTAGACCCCGGATACTTGCCTTCTTATCCGATCGCTGCCCCTTTTCCGTGCTTTCTATATTTCTAAGTGGTATCTTTGCTTTAATTTCTCGTATATAAGTATTTATTTTTTTTTGGAGGGGGGGATTCTGAATTAATTTTCCGTATCAAATTTTACATATACTTCGTACGAGCATTTATGTAGTTTGCACTAGAATTTTTGTATCGTGGCGGCACCCTTAGAGATAGTATTAATATTCTTTTTCGGGATTCTGAATTATTATTTCGTATTAGTTTATTTTTTTGCACAGGGTGGTTGCTGGCCTTGTGCCTGGGGTAGAAACCTTTATTTATTATTTCGTGCTAGTTTCTTTAATATTTTGGCCCCTCACTTGTTGACCCGTCACCGTAAGAGATACTCGGTTTATTACTTATACCTCTTAAAAGGGTCTCATTATAATTCCGTCCCACCTAGTAAACCTTTCTTTAGCCTAGCAGTACCAGTGAGACTTAGGTCATAGTAACCAGAAATTTTTTTCTTTTACATTTAATTGCTCGGTATTTTTCTATATATTTACCCTATATTGTTTTACTTATTGTTTCGACTTCCTCCCTTTCCCCCTCCCTAGTATCTTCTTTGACCTCATGCCCAGCTGTAGTCGGCACTATCAACGCATGACTGGGTCTCCTCCACCTCCTCTCCCATTTCTCCTACTGGCAGGTTCAGCTACCCCTTCCCTCCACAAATTGCCATGATAGAATTATTATGTCTCAACAACAAACTTTTGACCAATCCTTGTGACAATCACTTTTACCATATATGGAATTACCCCTTGAGAAGCTCGACTATTCAAATACCAGGATAAAACTTTTCATTTAGTCCAGAATTAGCCGTCGAAACGGCTTCAGCTCAGCCGTCGGGGTCCTACTTGTTCCTATATATATATATATATATATATATATATAAATATTCTCGTCTACGATTTCACAGAACTTATGTTTACCGAATTCGCAGACCAGACCCCTTCTTCCTCCCGTTAGACCTGTGCGAAATTCCTTCCTTGCTCACATTTCAACGAGGTTTGATG
>OZ024749.1:18272433-18274933 GCA_964016885.1 Eledone cirrhosa | reverse complement strand
GTTATTTTTATTTTTATATTTTTTTGTTTTTACTTCACATCCACCAATAACCCCCCCCCCCCCCTTTATTCTCCGATTCACTTATCTAATATCTTCACTTTCCACTTTTTACTTCCCTATTTTCTTCACTAACGGATAACACAATTCACTTGCGTTTTCCACTCCAGATATTTTTTATTTTTATTTTTTATTTTTTCGCGGCCAATCTTATAATTTTATATTTGTACTTACTTATCCACAAGTTTTTTACACCCTGTATCTATGTGTCTGAACGCCTTAATGTGTGTATACTTTCTATATATGTACACGAGCGTCTCTGTATGTGCGCGCGCGTGCGTGTATATATATATGTGTGTATGTATATGTGTCTTTATATCCGTGTTTTTACATCTATGTTTTTTGTTTTGTTTTTTTCTCCTTCCTTTTTTTTTACATCCTCATTTTTATGCGTGTGCATGCAAACAGGTCAATATGCGTGAGTGTATGTATGTGTTTGTGTGTGTGTGTGTGTGTACGTACCGAATGTATGGATGTGTAAGTGTGCGTGTGTATATAAAGGATGTACATTTGTGTGTGTGTGTGTGTGCGAGTGTGTATACAGTCGCGTGCGTGCGCGTGATTAGATATACATGGGGCGAGGCGTATATGCGTATATATGTGCATCCTGTGTGTGTAGATGTGCTTGCATACGCTTTTGTCTGCACGTTTTTTGCGTGTATATATATATATTTCTTATAGATATACGTTTCTTGTAGATATACGTGTGTGTGTACACGTGTACCTTGTTTGTCTTCTTTTCTTTAATTTTTTCTTTCTAAATTATTGTTCCATTTTTATAAATATATCGAGAATGATACTTTCTTTTAATTATTACACTCCCTTACCTCTTTTACTTCCGCATATAAGTGTACGTGCGTGTGGGTGTGTTTATACGCGTGCCTTCATATAATGTATCTATTACCCTATTTTTTCTGTGTACCTGCCAAACAGAAAACCACATCATGTCTGTCTGTAGTTTACAGATACACAGATACACTTGCCCTAACATATATATTTACGCACACTTTTTCACTATACGTATACATTTGTACATACATATATATGTACATCTGTGAGCGTATATACATACATATACACACACCTAACTATATTTCTTGAAAGATTTTTATATATTTCATATGGCTATTGTAATTCATTTGTCTATATTTATATAATTTTTTTGCTTCTCTTGATGAGACTTTCCAAGTATTTAGCCATGTTTTATATTGCCTCGTCTGACGAACGAATGAAGACGTTTCTTTCGTATTCGCCTCATTCGGGAAACCTCTGGTAATGAGGTAATTATATTGTATTGATTTTTATACATTATATATATATATATATATATATATATATATATATATATATATATATATATATATATATATTTATATTTATATATATATATATATTTATATACGATATTAAATAAATGGAAACTATATTTACAAAACCATATTTATTTCCATTTATTTAATATCGTATATCTACTCCAAAAACTTGTCAGTTATAAAATATTTACTTGTTGTATCCCAACAATTTTAAATAGAACTTTTGCATATATTTATATATATATATATATTTATATTTATATATATATATATATATATATATATATATATATATATATATATATATATATATATATATATTTATATATATATATATATTTATATATATATATATAAATATATATATATATATATATATATATATATATATATATATATATTTATATATATTTATTTATTTATTCATTTATCTATTTATTCATTTATTTATTTATTTATTTACTTATTCATTTACTTTTTCTTTTTCTTTTCCTTTTATTTTACAAAAGCACTCTGGCTAATTGACCACTCTCCAAAGTTGTGGTCCTGTGTATCTAAATACCATCCTACCCCCCAAAATCCCCCCCCCCCAGCCACCACCCCTCCCTTACCACTACCTAAATGTATAAATACCAGAACTTAATATGACACCCAGCTTCCTGAAGATTTCATCTGAATGAAACAGTACTAGTCCTGTAGAAGCTCCTTCTATACAATAAATATATTTTACTCTGCCATGTATTGAGTACCTTACTTACTGTGGTTATCCCCGACTCAACCCGGGACCTACGTATCCAAGCACACCCTAGTGCCCTTATAACCATCTCCAAGAAAATATGCTGACAAGAATCGACCTCAATACCTCCTTGAAGAACATTCCTATCCCACCAAGGAAACAGTACCTAAAAACCCTCATTAGACGGACTGATGAATTCATCAAACGAATTAGATGGAGATCGTTCTTTTTCGACCACCCTGATGTAGCATCTACCAATAATGAGATGTACGGCTTTAAATCTAATAAGGCACCACCCACCAACAGCCTACTTGAACCATTTGAAGAAGACCTCTTTCAAATGATCAAAAATATTAAATTCAGGAAAGTCAATATACCTTTCCAAACGGACTTA
>OZ024749.1:18247433-18267433 GCA_964016885.1 Eledone cirrhosa | reverse complement strand
ATTTTATTATGCGCATTACAAAAACAAATATCATCATGCAATAATATTTGTGTTTTAATCAGATAAAACAGGAAGACATGATATGAAGGTTAAAAACACTTGTGGATAGTGCAGTTTTAAATCAACATATGAAAAGTAGTTTTAGATTGATGTGTGATATTGGGAAAAATATTTTATTTTGAGGGGGGTGGAAAGGATGAAAAAGAGGAGGAGATGAGAGTAAAAAGTGGAGAGGGAGGAGTATAATGAGGAAGGATGAGATAGGAGAAGAGATGGGTGATAGAGAGAGAGATAGCTTTTATAACTGAGAAAGATATTGTTTCACATAGAGAGGTTGAAAACCGTTGGAAGATAATGTATAAATTAAAAGAATTTGAAAATTAACGAAGAGAAAAATAACGAAGAGAAAAATAATGTAAAGTTAAGGTTTGTATATTGAGGGGTTTAATAATATGTGCGATGAAAAGAAAATGTTAATATGTATTAAGAATAATATTTAAGGATTTAATAACATGTGCGATGGAAAAAAAATTAATATGTATTAAGAATGATATTTAAGGGTTTAATAATATGTGCGATGGAAAGAAAATGTTGATATGTATTATTAAAAATAACAACAGGTAATTTAAGTAAGGATATATTGTGAGATGAGCATGAATGAGTTAGATGAAAGGGAGAAAAGAATAATGAATTGAGGATGAATAATCTAACGTCAAAAAAATGCTTATGTTTACGAAGGATTTTTACAAGGTGATATAGAGTAAGAATGTATTGTATTATGTAATAATTGATTCTATGTTAGGCAACAGTGAGAAAAGGTACAGATTAGGGGTTAGATATTAAAAGAAAAGCAGAAGAAAGGGAAGTGATAAATAGGAGCAATATAGAATGAGTAACAAGTATTATAGAATGTATAATAACCTTTGAAAAAGGTAGAAAGATGGGTATATTTTTAAAGAAGTGTATATATATATATGTGCCTTTGAGAAAAAGATTCTAAATTGATAAAGATTTGGATATTAGCTGTATACTTTGTGGAATGTTTTGTGGAATTTATGCAAGCAGAGAGAAAACAAGTCAGTGCGTCTATTTATTATAGAGTCTAAATTAGATATAATGGTAAATTTTTCATTTAGACAGAGATTGCAAATTTTGGATAGAGAACTGTTCAAGTATAGAGACGCAGAAGAAACCTTCTTCCAAATAATGCTATATTTAATATTTTTGTCTTTCAAGGACCATATGAGTTCTGAGAGAGCCGTGTTGGTTCTTTTAAGTTTGTATTTAAAAGACGAATGATAGTTATAAAGACGAGCTTTAAAAGAGGTAGAAGTGGAGCCAAAATAGGTGAAGGAATTGGTGTCAGTTATAACTTTACATTCGTAAATTAAGTTTTTATCAAGACAATGGTTGTTGAGAGGACATTTATTTTTAACAGGGCAATTGCAATTGCGATTAGAGAGATTATTAACGAGTGACCTAGTGTTATCTATAGAAGGAATTGGATTGGAGAAGTTATTTGCGATAGGAATAATAGTTTCTTGATTTAGAATGGGATTAAGAACATTTAGCGAAGTTGTGTTTGACGTTGTATTTGGGTTTGCAGAAATTAGCCTAGGGTTTACAATGACGTCGGGAGTACTATTACTATTATTATGATATTCGGTGTTGGAAGGAAGAGATTTAGTATTTAGTATTTTATTGTTGTGTTTAGAGATAATGTTGGAAATGTTGGAGGATGTAGAATAGGAAAATTTTATAGTGTGTTTGTTAAATATTTTACTATAGATATGTGAGGGAGGGAAGCATTTATTTAAGTCACTAAAGAATAATTTAGGAATATTGTTATTAATAGAGATGGAGAAAGGAGCATTATACCAGATTATGTTTTTGTATCTAGGTCTTTTATTAAATTTATTGGAATGATCATGATTAATTATTCTACTGTAAGTTCTTCTAGAATTTGTTTCTTTACTATATTTGATTTTATCAGGATAGCCGGCTTTAGAAAGCGCGTTATTATAGTAATTGGCGTTAGCATCAAAGATATTTTTTATTAGAAGATAGGTTAGATATTCTTTTTCCAATATTACTAACTATAGCATTCTTGATATTAGTAGGATGGTTAGATTTAAAGTTAACATAATTTAGGTTCTCATTGTTTTTATGGTATGGGTAATATAGGCCAGTGTCAAGATTAAGAGATACATCCAAGAAATTAGCTAGTTTGATGCTGTTATCAAATTCAATTTTTAAGTTATGTTGGTTAAAGAGATTACGTATATTGTTCTTAATAATATTAAGGTTAACTATGTTGCAATTTAAGATAGTAAAGAGTTCATCGTCACGATGAATTCCACCGCGAAGTTGAGGAATTTTCTGACTCAAAGAGTTCAAAATAAAGATACCAATTAAATCTGTCAATTGGGATGAATCGGAAGCTCCCATTGTGATGTCGAAGTTGTTAGAGGTATCGGCTCTGGTCCATTATTCGTTGTTGAACTCTAGGATGGTTTTACGTGCGGTGAGAATGATGTGAAGTTCATCTGTGGTGATGTCAGAATATTTAAGTGCAAAAGATAGAGCATTATTGAGAAGTGAAGTAGCTGGCAATATCAAATTGTAGCTGGCAATATCAAATTGAACAAATTTTAGTTTGTTTTTATTATTCAATTTGTTGAACCAGCTAATTACTTCAGAAGTACCAAACCATAAATTTAGGTTCTAAGAAGAGCAGTTAGAACGAACCTGTGGGATAATTCTATCCAAGATGGCTTTACTAACAACCCCCAGATCTGATTTAGAGGGGGCGATTAATCTAACAGGTAGTTCAGTGCGAAAGTTGATTTTGTGATCCTTGAGATTTATCCTCGGAGTTCTTGTGAGGAATGGTTCGGTCTTTTTTTCAATGCCAAGTTTTGACATAATCTCAGAGGCTTCAAAGTTTATGTATTCTAAATTATCATGGTTGGTTTTACGATATTTTTTCCTAAGTTCCTTTAGGATAAGGTTGTTATAATTATCCTTGGAAATACCATATAAGTTATTGGTTTTGTCAGAGTGGACTAAAACATTTTTTGAGGAATTTAGGTTTGAAATTGTGTTCTTGAGATTTACAAGGTGCTCTTGTCCTTTGTAAGGGTATCTCTTGAATTTAAGATTTTTTATAATTTTAGTTAACTCTTCCTCGAACTGCACTAGATCTTTGTTGGAAGGAGGATTTCTTCTAGAATTAAATAGATGATCGAGGAAGTTATGCTCCTTGGTATAGAAGTTCCCTTTTAGGCGCTGGTCATAGAAATAGGCTGTCCATCTAAGTCTTCTTACGAAGGAGTCAGTTTTTTCAATAAGAAGTTTGGTAAATTCAGATTTACCAGGTATAGGAATGTCTTTAGTTGAATTGGTTATGTTGTAATAATCCATGTTGTAGAAGAAGAAAGAAGTAAAATACCATCAAAAGGTATCCAATATGAGAGTAAGCGCTCAACCGTTAAGGAGCAAGTTAATGTAGAAGGTGAGTTTTATTGTAGTACAATAAAGCAATGCAGATATCGGATAAGAAGCACTCTACAGTTTGGGGGACTGGAGTATACATAATATATAAGAACAAAAGATGGTTAAAAGAGTTCCATGTATTTTATTATGCGCATTTCAAAAACAAATATCATCATGCAATATTTGTGTTTTCATCAGATAATTGTACTACAATAAAACTCACCTCCTACATATATTTATATATATATATATATATTGTTATACTTTGGGAGGGTCATGTTGCCAATAAGAAACACACGCACCAGTTGCTTTCACTTCAATTTATTATAATAAATTTATAATAAATTTATAAATTTATAAATTTCTGGTTGGTTGGTTGGTTCCACAACCAGATAGTTGTTTATGTATTGTCATAGTTCTTTCGTCACACACTCTGTGACCTCTTCAGTGACTGGGGATTCCTTCTTTGTTTCTGTGCCTCTCCTTTGTTCTGTCCTACGCCATTTTGTTTCTGTGTGTGTGTTGTGTGCTCAGTCTGCGCATGCGCCACATCCGGGTGTCTGTGTGTGTTTATGTTCATTTATTTATTTGTTTATTTACATGTTACTGGTTGGTTGTTTGTTCTATGTGTGTGTGTGTTTTCATTTTGTCCTTAATTGTAAGTTGTGATGTTGCTGTTCCACTCATATTTTCTATTTAATT
Organism: Eledone cirrhosa; assembly: GCA_964016885.1. Lineage (NCBI taxonomy): Eukaryota > Metazoa > Mollusca > Cephalopoda > Octopoda > Eledonidae > Eledone > Eledone cirrhosa. The sequence goes on along the minus strand of OZ024749.1, from coordinate 18,263,236 downwards.
TTGGTTGTAATTCTTTTATGTTTATTGCTTCTGTGATTTGTCTAAACATTGCGTCTTTTCTGTGTGTAGATTCTATTTATATTTCTATGTTCTCTAATTTACCCTTGTGTTCTATTTTAGCATGTTGGTAGAGTACAGATGATTCTTTACTATCTTGAAGGTCTCGCCAGTGTTCATTTATCCGTTCCCCTACACTACGAGCTGTCTCACCTATGTACACTATATTTTTGTCTCTACGTTGTCCTTCAGTACATCTTATGCTATACACTACATTTCTAGTTTTACAGTTAATATGGGGGCTTATTTTACAGGTTATACATTTCTTATCTATACATGAGGGTCTTTGAAAAGGGTATGTCTTGCTAATAAGTGTTTTTACGGGGGTACCTGGTCTTTCTACTATCTTAATATTGAGTTTATGTTTATCTAGGGCCCTTCTAAATTTGTAAGCTAATTCACCTCTAGGGGTTGTATCGATGAACATTACACTCTGGTATTTATTGCTATCATACCATGAGTTTATTCTATTAGCCTTGTTCCTAGTTCTTTCTATTCTATTCCAAAATTTGCTCCTATACAAGGGGCAGGTCCCATTTATGTCATTATTTACCATTTTTTCCCATTTGGTTCTGGCTCCTCTATACACTCTGATTTTATCTCTCTGATTGTAGCCAGAGAACTGCATACGGTGGATGAAGTGTTGTATGTGTCTCTCTAGTTCTTCGGGGTTGCACATGCGGGACACGTTTCTCATCACCCGTACCAAATCTGCAATCAGTATGTTGATTTTGGTATGGTCCGAAACGGCCGAGTTTCGGTGGATCAGATGTTTGGAAGTCATGGGTTTGGCATAATGGGAATGGAGGATTTGTTTTATGTTATTAATGGTATCTAACCAGAGCTCTGTGTCTAGTACAGGTAATCGATGGTTGGGGTGTTTACTTGGGTAGTCTATAGTAACTCTAATGCTCTGGTGGATGGAGTTAGCTATTTGCTGGATGCTTTCCATTGTGTTTTTCTCTAGTTCCTGACTGTTCTCTAGTGGGGGTGTCTTAACTACGATGTTTATATCATCAACGTAGCGGGAGTACATTATCAGGGTTAAGGGGTCTTCTAATTGTTCTTTAAGTTTAAGTTTAAGTCTACTGTCCCACCATACCATGAATAAGTTAGCTATGTCGCCTGCAATGCTAACACCAATGGCTGCTCCTTCCTCTTGGGCATATGTTTTTCCATTAAATTTGAACATATGTTCCTTAAGGGTTAGTTTTATGCTGGCCCCTACCGCATGTGCAATCATTTTCTTCAGTTCATCGTGGTTTTCGGGTGTCCGTATGGCTCTGGTCCACCCGTTTCATCTATCTGTGTGGGTTTTCTTGGCCATTGAGGTAATGGTAGGTGGTCTGCCTCTTGCTGGTCTTGTAGGGCACAGGTTGCTAAGGTCATATGTGTCTAGGTAATTATTAGTATAGGTAAGTTTAAGTAGGAGTCCCAGCTCACTGGTATCAATCCCACGGAACTCAACATTGCGCTCACTGATCATTTCTACGCATTTCTCCACAGCAAAATCCACGTCAATAGATGGATACAGGGACACAACATCCATACTACCTATTATGCAGTTTGCTAGGTCCCTAGATCGGTTACTCTCGCCGATTCTACTGAGGAGGTCCTCCGTGCTGTCACATACATCTGGGGACATTTCAATGATGGGGCGTATGATCAGGGAGAGGAAGTAGGACAGTCTGTAGTTATTAGCTCCACAGACTGGCCGTGTTGGTGGTCCCGCGACAGGGTCACTGCCCGTTTTATGGTCATTTCGAAGCCCATACAACGCCGGCACGTCATTGTTCCAGGCCTGGAAGTTGTTGGCAGTCCTTTTGCTGGGCTGCATTATATTCGTCCACATCACCATATGGGCATTGAGGGCTTTTTCTCTATCCTCGTGCTACTGTGGTGTTACCTCTCTTGTGTTAGTGATGTGGGGTTGCATTGCCTGGATGTGGTTTGGCAGGCTGTCAACCGACATTCTGCCAGACTTGTCTGTTGGAAAGCATGCTATCTCTCCATTACGCGAGCGCTGCATGAGCTTACGCAAGCCATTTGCAGATTTTTCTCCCAGTTGCTGGGCCTTCATTCTATTATGCTTTTTGCTTTTTGCTATACTGTTCTATAATATTTCTAAGTTCGGATCTAGCTATACTAAATTGTGCTTCTGTTTGTTCATCGACCTGCGCCGGCAATTGCGTGCGTTTGTTAAATGGTAAAGTCGTGGCGTGGACTCGTCGCAGGTCGAACGATTTATCGGAGGGATTATAAAAAGTAGAGTTCCAGGCTGCTGCTTTATGTGTACTAGTGCTATTGTTATTGTTAGTTGTGTTGTTTCTATTTCTATTTCCACCAACAGCCTCATGGTTGTTTCTATGTCTCTCATAATTACTCCTGTCTCTTTCCACTGGCTCATTGTTGTTATCTACCCTATTTTGTGTGTCTGTGTGTTCGTCTTGGTTATTTTCTTTGTCCTTAGTCTCCCTTCTCCTTTTAATCCTATTACTTTCCCTTACTTCTGTGATTTCTGTGCTACTGTCATTACTTGTTTTCTGTGTCTGTGTGTTTGTTAAGATTGTGGTGGTGGTGAGAGGCATTGAATGTGTGTGTGTTGTTGTTGTTGATGTGTGCTGTTGTTGATATGTGTTGTTGTTGTCTCCGTGTATGTTATTATTGTTGTGTGTGTTGTTATTGTTGTTTGTGTCTGCGTGTCTGTTGTTTCTGGGTATGTTATTATTGTTGTTGTTGTTGGTGTGTGTGTTGTTGTTGGTGTGTGTGTTGTTGTTATTGTTGTTTGTGTCTGTGTGTCTGTTGTTGTTGGGATGTGTGTTGTATATGTGTGTGCGTATATTGTTGCTTTTGTTTTTGTTTTTGTTTTTGAGGCTCCAGCGTAGTTTTGTAAATGATTTTTCTATTTCTGACAGACAACTAATCATATTTACCTTCTTGAATGTCGCAAATTTCGGGGGTAGACGTAATATAGATAACTCATCGTCATCTATTACTGTGTTGCCGTATATATTTGTGTTGTTGTTGTTGTTGAACTCATCTGTTAATGAGGTGTCGGCAATATTTATACCGTCAATTTTGTCGGGATATCTATTGGTATTCTCTACAGTATCCTGATTTAGCTTTATCTGCTTAAGCCACTTTAGTTTCTTGTTAAAGTGCTTATCACATTCTTGAGTAATGTACTGTTCTTCGGGACGTATAAGGCTTATAAATATTAGTTTCTCTCTTGGTGTAGTGATCCTAGCTATTTCTTGTATGTTTTTCTTGATGACTTAGTTCTCAATAGATCTTCTTTTTTATGTTTAGAATTAGTGTTCGTTTTAGCCTATCTGCTTGTTTTTTGGTGAGTTGTAATCTTCTTACGTCGGTGTTGATGGTGTTGGTGTAAACTCGGCACGAGGCACATTCTTTTCTGAAGTGTAGTTGTCGAGATGTTATGGGTTTTCGTAGACAACAGAACATGGTGGTTTTCAGTATCTTGTTAGCCTGGCTAAGGCTTACGATATTTCGTTTCTGAATTTGTTTAGCAAGATTCTTTATCTAAAATCGTGTGTTGAAATCGATATTGTTATACTTTGGGAGGGTCATGTTACCAATAAGAAACACACGCACCAGTTGCTTTCACTTCAATTTATTATAATAAATTTATAATAAATTTATAAATTTATAAATTTCTGGTTGGTTGGTTGGTTCCACAACCAGATAGTTGTTTATATATTGTCATAGTTATTTCGTCACACACTCTGTGACCTCTTCAGTGACTGGGGATTCCTTTCTTTGTTTCTGTGCCTCTCCTTTGGTCTGTCCTACGCCATTTTGTTTCTGTGTGTGTGTTGTGTTCTCAGTCTGCGCATGGGCCACATCCGGGTGTCTGTGTGTGTTTATGTTAATTAATTTATTTGTTTATTCACATGTTACTGATTGGTTGTTTGTTCTATGTGTGTGTGTGTTTTCATTTTGTCCTTAATTGTAAGTTGTGATGTTGCTGTTCCACTCATATTTTCTATTTAATTCTGCAAATGGCTTGCCTAAGCTCATGCAGCGCTCGCGTAATGGAGAGATAGCATGCTTTCCAACAGACAAGTCTGGCAGAATGTCGGTTGACAGCCTGCCAAACCACATCCAGGCAATGCAACCCCACATCACTAACACAAGAGAGGTAACACCACAGTAGCACGAGGGTAGAGAAAAAGCCCTCAATGCCCATATGGTGATGTGGACGAATATAATGCAGCCCAACAAAAGGACTGCCAACAACTTCCAGGCCTGGAACAATGACGTGCCGGCGTTGTATGGGCTTCGAAAAGACCATAAAACGGGCAGTGACCCTGTCGCGGGACCACCAACACGGCCAGTCTGTGGAGCTAACATTGCTAGTAACTACAGACTGTCCTACTTCCTCTCCCTGATCATACGCCCCATCATTGAAATGTCCCCAGATGTATGTGACAGCACGGAGGACCTCCTCAGTAGAATCGGCGAGAGTAACCGATCTAGGGACCTAGCAAACTGCATAATAGGTAGTATGGATGTTGTGTCCCTGTATCCATCCATTGACGTGGATTTTGCTGTGGAGAAATTCGTAGAAATGATCAGTGAGCGCAATGTTGAGTTCCGTGGGATTGATACCAGTGAGCTGGGACTCCTACTTAAACTTACCTATAGTAATAATTACCTAGACACATATGACCTTAGCAACCTGTGCCCTACAAGACCAGCAAGAGGCAGACCACCTACCATTACCTCAATGGCCAAGAAAACCCACACAGATAGATGGAACGGGTGGACCAGAGCCATACGGACACCCGAAAACCACGATGAACTGAAGAAAATTATTGCACATGCGGTAGGGGCCAGCATAAAACTAACCCTTAAGGAACATATGTTCAAATTTAATGGAAAAACATATGCCCAAGAGGAAGGAGCAGCCATTGGTGTTAGCATTGCAGGCGACATAGCTAACTTATTCATGGTATGGTGGGACAGTAGACTTAAAGAACAATTAGAAGACCCCTTAACCCTGATAATGTACTCCCGCTACGTTGATGATATAAATATCGTAGTTAAGACACCCCCACTAGAGAACAGTCAGGAACTAGAGAAAAACACAATGGAAAGCATCCAGCAAATAGCTAACTCCATCCACCAGAGCATTAGAGTTACTATAGACTACCCAAGTAAACACCCCAACCATCGATTACCTGTACTAGACACAGAGCTCTGGTTAGATACCATTAATAACATAAAACAAATCCTCCATTCCCATTATGCCAAACCCATGACTTCCAAACATCTGATCCACCGAAACTCGGCCGTTTCGGACCATACCAAAATCAACATACTGATTGCGGATTTGGTACGGGTGATGAGAAACGTGTCCCGCATGTGCAACCCCGAAGAACTAGAGAGACACATACAACACTTCATCCACCGTATGCAGTTCTCTGGCTACAATCAGGGAGATAAAATCAGAGTGTATAGAGGAGCCAGAACCAAATGGGAAAAAATGGTAAATAATGACATAAATGGGACCTGCCCCTTGTATAGGAGCAAATTTTGGAATAGAATAGAAAGAACTAGGAACAAGGCTAATAGAATAAACTCATGGTATGATAGCAATAAATACCAGAGTGTAATGTTCATCGATACAACCCCTAGAGGTGAATTAGCTTACAAATTTAGAAGGGCCCTAGATAAACATAAACTCAATATTAAGATAGTAGAAAGACCAGGTACCCCCGTAAAAACACTTATTAGCAAGACATACCCTTTTCAAAGACCCTCATGTATAGATAAGAAATGTATAACCTGTAAAATAAGCCCCCATATTAACTGTAAAACTAGAAATGTAGTGTATAGCATAAGATGTACTGAAGGACAATGTAGAGACAAAAATATAGTGTACATAGGTGAGACAGCTCGTAGTGTAGGGGAACGGATAAATGAACACTGGCGAGACCTTCAAGATAGTAAAGAATCATCTGTACTCTACCAACATGCTAAAATAGAACACAAGGGTAAATTAGAGAACATAGAAATAAAAATAGAATCTACACACAGAAAAGACGCAATGTTTAGACAAATCACAGAGGCAATAAACATAAAAGAATTACAACCAAAATTAAATAGAAAATATGAGTGGAACAGCAACATCACAACTTACAATTAAGGACAAAATGAAAACACACACACACATAGAACAAACAACCAACCAGTAACATGTAAATAAACAAATAAATAAATGAACATAAACACACACAGACACCCGGATGTGGCGCATGCGCAGACTGAGCACACAACACACACGGAAACAAAATGGCGTAGGACAGAACAAAGGAGAGGCACAGAAACAAAGAAAGGAATCCCCAGTCACTGAAGAGGTCACAGAGTGTGACGAAAGAACTATGACAATATATAAACAACTATCTGGTTGTGGAACCAACCAACCAACCAGAAATTTATAAATTTATAAATTTATTATAAATTTATTATAATAAATTGAAGTGAAAGCAACTGGTGCGTGTGTTTCTTATTGGCAACATGACCCTCCCAAAGTATAACAATATCGATTTCAACACACGATTTCAGATAAAGAATCTTACTAAACAAATTCAGAAACGAAATGTATATATATATTTATATAATAACTAGGAATTGGTCAACATATATATAAATAAATATAAACATGAAAAATCACAGGAGATAATTTTACAAGCGTGTAACCATGCATGGCTAGGAGGTAACAAATAAATAAAGTTAACTAGAACTTCAAAAATATATACCTTTTAATGATTAATCATTAAAAGGTATATATTTTTGAAGTTCTAGTTAACTTTATTTATTTGTTACCTCCTAGCCATGCATGGTTACACGCTTGTAAAAATTATCTCCTGTGATTTTTCATGTTTATATTTATTTATATATATGTTGATCAATTCCTAGTTATTATAAAATGCTCGTACCTACAAAGTCCTAGAGCTTATTTTCCGGGCGATATGGCGCATTCCGTTAAGGAATGACACCCACAATTTCGATTCTGATTGAATTCTTTTAATCTATCTTAATTTTGGATATAGATATATATATATATATATTTATATATATATTTATATATATATATATATATATATATATATATATTTATATATATAGAGAGAGAGAGAGAAAATTGAGGTTGGTAATGGCACATGGAATATATAAGAGACAGAATACTTTTTTGTGAAAAAACATATAATTTTATAAGGTAAGGAAATAATAAAGGGTATAACAAATGACCGGTTTCGATGGGTCTGCAAAAGCCATCTTTTCAAATGTTGATTAATATTAAGAAAAATTAATAATAAGAGGAGTTAAAATTTGAGATTTGAAAATTCAAGTATAAAATTCATTGTGGGATTTCATATTAGTTTTCATCTTGGTAGCTGCAAGTTGACTGCTGTGTGCCTTTCTGGTAGTGAATGAGAAGTTATTTGGGGTGTGGGTTATTTTATAAAGGTCAGATTTAGCAATGGCCAGATGGCCAGCTGCTAGTCAGTGAGGGGGTGGAAGCAATATACATACATATATCTCGCTGTGGTCGGTAGGAGAGGGGAGATTGATAGAAAGGGATTTAGTGCACTTACACCTATATATACACACATACCTTCATCCACACATACATACATATACATATACATACACACATATATATATATATATATATATATATATATATATATATATATATATATATATATATATATATATATATATACATATACACACATACATACACACACATACATATACATACACACATACACACACACATATATGCACATACACACACATATATATATATACACACACACACATATATATATACATACATACACATACATCCAGATACACACATACATACACACACACACATATATATATATATGTGTACATACACATATATACACACATATACATACATATATATATATACACACACCCACACATACATACACACACACACATATATATACATACACACATACAAACACACACACACACATATATACACATACACACACATATATATACACACACACACATATATATATATACACATACGCATACATCCAGATACACACATACATACACACACACACACACGCACACACAATACATACATCCACATGCACACACATACACACACACACACACATATACACATACATACACCCACACACAGAGAAATGGCCTCCAAATATATATATATACATACATACACATATATTTTTTCCATAATATAAGAAGTTAGGACAGTGAAATTAAAATACAAGTCATTCTGATCACATTGAGTTCTTCATGTAGATTGGGCCCCGCAACCGACAGTGGTGAATTCTGTGTGCGCATATATATATAGATATATGTGTGTGCACGTGCAGGGTTTAACATGGATGTGTTGGTCACACAAAGGCATGGTCTGTCAACGAATAAACCTGATTCTACAGAATTGGTCTCTGGTCTTTAATAGTAGTGATACTTATATACATGCACACATACAAACACTTATATCTGTCACTCCGTGCGTATGTGTGTTTATATTTTATGACAATTCTATTGGGGTGATAACCCGTTTAGTTTTGGTTTAAATTTGTTAAGGAATAGATTTTCTTTGTTGCTGTGTGAACGAATCTGAGCACTTGTAGACGGGGAAGATTTTAAAGTTGGGTAGTGTCATTCTTGCGCAGTTCGCAATATGGCTGCTCAAGGGGATTTTTCTTGTGTTAGCGTCCCGGATTTGTTGGTGGTGGATGGTCATTCTTTTGCGTAATGAGGTGCCCGTCTGTCCTATGTAGTTGTGTTTGCACCCACCGCAAGTTATTGCGTAAATCAAGTTCTCCGAGTTGCAGGTGAAATTGTTTTTTACTGTAAATGTTTGGCCATCTTTGAATGTAAATGTTTGTCCTTCAGTGAGGTAGAGGCACGTTCAACAGTTTGTTCTACCACATTTGGTAACTGTAGGGTTGAGGATTGGTTTGGGTATATTTGGTCCAGTGAGAATGCGTTTTAGTGATTTGGGTTGTCTTTTACTTTTAAGGATCTTGTGTGTTTCAAGAATAGACTTCATTTTTACATCTTTAAGTAGGATGGGGAGGTTTTTGTGTAGGTGATCAAACATTTCGGTATTTCTGGGGTTGAAAGTGGATACATATGGCAGGGTGTTGAGTGTGGTTTTCTGTTTTGGATTGTTAAGTTGATGGGGATTTAGGTGTTTTGCTCTGTCTATTCCATTGTTGATTATTTCAACTGGAAAGGTTCTTTTAGTTCCTTTAGTCTTTGCTCCCGTTTAGGTGGATCTGATACTATGGTACATATACGTTTGGCCAAATTGTAAGGAATGTTAAGTTTTGTATGTTTTGGGTGACTTGATGTGAAAAAGAGGTATTGCTTGGAATCTGTGGGTTTATAGAATATATCTGTATCTAATTTCCCGTCTATTACAGAGATGAGAATATCCAAGAAGGCTAATTCCTTGGGATTGGATTCCATTGTGAATTGTATGTTATTATCTATGTTGTTTATCATGTTTTTAAACGTAGTAAGTGAGTTCATGTCTTCTTGCCATAGGATAAAGCAGTCGTCTAGATATCTTTTCCAATTGGCTTTGAGGTGTATGTGGAAATAGTCTCCAAATAAGAGAAGGGACTGACTGTATATTTGTTGTTCATGGAATCCCATGACTAGGTTGGCATATGTGGGTGCTACTTTCGTGCCCATTGCCGTACCTGATACTTGTCTGTATGTTGAACCATTGAATGTGAAGTAGTTATTTTGTAGGATAAAGCGGAGTCCGTCAGTGATAAATTCTGTGTTGATGCGTGTCGGTATTTCTGATGGGTGTGTGTTAAGCCAGTATTGGACTGCTGTTATTCCATAGTTGTGGGGCATGTTTGTGTAGAGGTTTATTACGTCAAAGGAGACAAGAACTGTATTTGCACTTACTGTTTTAGGGAGGTGTTTCAGCATGTCAAGGTCATCTCGTATGTAGCTCTGTATATGTTGTAGAAAGGGTTTCAGTAGGATTTCCAGAAAGTTGCTACGTCTGTGGGTTTCACATGTAGGGCCTGCTATAATTGGCCTGAGTTTTAGGTCTTCTGGTGGTGTTAGTTCAATGTAATTGTTGGTTGAGGTGTCACATGCATCGTTTATGGGTTTACATTTGTGGAGTTTCGGTAAGCTGTAAAAAGAGTTTGTATTGCATTTGAAGTGGCTTATATAGTTAAACTCTTTTGTGGTTAAGCTGTTGCGGTATTTATTCAGTAAGGTCAAAAGGTTCCCCATTGTTTTGGTGTGTTTGTAGTTTTCTGTTTTTTCATAGTATGTGTTGTTTTCTAAAATGTTAAGTGCGAGGGTCCTATAGTAGTCCGTATTCATAATGACAACAGTACTGCCTTTATCGGCTTCTTTGATAGTTATCTCAGGGTTGTTTCTAAGTGTGAATAATTCTTCCCATTCGTGTGTAGATAGGTTTGATTTCGTGTGTTTATTTGTAATTTTTTCATAGGGAAAGTTGGTGATGTGTTCGCAGTACGTGTCCAGTGCTTTATTTCTTCCCTTTTGTGGGCAGAAATTGCTTTTATTTCTAACCAGTGATTCGTCTTCAGTGTTGGTGTCGTTGTGGAAGAATTCCGTTAGTGGCAGCTTTCGGCAGTATTCCATGATGTCATCCTTCATTTCGGGGAAGTTTGGTTTACGTGGTGTAGGTGTAAATTTCAGGCCCTTACTTAAAATGTTGATTTGTGTGTTGGTTAGAGGTGTCTTTGAGAGGTTGATTATTTTTGGTTTCTCCTGGGGGGGGGGGCATCGAGTATCCTGGTATTTCAGGCTTTTCCCTAAAAAAGGAATGTAGTTTTGTGTGTGATTATATTTTGTTGGTCTGTTGCGTGTGGGTCTGTAGCTTGTTGTTTCATGAGGGTGAATGTGATGGTGGGGGTGGTATGTGTTGTGGTTGTTGATGAGCAAGGGTTCTGTTGTTGGTTCATGTGGTCTGGGTGCGTTATTTCTGTGGTACAGAGTGTTGAGGTTGGGGGGTTGTCTTTTGTTGGATTGAGGGTGATGTCTGGTGTGGTTGTGGGTAAGTTCTGTTGTGATTTCAAGTGGTCTGGTGGATTTCTTCTGAGGAATGTGGTGTATGTGTTGTGAGTTGGATCTATGTTAATTCGTCGTTGGTTTATGTAGGGGGCATTTCTTCGGAAACCTGTGTTGTGGTGGTTGGGTGTGTTTCTTTTGGTGTAGTTGGCCGTATTTGGTTTGTGTTGGTGGGGGATGTGCCTGTGGTTAGTGTGTGTTGGGTTTGGTGGTGTAAATGTGTCTGTTGTAGTTCTTGTTATGTTCAGATGCTTTATAAAGGGGTTACCTGTTTGGTGCGTCCTTTTAAAGTCTTCTTCATATTTGAGAAACCAGTTTTCGGATTTTTCCCACCGTTTAAGGGAAATAATTTCTGCATTCTCGCAGTCCTGTTTCCACGATTTGATTAAATTTTGTAGGGTTGTTCCCTCGGCCTTTTTAGTGCATTCTTCCTCCATATTTTTATCAGTATCCTTATACTCTTGCTCGTTGGAGGTGGCCCTTAATTTTAGGAGTTCTATTTCCATGTTTATCCTGTTGAGTGACATTTGTTCACGGAGTTTTCTTTCTGGTTCAGGTTCGTTTGTAATATGCTTTATTTGGAATTTACGTGGTAAAACTATCGGTGTTGAGTTAATCCATTTTTGGTAAATTCCAGCTTTGTTGAGGTTTTTTATCATATTCCAGAAAGTGAATTTTCTGGTTTTTAGATGTTTTTTCCAGAGGTGTCCCATTTGGTTTTTGATATGGAGCAATGTCGTCTGTTCTGTGTTGGTATTCATAAGTTTTTCGATGAAGTTGCATACGTTTTGAACGTTTAAATAAATTTGGTTGTCAGTCGGTGTGGTGGTTTGGGGTATATCTTGTTTTTTTGTCAGAATGGTGAGTTTTCCATTTATCTCTTTTAGGATTTTCAGGATTTCCTCATTTATATTGGAGTTTGAAGTTGTGTTGTCTTGTTCCAGTGCCATTTTCCGGATTTGCGTAGGTTAGTATATATGAAAAGTGTAATTTACTACACAAAACGAAGGTTATAGAGAAAATTGAGGTTGGTAATGGCACATGGAATATATTAGAGACAGAATACTTTACCAACCTCAATTTTCTCTATAACCTTCGTTTTGTGTAGTAAATTACACTTTTCATATATATATATAAATATATATATATATATATATATATATATATATATATAAATATATATATATATATATATATATATATATATATATATATATATATATATATATTTATATATATATGTATATTTATATATATATATTATATATATATATATATATATATATATATATTTATATATATATATATATATATATATATATATATATATATATATATATATATATATATATTTATATATATATATATATATATATATATATATATACTATACTATATTTTGAGAATAAACTCTCAGTCGTTTACAATAATTGAGCTCCAGGAAAAGGGGCTCTTCCGAGCAGTTAAATACATTAAAATATATGATAAACACGAAATGTGTTTACATTAGTTTATTTCATTAATAGTTTATTTCATTAATTAGTTTATTTCATTAATAGCTAACTTTGTCTGTTGCAATGTAAACACATTTCGTGTTTATCATATATATATATATATAGAGAGAGAGAGAGAGATAGATAGATATATATTAATATATATAGATATATATTAATATGAGATCAAAAGATGGTTAAAGGAGTTCCATGTATTTTATTATGCGCATTTCAAAAACAAACATCATCATGCAATAATATTTGTGTTTTCATCAGATAAAACAGGAGAACATGATATGAAGGCTAAAAAACACTTGTGGATAGTGCAGCTTTAAATCAACATATGAAAAGTGGTTTTAGATTGATGTGTGATATTGGGAAAAATATTTTATTTAGAGAGGGGGGGTGGAAAGGATGAAAAAGGGGAGGAGATGAGAGTGAAGGTGGAGAGGGAGAGATGGGTGATAGAGAGAAAGAGATAGTTTTTATAACTGAGAGAAGATATATTGTTTTACATAGAGAGGTTGAAAACCGTTGGAAGATAATGTATAAATTAAAAGAATTTGAAAATTAACGAAGGGAAAAATATGTACGAGGAAAAAATATTTTATTTAGGGGGGGGGGTGAAAAAAGGGGAGGAGATGAGAGTGAAGGTGGAGAGGGAGAGATGGGTGATAGAGAGAAAGAGATAGTTTTTATAACTGAGAAAAGATATATTGTTTTACATAGAGAGGTTGAGAACCGTTGGAAGATAATGTATAAATTAAAAGAATTTGAAAATTAACGAAGGGAAAAATATGTACGAGGAAAGAAAGGGAGTTTATGTATGAAGATAGAGAGAAAAAATAATAATTGCGGATGAATATTCTAACGTCAAAAAGGTGTATGTTGATAAGTATTGTGGCAATTTCAAAATTAACGAAGAGAAAAAATTATTAAGGTTTGTGTGTAGAAGGATTTGAGAAAGATAATGTGAAGTTAAAGTTTGTATATTGAAGGAATTGATAATATGTGCGAAGAAAGAGTTAATATGTATTAAAAAATTATTAAGGTTTGTGTATTAGATGATTTGAGAAAAATAATGTGAAGTTAAGGTTTGTATATTGAAGGAGTTGATAATATGTGCGAAGAAAGAGTTAATATGTATTAAGAATGAGTTCGTTGTTGGGGAGAAAAAAATAATAAATTAAGGGTGAAATTGAGATTAAAAAGTTTTATGATAGAGAGAAAAAAATAATAATAATTGCGGATGAATATTCTAACGTCAAAAAAACAAATGTATATGTTATGAAGGATTTTACAAGGTGAAGATAGAATGAGGGTAATGAGTAAACAAGTATTATAGAGTGTATAATGCCCTTTGAAGTAAGGTAGGAAGATGGGTATATTTTAAAGAGGTGTATGTATATGTGTCTTTGAGAAAAGATTCTAAATTGATAAAGAATTGAATATTAGCTGTATACTTTGTGAAAAGTCCTATGGAATGTATGCAGGCAGATAGAAAACAAATCTGTACGTCTATTTATTATAGAATCTAGATTAGAGATAATGGTAAATTCTTCATTTAGGCAGAGATTACAGATTTTAGATAGAGAGCTGTTCAAGTATGAGGATGCAGAAGAAACCTTCTTCCAAAAGATGGTATATTTAATGTTTTTGTCTTTCAAGGACCATATGAGTTCTGAGAGAGCCGTGTTGGTTCTTTTAAGTTTGTATTTAAAAGATGAATGGTGATTATAGAGACGAGCTTTAAAAGAGGTGGAAGTGGAGCCAAAATAGGTGAAGGAATTGGTGCTAGTTATAACTTTACATTCATAAATTAAGTTTTTATCAAGACAATGGTTGTTGAGAGGACATTTATTTTTAATGCGGCAGTTGCAATTAGAGAGATTATTAATGAGTGACCTAGTGTTATCTATAGAAGGAATTGGATTGAAGAAGTTGTTTGCGATAGGAATAATAGGAATAATAGTTTCTTGATTTAGAGTTGGATTATGAACATTTAGCGAAGTTGTGTTTGACGTTGTATTTAGGTTTACAGAAGTTAGCCTAGGGTTTACAATGACGTCGGGAGTACTATTACTGTTATTATGAAATTCGATGTTGGAAGGAAGAGATTTAGTATTTAGTATTTTATTGTTGTGTTTAGAAATGTTGGAAATATTGGAGGATGTAGAATAAGAAAATTTGATGGTGTGTTTGTTAAATATTTTACTATAGATATGTGAGGGAGGGAAGCATTTATTTAAGGCACTAAAAAATAATTTAGGAATATTGTTATTAATAGAGATGGAGAAAGGAGCATTATACCAGATTATGTTTTTGTATCTAGGTCTTTTATTAAAATTATTGGAATGATCATGATTAATTATTCTACTGTAAGTTTTTCTAGAATTTGTTTCTTTACTATATTTGATTTTATCTGGATAGCCGGCTTTAGAAAGTGCGTTATTATAGTAATTGGCGTTAGCATCAAAGATGTTTTTATTAGAAGATATGTTAGATATTCTTTTTCCAATATTACTAACTATACCATTCTTGATATTGGTAGGATGGTTAGATTTAAAGTTAACATAATTTAGGTTCTCATTGTTTTTATGGTAAGGGTAATATAGGCCAGTGTCAAGATTAAGAGATACATCCAAGAAATTAGCTAGTTTGATACTATTATCAAATTCAATTTTTAGGTTATGTTGGTTAAAGAGATTACGTATATTGTTCTTAATAATATTAAGGTTAACTATATTGCAATTTAAGATAGTAAAGAGTCCATCGTCACGATAAATTCCACCGCGAAGTTGAGGAATTTTCCGACTCAAAGAGTTCAAAATAAAGATACCAATTAAATCAGTCAATTGGGATGAATCGGATGCTCCCATTGTGATGTCGAAGTTGGTCCAATATTCGTTGTTGAACTCTAGGATGGTTTTACGTGCGGTGAGGATGATGTGAAGTTCATCTGTGGTGATGTCAGAATATTTAAGTGCGAAAGATAGAGCATTATTGAGAAGTGAAGGCGAAATGGAGGAATAGTAGCTGGCAATATCAAATTGAATAAATTTTAGTTTGTTTTTATTATCCAATTTGTTGAACCAGCCAATCACTTCAGAAGTACCAAACCATAAA
>OZ024749.1:18232433-18242433 GCA_964016885.1 Eledone cirrhosa | reverse complement strand
ATACAAACACATACATACATATACACACGTCCACACTTAGAACATACATACACACACATATATAAACATATACATATACACACATACATACATATACACACATACATATAAATACACATATATATATACATATATATATATATATATATATATATATATCTATATATATACATACACTCATACATACACATATAATCACACATACTATATAGACACACATACACACACATATACATACATTTACATACATATATACATACAGATATACACATACATACCTATATATACACACAAATACATACAGACATATATACATACATACAGACAAATACTTACGCATCTATATATCGGTATATACATACAAACACCACTACACTCTCACATAACTCAGACATACAAAGAAAAAGATATATACCCATACACATATACATATACAAATAGAGAAACATATACATATATATATACATATATACACACACATATACACATATATATATATATATATATATATATATATATATACATATACATATACACACATACACATATACACATACATATACATACATACATGTACACACACATAGATATACATATACACACACATACACACATACACATACATACATAGTCATACACACACATATACCTACACGAACATACACATATACATATACAAAGATATATATAGACACACACACACACATACACACACACACATATATATAAAAAAAATAAAATAAAGATATATATATATATATATATATATATATATATATATATATATATATATATACATACATACACATACATACACACATACATAGACATATATGTACATACATACATATACATAGATACATACACACACATACATATATTAATATATATATATATATATATATATAATAATATAATATAATAAATAACAAAGAACGCCTATAGCATATGCATATCTTTACTTGCTAACATTGTTTCATCCGCACTATAAGTGGGACTCATCAGAGCATAAAGGTTAATTAGATACCACACAAGCAATAACAAATCCAAGACATTGAAGAATGAAAAATAATAGAAGATAAAGGATATTAAGGAAGTAAAAGTAAAAATAAAAATAAAAATAAAAGTAAAAATAAAAATAATAAAATAAACCATGAAAAATAAGGGGTGCTATCAGTCACAGTTGGGCGGGGTGCTGTCAACATATAGTTACATACAAGCATACACATGGATAAGAGAACAGACAAGAGTAGATAAGATAGATAGGATTAGGTAAGAGTAGGTAAAAAATAGGTGAAAAACAGACTTATAATATATATAAGAAAATATAAAAAAATATAACAAACATACATATAAAATATAAAATATACAGATAATAGTGATACAGGGTAAGGAATGAAATAAAATAATATAAAATTAAAATTAAAATTATATAAAATAGAACATAATATAATATAATCATAAAATAAGATAAAATAAGGTAAACTAAAATAAAATAAAATAGACTAAAGTAAAATAATATAATATAAGATATAATTAAATGTAATTAAATAAATAAATAAATAAATAGAATTAAATAAATAAATAAAATTAAAATTAAAATTAAATAAATAAATAAATAAATAAATAAATAAGTAAATAAATAAATAAATGAAATTAAATAAATAAATAAATAAAATTAAATAAAATGAAATGAAATAAAATAAAATAAAATAAAGTAAATTGAGATAAGATATATATTTTTTTAGAGTATATCTCTTGAATACATCAGGGGCCCACGAAGGCACTAAGTGTCACAGTTATCTGTATCACTTGACCATTTTTTTAGAATATATTTCTTGAAAATATCAGGGGCCCACGAAGGCACTAAGTGTCACAGTCACCAGTATCACTTGACCATTGCAAGGCAATGGAGGCGTCCCAGGCTGGGCAGTCTCAAAAGTTCACTCGAAAGTCACGGGTGTGCATTCACACAGTTGAGCGGTGGGGTAATCACAAACCGGTTCACACCCGGGCAGGAGTCCAATGGTCAAACGGAGAATTCACGTGCAGTAGCAAGAGGCCGAAAGCAAGGTGCAGGCGGGTTAGCCAAAGCAAGCAGACACAGTTGGAGCGCATACAAAAGATTTATAAAAAGACAAAAGATATATAAAAAATAGCTTCAAGAGCCATGAAGTCACCGCATTGGGACATCACAAGATTATACACACCAATATGTTCAGCCGTATATGCACATATACACACCACATGCATATGCAGAGACGGTATACATATATATATATTTTTTTATATACAGACATATACAACCACCTACACCCATACACATATAAATGTATACACAGACACACACGCACACACACACAGCGTAGGACACCCGGGTCAAAGCTGATATTAAACACAGAAATACCACATTAGGCAAGACCCACCACCACGGATAATACATTCAAAATAAATACATACGATGAGATGTAGTAAAATAAAATTGAATTCCTACGGAGATAATCATGTCCGCACGTGCCATTGCCCGATTTAAGTGTACACAGACCGTTAGTAACTACGGAGGGCTATCGGGGCCAAAACGTTACTTTCGGGATCATAACAACGACCGTCAATATATGGAAGGCCGATCGTGCTAGAAAGACTACAACCCCGGGCAAGAGCTCCCAGAAGTCAGCCTGTAGATCTTAAACCACAGAATAGGAGGGCAACACGTACATGCGCCACGTATCTACTGCTTACGGCGGGATGGCACAGGTCCGCCCACAGTTACAGGCTAAATTTCTATTAGTGCAGCCTATATCACAGTACACGCTCTACATAGATACATTACATCACAACTCATGCGCATACAGAGGTACAGATCCACAAGATACACGTCAGGATAGACCCACCAATGCACCAATGGTGGGTAGGCGAGCGTGGATGGGTTACATCCGCTGTGCCAAACAGGGGTGCTTATTAACATACACACCCACTCACCTGTACACCCCAATATCCAGATCAATATCCTCCCGCAGGCATACGTATACACTCACCGACTCATATACATAGAAGACAAACAATAGGAGACTGTTACACACAATCAGAGACAGTTACACAAGATAGCCCAACTGGAGAAATAAGGAAGTGCTAGCTAATAGGTTTAAAGTAGAAGAAAGAGCTTAATATTCGGTGGGGGCAAGAGGAAAATATTTCTGACTTTCTATTTAGTAGAGGGCATTTAGCAAATATAATAGAGTGGGATTCGGCAAGGCATAGGTTACATACTCTATTATGAGGAGTATATGGATGGGATTTAGCAACCTGCCGCCAAGTAAGTGTGTAATGTGTTCGTGCATTTTTTAAATTGTGGACGTACGCTGCCAAGGAGGTGGAGTTCCTCAGTTTATTATGTCTAAAAGTGCACTGGTGAGAGTTAAACCTGGTCTTAAAGGGGGTGGAGGTTGATCCTATATAGGTTTTAGTGGACGCCGTAGTTACCACATCACACGCATAAACTATGTTTCTAACAAGGCAGAAACCATTCAGGGGGCAGCCTGAAGCCCTTCTACAGTTACAACTTCTGGTGATGCTATTCTCAGAATGATCACCACTTGTGTTTCGGCCCACTCTGTCCACTACCGTGTTTTCCCCTAGGCTTAGGTTGTCCAGGCCTTCCTTTATTTTCTTATTATTAGTAATGGCCAGATGAGAGGCCAGATTTTGGGTTGTAGAATACGGTGACTTCATGGCTCTTGAAGCTATTTTTTATATATCTTTTGTCTTTTTATATATCTTTTGTATGCGCTCCAACTGTGTCTGCTTGCTTTGGCTAACCCGCCTGCACCTTGCTTTCGGCCTCTTGCTACTGCACGTGAATTCTCCTACCTTCCTTCGATGTACCTCTGTTTGACCATTGGACTCCTGCCCGGGTGTGAACCGGTTTGTGATTACCCCACCGCTCAACTGTGTGAATGCACACCCGTGACTTTCGAGTGAACTTTTGAGACTGCCCAACCTAGGACGCCTCCATTGCCTTGCAATGGTCAAGTGATACTGGTGACTGTGACACTTAGTGCCTTCGTGGGCCCCTGATATTTTCAAGAAATATATTCTAAAAAAATGGTCAAGTGATACAGATAACTGTGACACTTAGTGCCTTCGTGGGCCCCTGATGTATTCAAGAGATATACTCTAAAAAATATATATCTTATCTCAATTTACTTTATTTTATTTTATTTTATTTCATTTCATTTTATTTAATTTTATTTATTTATTTATTTAATTTCATTTATTTATTTATTTACTTATTTATTTATTTATTTATTTATTTAATTTTAATTTTAATTTTATTTATTTATTTAATTCTATTTATTTATTTATTTATTTAATTACATTTAATTATATCTTATATTATATTATTTTACTTTAGTCTATTTTATTTTATTTTAGTTTACCTTATTTTATCTTATTTTATGATTATATTATATTATGTTCTATTTTATATAATTTTAATTTTAATTTTATATTATTTTATTTCATTCCTTACCCTGTATCACTATTATCTGTATATTTTATATTTTATATGTATGTTTGTTATATTTTTTTATATTTTCTTATATATATTATAAGTCTGTTTTTCACCTATTTTTTACCTACTCTTACCTAATCCTATCTATCTTATCTACTCTTGTCTGTTCTCTTATCCATGTGTATGCTTGTATGTAACTATATGTTGACAGCACCCCGCCCAACTGTGACTGATAGCACCCCTTATTTTTCATGGTTTATTTTATTATTTTTATTTTTACTTTTATTTTTATTTTTATTTTTATTTTTACTTTTACTTCCTTAATATCCTTTATCTTCTATTATTTTTCATTCTTCAATGTCTTGGATTTGTTATTGCTTGTGTGGTATGTAATTAACCTTTATGCTCTGATGAGTCCCACTTATAGTGCGGATGAAACAATGTTAGCAAGTAAAGATATGCATATGCTATAGGCGTTCTTTGTTATTTATTATATCACGGCTCTGTCCTCAGACATCGAGCTAACCTTATACTGCCTGCTGGATAAGTGGAGTGTTATACACCCCTGATCCTCTCCCTAGTATACTATATATATATATATATTATATATATTTATATATATATATATATATATTTATATATATATATATTTATATATATTTATATATATATATATATTTATATATATATATATATATATATATATATATATATATATATATATATATATATATATATATATATATTTATATATATGTAGGACGTGAGTTTTATTGTAGTACAATAAAGCAATGCAGATATCGGATAAGAAGCACTCTACAGTTTTTAGGACTGGAGTATACATAATATATAAGATCAAAATATGGTTAAATGAGTTCCATGTATTTTATTATGCGCATTTCAAAAACAAATATCATCATGCAATAACATTTGTGTTTTCATCAGATAAAATAGGAAGACATGATATGAAGGTTAAAAACACTTGTGGATAGTGCAGTTTTAAATCAACATATGAAAAGTAGTTTTAGATTGATGTGTGATATTGGGGAAAAAGTTTTTTGGAGGGCGAGATGAAAAAAAGGAGGAGATGAGAGTAAATAGAGGAGGAGATGAGAGTAAAAAGTGGAGGGGGGGTATAATGAGGAAGGATTAGATAGGAGGAGAGATGGGTGATAGAGAGAGAGAGATAGCTTTTATAACTGAGAAAAATATATTGTTTTACATAGAGAGGTTGAAAAACCGTTGGAAGATAATATATAAATTAAAAGAATTTGAAAATTAACGAAGAGAAAAATAATGTAAAGTTAAGGTTTGTATATTGAAGGGTTTAATAATATGTGCGATGAAAAGAAATTGTTAATATCTATTAAGAATAATATTTAAGGGTTTAATAATATGTGCTATGGAAAGAAAATGTTGATATGTATTATTAAAAAAACAAAAGTAATGTAAGTAAGGATATATTGTGAGATGAGCATGAATAAGTTAGATGAAAGGGAGAAAAAATAATTTCTTTAGAACTGCTGGACTGGCAACCTGACAGATACCTCTGGCACTGATGTTGATTATCACTAAATACTGATGTTGGTTAGATTATCAATATTAATATTATTGAGGCACCCACTGATGAATTATAGGAGCCCACTTTAATATATATCTATTGATGGTATACAAGCTCCTACATAAATTGGTATAATTTAACCCAAATTGTAGGAATCCTATAATGAAACGAGACGTCCGTCTGGGAAGAGATATATTCGATATGTCTCATATGAAATAATACAGCCAATTTTCCACGGAATACTTTTAGATAGCACCCCGAACGCATAATTAGGAATATAATCACTTATTTCCTAATGTTTGTTGAGTGAATTGGAATTTGGCCGGAGTATCGCTTAAAAGCTTTCTCCGATATTGTATTTATTTATATATATTTATATATATTTATATATATATATATATATATATTTATATATATATATTTATATATATATATTGATATATATATATATTTATATATATATATTTATATATATATATATTTATATATATATATTTATATATATATATTTATATATATATATATATATTTATATATATATATATATTTATATATATATATATATATATTTATTTATTTATATATATTTATATATATATATATATATATATTTATATATATGAAATATAAATATAAATATAAATATAAATATAATGTTTTGAACAGTTCTTTGATTCTTATATTTCATATAACTGCTCTGTAAATCATCTGATGTTTTTACATTGAGCTACTTAACTTACTGGTAATAAGGTAGTAATACATTACTGCCTACCACTATTTAGGGTGTGTGTAAAATACTTACAACTGCTTAAGGTTTTGTGTTTACATAACCATAAATAGTATAACTAATACTATTTATATATATATATTTATATATATATATATATTTATATATATATATATTTATATATATATATATATTTATATATATATATATTTATATATATATATATATATATTTATATATATTTATATATATATTTATATATATATATATATATATATATATATATATATATATATATATATATATATATATATATATATATATATATATAAATTAATAAAATAATGAATAAACAAAGAAACAGTTCCTTATATTAATAAATTCATCATTTTACGATCGTTTCTAGGATATATATGTTAGTGTTGGTATGCATATCCTATAGATATATGTAAAATTTTTACAAACTATCAGAGGGAGTATACATACCTACACATATATATGCTGTCTTCAGAAATAATGATATTTGTTTATTGAAAAAACCAACAAAGATTTAATACAATAGGTCTGTTTGGGAACAGGTTTTGAATTGACCAATAGAAAGATAGTGAAGGTCAAGATAGTAATATAGTAGTAAAAGAAGCTTAATTTATGGGTAGAGGAAGGTAGATTTCAGTTTTGGATGGAAAGAATATTATGAATGAAAGATTATTTTAGGGATGGGAATAGGTCATATGCTGACCTCAGAAATAATTATATTTGTTCATTGAATAAAACCAACAAAGATTTAATATAGTAGGTATGTTTGGGAACAGGTTTTGAATTAACCAATAGAAAGGTAATAATTGGCCAAATGGTAAAATAGCAGTAATTGAAATTTATTTTGGGGTAGAAGGCAGATTTCAGTTTTGAATGGAAAGAGTATAATGAAAATATTATTTTGTGGATGAAAATAGGTCTAGTCGGTAAAAGGTACACGAAAATTTGAAGTTATAAAAGAATAATGCCAATGTAAATATCTAAGGAGACTAAAATTTTACGATAAAAGTGTTAGTGAGAAAAATATATATATGGAATTTACATCTATGAAAAGAATATAAATTAATTTAATTGATGGGTATATTTATATTGATAAAATTATATTAATGCATATAGATATGATAAATAAGAGTTAGATGTAATAGAAGAGTGCTGTTAAAGACGAGGGAAAATTAAATAAATATAAAAAGAATATATATATATATATATATATATAATTATTGGTGGGGGGGTTAAATTTATTAGTGAGAAATAATAAATATATAGAGATTTCAAGGAACATAGAATCATAACCTGAAATTAAAACATTATATATGTTTACTTAATGGTATCAATTTTAGGAAAAGATAGTTTTAAGAAGGAAAGTAAAATTATGTAGTTCATCAGTAGTAGAATATTAATTATATGTTAACTAAATTAAAAATAGTTTTTATATTAATTTCTAAAATGTATATTAATTAGGTTTATAATATTTAAATGTTTTTCTCAGTTTATGATTACACGATATTATTAATTCCTGTCGCTTATTTAATAGGATATCCTTAGATTTCATTATTTCGAAAAGTTCTTGGGAACATAATCTACATTCATATCTATTATTTTGATAAGGGGTGGCCCTTTTGAGCACACTCCAGGTCAGGTCATAATCTATATTCCTCTTTCTATAATTATTAATTATTTCAGCTAGAGATGTTGTATTAGCTAATGCGGCATTTTTAAAACTATGTTTGTGGGTATTAAATCTTACCTTAAATTTGTTAGAGGTAGCTCCTATATATGAATAAATTGAGTCCTTAGTGTTAACTTTACATTTATATACTATGTTATTAACAAGGCAATTTCCTTTTAATGGGCAGTTTGCTTTGTTTCTACAGTTACAACTTTTCGTGAATCCTGTATCAGAGGAGATATTATGGTTAGTTTGATGTACTGGTGGTATACTCATGGTTTTTTTTACATTTATATGCATTGTAGGCACTTATATTTTGTTTTATGTTTTGGGTTGTTGAGTAGGAGAATTTAACTGTTGATCTATTTAAAATTTGATGGTATTTGTGGTTTGGCGGGAAGTTCTTCTCTAGGATATTAAAAAAATGTTTAGGTATATTATCCTTAATTTGTAAGTTAAATGGAGCATTATACCAAGTAACACGTCTATTACGGTTTCGATGTTGTTTATTGTTTTTATAGGATGTATCCTGATGTTTATTAAGAGAATTATTGTTAATGACTTCACCACACACATTTTTAGTTAGATTTATTGATTTAGGTGTTTTAGCTTGTTTATTAGGAGTTTTATTATTAACATTTATTAGAGTAGTAGGATGAGTAGTTTTTTGAGAGTTACTATATTGTATATTAGAAGAGTTAGAGAAATTTGGTTTTATGTTGGTATTTTGGGGTATAGTGTGAGTGTGTGTATGTTTGGTGTTTGTTGGTAATATTAGGTTGTATGTTTGTAGTGTTATTGGTACTAGGTATATATATTAATTTATTTTTGTGGCCACTTCTAGCTAAAGCTTCGTTATAGAAGGTCACATTTTTATCAAATACATCCTGGTTAGACGAAAGGTTAGAAATTCTAAGTGAGATATTATATGCAAGGTTTTTAAGGATAGATTTAGGGTGATTAGATTGTGAGTGTATGTAATGTAAATTTTGGTTAGGTTTATGGTAAGGTTGGTAGATACCCGTAGATAAGTCTAATGTTATATCAAGGAACTTTACTACTTTACTTGTGTTTTCAAATGTAATATCTAGACTATAATAGTCTTTGAGGAAAGTTCTAATAAGCTTTTTATTTTTTTCTATCGCTGAAAGGCTAAGGTTATTGGAAAGAAGAAGACAGTCGTCACGATATAAACCACCTTTAAGGTGGGGAAAGGAAGCATATATATATTTATATATATATCCCCAGATGTATGTGACAGCACGGAGGACCTCCTCAGCAGAATCGGTGAGAGTAACCGATCTAGGGACCTAGCAAACTGCATAATAGGTAGTATGGATGTTGTGTCCCTGTATCCATCTATTGACGTGGATTTTGCTGTGGAGAAATGCGTAGAAATGATCAGTGAGAGCAATGGTGAGTTCCGTGGGATTGATATCAGTGAGCTGGGACTCCTACTTAAACTTACCTATAGTAATAATTACCTAGACACATGTG
>OZ024749.1:18217433-18219933 GCA_964016885.1 Eledone cirrhosa | reverse complement strand
TACAACGCCGGCACGTCATTGTTCCAGGCCTGGAAGTTGTTGGCAGTCCTTTTGTTGGGCTGCATTATATTTGTCCACATCACCATATGGGCATTGAGGGTTTTTTCTCTATCCTCATGCTCCTGTGGTGTTACCTCTCTTGTGTTAGTGATGTGGGGTTGCATTGCCTGGATGTAGTTTGGCAGGCTGTCAACCGACATTCTGCCAGACTTGTCTGTTGGAAAGCATGCTATCTCTCCATTACGCGAGCGCTGCATGAGCTTACGCAAGCCATTTGCAGATTCTTCTCCCAGTTGCTGGGCCTCTATTCTATTATGCTTCTTGCTATACTGTTCTATAATATTTCTAAGTTCGGATTTAGCTATACTAAATTGTGCTTCTGTTTGTTCATCGACCTGCGACGGCAACTGCGTGCGTTTGTTAAATGGCAAAGTCGTGGCGTGGACTCGTCGTAGGTCGAATGATTTATCGGAGGGGTTATAAAACGGAGAGTTCCAGGCTGCTGCTTTATGTGTACTAGTGCTATTGTTAGTTGTGTTGTTTCTATTTCCACCAACAGCAGCAGCCTCAGCTTCATGGTTGTTTCTGTGTCTCTCATAATTACTCCTGTCTCTTTCCACTGGCTCAATGTTGTTATCTACCCTATTTTGTGTGTCTGTGTGTTCGTCTTGGTTATTCTCTTTGTCCTTAGTCTCCCTACTCCTTTTAATCCTATTACTTTCTCTTATTTCTCTGATTTCTGTGCTACTGTCATTACTTGTTTTCTGTGTCTGTGTGTTTGTTAAGATTGTAGTGGTGGTGAGAGGCATTGAATGTGTGTGTGTTGTTGTTGTTGATGTGTGTTGTTGTTGATGTGTGTTGTTGTCTCCGTGTGTGTGTGTGTTATCGTTGTTGTGTGTGTTGTTATTGTTGTTTGTGTTTGCGTGTCTGTTGTTGTTGTATCTGGGTATGTTGCTGTTGTGTTGTTGTTGATGTGTGTGTTGTTGTTATTGTTGTCTCCGTGTGTGTTGTTATTGTTGTTTGTGTCTGCGTGTCTGTTGTATCTGGGTATGTTGCTATTGTTGGTGTTGTATCTGGGTATGTTGCTATTGTTGTTGTTATTGTTGTTTGTGTCTGTGTGTCTGTTGTTGTTGGGATGTGTGTTGTATATGTGTGTGCGTATATTGTTGCTTTTGTTTTTGTTTTTGATGCTCCAGCGTAGTTTCGTAAATGATTTTTCTATTTCTGACAGACAACTAATCATATTTACCTTCTTGAATGTCGCAAATTTGGGTGGCAGACGTAACACAGACATTTCATTATTATCTATTTCCGTGTTTCCATAAATGTTGGTATTTTCATTGTTGAACTCTTCAGATAATGAGGTGTCGGCCATGTTGATACCGTCAATTTTGTCGGGATATCTATTGGTATACTCGATAGTATCCCGATTTAGCTTTGCCTGTTTAAGCCACTTTAATTTTCTGTTAAAGTGCTTATTACATTCTTGAGTAATGTACTGTTCTTCGGGGCGTATAAGGCTTATAAATGTTAGTTTTTCTGCTGGTGTGGTGATTTTAGATATTTCATCTATTAGGTTACGCTTTAGTTTTTCTTGATGACTTAATTCTCTATAGATCTTTTTTATTTTTTATGTTTAGAATTAAAGTTCGTTTTAGCCTATCTGCTTGTTTTTTGGTGAGTTGTAATCTTCTAACGTCGGTATTGATGGTGTTGGTGTAGATTCTAGAAGTGGTGCACAGTTTTATGAAGTGTAGTTGTCGAGATGTTATGGTTTTTCGTAGACAACAGAACATGGTGGTTTTCAGTATCTTGTTAGCCTGGCTAAGGCTTACGATATTTCGTTTCTGAATTTGTTTAGCAAGATTCTTTATCTGAAATCGTGTGTTGAAACCGATATTGTTATACTTTGGGAGGGTCATGTTGCCAATAAGAAACACACGCACCAGTTGCTTTCACTTCAATTTAATTTAATATATATTTATAAATTTACAAATTTATAAATTTCTGGTTGGTTGGTTGGTTCCACAACCAGATAGTTGTTTATATATATATAGTCATAGTTCTTTCGTCACACACTCTGTGACCTCTTCAGTGACTGGGGATTTCTTTCTTCGTTTCTGTGCCTTTCCTTTCTTCTATCCTACGCCATTTTGTTTGCGTGTGGGTTGCGTGCTCAGTTTGCGCATGCGCCACATCCGGGAGTCTGTGTGTGTTTGTGTTCATTTTTCTATTTTTCTATTTATATTTGTTTGTTTATTTATTTATTTATTGTTGGTTGGTTGTTTGTTCTATGTGTGTGTGTGTTTTCATTTTGTCCTTAATTGTAAGTTGTGATGTTGCTGTTCCACTCATATTTTCTATTTAATTTTGGTTTTAATTCTTTTATGCTTACTGCCTCTGTAATTTGCCTAAACATTGCGTCTTTCTTGTGTGTGGATTCTATTTTTATTTCTATGCTCTCTAATTTACCCCTGTGTTCTATCTTAGCATGTTGGTA
>OZ024749.1:17872433-18212433 GCA_964016885.1 Eledone cirrhosa | reverse complement strand
TCGTTATGTTTTCATAACTTCATAAGGCATATTGTTGGTTGAGGGAATATTAATCAAAACACCACATGCAAGTCTGCACAGTAGACACTACAGTTTTTAAGCCAAGAAAGAAACTTAACATTGTAACTTTAACACAGCTACTGAGGGACCCCGAGCAACGCCGGGCTTTACTGCTAGTATATTATATATTTATTTATATATATATCAATCACCCGGCGGCTGTTAGGCAAGACGTGTTTTCTTGGGCTCTGCTAGAGTCAGCAGCAACACACAACCACGTGTTGCTACACACAAGGAATAAAAAAAATTAAGAGACCAATAGAGATATGTACATTTATATCTAAATATTGTTATTATCATTTACAGATGTGTGTGTCGTGTCAAAAGGGCGGTGGATTGGCAGTATCGTAGATAGTTACGTCCCTTTACGATCTGAGTTCAAATCCGCCGAGGTTGACTTGGCCTTTCATCCTTACGGGGTCGATAAAATAAAGTACAGTAATGCACTGGGTAATTGCTGGCCTTGTGCCAAAAGTAGAAACAATTATCATTTACAGATGTCCCTCTGTGTTTAATGTAAAAACATGTTCATTAGTATATGTGTTGTTATTTCTGTTTACATTTTACATACATATATATATCAATGCTTACGTGGACCTCTCAAAATTCGTTGGATTTTCTAATTGGATTTTCACCCGAAACTGGATACCAACTCTGAGTACACCTGAACTTCCACAGGAAATCTTTCGTATCCATTGAAATTTTCTTTGCTTCTTATATATTATATATATATATATATACTTGTCCGCCATTGCAAAAGGCCATAAATTCAAAATTTGAAGAGAAAGGAAAAGAGACAAGTGATCTATGAACTTGTACATCTCACTGACCCCCACCACACAATAACAATAACGTCTACACTCGCTCCCCACCATCACCACATACTCATTACTCTATCTAAGGTGGATGACCTGTTCTCTGTTGACATACTGCTAACTCTTTTGATGTATGTATGTGTATATACATATATATATATGTGTGTGTATGTGTGTGTGTATATGTATATCTCAGTGATGCGACCAGATTTCAACACAGCAACAACTACAACAACAACAACAACAACAGCAACGACACAACAACAACAACGGCAACAACACCATTGTCTGTGTTGAATGTGTGTGTATGTATTTATTTATATATATGCGACTACAGTAACAGCATCAACACCATTGTCTGCAGCATCAGTGAAATGAAGAACAACAACAACGGCAGCAGCAGCAACAACAACAACAGCAACAGCAACAGCAGCAGCAACTACAATAACAACTACAGCAACAACAACTGCCACCACCATCACTGACCACCCACCACCACCACCATCACCATACTGACACCATTCACCACCACCACCATTACCAGCGTAAAGCAAACAATTATTATTATTATTATTATATAAAACTGAACTGGACTGGGAAAAGTCAACAGTTGACATGATTTTGATTTTGTATTTGTATCAGTACTGCCGGTAATATATATATATATGTGTGTGTGTGTTGTGAGTGGTGTGTGTGTTTGTATGCATGAATGAGTGTTGGTATGTGAGTGGCGTGTGCGTGTTTGTAGTCTGTATGCATGAGCGGTGGTGTGTGAGTGTGGTGTGTGTGTCGTGTCAATGAGTGTTTTTTTTTTTGTTTTTTTTTAATTTCATGCTGTAAAATGGAGGGCCCTTGAGTCTAGTAAGACATCCTCTCTAGTGCTGGTGGCACAAATAAAAGCACCCAGTCCATGCTGTAAAGTGGCGCTGGTGTTAGGAAGGGCATCCAACCAGTGTATCAATGCCAAAACGCTTATCAGCACAGCAACAAATAGGAACAACAACAAAATATGAGAGACGTCGCATCTCAGGTTGCAACACTCAATGTTGACACAATGCAGTTTGGTTTTGTGCCTGGGAAGAGTACAACAGATGCCCTCTCTTCTCAATTACAAGAGAGGTTCTTAGAGAAAAATAAGCCACTATACTTAGCCTTTGTTGACCTAGAGAAGGCCTTTGATAGGGTACCCGATCTGTCATCTGGTGGTCCCTAAGGAAGCTAGGTGTTGAGGAATGGCTTGTGAGGACAGTGCAAACTTTGTACAGAGGTACTCTCAGTAAAGTCAGGGTAGGAATGGAGTTTAGTGAGGAATTCCAGATACAAGTAGGAGTACATCAAGGTTCGGTCCTCAGCCCGCTCTTGTTCATTATAGTCCTCCAAGCCATAACAGAGGAGTTAAGACTGGCTGTCCATGGGAACTTCTCTATGCTGATGATCTGGTTCTTATAGCAGAATCAGTAGAGGAGCTAGAGAATAAATTCTGGCTATGGAAACAGCAGTTGGAAGCAAGAGGACTGAGAGTGAACCTAGCTAAGACAAAAGTGTTGATGAGTAGAAAAGAGGACAAAACTCTGATTCCGTCAGGGAAATGGCCATGTTCGATATGCAGAAAAGGAACTAGCATAAATTCTATAAAATGCACACAATGCAGATCCTGGGTACACAAGAGATGTAGCGGGATAGCAGGCAAACTATAAGGTAGGGAGAAATATGTATGCAGTAGATGTACAGGGAAATTAGACAGTAGAAGTCACATTGATAGACACATTTTTCAAATGCAGGAGGGCGCTATAGAAGTGGTGGATAGCTTCTGGTACCTAGATCAGATTAGCATGGGAGGAGGGTGTTCCGAGGCCATAGTATCTAGAATAAGGACGGGTTGGAAGAAGTTTAGGGAGCTGCT
Organism: Eledone cirrhosa; assembly: GCA_964016885.1. NCBI lineage: Eukaryota > Metazoa > Mollusca > Cephalopoda > Octopoda > Eledonidae > Eledone > Eledone cirrhosa. The sequence goes on along the minus strand of OZ024749.1, from coordinate 18,209,655 downwards.
TCCTCTGTTGACGAAGAAGGGTTTCTCGCTGCGTACGAAAGACCGGTTGTATGATGCCTGTGTGAGGAGCACGATGCTGCATGGTAGTGAGACATGGGCAGCAACTGCAGAGGATATGCGACGGCTGGAGAGAAATGAGGCAAGCATGCTCCGTTGGATCTGCAGTGTAAATGTGCGTAAACGACCCAGCATAAATGTGTTGAGAGAGAAACTGTGTCTGAGAGGGATAGAATGTAGTGTACGGGAGAGGAGACTGAGGTGGTATGGACATGTGATGCACATGGAGGATGACCGATGGGTGAAGAAGTGCCAGGAAATGCCAGTTGAAGGAAGACGTGGTAGAGGTAGACCACGAAAAACATGGGCGGAGGTGGTGAGAACAGACCTCAGATCATTGAAGCTCACGGTGGAGATGACGAAGCACCGTGACGAGTGGACAGATGCTGTGCTGAGTAAGACCCGTCCCACCCTTGCAAGCAGGGAAAAGCAGACGTAAAATGATGATGATGATGATGATGATATATTTATATATTTATATATATATATATTTATATATATATATATATTTATATATATATATATATATTTATATATATATATTTATATATATATATTTATATATATATATATATAGATTTATATATATATATATTTATATATATATATAGAGAGATTTATATATATATATATATATTTATATATATATATATATATTTATATATATATTTATATATATATATATATATATATATATATATATATATATATATATATATATTTATATATATATATTTATATATATATATTTATATATATATATATATATATATATATATATATATATATATATATATATATAAATATATATATATATAAATATATATATATATATATATATATATATATATATATATATATATATATTTATATATATATATATATATTTATATATACATATATTATATATATATATATATATATATATATATATATATATATATATATATATATATATATATATATATATATATATATATATATATTTATATATATATATATATTTATATATATATATAAAGCATAAATGAATTGTGAGAGAGACTGAGCATAAGAGGAATCAAATAATGCTGTGTGCAGGAGAGGCAGTTGCGTTGGTATGGACATGATGCGTATGAAGGATGACAGCTGCATAGAAGTCGATGGAAACCACGGAGTGGCGAGACACAAGAAGATCTGGGATGAGGTGATAAAAGCCGACCTTATCCAATTGCACCTCTCAAGGGCGATGACACACGAACGTGACCTCTGGTGTCACGCAGTAATACAGAAAAGCCCCCGACCCCCGGGTACAAGCCGAAGCTGAAGCATATAGACAATATGCCCCCACCACCTCCCACTGCATGATGATGATATGTGTATATTATTATTGTTGTTGTTGTCATTATTATTATTATTATTATTAAAGGGCGGTGAATTGGCAGTATCGGTAGAGGGTTGGACGCCATGCTTTCTAGCATAGTTACGTCCCTTTACAGTCTGAGTTCAAATCCCGCCGAGGTTAACTTTGCCTTTCATCCTTACGGGGTCGATAAAATAAAGTACCAGTAATGTACTGGGTAGTTGCTGGCCTTGTGCCTAAAGTAGAAACAATTATTATTATTATTATTATTATTAATATTATGTTTCTTTTTCTTCTCCTTCTTGTGCAATGGCCATACTCGATAATGAGGGGGCAGCTACTATTTATATATAGATATTTATATGTATGTATATATATATGTATAAATATTTATACATATATAGAGAGATATTTATATATATATATGTATATATATCATCATCGTTTAACGTCTATCTTCCATGCTAGCATGGGTTTAGACGGGAATTGTCCCACTTGAGGCAAGTTTGGTTGTCTTGCTCGTATAGGACTGTTGGCAGGTTTTCTACGGCTGGATGCCCTTCCTAACACCAACCACGTTTACAGTGTGGACTGGGAGGTTTTTACCGTGTTACCTACACGGCCACATTACAGCGTGGACTGTGTGTTTTTTTGTCGCGACACCTACACAACCTCATTTATTTAGGACTGGATGTTGTGGTACCAACATAACTTTACAGAGAAAGGGGTGGTGTAGATGGGGGTGGAGTAGGGATAGTGGGATGGGGGTGTATATTTGGTTAAGAGGTGTCTACTGACTGTAGGTTTCGCTTTGTACATAGGCAAGGCGGGTCTTCTGTATTGTTGAGTAGCGCCAAAGATCTCAGTCCAGTGTCATTGTCTTAATGTATATATATATATATATATATATATATATATATATATATATATATATATATATATATACCAACACACAATTATATAAATATATATATATATATATATGTATTAAACTGTTCGTATACACGCATTATTCAACCTGCCCTTTGTTTTGAGTTGCAGTGATAGTAGCATCCTGAACCTTTTCCATTCCATGTTCACTCAGGCTGCTCTACTTTCAGAACACCCACCTCCACTGATGATATCATCACCCAGGTAGCAGAAGCTGTCTACCTCTTCTATGTGACCCGCCAAGAGTTTGTTAGAGCTTGTTTCCTGTGAAGGCATGTGGCTGAGTGGTTAGAGAATTAGATTCACAATCGTGAGGTTGTGAGTTCGATTAACCGACCGGGTGATGCGTTATGTCCTTGAGCAAGACATTTTATTTCACATTGCTCCTTCTACCTGGAGTTGCAACCGACAGATAGTATTAGCAATTGGAAAGACCAATGGAAACATTGTTTCCTCGGTCCAGTTTGACGAAAGTCGATCATTGCTTCCTGTGAGTGTTTGCTGCTTACTGCTCCAGTGCAATGGCCACATGTAAAACCTATATTCTTAGCTAACCTACCTGAGATCCCACTACATCTCTTGTGTACCTATTGTTTGTATTTTGGACAGAGAATAGAATTTCTACCTACACCTTTCTAGCACACTGAGGTGATCAGGGCCCAGTTTTCCCTTCTACTGACATATTCCTAAACAAATGAAACACTGGTGGAGTCGTATGGGTACTCTAAGTGACATATAGTATTTCTCGGGCATATTTTAAAACCTGATGGAGCCCATCACCTCTCTCGTCTGAACACAATTGAGATCTGAATAAAACTTCAAGTGAAATCAGATATTGTATGAATTCATATAGACTCATAACTCCTGGTCTAAACACAGCCGATTTCTCCCAGAGAAAGATAGAAAAGAAGTAAGAAAAATATATAGAGGAACAATTAACTCCTACTAATAAAAAGATGGCAGTTAAACTGGTGTTGACATGTCACCAGGAGAGGAGATGATTGCTATGTTAGAAAGTCTTAGATACTTAAATACTCTATATATATATATATATATATATATATATATATATATATATATATATATATATATATATATATATATACAGTGGCGTAGCTAGGGTAAACGGCGTCCAGGGCAAGCATCAAAATTGAATTAAAAAAAGTCAAGATCCACATAGACGAAATTGCGGTAGAATTTATAATAAAAAAACAAAAAACGGTTACAACTTGATTTTTCGGGCTTTTAATGAGGCAAACTGGTTGATAATTTCTTCGAAATCAGTTCGTTCAAACTCTTCGATTTCTACACTCAAAAGGGCGAGGTCAGTCAGCCGTTGTTGGCCCATTGAGGTTCGCAAATACGAATGTATTAGCTTCAGTTTGCTGAACGACCTCTCGTAACTGGCAATTGAAATAGAAATCGTCAACATTATTTGAATGCTGATTCGCAAATTGGGAAAAACACATTCATCACCGTATTGTACGATGAATTGGAGAAGTGCCTCCGGCTTTAAAATTGGGTCAGCTGTCCTAGTAGCCAGCAAAGATCGGCAGTCCAAGATTTCCTCATACAATTGCTCTCCGTCGATGTCGGAGTTGTATAGTTCCGCAAGACTGTTGCACCTTTGTTTAAGGACAAGGTTATCAGGAGCAGCCAAATAAAACAGATAGTTGACATCAAGAAGAAAGCCAAAACTTGAGTCGGTTTCTTCCCTTTAGCATTCAAACCGACAAAAAACGACAAGATTATGTCCCCTTTCATTTATTCAAACCGACAAAACCGAAATTTAATACCACATGGAGATCTCCTAAAAATAAACATTGACATCATCGAAATCTCGTCAATTCGAGGTTACTGCGAGATAAAGCCCTTACGCACGAAAATTAACTCTTAGTGTAGTTAAAGAACTTGCGATAACACGTGTTTTTAACGTTGAAAGTGTAACATGGCTTCCGAAAGTAGCGACAACGAATTTGAAGGTTTTACATCCGACAACATTCGAGATCAAAAAGAAACAGAAGATAATATTAGTGATTTATCTTCAAACCAATCAGATATATTTATTTCTGATATATCTGATGATGATGATAGTTACTTTGAAAGTGAAGGAGAAGATTTGACTGACACCATTTAAAAAACAGCAACGTGGTTGAAAGAAACAACACCAATACATGTTTCGGATTTTACTGAAAATACTGGACCACAACACACATTACTACCCGATGCTAAAGCACTGGATTATTTTTTTTTATTTTTACCACAAACTTTCTTCAAAGTTGTGGCAGAAGAGACAACTCGCTATGCCCAACAACAAATTACTAATCGAGGAAAACCCGATCTGTTATGGGTCCGACAGATTCTGCTGAAATGAAAGCGTTTTTTACCATAAATATTATGTTTGGTATTAAACAATTTCCAAGACTGTGGAATTATTAGAGTACTGATATAAGGTTTGGTGACCCTTATATATCTAGTATTATGGCAAAAACGAGATTCATCAAATTAAACCAGTATTTGCACCTGGTTGATACTTCAAATGCCCCTGGTAGAAATGAATCAAATTACGACCCACTGTACAAAGTACGACCATTAATTGAAATGTTGTCGGAAAAATTAAAAAGTGTATATACCTGGAAAAAATCTTAGTGTTGATGAAGCTATGATTGGGTATAAGGGTAGGGTTCATTTCAGACAGTATATGCCAGCTAAACCTACCAAATGGGGCATCAAAGTGTGGGAACTGTGTGAATCGGACACAGGATACAGTGTAAACTTTGATGTTTACACAGGAAAAAAACATAACGGAGAGAGAAAACACGGGTTGGGTACGATGTTGTGTGGTCGCTGACCCAACCCTTCCACTCTCAACACAGACATATATATTTTGACCGTTTTTTTTTCTTCGGTGCTTTTAGCAGAGGATCTTGCCCTTGTAAAGACGTACACCTGCGGCACAATAATGAGCAATCGGAAAGGGCTACCCCAAGAAATAAAAGTTGCGAAACTGAAAAACAGAGGGGACATTCTCCAAATGCAAAAAGGGAACATGTTAACCACAGTTTTCAAAGACAAACGGCAAATTTTGTTCCTGAGTTCTAACCATCAACCAGGTGTTGGGGCTGAGGGTAGACCTTTAGTTAACCTCTCCTACAATAAATATATGGGTGGGGTTGACAAATCTGACCAGTATTGTGCATATTACTCTGGAAAGAAATGGTGGAGGTACATCTTGTGGTTTTTAGTGAATTTAACCATTTTGAATTTTTTTATTGTATTTACTAAAAGCCACAAGGATCCGCCACCACCAAAGGACTACTGTCATATGAAGTTTCGCGTGGACATTGCATCCCAGCTACGTGGAGGATATACTTCTCGCAAACACAAAGCTGGGAAAAAATCAAAATTAGCAGTGGTTCACAAAGAAAATATTGATTGTCACAAAGTGGAGAGAATTGATGGTAGGAGGAAGGTTTGCCGATTGTGCTCTTTGCAAAAGAGAAAAACTGTTAAAGGTTAAGCAATTCAAACCCTATTTATGTGTTCCTTTTGAAAAGTGCCATTATGTAAAGGGTGTTTTGGGCAGTATCACGATAGAAATATTGTCTGACAATATTGAAAACAATATTTTTAAAATATATTAGAACACATATACAAAAACACCTGCATTCACCTGTGTCACACCTGCATCACACCTGTTAATGAACTTATATATTGGGAACATTCTGTTACGTAAATTTACATCGTACATTGTCAATATTATTTTGACTGGTGAAAAGGTTTTATACATTTTTTTCAATGAAAATATTTGCCTGGAATGTAGAGAAAGACTAAAACCTTGTACTGCATTTTTAATTAATTCGGAAAACTGCTAGAATTGATGGAAATCAGCATCTAGGTCATTATTGGATTTTTTTGCAACAAATCTAACAGGTAAGGCAGATAAAGTTTAAATTTTTGTGTCTATCCATAAAGTTATTACTTTTACACCTGTTAATTAATTTCACCTGCCCATAAAAGTCAAATTTAACAAAAATAAAATCAGGTAAAAATATATAATTGTAAATTATAGTTATTTGACAAAATTTCAAGTCTGCACATAGAAAATTAAAGTAATTACAAACAAATAAAATTGGTAACCCTCTTGAGTATAATTAAGTGAAAATAATGCGAATAGATGAACATGACATTTGACAATTCAATGTGAATGCTAAAGAGTTAAGTCGAATAAACCGTTCTTCCATTTCTGTTTGAAGACGATTGAGTGAACTTTGCATTGCTCTCTCTATCTCTTTTCTGGCAGCCACCTCGACGTCCTCAGTAATTTCGGTATTGGTTTGTCGTCTTCCTCGCCTCCTCAGAAAATCGACATTCCATTTCTGGCAGAGGTCGAAGTCCATTTCAAGAGACTCGTGGATTAAGGATGTTCCTTCTTCTTTAAAATAAAGTTGAAGGGCTCCTATATCAGCTGCAGCATCGTGAAAATTCATTCTTGGATCTTGAAGTCTCTTTTGAACCCGGTCAATTCGTGAGAGAATCGTGTTCCAATCAAGTTCAGGAATTCATAACTCAGTATCCGATTATGGAGATTACTGGCATCACTTCTACTCTCGCATGTCTCTGATTCATCATCACTAATTTTTCCGAGAACTTGAACAATCAGCGTCAAATAATTCGCCACCGGTCTGACTGCGGTACATCTAGCACTCCACCGCGTGTCGAAAGGATATTTAACAACCACTTCTTTAAGGGCTTCCCATCGTCGTGTTGAACGAGAAAAAAAGTCAATGCAACTGAAAAAGTTCATCATAGCAGATTCGTTTTTGGCTGCATGAAGACCAGCCAGATTAAGTGAAGGGTTATCGCAATTAACGAAGTGAATCAAATTCTTCTTCTCTCTCATTCTCTGCTGAACCCCATTGCGGTGCCCAGCACTGCGATCGACAGTTCTGCAGTGGTAGGTCATCTTTTTCTAGCTCTTTCACGATTGTTTCAACAAGGCTTGCGGGATCTTTTTTGATTACTTGAATGAATCCAAGAAAAAATTCCCTCACAACGACCGTCTTCATATTGAAATCAACATCGACATATCGCACAACTTTTGACAGTTGTTCTCGGTGCGCCTTGTTAGGGGTCGAATCAATCAGCAGACCATAGTATCTTGCTTTTTGGATACGATTTAGTAAATTCTATTATAGAAGAAAACATTGAATCATCTAAACTGGAGTCAAATTGAATTCCTAATAGAAGCTATCAGATCCTATCTTGTCATTTGGATTATGATACCTTTTCTATACGTCTTATGTACCAGTTGTAAAAGACAAACTACTCTGTTTTGTAAACCAGCTTCATAATTATAATTATCTTGTATTGGTCATTGCAAAAAATAGCGCCTGCGTGTCCACCAGTTGCACGTCCAAAACTACGTCCCTTCAGTCAGTGTGTGTGTGAGGGGGTTGTGGGTTGTGAGGTCAAGGGAAGTATCCGCTGTTTTTCAATGTATAGCTAAAAATAGCGCCCGCATAATTGCTGTCAATGTGGAAGAAGGTGGGGGGCGTTTTTGTGCAGTCAAATCAGACATCTGCTCTGTCTAGTGCACTAGACATGGCGTGGAAGTCGGCTATCAAGAAATCACATTGGCTTATCAATCACAATTGGTTTATCAATCATTTTGGCTTATATTTTTAAAAATGATAAAAACGACATGGATGTAAATCGGTCTAGGTCAAAATTGCGCCCCCCCCCCCCTAAATATGGCGCCCGTGGCATGTGCCCTCCTTGCCACACCCTAGCTACGCCACTGTATATATATATATATACATATATAGATACATATACATATATATATACATATATATATATATATATATATAGTAATAATAATAAAATTTGAAGACTAAAATCCAAAGAGGGCTCGATAAGGATAAGTTTCAGAAGATCCCGTTAAGGGTGAAAGCAGCGATTCTTTGCTTAAACTTTAATCTGTTATTTTAATATATATATATATACACCTATATATATATATATATATATATATATATATATATATATATATATATATATATATATATATATATATTTATATATATATATATATATATATATAGGGAGTGTAACTTGGAGTTACTGCAGGTTCACCCGGGTGAGCACTCGATGTTTAGGTTCACTTCTGTGTTGAGGTGTAGAGCTATACAGAGTGTAATATATTGAAAGGATAACAACGACGATTGGTTACTCCTTCATTACATTTAACGGTAGGTGACGCGCGTTTCGCCACTGATCAGCTCATGGTTTGATCTGTATCGATATTACCCGAATCAATAATCGGCATCTCGACAGACCCTTTAAAATGCTATAAGAAAATGAATACATGCTATGTGATAAAGTCAGAGTTCATAAGTTGTACAATATGAGTTGTTTTGATTGGTGGAAAAGATCTTAGGGATGTATTGGCCTGTAGTGTATGTAGGGGTGGAAGTGATGATAAGATGTTGGTGACGGTCGCTGGCTGTGATGGGCCGTAATGTGGGGGTGGCAGATTAACTTTCGCCTGTAGTGTATGTAGGAGTGGATGTGATGATAAGATGTTGGTGACGGCCGCTGACTGGGATGGGTTGTATATACATGCGCATATGTACTGACATATATACATACACACACATACACGCGCCCACATACATCCACACGTGCATATATCTATATGCATATATATGTATGCGTATATATATGCATATATATATATATATGCATATATACATATATATATGCATATATATATATATATATGCATATATATATATATATATATATATATATATGCATATATATATATATATATATGCATATATACATATATATATGCATATATACATATATATATATGCATATATACATATATATATATATATGTATATATATGTATATATGTGTGTGTATATATATATATATGTATGTGTATATCTATATGTGTGTATATCTATATGTGTATGTCTATATCTACAACACCATCTCCATTGGCTCTCACCCTCCCTCTATCTTTGTACTACGCCACCCCCACCGATACTCCCCCTCTCTCTATATATCCACACACGCGCATGAGCATATATATGTGTGTGTATATATGCATACAGATATATGTATGTGTGCATGTATGTGGGCGCGTCTATGTGTGTGTATATAGGTGTGTATGTATATATGTCAGTACATATGCGCATGTATATATATATATATATATATATATATATATACACAACGTATTTGTCAGACTAAGAGTGTCTAGATATGTACCTCCCCACGGACTTGACACCACCAACACATCCACCACACCACCACAAACGCCACTACCATAAACAACAACACCACAACCACACCCCACACAATAACCAGTCACAAATATACGGCAACCTGTCTACCGACAATCCACTACCCCCACACCACAACCCATCCCAGTCAGTGACCGCAACCAACATCTTATCATCACATCCACCCTCACATACACTACAGGTGAAAGTCAATCTGCCACCCCCACATCACAGCCAGCGACCGTCACCAACATCTTATCATCACATCCACCCCTACATTCACTACAGGCCAATACATCCCTAAGATCTTTTCCACCAATCAAAACAACTCATATTGTACAACTTATGAACTTCTGACTTGATCACATAGCATGTATTCATTTTCTTATACCATTTTAAAGGGTCCGTCGAGCTGCCGATTTTTGAGTCGGGTAAGATTGATACAGATCGAACCTTGAGCTGATCAGTGGCGAAACATGCGTCACCTACCAATAAATGTAATGAAGGAGTAACCAATCGTCGTTGTTATCCTTTCAATATATATATATATATGAATGAAAAATGGTGTGCTGCATTGTTGCGAATATGAACATATGAATAAAAATAGACCGAGAAACAAGAATGTCCTTCATCAGTAGCCTGATGATTATCATTGGTATTTCTTCGCATTAAAGACTAGATACCTAAAATCAGTGCGAGCGATAACTAAATTAAGTTTATCGGGACAGAGGAAAACGGAGGAAAGGAAACAAACAACATGGTAGTAATGCAACGTAAAGAGAGGAAAAGAGAGACACACACACATATATATGTAGATACACACACATATATATATATATATGTAGTGACACACACACATATATATATGTAGACACACACGCACACACACATATATATATATATATAGATAGATAGATACACACACATACATATATATATATGTAGATACACACATATATATGTAGATATACACACACACATATATATATATGTAGATACACACACACAAATATATATGTAGATACACCAATTAGTGGTAGGGTCTAAACCGTATGTAGATGTCGTGAAGCAAAGTTTAAAATACAAAATTTTCAACGATATAATTCATTTGATACAGAGTCAAAAATACAAATAGTAAAACAATGAAATTAGACAAAAAGCGGTTAATTCATAGTAAAACTATGAATTAACCGATTTTTGTTTAATTTCATTGTTTTACTATTTGTATATATATATATATATATATATATATATATATATATATATATATATATATATATATATATATATATATATATATATATATATATATAAATATATATATATATATACACACACAGAAAGTAAAAAAGAAATCCCATTTCGTGTGTGAGAAACTATAGTAACTATCGTACCTACATTATAAACACTGGACGTAGACTTCATTTCTAGCCTATATACATCTCTTAATTATATATACATGTGTAGATCTTTTTATATACACACGCATATAGAATAGGAAAACAGAAAGAAAATATATTTTATTTATCTCCTTAACATATCTATTTGTTTACCTATTGTTGTATTGTATGGATGGACAGACAAAACATAATTGCTATGGTGACATCCATAGATGAGGTGTGTGTAATAAAACTGTTCACTGTCCCAAAATAGAAGATTGCCATGAAAATCATGTCTGTCATCTATGTACAGAACCCAAGAACTATTTTCAAAATAGATAGATTCAATGTGGTAAATGCCATGTTTCTGTCTGCCTTCAATGTGCCATAAACTTTCCTAAGATCCCAGGTCAAAAAAAAAGACACCATATGTCTATGATGGATGGACACTGGGAAAAGGTGCAGCTACCAAATTGGTCCATTCAGTCCCTGGCCTGTGTGCCTTCCTATACCATTGCTGTTGAACAACAACACAAACCAACGACCATGTCTTCCCCTACCACTCTTGTTGAAGAACATCAACAACAACAACAACAACAAAAATCGACCATCAATACAGAAGTTGCGGAAGTTCGACAACTGATTTCTGCTTTAAGCCAAGAAATAGCAGGAAAACAGTACAGATCCCATGACTTTCGGAAACATCTTTTCATGCTCAGAGTTACTGAAGCTTGGAACCAACTACCTGCATCAGTTGTTAGCTGTCAGGACACTGCATCCTTTAACACCTCCATCCTTCCTGAAATTCACCAACACTACACCTGATATTCTCACCTTCACGCATGTGTGTGTATATATCATGACTCAATCACTGTTCACTTTCCTGATATTTGTACATTACTCTATGTACTATACATGCACCTTTGATGAGTTGTAGTGCACCTGAGCATTGTACACAATAATTTTCATTATTATTATTGATTATGGATTGGCAGTATCAGTAGAGCGTCACACACCATGTTTTGCAGCATAGAGTTATGGCCATGAACGTTCTGAGTTCAAATCCCACCTTTTATTATAAATCATCATCATCATCATCATGAAATGCACTGTTGATTTAATCATGGCACCAGCACTAGGGATGTTGTCATGTCTTTGAAACCACTACAGAATCCTCTCTATCTTTTGTTTGGAAAGTTTTGTATGACAGGAAGTCCTTCCTATTACCAACCACATTACAGAGTGTACTGGTTGTATTTTATCATGTCACCAATACTAGAGAGGTTGTTATACCCTTCACACATAATCTCTGTAAACTTGTATACAATGTAATATTGGGTGTAAATTAATGTTGTTGGTGGGTTGTATCTTTATTTTCTTTTACAGAGCTGTATGTCACCCATGTAAGACTAATGAAGCCACCATAACATCCAATCCATGTCAACATAAAGTTGCATGTGAAAAATATTGTTCCTCAATTGAACAATGTACCCAGTGTGGAATGACTGTATGTACGGTGGATGGATTTAGTCAGTAAATATTTGATAATCTGTCTGTATATTTCCATTCATGACTTAGTGGTTAGTGTGTTTGTCTCATGATCATAAGGTTCTGAGTTCAATTCCCAGGAGCTTATTGTATCTTTTGCACCTTAATTTTATGAGTAAGCTGTTCTGTTATTCAAACCTGTCTGAATGGTTTATAGTCATAAATCTTATATTTGAACTTTTATCCTATCTTCACCTATATTTATGTATTTTCTTGTACAAAACGCATTTTTATGAAATTATATATCATCATCGTTTAATGTCCATTTTTCATGCTAGCATGGGTTAGATGGGTTGTCCCATTTCATGCAAGTCGCGTCAGGTGACCGTGTCTTACTCACATAGAACTATTTCTGGCTAGGTTTCTACAGCTGGATGTCTCTCCTAATGCCAACCACATTTACAATGTGTGCTGGGTGCTTTTTGTCGTGGCTCCTACACAACCATTTACCGTGTGGGCTGGATATGTTTTATTCACAGTGTAAGGGTAGTGTGGACAGGAGTGGGTACAGTGTTTAAGAGGTGCCTACTAGATGTATGTTTGAGTCTGTGAACATGGCAAGGTGTGTATTGTATATTACTGCTTAACACCAGTGATCTCGATCCTGTGTCATTGTCTTTGAGAGGTGCAAGTGTGCAAGGTCAGCTTTTATCACCTTATCCCAGGTCTTCCTGGGTCTGCCTACTCCATAGATTCCATCAATTTTGATCGTCCTGTACCTTTTTATACAACTGCTGTCCTTCATATGCATCACATGACCAAACCAACACATTCTCCACTCTAGCATACTGCATCTGATCCCTCTTATACCCAGTTTCTCTCTCAGTTAATTTACATTTATTGCTGTTCGTATACTTACATTATATATATATATATATCAAAATTATGTGTACCAACTAACCAAGGAGGAGAGATAGGAGATTAGTTGTGAGAATTATAATTATTTATTTATAATACATTTCCCATAATATCCCTCTATCCTATTTCTTATTAGTATTAACCCTCTTTATCTAGGCCTTTTTCCCCCTTTTGTGATTAATTTTATACTCTTTGACCATATTCTTTATAAACCCCTTTTTTAAAAATATTTTAATTTCTATCTATATTTTATTTTTATCTTTATAATTAGTATTCTGAATCTCCTTTTACCTTAGCATAACTTATTAACACTTATTTTCCTTTCATATCTTTAGTCTTTCCTTTTCTTCTTCACTCTATTTTTTCACACCTATGTATAACCCTCAACCTAAACCTCCCCTTAACTCTACACTTAAATTAACCACTTGATGAACATTTACCTAATAATTTGACCTCTTACACTCTCATATACATAGCCTGGACATGATAATCTTACTTTTCTTTTCTTCTATAATTTTCTTACCCTTTATTTTATAATATACTTTTATTTATCTTTCCTCCATTCTCTTAATATACATCACACCTCCTAATTATTTCAATTTTAATAATTCCTCCTATATTAACCCCCTCCATTAATTTTGCATGCTATTTCTTTTCACTCCTATATTCACTTTTTATTCTACTATTAAGTATACTACTAACACCTCTCTTCCTTTTTCTTTAAATATCTCCTTAGTATTTCAACATTAAATTATATTAAATACTCGTTGTTAAGTAGTCAAATTATCTCCTTTCCCTCATCAATAGGTTAAAATTAACTTCGTTTATACATATTCACTGTTATATATATTTCGGATGATAATCATTATTCAACAGCTATGACCTCATCAGACAGCTAGAACTTGAACAGAAAAACAAGAAAAGCATAATGATGGAACAAAGTTTACCCCCGTTATTTCGATCTTTTGATATGCCCAGTCCCGAAGTATGATGTTGTTTTCTATGACAAAAATTGCATTATATTTTGACTCACCCTTATATGTGTGTGTGTATATATACATACATATATATATATATATATATATTGATTGCAACTGGTAAGTACAGATGTCCTGTATAAGGCAAATGTGAGTTTGAGTCACATAGGCAATGGTATCCCCCTTTTTTAGATTATTTTTCATAGGCAAAAATCATACATTGAAGGTTTTAATTTAAGTTACATTTAATAAAATACACTCGCATATATATATATATATATATATATATATATATATATATATATATATATATATATATATATGGGCATCCAGCTGTAGAAATCAAGCCAAAATCAGTTCCCGTATGAGCAAGACAAGGTCACCCGACCTAACATCGCCTACAACAGGACAACCCATCTAACCCATGCTAGTGTGGAAGAATGGACGTAAAACAGTGATGATGATTTCTATAGAACTACTGGATTCTATCTCCTTCAACTGCCCAGATGGTTCTATAGAAATAGTAGACACTTTCCATTAACTGGGTAACAAAATCAGCAGTGGAGGAGGGTGCTCTGAAAGTGTAGTAGCCAGAGTTAAAACGAGATGGAAAAAGTTGAGAGAGCTAATACTGCTGTTGGCGGCAACGGGTTTTTTCTAAAGGTGAAAGGCAAATTGTATGTTACATGGTAGTGAGACTTGGGCGTTGAGTGCTGAAGACCTGTGTAGATTAGAAAGAAATGAAGCTTGCATGCTCCAATGGATGTGTAATAGTAATGTGCGTGAATGGCAAAGCATAAACGAATTGAGACAGAGACTAAGCATAAGAGGTGTCAAATGTTGTGTTCTGGAGAGAATATTGTGTTGGTATGGTCATGTGATGCGTATGAAGGACAACAGCTGTATAAAAATGTGCAGGGCAATGAACATTGATGGAAGCTACGGAGTGGGTAGACCAAAGAAAACCTGGGACGAGCTGATAAAAACTGACCTTGCTCACTTAAACCTCTCTAAGACAATATCACTGGATCGAGATCTTTGGCACTATGCAGTTGTACAGAAGACCAGCTTTCTCTGGCATACAAACTTAAACCTACAGTCAGTAGGTACCTCTTAACCCAATATACACCCCACTCCACACACCCTACTCCGTCCTCCCATTTCCGTCCACTGTAAAGTGGTCATGTTGGTGACACAACAAAAACTCCCAGTCCACACTGTAAATGTGGTTGGTGTTAGGAAGGGCATCCAGCCATAGAAAACCTGCCAGGGACAGTTCTGTATGAGCGGGACACAGTCTCCCGACCAATCTTGCCTTAAGTGAAACAAAACCGTCCAACCCATGCTAGCGTGGAAGACTGACGTTAAGAATTTATCTGGCGCAGCAGCTGGTTTACAGTTAAAGGATGACAGAAGTGGTAACACACCACTACATAAAGCTGTTTCACAGTAAGTTTACAATTATTTCTATTCTGTTTGATTCATTTCATACTTTCGTGGGGGAGTTGGTAGCCATTGACAATGAGGCTCTTGTTCTTGTTGGTGGCTTCACTTACCAATGTATTAGGTGATGTTCCTGGTGGTGTGGCTGCTTGGTTATTCCAGCATCTCAGCCTCACCATCACCAGGCCTTACGGTCATACCAGTTGATACTCCCTGGTGAGAGAGCTTGGCTATTCCAGTATCTCAGTCTCACCATCACCTTGCTTTACTGATGTATCTCATGGTGCTGTTATGTGAAGGTGCTTGGCTATTCCAGCATCTCAGTCTCGCTATCACCATGTTTTATTGATATATCAGTTGATACTCCTAGGGGAGGGTACTTGGCTATTGCAGTATCTTAGTCTTACCATCACCATGCTTTACTGATGTATTACTTGATGCTCCTCAGTGAAGGTGTTTGGCTATTTCAGCATCTCAGCCTCACCATCACTAGGCCTTACTGATGTATCAGTTGATGCTCCTAGATGAGGATGCTAGGCTATTCCAGTATCCTGGTCTATCATGCCCTTCCTATCACCAACCACTTTACAGACATGAATGTGTACCTTTATTGTAGTTCTCAAGGATAAGCAGTTTAACAAGGCTGACCCTTTGTATTACTGGTACAACTCAGTTTTGCTAGTTGAGTAGACTGGATCATCATGTAATAAAGTGTCTTGCTAAAAGACACAAGACATCCCCAGGAATCAAACTCACAACCTTATGATCTTCAGTAGAACACACTAACCACTAAGCCATGTGCCTTCATTTCCTATATATGTGTATTTGTATTTATTTCTACTACTTTCAGAAAAAACTATGAAGAGGTGAAATCCTTGCTGTCATCTGGAGCGGATGTAAATAGTCAGAATAAAGAAGGGGATACTCTACTCCACACAGCCATTGAGAACAACTGTACAGCTATTGCACAGTTGTTAATCAACACACCTGCTATTAAGGTGGGTCAACATATATACTCTGTAGATTTGTCTTATTCTATTGATTATAGTTCAATGTTTCCTTGAGCAAGACACTTTATTTCACATTGCTCCAGTTTACTCAGCTGTAGAAATGAGATGATAGGACTGGGGTCCCTATCATTCCACTGCAAAGTGGTCATGTAGGCGCCCCGTAAAAAAAGCACCCAGCACTCACTGTAAATGAGGTAGGTGTTAGGAAGGGCATCCAGCTGTAGAAATCAAGCCAGAATCAGTTCCTATCCCACCCTTGCAAGCAGGGAAAAGTGGACGTAAAATGATGATGATGATGATGACCATCACTATTGATAAATACTGAAAATGTTTCCAAATCATTGTATATTTATCAATCTATCTATCAATTTATCTATAATATCCACCTATCTATCCATGGCAATCTATTTATCTATCTGTCTGTCTAGCTACCTATGTCTCACTCTCACTCTATTTATCTGTATATCTGCCTACCAGGTTACTGCTGATTAGTGAACAATAAATATGCAGATTTTTTTTTCTCGTAATTATTTCAAAACATCTATATTTTATTTAAAATATCAAAATATTAAGGGTAAAAGAATTTAGAAATGAAAATCTGTCAATCTTGAAGCACCTCAGGGTAAACAATATTCATTGTGTAATTTTTTGTTGGTGTCCAAATGAATAAATTGTTACTGCTTTCAACTCACGAGCAACCAACATAGAGGTGGCCATGAGAGAAACATGTAGTAGAGAGATCAAGTCCAACTACCTTGAGGGATTGACCCTGAGATTTGTTAATTGAAATAACAAAAGTTAGTTTGACTGGACACTGAAGCCTTTTAAATTCAAATGGAACAGCTGTAGGTATGAGAGGAATTCTTAGAATAAAAACATTTTCTCCTTTGTGCCTACCTGTTATGATTGTTGCCTCTAGGACATGGGGCTTCATGGAAAGTAACAATTAAGTGAGTTTCATTACACAGGCTAGGTAGGTAAAGATTCCTAAGCAACATAATGGGAGCACCCAGCTTTAGTGTCAAGTTATGCTGTGACATCCCAGTGGGTTTAAGTGTGTTCAGAAATTCAATATGGTATTGATTGACTGATGTGTGAGTTGATCGCAAAATCATTTCTGATGTGTTTTAACTTTTAAAGAAGTTCATGATTGAGTTTATCAATCATTTCATTAGTTGGAGTCAGTATAACTTTTCACATAGCCAGTTTATATCAGTGTGATTGACAGATAAATTAGGAAATACTTTATCCATAAGATCCTTACAAGAAAGTACCATTCTATCACATGTAATTTCATGTAGCTGAATGTTAATATCTCATTACCAATCTTAAGAAGCTCCTCTCAGAATTCACCAGCTGTATGATCACCTCGTAGATGTACTCTCATGTTGCTTGTAAGATGAAGTTTTTTCACATTTCTCCAAAGTTATGATGTTTTAAATCATGCATTGACCTCATCAGCTTGTGTTCCTTTGGAGATAACTGGCA
This sequence comes from Eledone cirrhosa, assembly GCA_964016885.1. Taxonomy (NCBI): domain Eukaryota; kingdom Metazoa; phylum Mollusca; class Cephalopoda; order Octopoda; family Eledonidae; genus Eledone; species Eledone cirrhosa. The sequence goes on along the minus strand of OZ024749.1, from coordinate 18,191,322 downwards.
CCATTTGACAGAAATCTCCTGCAAAAAGAACTGTTACTCCTCCCATGAACATGCTATTGTTTTTTATGTCTTGGAGGGTATGGTCAAGTACATCTAGAACTCCACGATGTGACATAATGCATTCATCCCAAACAATGAAGCAAGTTCTTTGGAGAGCTGTTGCCGATGCTGAGCCTTTGGAAATGTTGAATGTTTGAGATTCTTTTATTTCGATAATCTGCGAAAAGCAGACAACAAACAGGACAAATTTGGATTTAAAACCTATAATAACCCTCCGTGGAACCCAGCATTGTTACCCTTCGAAAATGATGTCTTGGAACTCATTCGGAGTTTAGAGGGAGTTTTAACATGAAATGAGTATAGATCCTTGCAAATGTATCATCTTTCTTAATTCCAGGCCATCCTTTGGTTCATGGTGACGTTCGCTGGCAAAGAACGGGAAAAAACGAATAATACGTCATTAATAGGAGCGGTGAAAAACAATTACGCGCAAAGACAGGAGCACGTTTATGGTATAAAAGAGGTCGTAGACTAATGTTCTCTAAGTGGTGCATAGAGACGTTCTCTGGCAATGAACGAAAAGACGAAGATAATAAGTCATATGTGGAGCGTGGAGAACAATAGCACGCAAAGACAAAACCACGTAAATGGTATACCAGAAGTTGTAGACTAAAATTCTAACTAGGAGACCGAATGAATCTCCGCTACAGAGTTAAGAACAAAGTAAATAAATACAATACAGAAGTAATAGAAACAAATAAATACATACACGCAAACAGATACGTACATACACAAGCATACGCAAAACCTTACCATAGGTATACAAAACCATGCACATATAAATATGTGTATGTGTGTATGCTTGTGTACAAATAAATAAATAATTATATAAACGTATATAAGTAAAAAAATACGTATATAACAAGCGCACACACATACCTACAAATAAATACACGAAGGTTCGGAGACGTAAGTCAGCTAAAACAAGAAGTACACATATACACACACCCACCATACGTACGAACCTGCATACTCACGCAGACGCAAAACTCCCATATACACATAACCAAACCCTAAATACCAGAATATGTAAAAATTATACGCCATAACAGTCAAATATACGTACGAGAAGGTATACATACCTTCACAAAACATACGGGTAATATATACTTACATATGCAAATAAGTAAAGGAATAAACAAAACATATACTTAGCTCCCACATCAAGACGTAAAATATCCACGTATAGATCGTGCTATCCGTTGGGGTATAACGTGGGGCTGTAATACAGGAAAGTTTTGTGCAATTTATGTTTACAAGCCGAAATTGCCTCAGATCTTTTGTTTAAGATGTGGTCTGTGGCGTAGAGTATTTCCAGGGCCTCAGCGGCGCAGAGGTCACATGGTCTTTTATTTCCGTTATACGATCTAGCCCTAGCTAGGATCTCCCAGTGTAACTTATATTGGGTGTGGTTGTCTTTTAGACTCCAGATATAAGCTGAAAGTGACGTCATATTCCTTCTTAGAGGGTAACGAAAAGAATGGGTATGCATGTAAAGACGCTGCTTGAATCTATTGGCGGTTAACCCTATGTAGGCCCTACGGGACGTGGGTGTTACAACCTTACATTTGTAGACAATGTTACTAAAGAGGCATTTCCCGGATAGGGGACAATCAGCCCGATTCCTACAATTACAGTTAGTACTAACTACAGGGTTGCACGTGTTCCTACGGCTAGGTAGTTTAGCTAAATTTGAAGCTGTAATGTTATGTGCAAGGTTAGGAGTCGTAGACTAAGAAATTTTAATAGTGTTTCTATTAAAAATTTTACTATATTTATGTGTAGGGGGAAAATGCTTCGTAATAAGGGAAAGAAAGATCTTAGCTAATGGTGTGGCCACCTCCATATTATATGGTGGGTTAAACCATAATGCGACGGGATCTATTTCTTCTAGGTCTATTCTCGTACTCTGTATATGCTACCTTATCGACAAATCCACTTCGAGCAAGAGCTTCATTGTAATAAGTGGAATGGTCGTTGAAAATCCGCTAGTTGGTGGAAAGACGGGAAAGCCTCAACGAAACGTTTTTTACCAGATTCTTGGTTATGCTGGCAGGATGGTTGGAATGCTTACTTATGTAATTAAGCGTATCATTCGGCTTTCTATACGGGTAATACAACCCATTCAATAAATTGAGGGTAACGTCGAGGTAATTAACGACCGAGAGATTGGCCTCAACCTGTATAGAGAGGTTGAAGCCTTTAAAGAAGGCTGTGAGTTCTTTTCTGAATCTGTCGCAAGAACGAGGTCCGCACTTAGTCATGGTCAAAAGACCATCGTCACGGTACAAACCACCGCCCGCGTTGGGGAATTCGTCCTTGATAGAGAAAAGAAGGAAAAGGCCAATAAGATCGGTAACCTCCGCAGAGTCACTGGCGCCCATACTCACGTCGAATGGGGTACTATTGGTTTTTTTAATCCAAATAGAGTCGTCGAAATTAATCACCGACTTTCGGGCATTAAGGATGACATCAACTTCGAAATCCTTAACCACTGTGAGTGTTTTAGCGAAATTGATAGCTCTAAGGAGAAGTGGTAAAGTGATGGAGGAGTAGTAATTGTTGATGTCGAATTGGATAAAACGGCAATGTTCCTTGTTACATATGCCGTTGAACCAATCAATCACCGCGAAAGAATTGTTCCACAGTGCGAGAGGGGCCAAACTTCTAATTTCAGGTATAATTCTATCAAGAATCGTTTTACTAAGTCTACCTAAATCGGACTTCGTAGGGTTAATAAGCCGAATAGAGGGGTTGTTCGGAAAATTGGATTTGTGATCCTTCAGGGTAAAGTGGGGGGAGATAGGGTCCAGAGGTTCGGTCCGGTCCAGGATGTTGAGATCAGATGTGATTTTAAACCCATAAACCCAGCATCGTTGATTTCATTGATGACGCACCGATTAGTTTTACGGTAATCCTTAGTTACAGCATTATGTAGTAGTTGATGGTAAGTACTGCGCTCCACTTGATATAGGTTGCCAGTTTTGTCGGAATGGACGTGCACGGCGTTAGAATCCTTAATAGAACGAATTCTATTCTTCAGGTCTTGCTGGAAGGAATTGCTCCTATTCCGAAATTTGATACTCCGAATGAGCTCCAAGACATCATTTTCGAAGGGTAACAATGCTGGGTTCCACGGAGGGTTATTATAGGTTTTAAATCCAAATTTGTCCTGTTTGTTGTCTGCTTTTCGCGGATTATCGAAATAAAAGGCACGCCAACGCAACCTTTTAATGAACGCGTCTGTTTTCTGTATCAGGAGTTTTAGGTATGTTTTCCTGCTTGGTACGGGTATGTTCTTTGTAGAAATATTCAGATGTTGTTTCTGCATGATGAATATAAGTCAGTAGAGTGCTCAACCGAAGGAGCCAAATAGTAATAATATTCTGGTATTTAGGGTTTGGTTATGTGTATATGGGAGTTTTGCGTCTGCGTGAGTATGCAGGTTCGTACGTATGGTGGGTGTGTGTATATGTGTACTTCTTGTTTTAGCTGACTTACGTCTCCGAACCTTCGTGTATTTATTTGTAGGTATGTGTGTGCGCTTGTTATATACGTATTTTTTTACTTATATACGTTTATATAATTATTTATTTATTTGTACACAAGCATACACACATACACATATTTATATGTGCATGGTTTTGTATACCTATGGTAAGGTTTTGCGTATGCTTGTGTATGTACGTATCTGTTTGCGTGTATGTATTTATTTGTTTCTATTACTTCTGTATTGTATTTATTTACTTTGTTCTTAACTCTGTAGCGGAGATTCATTCGGTCTCCTAGTTAGAATTTTAGTCTACAACTTCTGCTATACCATTTACGTGGTTTTGTTTTTGCGTGCTATTGTTCTCCACGCTCCACATATGACTTATTATCTTCGTTTTTTCGTTCATTGCCAGAGAACGTCTCTATGCACCACTTAGAGAACATTAGTCTACGACCTCTTTTATACCATAAACGTGCTCCTGTCTTTGCGCGTAATTGTTTTTCACCGCTCCTATTAATGACGTATTATTCGTTTTTTCCCGTTCTTTGCCAGCGAACGTCACCATGAACCAAAGTATCGTCTTCCTGTCTTCCTCCGGTTGCAACGTTTATTGAAATATCCAGTTCTGCGTCTACAGATTGACTTTGTTAGTTTCAGAAGATCCCGTTAAGGGTGAAAGCAGCGATTCTTTGCTTAAACTTTAATCTGTTATTTTAATAAATATTTGCTCTTCGGTTCTTATATATTTGATATATATTTTCCTTATCGAGCCCTCTTTGGATTTTTGTCTTCAATTTTATTATTATTACTATATATATATATATATATATATATATATATATATATATATATGGTGGCTGCCAACTCGTTTTCGAGTACGGCCACTACTTTATATCCATGTAGGTGAACCCCTACCGAAGCGCTGAACGAGTGTGACTTTTTAGTCCAGCCAGCGACTTGAAAACTCTGTACAAACACTACACTTGTGACAATTATTGACACATAGTGCTGGGCCCATGGTACCATGGAGGACAAGTGCAGAGAGATCTCCAGATATAAAGCAATGCCTGTGCCGTGAAGCTTTTATAGTGAGCAAAGGCACTGCACAAAGCCAGTCCCACTCTCTTAACCAAGATGATATTTACCAAAAAGAAGAACAAGTCAACATCATTGGATACCATCAGGGTTGCAGGTGTTATATCAGAGTTTTCCTTCTCCTAGAATTCTGCCTTGACAAAGGCTAAGGGGTCATCTCTCCCGGTGATTTTGGATGGCCATTGACTCTTAAGAGCTCCTTTGCCCTTTGACAGGTTTTGTTTTTAGTCCTGAAGGATGTCCAAAGTCACCCTCCTCACCAAGATACCTTGGTGGGGTTGCCAGTTTAGTCGCCAACGACCCGACCATGAGACAGGTTGTACTGGGATACATGTTACCAGTAGCACCAACTGGTGACCTGACATATATATATGACCTGGTGACCTGACATATATATATATATACACGCACACATACACACCCATACATACAATATATATATACACACATACACGCAAACAAGGTGTGGGCAACTGGTGAAAATTTCTGTCAGAAATGTTCACCAGTTGCCCACACATGAAATCACACTTGCTTTCCAGCTCATATAAACTTTCAGATACTTATCCTCCATAAGCTCTTCTCTTCACTTAAATTATTCTCTTTAAAGACTACTCTTTCTGATTTACTTTCATTTTTAACCTTATTATTAATTTTATTTTTATTTTTATTTTTATTTTTATTTTTACCTCACATCCACCAGTAACCCCCCCCCCCCCTTTATTCTTCGATTCCTAATATCTTCACTTTCCACATTTTACTTCCCTATTTTCTTTACTACCTGATTACACAGTCACTTGCGTTTTCCACTCCAGATATTTTCTGTTATTTCGCAGCCAATTTTATATTTTTATATTTGTACTCATTTATTCATAAGGCTGCTTTATACTATGTATTTATGTGTCTGAGCATGTATACGTTCTGTATATGTACACGAACGCCTCCGTATGTACGCGTGCGTGCGTGTATATATATGTGTATGTATGTGTGTTTTTATATGTGTTTTTACTTCTCTGTTTTTTACATTCTTATTTTTATGTGTGTGCGTGTAAGCGGGTCAATGTACGTGAATATGTTTGTGTGTATATATATATTGTATGTATGGGTGTGTATGTGTGCGCGTGTGTGTGTATATATATATATATACAGTCGCGTACGTACATATGATTATATATACATGGGGCGATATGTATGTATATATATACGTGCATCCTGTGTATGTATGTACGCATGCATACGCTTTTGTCTGTACGTATTGCGTGTATATATATATATTTTTTTTTTATAGATGTATGTGTATGTATGCGTGTACTTTGTTTATTTTCTTTTCTTTTCTTTAGTGTTAATCGACTACTTTCTCTTTCATTTAAATTTTTTTCTTTCTCATATACTGTATCATTTTTATACATATATCGAGAATGACACTTTCTTTTAACTATTCCACTCCCTTCCCTCTTTATCTTCCGCATATAAGTGATTGCGCGTGTGTGTGTTTATACGCGTGCTTTCATACTCATTGTGTATCTAATACCTGTTTTCTGGATGCGTGTCAACTAGATTATCAATTTCTTTTTTCTTTTTCAACTAATATTATATTCGTATTTGTGGTTACATATACACAAATATACTTGCCCTCATATATGTACTTACGCACACATTTTCACCATACACACGCATTTGTACATACATACATATGTACATTTGTGAGTGTATATACATACATATACACATACCTAACTATATTTCCTTATATTTTTTTATATGTCTATTGCATTGCTTTTATTTATATATATATTTTTTTTTTTTGCATTTCTTGAGGAGACTTTCCAAATATTTCACTGTTTTTGTCCGACGAACGAATGGGGACGTTTCTTTCGTATTCGTCTTATTCGGGAAACCTCTGGCAATGAGGTAATTATATTGTATTGTTTATTATACATGATATATATGTGTGTGTGTGTGTGTGTTTGTATTTGGTTGTGCGTGTTTGTGATATGTACGTATTTGTATGTGTATAATTGTATAGCTATGTATGTATGTGTGTGTGTATATATATATATGTGTATATGTGTGTGTATTTATATATATATATATATGTATATGTATATGTGTGTGTATATATGTATATGTGTGTGTTTGTGTATGTATTTGTGTATGCGTATGTATGTGTTTAAGTATTTGTATATGTATATTTATGTGTGAGAGTGTGTGTATGTATTTACTTTTTCGTATGTATGTGTACGTGCATTTGTGTGTATTCCTTACCACGCGTGTTTGTTCATTTATTCGTTGTATCGCTGTCAACTGTATAATAGTTTTTATTATTTTATTTTTTTATATATATTTTTCTTATATTTATTTGCCTGTGTGAATATGTAGAGGTGTGTGTATATTTTTCTAATTTTGTACATGCATATGTATGCATTTATGTATGTGTATGCATGTACGTGTGTATATAGGTATGATTGTGTGTATGTATGTATGTATATGTATGTGTATGTGAATGCATATATATATATATATTTCTATTTCTATATATATGTGTATATATGTGTGTGTGGTTGTATATATGTATGTGTATGTATGGATATGTTGATATTTATGTGTGTATGGATGTATGTGTATATGTATGTGTATGTGTGTATATATATACACATATATATGTGTATATGTGTGTGTATGTATGAGTGTATGTATATATATATATGTGTGTGTGTGTGTATGCATTTGTGTGTGTGTGTGTTTGCATGTGTGTTTTTATTTTATTTTTCCTTTCCTACACATGGATTTACCGAACATTTATTATAATGCTCGGTTTGTTTGTAAACAAACATCCCGAATTAAGCTGTACAGTGTTTAGCAACCATCGTTGCTCTTTTGTTCAACACTGACAAAGAAACGCTGTACTAGTTTCAAGCTTATTAGCTATCGTCAGCACTGTATACCTTCCTGCCAGATGATTGAACGTCTGGAAGTATATACTGAGCAGCCTAATTTGCATATCGAGTGAGTTAATCGGCCGGGCGCACCGAAAACGATAAACGAAAAAAATGAAACAAAATTTAATTTCTCACTCTTAGTACGGCTGTTACTTAAATATAAGTATGTATACGTACATACATATATGTATACAGACGTACAGTAGTATGTATATATATATATATATACATGCACACATATATATATGTACGTATGGATTCACCGAACATGTATTATAATGCTCGGTGTGTTTGTAAACAGACATCCCGAATTAAGCCGTACAGTATTTAGTAACCATCGTTGTTCTTTTGTTCAACACATGCATTTATTGTCATTCTTGATAATATATATATATATATATACTGATACTAATCTCCAAAATACTTATGTCTTTAGAAGTGTGTCTGTCTTTGTTGCCTACCCATAAGGATATGTGTGTATGTGCGTATGTGTGTCCATGTATGTGTCTGTGAGTGCTTGTGTATATATGTGCAGATGTGCCCGAACGCCGATATGTGTCCTTGTGGGCCCATGTGAGACAGGATGTGAGGGCCGTGGAGGCAGGCGCTAGTAGACCTGTAGTGTTGTAGTTTTGGGTGTGGGTGTGCTTGGGTATGTGTAAGAGAGGGAGAGAGTGTGTGTGCCTACACATCTGTGTGTACATATGTGTATGCAGGTGTATGTGCCTGAGTGTGTGTGTGTGTGTGTGTGTGTGCCTATTCGTGTGTTTGTGTGTATGTGTGGGTACATACTCGTGAGTGTGAACAGACGTGTGAGATACCAAATACAGCATGGTTCCATTGAAGTGTGTCGGACGGAGAATGGCTGCTGACCTGTGTAGCAGTAAATACTGACCAGAATTTATGATGACGTAGAAAATCAACAACCAATGGCAAGGCAAGAGTGGAAAATGTTTTTTGATGATTACACCCCAGTGAGAAAATCTGCTCCGAAAGATGTCCATGTGTCCAAAGAACCTGTAGCCGTAGAATCAGCCAGATCCATACAATGATCATGTCTCGAGCTACCTGCCGGCGAAACAATTGTAACATGTAATAAATGGAGTCTAGATGTATCACTGATTTTTCGGGGTTTTTTTATACCATATATATATATATATATATATAAAATCAATAATAATGAGTTCAAGGCGATCATTTACAATGGAATAGCTCAAAGAAAGAAAGAGTATTTCTGAGCCGTGAATATAGGTTAACACAAATCAATATATTTGATAAACACAAATATCCTCATATTTATGTTTGTATTGTAAATGACCAAGTTAGCTAGATAGAAATATACTAATAATAATATTACAGTTTGCCTATCATGACTTAAGATAATACATCATAAATCAACAAAAACAAATTGTACTGGCAATGGCCGTAGTGCTTGGACAAATTTAAATTTCAAAATCAAACCTGTTCCGTGGACAGGTTTAAACCTTAAAATCCAAATATGTTTCGAATAATGAAAAAGTGGAAGAAAATACCGCATTTTGATCTCCTTAGCAAGCACTATAAAAATTGGTATGTTCCACTTCAAAATATTTAGGAAGACTGTTTAGCGCACGAGGTAACGTCATGCGGTTATCCAGTGTCTAGCTAACACTATGGCCATTGCCAGTACAATTTGTTTTTGTTGATTTATGATGTATTATCTTAAGTCATGATAGGCAAACTGTAATATTATTATTAGTATATTTCTATCTAGCTAACTTGGTCATTTACAATACAAACATAAATATGAGGATATTTGTGTCTATCAAATATATTGATTTGTGTTAACCTATATATATATATATATATATATATATATATATATATATATATAGAGAGAGAGAGAGAGAGAGAGAGAGAGAGAGAGAGAGAGAGAGGCATATGTTTTAGTGGTTAGAGCATTGGTCTTGCAATCGAAAGGTTGTGAGTTCAATTCTCAGACCGGGTGATGTGTTGTGTACTTGAGCAAGACACTTTATTTCACATTGCTCCAGTTTACTCAGCTGTACAAATGAGATGATAGGGACTGGGGTCTCTATCATTCCACTGCAAAGTGGTCGTGGAGGTGCCACGGCAAAAAAGCACCCCGCACTCACTGTAAATGAGGTTGGTGTTAGGAAGGGCATCCAGCTGTAGAAATCAAGCCAGAATCAGTTCCCGTCTCACCCTTGCAAGCAGGGAAAAAGCGGACGTAAAATGAAATGATGATGATGATGATAATGATGATATATATATATATATATATATATATATATATATATATATATATATATATATAGGAACGTTATATATATATATATATTATTATTATTATTGTTCTTTGAGTCTCAGTCATTGATGTTAGTTAACTGGAAAGTTTGTTGAAATGAATATCAAGCCACTACCTGCAGCCTCGGATATTCAGGACGTATCGCAGGGTTCTTGCTGTTCCCAGCAAGCATGCCTTTTGAAGCGTTCCAAAAAGCGTGAAGGGGCCAATTTTCTTTAACCATCCCTGGAAACTTTTTGAGATAGTACCTAGTGCGCCTATGACAATCAGGACCACTTTGACTTCATGGCAGTTCCAAATCCTTTTTACCTCCCACTTTAAGTCCTGGTATCGGTTAATTTTCTCCCTCTCCTTCTCTTGCACTCTCGTGTCGAATGGGCAGGCCACATCCACAATCAGGCACGTACTTTTTTCTTTGTCCAAAACCACCAGGTCAGGTCTATTGTGTTCCAGTTTCTTGTCCGTCTGTATCCTAAAATCCCACAGCACCTTTACCTGATCGTTTTCTATCACCGACTCTGGCTTATGCTCATACCACTTCTCAGAATGTGGTAAATTGTTTACTTTGCATAGGTGCCAGTGGATCACCCTGCCCATCACATCATGTCTCCAGCCCTTATAGTGAGTCTGGGCTAGGTGTTTACACTCGGATACAATGTGAGCCACAGTCTCCTCTCTCTCTCTCCACAGATCCTGCACAGTGGGCTAGCCTCCTCCTTGTAAATATGGTGTTTCAACCACTTCGTTTTGAGGGCCTGCTCTTGCGCAGCCATTAACATTCCTTCTGTAGCCTTTTTAAGGTCTCCTCTTTTCAACCAGTTCCATGTCTGTGGATCTCTGTATTATTATTATTATTATTGTTGTTGTCATTATTATTGTTATTATTAGGGCGATGGATTGGCAGTATCGGTAGAGAGTCGGACGCCATGCTTTGGCGCATAGACTTACGGCCTTTGCCATTCTGAGTTCAAATCCCGCCGAGGTTAACTTTGCCTTTCATCCTTACGGGGTCAATAAAATAAAGTACCAGTAATGCACTGGAGTAATTGCTAGCCTTGTGCCAAAAGTAGAAACGATCATTATTGTTGTTTTGTTCTCGTGCAATGGCCATACTCATTAACGAGGAGGTAGCCATAATATATGGGTATGTATTAGTATGTATGTGTGTTTGCACGTATGTATGGTGTGTATATATGTAGATAGGGTTTTGCTATATGTATGTTTGGTGAACATATGTGTGAGTGTGCTTGCTTTGTATACGCATTTATGCGCATATATTTATATATGTATATATAATTATATGTATATACACACATATTTATATGTGTATTTGGTGTATACGTGTGCGGGTATATGTGTCGCACCGGTTTACGTCCGTGTGCGCGTGTTTATGTGTACGTGCATGTATATGCATGGCGTGTGTTTTTGCATATGCACGTGTATAAATGTGTGTATGTATATATTTAATTATTATTACTTTTATGATTTTAATAACCTCTGTCATTTTCATTCAACTAATTTATTTACATTATTCTGAACTCCGAAGCCGAGAATCATTCAGTTTCCTAAATAGTATATTAGTCTACGACTCCATTTATACCATAAACGTGGTTTTGTCTTTACGTGTAATTGTTCTCACCGCTCCACATAATGACGTATTATCTTCGCTTTTTTCCGTTCATTGCCAGGGAACGTCTTCACGAACCAAAGTATCGCTTCCTGTTTTCCTTCAGATGCAACGTTTTTCGAAATATTAACTTCTGCATTCACAGATTGATTTTTTTTTAGTTTCAGAAGATCTCGTTAAAGGTGAAAGCAGCGATTCTTTGTGTATGTAGGGTGGGGATTGGAGAGATAGTTCAGAGGGGTTACTTCACTGGTAAGGGGGTGGAGTGTTAAGATGTGGAGAGGAGGAAAATTGGAGCATACTTTAAACCACTAAATGTTGCTTCATCCTGTGCACATTGGAATGCAGGTCTCCTGCAGTACTGTATAACGCCAGAGATTTCGATCCTGCGTCATCACCTTTGAGAGGTACAATGGTGTCAGGTCACTTTTTACTTCCTCATCCCAAGCATTCCTCTTCCATCAATTTCAAGCGGTCAACCTTTTATACAACATCTCTACCTTCATACACATCACATATCCATATCACAGCAATCTACACTCCTGCATACTGTATCTTATCCCTCTCGTGCCCAGGTTCTCTATCAGTTTATTTACATTTTGTTCTTCAAGTATATTAATATTACACATCAAGCTTCATTTCTATCCAATCTTCTGAGGTCCTCACTGAAATGCAGATTGGCACACATCAATTTGGTGAAACAACCTTTTGTAGCTAGCAGCAGTAGTAGCACCCTAAACCTTTGCCATCTTGTTCTTACTCTTGTTACTGTACTTTCAGAACACCTACCTCCACTGCTAATTTGGTCACCCTGGTAACAGAAACTGTCAACTGTTTCTATTGAACCCTTTAAATATTTGATAGAGCTTGTCTCCCAAAAGTGATTGCGTCTCACTGTTCCAGTGCAATGACCCCTTGTAAAACCTACATTCTTAGCTAACTCACCTTGTATCCCACTAAATCTCTTGTGTACCCATAGACTCTTTAGTGTAAATAATTGTTTCTACTTTTGGCACAAGGCCAGCAATTATCCCAGTGTACCACTGGCACTTTATTTTATCGACCCTGTAAGGATGAAAGGCAAAGTTAACCTCGGCGGGATTTGAACTCAGACCATCAAGGGCCGTAACTCTTTGCTGCAAAGCATGGCGTCCGACCCTCTACCGATACTGCCAATCCGCCAAACAGCCAAACAGCCATGCTTTGTAGGATATGTTATGTAAGTGTGAGAGAAAGGCAGAGCTTGGACAAGTTCAAGAAGAAGCTGGGTTTAAGAGTGATCTGAAGTGGTGTGTAAGAGAGAAGACTGTTTGTACTGACATGGGATGAACATGAATAATGACCACTGGGTGATGAAGTGCCAGGAAATCCCAAGTAGAAAGAAGCCATAGTAGAGGTAGACCAAGAAAGACCTGGACAGAGGCTGTGTGAACTGACTTCAAATAACTGACTCTCACAGAGGACACAACGAGTTGAAAGATGCCATGTTGAGAAGGACCTGTCCAACCAAGAAAGCATGGAAAAACCGACATAAAAACGGTGATGATGTTGAAGATGACATACATATACAAACATACATAATCAAATAAATCAAATACAGATATGCACATACTTATATACAAACACAGATAAACATATACATGAACACAAATTTCTACACACATACATTCACATATATATAACGTATGCAAATTCTGAACGCTACAGTTTTGTCAGCACAAGTCTTGGTTACAACTTCTACAAATAAAATGAAAGGAGAAGAATTTCTTAGCAAAACAGTTTTATTCAAAATATTAACAACATTGGTGGCACTTAGGTGAGTGACATGGTTTTTATCTTGCCTGATTGTATTGCATTAAGTAATCTTTACAAGGGAATTATTTATCACAGACATCACAGTGATATAGTTCCTCTCCTGTATATATGTTAGTATCTAGTGAAGCCACAACATTTAGAGAATGATTTATCACAGACATCACAGTGATATGGTTCCTCTCCTGTATATGTTAGTGTCTAGTGAAGCCACAACATTTAGAGAAGGATTTATCATAGACATCACATTGGAGGCACATGGCTTAGTGGTTAGAGCATTGGCCTTGCAATCGAAAGGTTGTGAGTTCAATTCTCAGACCGGGTGATGTGTTGTTTCCTTGAGCAAGACACTTTATTTCACATTGCTCCAGTTTACTCAGCTGTAGAAATGAGATGATAGGGACTGTGGTCCCTATCATTCCACTGCAAAGTGGTCGTGTAGGTGCCACGGCAAAAAGCACCCAGCACTCACTGTAAATGAGATTGGTGTTAGGAAGGGCATCCAGCTGTAGAAATCAAGCCAGAATCAGTTCCCGTCCCACCCTTGCAAGCAGGGAAAAGTGGACGTAAAATGATGATGATGATGATGATGATGATGATCACAGTGATATGGTTTCTCTCCTGTATGTTAGTGTCTAGTGAAACCAAAATTAGAAAATGATTTACATGGGTGGAGGTGGCGAGATCAGACCTCTGAAGCTCACGGTGGAGATGATGGAGGACCGTGACAAGTAGAGAGATGCTGTGCTGAATAGGACCCATTCCACCCTTGCAAGCAGGGAAAAGCGGACGTAAAATGATGATGATGATGATATGGTTTCCCTCATCTATGCATATATTTAGTTAAATTGCTCCATTAAAAGAAATATTTTCCAAACATATCAAAGTGATATGGCTTCCCACCTGTATATGTTTGTGTGAAGTTAATGTAACATTGAAAGAGAATGATTTACCACATATATTACACTGATATATATTTGTATTCTCATTAATTCACAATTTTGTGATTTATCACCGATGTCAATGCGTTATGATTTCTCCTCAGCATGTCTAAGTTTGTGAGTAGTTAGGCTACTTTTCCCAGAGGATGATATACCACAGATATCACAGTGATATGGCTTGTCTCCTGTATGGGTACGATTGTGTCTAGTTAAGGCACTACTTTGAGAGAATGATTTACCACAGATATCACAGTGATATGGCTTGTCTCCTGTATGGGTACGTTTGTGGCTAGTTAAGGCACTACGTTGAGAGAATGATTTACCACAGATATCACAGTGATATGGCTTGTCTCCTGTATGTATACGTTTGTGTTTAGTTAAGGTGGTACTATCAGAGAATGATTTACCACAGATATCACAGTGGTATGGCTTGTCTCCTGTATGTATACGTTTGTGTCTAGTTAAGTGACCACTTACAGAGAATGTTTTACCACAGATATCACAGTGATATGGCTTGTCTCCTGTATGTATTAGTTTGTGAGAGGTTAAGGTACTAGAGTTAGTGAATGATATACCACAGATATCACAATGATATGGCTTATCTCCTGTATGGGTACGTTTGTGGCTAGTTAAGGCATTACTTCGAGAGAATGATTTACCACAGATATTAGAGTGATATGGCTTATCTCCTGTATGTATATGTTTGTGAGAAGTTAAGCTTCCTTTCAGAGAGAACGATTTACCACAGATATTACAGTGATATGGCTTATCTCCTGTATGTATATGTTTGTGAGAAGTTAAGCTTCCTTTCAGAGAGAATGATTTACCACAGATATCACAGTTATATGGCTTGTCTCCTGTATGTATACGTTTGTGGCTAGTTAAGGTGCTATTTATAGAGAATGATTTGCCACACATATTACAGTGATATGGCTTCTCTCCTGTATGTATACGATAGTGGTTAGTTAAGGCACTACATTGTGAGAATGATATCCCACAGAACTCACAATGATATGGCTCATCTCCTGTATGTATAACTTTGTGAGTAGTTAAGGTACTTCGTTTATTGAATGATTTACCACAGATATTGCAGTGATATGGCTTCTCTTCTCCAACCTTTGTCATTTCACCAGGAATACTAAACATTTTCGATTGTGTTTCACATTTAACCTTTTCACTCAATTTATAATTTCTTCTTCAACAGAATATACAAATATTTTTGTTGTAATATTTTTTTATATTATATTCCTAAAAAATATATCTTCTATATTTCCCTCACCTGTGATTTCAGTTAATATCTGAAGATAATACAAACTTTCATCCAAGTTTAGTTAAAATACAAAATCATCTCATAGTGAAGAAAATAAACTCAGTTCTGAGGAAATATTTCACAGTAATTGAACTATAGATTTATATAAACAGTGTTATATAAGTTCTGTTTAAAAGGTTTTAGTCTTCAAATGATGATAAATCCCAGATTGAAAATAATAATTTATCCCAATGTCATCTGGTATTCTGAAATAAGAAAGAAACAGTATGAGATAATAGAGAATACTTAAAAAGCAGAGATAGATTTAACAGTGCAAATTTTATATTTCTATATTGATAAACTGTAGATATAAACTTTCCTGTCCAGAGTAATTCTCTCCAATGTAAACAGTGGTATTCCAGCATGCTCTATAAATGTTATCCTTCTATCTCTAGAAGGTCTGCTCTATGGCAGTTTAGTGAAAAATTCATTCTGATAGGACTTTCTAACATAGCAATCATCTCCTCTCCTGATGACATGTCAACACCAGTTTAACTTCCATCTTTTTATTAGTAGGAGTCAATCCTCTATATCTTTTTCTTACTTCTTTTCTATCCTTCTCTGGGAGAAATCGGCTGTGTTTAGACCAGGAGTTACGAGTCTATATGAATCCATACAATATCTGATTTCACTTGAAGTTTTATTCAGATCTCAATTGTGTTCAGGCAAGAGAGGTGATGGGCTCCATCAGATTTTAAAATATGCCCGAGAAATACTGTATGTCACTTAGATTACCCCTACGACTCCACCAGTGTTTCATTTGTTTAGGACTATGTCTGGGTTAGCCAGCCAAGTATCAGTAGAAGGGAAAACAGGGCCCTGATCCCCTCAGAAAAATGGCCTTGCTCAGTGTGCTAGAAAGGTGTAGGTAGAAATTCCATTCTCTGTCCAAAATACAAACAATGGGTACACAAGAGATGTAGTGGGATCTCAGGTAGGTTAGCTAAGAATATAGGTTTTACATGAGGCCATTGCACTGGAGCAGTAAGCAGCAAACATGCACAGGAAGTAACGATTGACTTTCGTCAAATCGGACCGAGGAAGCAATGTTTCCATTGGTCTTTCCAATTGCTAATACTATCTATCGGTTGCAACTGTGAAATAAAATGTGAAATAAAATGTCTTGCTCAAGGACATAACGCATCACCCGCTCGGTGAATCGAACTCACAACCTCACGATTGCAAATTCAATTCTCTAACCACTCAGCCACACGCCTTCACAGGAAACAAGCTCTAAAAAACTCATAGAGGAGGTAGACAGCTTCTGCTACCTGGGTGATATCATCAGTGGAGGTGGGTTTCTGAAAGTAGAGCAGTCTGAGTAAACATGGAATGTAAAAGGTTCAGGATGCTACTACCACTGCATCTTACTAAAGGCTTTTTCCTCAAAACAAATGGCAGGTTGAATAATGCGTGCATACAAACAATTTAACACACACACATATATATATATATAATTGTGTGTATATGTATATATAGATATATATATACATTAAGACAATGTCACTGGACTGAGATCTTTGGCGCTATGCAGTAATACAGAAGACCCGCCTTGCCTATGTACAAAGCGAAACCTACAGTCCGAAGGCACCTCTTAACCATCCCACCCACTACCCCTACTCCACCCCCACCAACACCACCCTTTCTCTGTAAAGTTATGTTGGTACCACAACATCCAGTCCTAAATAAATGAGGTTGTGTAGGTGTCACAACAAAAAAACACAGTCCACGCTGTAATGTGGCTGTGTAGGTAACACGGTAAAAACCTCCCAGTCCACACTGTAATCGTGGTTGGTGTTAGGAAGGGCATCCAGTCGTAGAAAACCTGCCAGACAGTCCTATACGAGCAAGACAACTAAACTTGCCTCAAGTGGGACAATTCCCGTCTAAACCCATGCTAGCGTGGAAGATAGATGTTAAACGATAATGATGATGATGATATATATACATACATATATATATATATATATACATATAAATATCTCTCTCTCTATATATATATAAATATTTGTACATATAAATATCTATATATAAATATATATGATGGCTGCCTCCTCGTTATCGAGTATGGCCATTGCACGAGAAGAAGAAAAAAAAAAACATCATAATAATAACAATAATAATAATGACAACAACAATAATAATATACACATATCATCATCATGCAGTGGGAGGGTGTGGGGGCATATTGTCTATATGCTTCAGCTTCGGCTTGTACCCGTGGGGGTCGGGTCTTCTGTATCACTGCGTGACGCCAGAGGTCACGGTCGTGTGTCATCGCCCTTGAGAGGTGAAATTGGGTAAGGTCAGCTTTTATCACCTCATCCCAGGTCTTCTTGGGTCTCCCCACTCCACGGTTTCCATCGACTTCTAGTGCTCTGCACCTTTTTATGCAGCTGTCATCCTTCATATGCATCACATGTCCATACCAATGCAACCACCTCTCCTGCACACAGCATTTGATTCCTCTTATGCTCAGTCTCTCACTCAATTCATTTATGCTTTATATATATATATATATATATATATATATATATATATATATATATTAAAATATATAAATATATATATATATATAAATATATATATATATATAAATATATATATAAATGTATCATCATCATCATCACCGTTTTATGTCCGTTCTTCCACGCTAGCATGGGTTAGACGGGTTGTCCTGTTGTGGGCAGTGTCTGGTAGGCTGACCATGCCTTGCTCATACAGGAACTGATTTGGCTTGATTTCTACAGCTGGATGCCCTTCCTAACACCAACCTCATTTACAGTGAGTGCTGGGTGCTTTTTCGTGGCGCCTACACGTCCACTTTACAGTGTGAGCTGGGTGCTTTTTTGCCGTGGCACCTCCACGACCACCTTGCAATGGGAGGGTGTGGAGGCATATTGTCTATATGCTTCAGCTTGTACCCATGGGAGGTCGGGTACTCTGTATTACTGCGTGATGCCAGAGGTCACGGTCATGTGTCATCACCTTGGAGAGGTGTAATTGGGTAAAGTCGGCTTTTATCACCTCATCCAAGGTCATCTTGGGTCTCCCCACTCCGCGGTTTCCATCGACTTCTAGTGCTCTTCCCCTTTTTATGCAGCTGTCATCCTTCATACGCATCA
This sequence comes from Eledone cirrhosa, assembly GCA_964016885.1. Taxonomy (NCBI): domain Eukaryota; kingdom Metazoa; phylum Mollusca; class Cephalopoda; order Octopoda; family Eledonidae; genus Eledone; species Eledone cirrhosa. The sequence continues at coordinate 18,172,616 of OZ024749.1, read as the reverse complement.
CATGTCCATACCAACGCAACCGCCTCTCCTGCACACAGCATTTGATTCCTCTCTCAATTCATTTATGCTTTGTCGGTCGCGTATATTACTATTACACATCCATCGGAGCATGCAGGCTACATTTCTCTCTAATCTACGTAAGTCTTCCACCTTCAGCGCCCAGGTCTCACTACCATGTAACATTGCTGTTCGGATACACACATGATACAGTCTGCCTTTCATTTTGAGGGAGAAGCCTTTTGCAGCTAGCAGTGGCAGTAGTTCCCTGAACTTCTTCCATCCCGTTCTTACCCTAGTTATTGTACTTTATTGTACCCACCTCTGCTGCTAATTCGGTCACCTAGGTAGCAGAAGCTGTCTACTGTCTCTACAGAGATTGGTGGTACTTGTTTCCTGTGGCTGTTTGCTGCTTGCTGTCCCAGTACAGCTGCTGCATTCTTAATTAAGCTTCCTGAGATCCCGCTACATCTCTTGTGTACCCATTGTTTGCATTTAGGGCAGAGAATGGAGTTGCTACCTACACCTTTCCTACATACTGAACAAGGCCAATTCCATGAGGGGATCTGGGTTCTGTTTTCTCGTCTACTTACAAGGACCTTAGTCTTTGTCATGTTGACTTTGAGACCCTTTCTTTCTAGTCCCTGCTTCCAAGTTTGGAATTTCTTCCATAGATTCAGCTATAAGTGCGAGGTCATCAGCATACAGGAGTTTCCATGGGCATCTGGTCTTAAACTCCTCCGTTATTGCCTGCAGGACTATGATGAACATGGTGGACACCAACCTGTATGCTAAATTCTTCGCTATACTCATTGCTAATCCTAACTTTGCTGACTGCTCTCCTATACATGGCTTGTACAGCTTTCACAAGCCATTCAACTACTCCTAGTTTTCTAAGAGCCCACCAGATTACAGCACGTGGAACTCTGTCAAAGGCTTTCTCGAGATCGACGAATGCCAGGTAGAGTGGCTTACTTTTAGCTATGTAGTTTTCCTGTAACTGCCTCACAAGGAAGAGGGCATCAGTGGTGCCTCTTCCTGGTACAAACCCAAATTGCATCTCATCTAGTTTCACCTGGTCCCTAATCAACTCTGCTATAACTCTTTCTGTTACTTTCATGACCTGGTCCATCAGCTTTATACCTCTATAGTTTCCTCTATCGAGTGCATCACCTTTAACTGTGTAGCAGTTGACAATGATGTTACTGCACCAATCTTTTGGTATTACCTGGTTAACAATACGTGTGGTTATAGTGTGACCTACAGACCCAGATGCCTTCAGCATCTCAGCAGCTATACCCGATGGACCGGCTGCCTTCCCCATCTTCATATCTTTGATTGCCTTACTTACTACGCTGCTGCTGACTTGTACTGCTGGCCCCTCTATAGGGTCTACTTGGGGTAGGGTCTCTTCTTCCCATGCATTCTCCTCATTTAGTAATCTATCATAATGACTCTTCCATGCATCTTTCTTCTCAGCACTTGTGAGGGCAAGCTCACCTTTATCATTCCGGGTACACTTCTCTCCAATGACATCACAATTCTCTCTGACACACTGCCTCGCAATCTTGAACACCTCCTGTTTCTGGTCCTAACGTTGCAAAACATGCTTGAATTTTCTATCCTCTGCTTCCCTCCTAGCTAAGTATACTTGTCGCCTAGCTTCCCTCTTGGTCTCTATGTAATGTACCCTGCTCCCCCCATTCTTCCATTCTTTCCATGCCTGTATCTTGGCCTTAACTGCCTCATCTACCTTATTGTTCCACCACCAAGTCACTCTCCTCCTGCTTGTGGTCTTACTCCAGCCACAGACCTCATCCGTCGCCTCTAGTAAGTTATTTTTTAGGAACTCCCAGTGCTCTCCTACATTGAATGTCTCTATCTGTTCTTCTCTACTGTCGTAGGCGTTGAGTAAGTTGAGTAAAATATCTTTAAATCTGTTACTGGCTGAGGGGTCTTTCAGCTTCCAGATCTTTCTTCTCCAGGTTGGCCTCTGTTTCCAGGTTCGTCTAGTTCTGACCGTGAGGTCGCTGACAACTAAGCTATGTTGGAAGGTACATTCCTCACTAGGGAAGGCTTTTGTGTTTACGACCGTCCATCTGTCACGTCCTCTGATGAGGATAAAATCTATCTGACTAGAATGCTCCCCTGATCTATAAGTGATCAGGTGGTTGTCGGGTTTTTTGAAGTTTGTGTTACATATCGACATGTCATTGGCGTCGCAGAATTCTAGAAGTCTGAATCCTTCTTCATTTCTTGTGCCAACCCCATGGCCTCCATGGACTCTATTGAAGCCGTCACAGTGTTTACCTACGTGTATATATGTATAAATGTATATATATATAAATGCAGTATGTCATATATATATTTAGTAGGGATATCAAAACTTCGTAAGTTTTCTGAAATTTGTAAACGTGATCTCGGGGGAAGATGGTTTTTTTCTTTCTGAAAAAATTTTTTTTCTCTAGAAAGAATCTCATAGGAAGCTTTATATATTTTTTAGGGAAACTATATATTTTTATTTTTTATTTTATTAGCCTCTTAATTTCTTCTAGTCTAGTAGGTTTATTGGAGCCTGTAAGCTTTATGCATTTATTGAGGGATTTTCTTAGGTGCTTCTGCGGGACCCCAAGTCTACTGTTAACGCGTAAATTATATATTATCTAATTTTTAAATTTCAATCCCTGACCCCGACAACTTCTAGTTGGGGTCTATATTCTAAGGGGGCTCTTTTATATTTAAAAGAGCCCCCTTAGAATATAGACCCCAACTAGAAAATAAAAAAGAAAAAAAAAAAAAAAAAAAAAATATTTAAGTAATTTTATAATAATTTTTTGTGATAATACATTGTTAGATTACTGAAGCTACCTTATACCTTCTTAAAAATACATTTTATAATTATTGTCTTTTTGCTTATGTATTTTCTTATTTACCACTTTCTTTAATCTTGCCCAACTTGATAAACTCCTTGAATTGCTCCCTAATTAAATTACTTAAATTACTTAAATTATTGTATCTATTATGCCTAAGTTGTATCTGTTGAAGCAGCCCTTTGAAAATTCCTCGGATATCCCAAATACCGTAATTTTTAACTTTTAATGTATAATTTTCCTCAATTCGTTTTTATATATATCCTTAAAGGCTCTCTAAAATTTTAATTCTTCGAAGGGTCTCTCGGAAGAAGTTCCTATTAAAAATATTAAAGGGGCCTTTTCTGAGAGAATTATAGAAGGCTCTTTGAATTAACCTTTAATTGATTAGTTTCTTTCAACTTAGTAGGGAATATCAAAACTTCGTAAGTTTTCTGAAATTTGTAAACGTGATCTCGGGGGAAGAGGGTTTTTTTCTTTCGGAAAAAAATTTTTTTCTCTAGAAGGAATTTCATAGGAAGCTTTATATATTTTTTAGGGAAACTTTATATTTTTATTTTATTAGCCTCTTAATTTCTTCTAGTCTAGTAGGTTTATTGGAGCCTGTAAGCTTTATGCACTTATTGAGGGATTTTCTTAGGTGCTTCTACGGGACCCCAAGTCTTTTAGTTTACTGTTAACGCGTAAATTATATATTATCTAATTTTTAAACTTCAATCCCTGACCCCGACAACTAATATAAAAGAGCCCCCTTAGAATATAGACCCCAACTATACAAGCGGAGTTGCTGATGTATACCACAATTTCAAACTGCTAGCCTTGAGTGATACGTTGATGTAAATAATGATCTTACAATCACATGTTATATGCCTTGAAAAGTCCCACCATGTGGTCGGACGAAACGGCTGTCGGCAATAAACTTGTTGTAATGTCATAATAGTTCCTTTGTTCTTTTTCACTAATATTTCTGCTCTGCGTATACGCATAGAGCTTAACTAGCTACCGTCACATATTTGGTAGGTCAGACGTGATCATCGCGACTCACATACGACCTACCATACATCTTACTTATATATATATATAAAAATATTTATTAAAATAACAGATTAAAGTTTAAGCAAAGAATTGCTGCTTTCACCCTTAACGGGATCTTTTGAAACTTAAGATCCCGTTAAGGGTGAAAGCACCAATTCTTTGCTTAAACTTTAATCTGTTATTTTAATAAATATTTGCTCTACGGTTCTTATATATTTGATATATATTTATCTTTTATCGAGCCCTCTTTGGATTTTAGTCTTCAAATTTATTATTATTACTATATATGTATAAATGCAGTATGTCATATATATATATACAGTGATACCTTGAGATACATGCAAGTTTTTTGAGATACAAGCCATCACTTGGCTAATTTTTTGCCTTGTGATACGAGCTGAGTTTTTAGATACGAGTTACGAGCTAGCGGGTGCCTGAGAGGGGGTGCAGAATTAATTTCGCCCGGTGAACCCCAACCAAAGTTACTCCCGTCGTTTATATCCGTAAAGTGACTAAAGATTAAAACAAATGTAATATATTTATGGTTAGGGTTAATTCAACCCTAACCCTAAATATATTACATTTGTTTTAGTCACTTTACGGATATAAACGACGGGAGTAACTTTCGTTGGAGTTCACCAGGTGAAATTAATTCAGTAACCCCCTGAGAGTGGTCAGCCCACGTGGTAACCTCGGCACGCGAGCATCTCTGTTGTGTTACTGTTGTGATTTTAGTTGCTTTTGGTTTATTTCGATAAAAATCTTCGTTTCAACCATGAGTCCTAAGAAAGTGAGTGCCAAGAACACTGGCGAGAAAAAGAAAAGGATGATGTCTATGGATATTATGCACGAAAATATAGAAAAACATGAGCGTGGTGTGCTTCTTATTCACTTGCCAAAGGAGTACGATCGTAGTACTTCTACAATATGTACTAAGCTGTGGCCTGAGGTTGTGTCTGAAAGGGACTTCAAAGGATTCGAACCCGAAGAGTTAGTGGAGGAGGAAATCGTGTCCATCGGAAAATCCATGGGCCTGGAAGTGGATGAAGGAGACATCAACGACCTCGTCGAAGAGCACAATGAGGATTCGACAACAGAGGAATTAAAGGAGCTACAGGACCAGCAGCATACAGAGATTTGGCAGGAAATTAATGAGGGGCCAGAGTCAGAGGAGGTAGTAATCCCTTCAAGTGAAATTAAGGAAATGTTGGGAATTTGGGAGAAACTTAATGATTTTATTGACAAAAATCATCCAGAAAAAGTTGGAACAAGTCGTGCGTCGGCACTGTTTAACGACACTTGCCTCACTCATTTCAGAAACATTTTAAAAGGGAGGAAGAAACCTCCTTGGACAGGTTTTTATTGAAACGCCCTCAAAGCGAAGGCGAGGAAAGTGTGGCCAAAAAGCCAAAAGTCAGTGCAGATGATGATGACAGTAACTGAAGTACCGTACGGTACGTATAGAAACAAAAAGTAAAAAAAAATAGAAATTAAGTTTAGCGATTAAGTGTAGCATAATGTGTAAGTTAAATTTAGCAATAAAATATAGCATTAACTGCATAGTGAGTAAGTCAAGTTAAGAGATAAGAGCGCAAAACGAAAAACATTTACAGCCTCCCCCATCATTCTCCTCCACCACCGCCAGCTTTTTCGTCTCATCTTGAAGGTAAATAGACTTAATAAATCCAGTTTATTTCTTTACATTCTCTTTTATTATGTTATTTCATTATACATTATTTGTTTTTTATAAAGTATACTTTGCTTATTAAAAAAACGTAACATAAATAAATTGGTGTGGTTTTGGGGGGGTCAGAATGGATTAATAGCATTTCAGTTAATTTCAATGGGGAAAATTGATTTGAGATACGAGTAAATTGAGTTACGAGCTCGGTCACGGAATGAATTAAACTCGTATCTCAAGGTATCACTGTATATATATATATATATATATATATATATGTATATATATGGTGGCTGCCAACTCGTTTTCGAGTACGGCCACTACTTTATATCCATGTAGGAGAGCCCCTACCGATGCGCTGAACGAGTGACTTTTTAGTCCAGCCAGCGACTTGAAAACTCTGGTACAAACACTACACCTGTGACAATTATTGACACATAGTGCTGGGCCCATGGTACCATGTGACGACAAGTGCAGAGAGATCTCCAGATATAAAGCAATGTCTGTGCCGTGAAGCTTTTATAGTGAGCAAAGGCACTGCACAAAGCCAGTCCCACTCTCTTAACCAAGATGATATTTACCAAAAAGAAGAACAAGTCAACATTGGATACCATCAGGGTTGCAGGTGTTATATCAGAGTTTTCCTTCTCCTAGAATTCTGCCTTGACAAAGGCTAAGGGGTCATCTCTCCCGGTGATTTTGGATATATATATATATATATATATATATATATATATATATATATATATACAAATAAAATACAGAGTTACTAACTCATATTGATACCCTGCAATTAACAAGCTCAAAGTATAAATACTGAGCATTATACTAATATATGTAGGCGGTGGATTGGCAGTATCGGGAGAAGGTCTGACGCCATGCTTTGCAGCAGAGTTATGGCCCTTTATGGTCCGAGTTCAAATCCCGCTAAGTCGGGGTCGATAAAATAAAGTACCAGTAATGTATTGGGTAATTGCTGGCCTGGTGCCAAAAGTAGAAACAATTATACTAATATATGTAGAAATAAACACAGTAAATTCTGTGTCTAAAATTACGAGGGTAGAAAATACCACATTTATTTTATATATTTAAGCTGAACTGCCCTTCCCGGCTAAAGTAAGAGGGTGGGGCAGTCCTCACGATGAACTCAGCTGATAGCTGGATGAATCATACGAAAGATATAACATTTTTTTATACAGACCATATCAATAACTATTTCATCTCTCTGAAATATACAGACCGTACCAATAACTATTTCATCTCTCTGAAATTGTAGTTACATGTGTTTTGTTCCATTTGATCTTATCTCTCGCTGAGGAAAGCCTACGGATTATCTGTTACAAACACAATTTTCAGGGCGACACAGATTAAATTTCTAATCTGTCCGAGAGATGAAATAGTTATTGGTACGGTCTGTATAAAAAAATGTTATATCTTACGTATGATTCAGTATGATACATATGATATATAAAACAAATGTGATAGTCTCTACCCTCGTAATATTAGACACAGAATTTACTGTGTTTATTTCTACATATATTAGTATATATATATATATATATATATATATATATATATATATATATATATATATATATATATATATAATGATATTAAATAAATGGAAACTATATTTATTCTATTATATATATTTCATGGGTACCAAAAATTTTGGTACGCTATCATCAGATAAAATACAAAATGTTTTATAAATATTTGACATGACCAAGGATCTCTGGAAAGTCAAGTTATCACTTTCCAGGGATAACTTGAACCGTTAAGGTATATTATCCTTGGCCATGTCAAATATTTATAAAACATTTTGTATTTTATCTGATGAGGGCGCACCAAACTTTTTGGTACCCTTGAAATATATATAATAGAATAAATATGGTTTTTTGGTTTTTTATATATATATATATATATATATATATATATATATATATATATATATATATATATATATATATATATATATATATATATATATATATATATATATATATATATATATATATATATATATATATATATTAAAAAAATAAATAAATAAATGGAGGCACATGACTTAGTGGTTAGAGCATTGGCCTTGCAATCGAAAGGTTGTGAGTTCAATTCTCAGACCGGGTGGTGTGTTGTGTACTTGAGCAAGACACTTTATTTCACATTGCTCCAGTTTACTCAGCTGTAGAAATGAGATGATAGGGACTTGGGCCCCTATCATTCCACTGCAAAGTGGTCGTGGAGGTGCCACGGCAAAAAAGCACCCAGCGCTCACTGTAAATGAGGTTGGTGTTAGGAAGGGCATCCAGCTGTAGAAATCAAGCCAGAATCAGTTCCCGTCCCACCCTTGCAAGCAGGGAAAAGTGGGCGTAAAATGAAATAAAATGAAATATATTTGTGAAATGAGTGGTGGTTGAAATTCAAATGTGCACGGTTAAATGGTAGTAGACGTGGTCGGACTGATATGAAAATTTACACACCTATGTAAAAAGTGCCAAGGAAGCAAATAGACACGGTTTCAAATCTCTAACTTGAAAACTGGGGCCCCAAAACTATCGCGTTCGGTGAGTTATTTCCCCCTGTTCTAATACTTTTGTCTTATTTACAATTTCATCATCTTTCTACATTTAACGATCATACAGTACCGTTTTATGAAAGCGATTCTGCAGTACGGTCACTGTTTTCCATCAAAAGAAATAAAACCCTCGGCGATACTTGGTTTTAGTGTCCTAAATTATCATCATCGACATTCAATTATTAGCTCCACCCACTACACGATACGTCACGAAGGTAAATGTTTCGAAAACATTTTAAACTGTATATCGCAACAATATATTGTTTAAAGAAATTTTTTTTCTGTTGTTAAAAACTGTAAATCTGTTTTTAAAAAAATGTATTTCGCTGCAATTTTTTTTCTGTTAAAAACTGTAAATAAATATTCATGTAAAAATGAAGCAGTGTTTCAGTTAAAAACTTAAAAACTGTAAATAAATACTCATGTAAAAATGAAGCATAGTTTTTCTGTGAAAAACTGTAAATAAATATTTATTTTGTTCAAAAAATAAATCAAAAATCTAATTTTTTCTGTTAATATTTTAATAAATATTTATTCTAAAAATTCAATGTTTTTTCGTGTAAAAATGAAGAATGTAAGAAAATGAACATGTAAAAATCAAGCCGCAGCAGCAGCTGATGACGTGTCGTGACGTATCGTGTAGTGGGTGGAGCTAATAATTGAATGTCGATGATGATAATTTAGGACACTAAAACCAAGTATCGCCAAACCCTTAAATTGCGAAGAAGGGACGCGTGTTTTTATTTTAATTCTAATACATGTTAACCACCACTAACAGTAAGTAGTATTTTTCAAATTGCATATCATCGACATTGATATTTCGCTGTTAATAAACAACACTTTTCACGTCGCTCCACTTCTCATTGTACGCCGTCCAGCCCCAAGTGCATATTTCTATTTTTTTTCCTGAAACTGCTTCTTTATAATAAACTTTCAATAATATTTTTCAAATTATTAACTTAACAAAAAGTGGCCCCGGGTGCAACCAGCCTCAGCTGCTAGTATATATATATATAAATGCGTCCGGAATGATGCCGGTGTACTTAGTGTCATGAATGATCAGAAAAAGGAGGCCTGGAAATGTCATTGAGAGACTGATGAATGTGGAGAACGAATGGGAGAGAGAAATTACCCTCACTAGATCCGACAGAGGGACCAGCTATAGAGATTGACGAATATAGGGTCCAAGAGGCGATTAAGGAAATGAAAAATGGTAAGGCTGCTGGACCGTCGGGGATGGTTGCCCTGTTTCTGAAGGCATCAGGGGACGTAGGCACTAAACTGGATGTACACATCATCAATCAGGTTAGATATGGTGGCGTCATACCCAAAGACTGGTGCAGCAGTATTCTCATAAATTGCTCTAGAGAGCAGCAATTATAGGAGTATAAAACTGATGGATCAGGTTATGAAAGTGGCAGAAAGGATATTAGCACAACTAATTAGAGAAAGGGTTAAACTAGATGAGACACAGTTTGGTTTTGTGCCTGGGAAAAGTACAACAGATGCCCTCTTCTTGGTGAGACAATTACAAGAGAGGTTCTTAGAGAAGAATAAGCCACTACACTTAACCTTTGTTGACCTAGAGAAGGCTTTGATAGGGTACCCCGATCTGTCATCTGGTGGTCCCTAAGGAAACTAAGTGTTGTGGAATGGCTTGTGAAGACAGTGCAAACTTTGTACAGAAGTGCTGTCAGTAAAGTCAGGGTAGGAATGGAGTTGAGTGAGGAATTCCAGATACAAGTAAGAGTACATCAAGGTTCCGTCCTCAGCCCACTCTTGTTCATTATAGTCTTCCAAGCCATAACAGAGGAGTTTAAGACTGGCTGTCCATGGGAACTTCTCTATGCTGACGATCTGGTTCTTATAACAGAATCAGTACAGGAGCTAGAGAATTCTGGCTATGGAAACAGTAGTTGGAACAAAGAGGCCTGAGAGTGAACATAGCTAAAACAAAAGTGTCGAGAAGTAGAAGAGAGGACAATACTCTGATTCCATCAGAGAAATGGCCATGTTCGATATGTAGGAAAGGAACTGTTATAAATGCCATAAAATGTACGCAATGCAGATCTTGGGTACACAAGCGATGTAGTGGGATAGCAGGCAAACTAACAGGTAGGGAAAACTATGTATGCAGTAGATGTACATGGAAAGTTGGCAGTAGTAATCGCAGTGATAGACACATTTTTCAAATGCAGGTGGATTCTATAGAAGTGGTTGATAGCTTCCGGTACCTAGGTGATCAGATTAGCATGGAAGGGGGGGGGGGGGGGGCTATAATATCCAAAATAAGGATGGGTTGGAAGAAGTTTAGGGAGCTGCTTTCTCTGTTGACAAAGAAGGGTTTCTCCCTTGCATACGCAAGGACGGTTATATGATGCCTGTCTGAGATGCACGATGCTGCATGGTAGTAAGACATGGGCAGCAACTGCAAAGGATATGGATGGTCTGGAGAGAAATGAAGCACGCATGCTCCGTTGGATGTGCAATGTCAATGTGCGTGAACGACCAAGCATAGATGAGTTGAGAAAGAAACTGGGTATAAGAGGGATAAGTTGTGGTGTGCAGGAGAGAAGACTGAGATGGTATGGACATGTGATGCGCATGGAGGATGACCGCTGGGTAAAGAATTGCCAAGAAATCCCAGTTGAAGGAAGACACAGTAGAGGAAGACCACCAAAAACATGGGCGGAGGTGGTGAGAGCAGACCTCAGATCGCTGAAACTCACCGTGGAGATGATGGAGGATCGTGACAAGTGGAGAGATGCTGTGTTGAATAGGACCCATCCCACCCTTGCAAGCAGAGAAAAGTGGATGTAAAATGATGATGATATATATATATATATATATTAGTATTCAAGTGTTTAGGGAGAGACCGATAACATTGTTAGAACTCATTGCAGCCTTGAAGAGATGGTTACAACGAGGTTGGATGGTGAAAGTTATAGTTTTTGTAGTAGGATCTCATCACATAAGGTTCCTTCAAAGATTCTTCTAGAGTTACAGAGTCATGTATATATATTGTGTGTTTTGAACAATGAAAATAAAACTAGAGACAAAGATATGTTCTTAATTAGTTCATTATTTTACGATCATTTCAGAGGTTTGATTGATCATGGTAGATTGATATACTGACAAACAGGTAGTTGTTATGTCAATAACTATTTCTAGTCTCAAAATTCCTGATCAATCACACCGTATCAATATATTGATTTACCATGATCAATCAACCCTCTGAAATGATCATAAAACAATGAACCATATCTCAGACTTTTGTTTTATTTTCAATGTTCAATACCCACAAACACACATATATAATTGACAATTTCTTTGGAATAATTGATGAGACTTGTGGCTGGAACAAAGTACCAGCCAGGCAGAGGGTGACCCAGTGGTGAAACAGCACAGTAGATAGAGCTATTAACCTTGTAGCATTTACTATTATATTTTCATGGTAAAGTTTTTATCTCACATAATATTGAATATATGAGACTTTGATATTACTTATTTTGAGGACAATACATTAACATCAATATGAGCTGCGAGTTACAGCCAGTTTGAACAGAAAGAGGTGTAAAAGACAGGTATACATAACATAGAGAGAGGCTGAAAAAGAAAGCTTGCCAAAGTCTTGAGACGTGAGAATCAGAGGTGTGAAGTGTTCCACATTGCAAGACAGGGAAAGGTGTGTTAGAAATGACACTGGTACACTTAGCACCACTGATGCTAAAAAAATGAGGCCTGGAAATGTTACTATGAGAGATTGATGAATGTAGAGAATAAATTAAGAAGCAATCCTAGACTTTTGTTTTATGTTCATTGTTCAACACACATACACATATAAATGACATTCTCTTTGGAATTAATGATGAAACTTGTTAGTGACACAACTACAAGAGAGGTTCCTAGCCAAGATTAAGCTGCAATATTTAGCTTTTATAGATCTAGTAAAGGCCTTTGGCAGAGTACCTCACTCTGTTATCTGGTGGTCCTTCAGAAGTTTAGGTGTAGAAGAATGGCTTGTGAGAGCAGTGCAAGCCATGTACAGGGGAGCTGTCACAGTAAAGTGAGAGTAGGAAGGGAGTTTAGTGAGGAATTCAATGTACAGGTAGGTGTTCATCATGGTTCAGTTCACAACCCACTGCTATTCATCATAGTTCTCCAGGCCATAACCAACGGGTTTAAGACATGGGAAACAGTCTATGTGAATGATCTGGTCCTTATAGCTGACTCCATAAAAGAACTAGAGAATAAGTGACCCTACTGCATATATAGAAAAGGAGTAGGCATAAACTGTACACAATGATGGCTTCCGCTATCTAGGTAACCTAATTAGCTGTGGAGGAGGGTGCTTCGTAAGAGAGGATAGGATTGAATATGTTTTGAGCGCTACTTCCACTGTCGGCAAATAAAGGTTTCTCCCTACGTACAAAAACTTTGGCCGTACAATACCTGTGTGTAAAGTGCAATACTGCATGGAAGTGAAACATGGGCAGTAATTGCAGAAGACATGAATAAGCTGGAGAGAAATGGAGCAACCATACTTCGTTGGATGTGCAACGTAAATGTGAGAGGAAGGTAGAGCTTGGATAAAATAAGGAAGAAATTGAACTTCAGAGGAAACCAAAGTGGTGTGCAAGAGAGAAGACTGCTTTGATACGGATATGTGATAAGCATGGATGGTGATCGCTGGTTAAAGAAGTGCCACGGAATACCAGAAGAGGGAAGCCATACTAGAGGTAGACCAAGGAAGACCAGGGTAGATGTGGTGAGAGCTGATCTCAAAATGCTGAGACTCGCAGAGGAGATGACGAAGGAACAAGCGAGTGGGGAGATGTGCTTAAAGGACCCATGCCATGATTGAAAAACGGACGTAAAACTATGATGATGATGTAGATGAAGTAAATTAAATCAAAATAGATTTAGACTAAAACGAACAAAACTTCCCTGAAACAACAATATACAGCTAAATATAAAATATATTTTATAATGTAAGGTAGTGAACCACATAAATTAAATAGACGGAGGTATTTTAAATAATAAATATATCTTTAATTTACTTAAAGCAATAACAAGGTACAGCTAAATATAAAATATATTTTATAATGTAAGGTAGTGAACAAGATAATTAAATAGACGGAGGTATTTTAAATAATAAAGTGTCATGACAACAATATATTTTATATCACTTGTAACAGTGGAATTAATTACTGGATAGTTTAAGGTTCACATAATTATATTATTTACACACATTAATATAGACATTAAGTAAATATTTGTCAACTTACCTCCTTCAGATATAATCAATGTGTTGTGTTGTTAGTTTTTACTAAACAACCAAAGAAATAATCTTTTTGTTATGAAATTAGAAGTTTCAAAGATGTTATCAGCTTTATTTCACATTAAAGTTGGTGTATCTTCTTCATCTTTAGTCATAAATTGATATCTTGTCAGAATGAAGTAGTGAGGCTGACTTTATGTCTTTAGCCAGAGATTTGATAGGAAATATATATATATATCAGGTTGATAAAATATATATATATTGTCTATAAATGACTGATAGCAGATGTTCTGGTGAAATAGTAGTTTTACTACTACAGATTGTAATGGAACTCTTAGTAGACACAATTGTAAAGTAAGAATAGATATGACAGTGTAAGTCTGATGTCGGAAAATTGTGTATATATATATATATATATATATATATATATATATATAAATGTTACACAAGAGATATAATTAGATTAATTAAAGTTATAATTGTTTCTACTTTAGGCACAAGGCCAGCAAATTACCTAGTGTATTACTGGTACTTTATTTTATCGACCCCGTAAGGATGAAAGGCAAAGTAAACCTCGGCGGGATTTGAACTCAGACTGTAAAGGGACGTAACTATGCTGGAAAGCATGGTGTCCGACTCTCTACCGATACAGCAGGTACTCGGTGTCGTTGGGAATGTTTCAACACTCGTACCGGTGTCATACGTTAAAAGTCCCTGATATAATTTAATACATTCAGACACAGTTCCAATCGTATTTAATTTATTGTAAGTCAGTAAAATATCAATTATATATCAATAAGAAAACCTCTACGTAGTGTCTCTAAATGCTAAATAAATAGCAGTGATATTATCCATTACAACTTAGTTTTTTGTTTAAAATCTCCAAAGTTTAGTTATACAATCAACAGCAAATCTTTTGTACAGATTTCGGATTAAACTGGAAGACCGCCAGGATATCATTCTCCTTGTATATATAATATATATATATATATATATATATATATATATATATATATATATATAATAATAATAATAAGGGTTGACGGACCCAGCATATTTATCAATGCCAATACATTATGGTTTGTTGGTTCACCACTGGATAGAACTGGTCATTCCGTATAGTCAACCTTGATGTAATATTAGGGAGAGCACTCGACGTAATCCTATATTTCAGGTTATTGTTATCATGACTCTTTATTATTTGGCAGTATCGGAAGAGAGTTGGACGCCATGTTTTCCAGCAGAGTTACGTCCCTTTACGGTCTGAGTTCAAATCCCGTCGAGGTTAACTTTGCCTTTCATCCCTACGGGGTCGATAAATTAAAGTACCAGTAATGCACTGTGTAATTGCTGGCCTTATGCCAAAAGTAGAAACAATTATTTAAAATACCTCGGGCCATGGATTGGCAGTATTAGTAGAGGGTCAGACGCCATACTTTGAAGCATAGAGTTACCTCCCTTTATGATCTGAGTTGAAATACCGCCGAGGTTAACTTTGCCTTTCATCCTTACGCGGTCGATAAAATAAAGTACCAGTCACGCACTGGAGTCGATTTAATCGACTTTCCCCTACCCCCAAATTGCAGGCCATGTGCCTATATAAGAAACCATTATAACTTTAATTAATCTAATTATATCTCTTGTGTAACAATTATATATATATATATATAGACAATTTTCTCTCCCCTACATCAGTCTTACACTGTCATATCTATTCTTACTTTGGAAATATTCCAAGCAACTATTAAGCCCATATTACTTTATGGATCCGAAACTTGGACACTAACATCACAACTTGAGAGGAGATTGGATGGCACATATACCCGCCTCTTAATGAGAGTGCAAAACCTATCCTGGAAACGACATCCCACCTTGTCTAAAATCTATGGCAAACTCCCACAAGCCTCTGCCCTTCTAAAATCCCGGAGAGCTCAATTTGCTGGCCACTGTCACCGTGCCAGCAATGAAATCATATCCGCTCTCTTGCTCTGGAACCCTGACTCCAGCCTGACTAGGAGTAGGAAGCTGTCATTCCCTGACGTTATCTCTAGGGATACGGGAATCAGTAGACGGGACCTGGGGGGCAGCGATTGAGGATAGGGAATTCTGGGGCATGAGAGTGAGATCCATCATCTCGACAGTAGTCGACGAATGATGATGATGACTTTACAATAGTGTATACTAAGAGTGCCATTACAATCTGTAGTAGTAAAACTACTATTTCACCAGAACATCTGCTATCAGTCATCATCATCATCATCATTTTACGTCTGCTTTTCTCTGCTTGCAAGGGTGGGATGGGAACTGATTCTGGCTTGATTTCTACAGCTGGATGCCCTGCGTGTAACACCAACCTCATTTACAGTGAGTGCTGGGTGCTTTTTTGCCGTGGCACCTACACGTCCACTTTACAGCTGAGTAAACTGGAGCAATGTGAAATAAAGTGTCTTGTTCAAGGAAACAACACATCGCCCGGTCTGAGAATTGAACTCACAACCTTTCGATTGCAAGGCCAATGCTCTAACCACTAAGCCATGTATATGTATATACATATATATATATGCATAATATGCTTTGAAATTTTGGGAAAATCAGCTAGATGTAACGCCTCCAAAAAGCCCTAAAAAGCTGAAAAAAATGAAGTTTTTCACCTAATGCGGGCCCTAGGCCATAAAAAAGTTGGATTTTCTTTGCTTACAGTATGAAGAAGAGACTGACTAACACATAGTTACAATTTCAAGGAAATCGGTCTGACGTAACGCCTCAAAAAAACCCTAAAAAGCTTAAAATACGCAGTTTTTCACCTAATGCAGACCATAGGAGACAAAATCTTGAATTGTTTATGTGCATATCACTCCCTAAAACATAAGTAATACACATGTAAAGTTTGAAAAAAATCGGTTGGGTACTTCTCGAGTTTTAGGGATTCAAACTCACATACACACACAAACACACACACAGTCATCCTCAGGGAAGTGACGTAATGCAGACAGCCAGATATTGTAAGGGCCTGCTATCTAAAAAGAGAAAGACTAAGAATTATAGAGAGGGATCGCTAAATCGCCTAATGCGGTCTCTAGGGCATTGAAAATTTGAAATATATTTTGCTCAGAACACTCCCTGAAACATAAGTATTACATGTGTAAAGTTTGAAAACAGTCGGTTGGGTAGTTCTCGAGTTTTAGGCATTCAAACACACACACGCAGACAGACATCCTCAGTTTTATATATATAGATATATACACACACGTATATATATATATATATGGGCCTTCCAGTTTCACATTCATTATGTACATGTCTGTATAAAATTATTTTGAGGTGAACGTTACCCAACGGGTCACAGGTGGTCTACATACATATATATATATATATGTGTGGAGGCACGTGTCCTAGTGGTAAGGGTGTTGGACTTACGGTCATAATGTTGTGGGCTCGATTCCTGGGTTGCGTGTTGTGTTCTTCACTTCATTTCACGTTGTTCCAGTATACTCAGCTGAAAATGAGTACCAGCAATAGCTGGAGGTTTAACCTGCAATGGACTGGTGTCCTGTCCTGGGAGAAGTCTTGTACTCTCACTTGCTTAATATATACTTTACATAACCCTGCAATGGACTGGTGTCCTGTCCAGGGGGGAGTCTTGTACTCTCAGTTGCTTAATATATAGTTTACATAACCCTGTGATGGACCGGTTGTACTCTCAGTCGATTCACGCCATGAAACCGGGATAAGCTCCGGCCAAATGAGCCTTCTGGCTTAAGACAGACTTTAGATATATATATTTCTATATATATATATATCAAGCAAGAATTTGTTGGTGATTCCTCTCTCTTCCACAGAATCTCTGTATTGGACAACAAGACTCAGTACAGTGTCTCCTTCATATGTTGGACTACCTCAACACCAACGATCCTCTCACAGGTAAGTACAGATCCATCAAAGCTGGAGGTGAAGCAATTATCAAAGTACTTCAACATCTTTTTAACTGTTTTATCACTACAGGAAAAAAGCCCAGACATGTTCAAGAAAGCAGATAAAAAGGTAGCAGACTTGATTGTGGGAACTATTGTCCTATCAGCCTATTAATCCTTTAATGTTCAAACCGGCCAAACCCAGCCAGAATTCTCTACCTCTTTCTGTTGAAACTGGCTGTAACTGGTCACTCAAACTGATGTTATGGTATTGTTCTCAAAATAAATACTTTCAAAATCTCATAGATTGGATATTATGTAAGATAAAGCCTTTACTGTGAAAATACAATAGTATATATAGAGTATTGTAATTGTTATGTGAGATATTATGTGAGGTAAAGGCTTTACTGTGAAAATACAATAGTATATATAGAGTAATGTAAATGTTATGTGAGATATTATGTGAGGTAAAGCCTTTACTGTAAAAATACAATAGTAACATCATCATCATCACCGTTTTACGTCCGTTCTTCCATGCTAGCATGGGTTAGATGGGTTGTCCTGTTGTGGGCAGTGTCTGGTCGGCTGACCATGCCTTGCTCATACAGGAACTGATTTTGGCTTGATTTCTACAGCTGGATGCCCTTCCTAACACCAACCTCATTTACAGTGAGTGCTGGGTGCTTTTTCCGTGGCGCCTACACGTCCACTTTACAGTGTGGGCTGGGTGCTTTTTTGTCGTGGCACCTCCACAACCACCTTGCAGTGGGAGGGTGTGGGGGCATATTGTCTATATGCTTCAGCTTGTACCCATGGGAGGTCGGGTACTCTGTATTACTGCGTGATGCCAGAGGTCACGGTCGTGTGTCATCGCCTTGGAGAGGTGTAATTGGGTAAGATCGGCTTTTATCACCTCATCCCAGGTCTTCTTCGGTCTCCCCACTCCGCGGTTTCCATTGACTTCTAGTGCTCTGCACCTTTTTATGCAGCTGTCATCCTTCATACGCATCACATGTCCATACCAGCGCAACCACCTCTCCTGCACACAGCATTTGATTCCTCTTATGCTCAGTCTCTCTCTCAATTCATTTATGCTTTGTCATTCACGTATATTACTATTACACATCCATCGGAGCATGCAGGCTTCATTTCTTTCTAATCTACGTAAGTCTTCCACCTTCAGCGCCCAGGTCTCACTACCATGTAACATTGCTGTTTGGATACACGCATCATACAGTCTGCCTTTCATTTTGAGGGAGAAGCCTTTTGCAGCTAGCAGTGGCTGAACTTCTTCCATCCCGTTCTTACCCTAGTTATTGTACTTTCTGAACACCCATCTTCGCTGCTAATTCGGTCACCTAGGTAGCAGAAGCTGTCTACTGTCTCTACAGGGCCCTCCCAGAGATTGGTGGTACTTGTTTCCTGTGGCTGTTTGCTGTCCCAGCACAGCTGCTGCATGTGAAGCCTACATTCTTAATTAAGCTTCCTGAGATCCCGCTACATCTCTTGTGTACCCATTGTTTGCATTTGGGGCAGAGAATGGAGTTCCTACCTACACCTTACCTACATACTGAGCAAGGCCATTTCCCTGAGGGGATCTGGGTTCTGTTTTCTCGTCTACTTACAAGGACCTTAGTCTTTGTCATGTTGACTTTGAGACCCTTTCTTTCTAGTCCCTGCTTCCAAATTTGGAATTTCTTCTCTAGTTCTACCATAGATTCAGCTCTAAGTGCGAGGTCATCAGCATACAGGAGTTCTCATGGGCATCCGGTCTTAAACTCCTCCGTTATTGCCTGAAGCGACTATGATGAACAGGAGAGGACTAAGAAGAGAGCCCTAGTGGACACCAACCTGTACGCTAAATTCCTCGCTATACTCATTGCTAATCCTAACTTTGCTGACTGCTCCCCTATACATGGCTTGTACAGCTTTCACAAGCCATTCATCTACTCCTAGTTTTCTAAGAGCCCACCAGATTACAGCACGTGGAACTCTGTCAAAGGCTTTCTCGAGATCTACGAATGCCAGGTAGAGTGGCTTACTTTTAGCTAGGTAGTTTTCCTGTAACCCGGTCCCTAATCAACTGTGCTATAACTCTTTCTGTTACTTTCATGACCTGGTCCATCAGCTTTATACCTCTATCTAGTGCATCACCTTTACCTTTGTAGCAGTTGACAATGATGCTACTGCACCAATCTTTTGGTATGACACCTTCTAGTATTACCTGGTTAACAATACGTGTGGTTATTGTGTGACCTACAGACCCAGATGCCTTCAGCATCTCAGCAGCTATACCCGATGGACCGGTTGCCTTCCCCATCTTCATATCTTTGATTGCCTTACTTACTACGTTGCTGCTGACTTGTACTGCTGGCCCCTCTATAGGGTCTACTTGGGGTAGAGTCTCTTCTTCCCATGCATTCTCCTCATTTAGTAATCTATCATAATGACTCTTCCATGCATCTTTCTTCTCAGCACTTGTGAGGGCAAGCTCACCTTTATCATTCTCTCCAATGACATCACAATTCTCTCTGACACACTGCCTCGCAATCTTGAACACCTCCTGTTTCTGGTCCTAACGTTGCAAAACATGCTTGAATTTTCTATCCTCTGCTTCCCTCCTAGCTAAGTATACTTGTTGCCTAGCTTCCCTCTTGGTCTCTAAGTAATGTACCCTGCTCCCCTCATTCTTCCATTTTTTTCCATGCCTGTCTCTTGGCCTTAAATGCCTCATCTACCTTATTGTTCCACCACCAAGTCACTCTCCTCCTGCTTGTGGTCTTACTCCAGCCACAGACCTCATCCATCGCCTCTAGTAAGGTATTTTTAGGAACTCCCAGTGCTCTTCAACATTGAATGTCTCTATCTGTTCTTCTTTACTGTCGTAGGCGTTGAGTAAAATATCTTCAAATCTGTTACTCGCTGAGGGGTCTTTCAGCTTCCAGATCTTTCTTCTCCAGGTTGGCCTCTGTTTCCAGGTTTGTCTACTTCTGACCGTGAGGTCGCTGACAACTAAGCTATGTTGGGAGGTACATTCCTCACTAGGGTAGGCTTTTGTGTTTACGACCATCCATCTGCCACGTCATCTGATGAGGATAAAATTTATCTGACTAGAATGCTCCCCTGATCTATAGGTGATCAGGTGGTTGTTGGGTTTTTTTAAGTTTGTATTACATATCGACATGTCATTGGTGTCGCAGAATTCTAGAAGTCTGAATCCTTCTTCATTTTTTGTGCCAACCCCGTGGCCTCCATGGACTCTATTGAAGCCATTACAGTGTTTACCTACGTGTCCGTTAAAATCTCCTGCAATGATTAGGAAGTCATTGTCATTTGTTAGAGCAGTAGTCCCTAATGGGACTCGTAAAACCTATCCTTAAGTTCGTCTGGCAACCCCGATTGGGGTGCGTAAGCTGATATTATTGTGGTAATTGTTTTATTCAGGACTAGTCTGAGTTTAATGATTCTTGCATTTACCCTGTACACTGAGATTACTTTATCTACCCACTTGTCAACTAGTAGTATACCTACACCACCCATCCCATCGTCATTTCCCACCCAGATTTGTAACACTGACTTTTTCCTACAAGGACTCTAGCAGACTCTCCACTCCATCTAGTCATGGATATCAAAATAACCGATAGAAGTGAATACAGCATGGCAAGATAACCAATAGAAATGAATGTAGCTACAATAATAATTGTTTCTACTTTAGACACAAAGTCAGCAATTACTCAGTACATTACTGGTACTTTATTTTATCGACCCCGTAAGGATAAAAAGGCAAAATTAACCTCGGCGGGATTTGAACTCAGACTGTAAAGGGATGCAGCTACAATAATAATAATAGCCAGTTATGGCCTGTAGCCTTTGATGGAAAAGTAGACAGATAGAGAAGCAGCATGGTAGAGAAAATGAGGGTAACAAAATAAATGTGTTGTAGGAGCTAGCGAAGTGATAAATACAGCAATAGTTGCGAGCAGAACATTTGCAATTGGGGAAATAGGGAGTCATGGATATCAAAATAACCGATAGAAGTGAATACAGCATGGCAAGATAACCGATAGAAATGAATGCAGCTACAATAATAATCGTTTCTACTTTAGGCACAAGGCCAGCAATTACCCAGTGCATTACTGGCACTTTATTTTATCGACCCCGTAAGGATAAAAGTAGCCAGTCATGGCCTTTGATGGAAAAGTAGACAGACAGAGAGGCAGCATGGTAGAGAAAATGAGGGTAACAAAATAAATGCGTTGTGGGAACTAGCGAAGTGATAAATACAGCAATAGTTGCGAGCAGAACATTTGCAATTGGGGAAATAGGGATACCTGACAAGATATGTATGGATGGATGGCTGGAACGTGGCTAATCAGCTCTAGTGATTCATTTTAGCCTTTCAGAGTAGAGTGTATCTCTTCAATAACTTCATGTATATATAGAGTAATGTAAATGTTATGTGAGATATTATGTGAGGTAAAGACTTTACTGTGAAAATACAATAGTATATATAGAGTAATGTGAATGTTATGTGAGATGTTATGTGAGGTAAACCTTTCCTGTGAAAATACAATAGTATATATAGAGTAATGTAATTGATATGTGAGATATTATGTGAGGTAAAGACTTGACTGTGAAAATACAATAGTATATATAGAGTAATGTGAATGTTATATGAGATATTATGTGAGGTAAACCTTTACTGTGAAAATACAATAGTATATATAGAGTAATGTAAATGATATGTGAGGTAAAGCTTTTCTTCCTCTCTCTCTCTAGAAAGGCAGATCCTTTCTCAACCATGGAACCATGTATTACTTGATGTCCTGTTTAGGGGTCACAAACTGTCAGATTTTTCTGACCCTATACTTTCGCTCATCATCAAGGTAAAGTCTCCCTTTATTTATATTCCTGCTTTGTGTGGTTTGTGTTAGGAAGGGCCTCCAGCTGTAAAATACCCAACAGTCCTCACCGGAGCAAAGCGCAATGGGGGCCAACTAGGGCCAGATTTGACCCAGATTCTGCCTACTTCACTGTGTTTATCACCAGAACTATCATTATCATCATTTTACGTCTGCTTTTCTCTGCTTGCAAGGGTGGGATGGGAACAGATTCTGGCTTGATTTCTACAGCTGGATGCCCTTCCTAACACCAACCTCATTTACTGTTGGATGCTTTTTTGCCATGGGACCTTCACGACCACTTTGCAGTGGAATGATAGGGACCCCAGTCCTATCATCTCATTTCTACAGCTGAGTAAACTGGAGCAATGTGAAATAAAGTGTCTTGCTCAAGGAAACAACACATCACCTGGTCTGAGAATTAAACTCACAACCTTTCGATTGCAAGGCCAATGCTCTAACCACTAAGCCATGTGCTTCTATGTATATATATATATATATATACATAAAAGATAAAAAAAAGATGGTATGTTCACAGACACTCTATGAAGAACCGTAGACTAGAGAACTCGTTAGCCAATAAAATCTGGCAGCTTAAGGACACAAACCAGGAATATGGGATTAGCTGGTCGAAATTTAATTACCGCCCACCTCCACATCTTGTGTATATAACATACCCATTTGTTTCCCTAGATATGCCTGTGTCTAGCGTTCCTTCATAAACCAGTTCCTAGATCATGATCACAACACCGTCATCCTGAAATACCACATCCACCAGATGCTGAAGAATGCACACGTCATGTTAAAAGCTGGTCAAATCCAATCAGATCAAGTCCTCATGAAGAGTCTGTTGCACAGGGTAAATAGTATGTGTGTATGTGTATATATATGTGTGTGTGTATGTGTGTATATGTGTGTGTGTATATATATATATGTATGTGTGTGTGTGTATACATATGTGTGTGTGTGTGTGTGTATATATATATGTGTGTGTGTGTATATATATATATATACAGTTAGAGAGGTGTGTATATAATAACTAATGTATATAATCTATGCCTAATCATGATTAAAACTTCTACTTTGCAGCTTACAACTGTAGCTGGCAGCTGTGATGTTGAATGTAGTACTCAATATAGGGTGCATGATAGAGAGTAGCATTGAGGAAGGGGAAAATACATAATGAAAAACACACCAATATATATACAGTATATAAACATATATACTATATATATATATATGATGATGATGATGATGATGATATATATATATATATATATATATATATATATATATATATATATATAAAAGGTAAACAGGAATAACAACACAAGCGGTACTGTATATGGAAGGGATATTCGGACGCTAGTCCTTCATCAGAAGAAAGAATGAGAATGAGAAATAGATTGAAGGGACGGGCGGGATGGAATTGGTAAAAATGTCTTTAGATAAAAATAATAGGTCCTTTCATGTTGACATCTCTTGCAAAATTATATATATAGAGAGAATACAAGGACCCCTCTTTATTTCAGACACGGATGACCAACAAAATTCCGTCTCCCACACCCCTTCCTGCCCCCCAACCCATCCATCCCACCCTCCCAACTTCAGAGTTGGTACCATGAACGTAGGCACATTGAAAGGTCACTCAAATGAGGTTGTAGAGATGAATGAACGTAAAGAAGTTGATGTTTGTTGTATTCAAGAGACTAGGTGGAGAGTGGGGTCTGCTAGATTCATCGTGGGTAAAAAAATGATGCTATAAACTTTTCTTGGTGGGAAATGACAAGAGGACAGGGTGGTGTAGGAATTATGTTAGCTGAAAAATGGGTAGATAAGGTAATTGATATAAATAGTGTGAATGACAGAATAATTAAATTAAGACTAGTTCTAAATAGAACTACTGTGGCAATAATATCCGCTTATGCACCACAATCTGGTCTACCTGATGTTATAAAGGACAGGTTCTATGAGATGCTAATGCACACTACCTCCCAAATAACCGACAGCGACTACTTAATTATCGCTGGCAATCTAAACGGTCACGTTGGACAACATAGTGATGGCTATGATGGAATCCATGGAGGCTATGGGGTTGGAAATAGAAATGAGGAAGGCTTCAGAATCCTGGAATTCTGTGACGCAAATAGCCTCACTATCTGTAACACAAATTTTAAAAAATGTGAAATCCACTTGATCAGGGGAACACGCCAGCCAGATAGATTATATCCTTACTAGAAGACGGGACAAAGTATCTGTTGTAAACACTAAATCCCTCCCCCATGAAGAATGCACCTCCCAACATAGTCTAGTAGTTAGTGACCTCATAGTCAGGAATAGATGTACTCAACGACAGAGGAGGCCTACCTTGAGGAGAAGAATATGGAAGTTGAAGGACCCCATAGCCAGTGACAAATTTAAAAGCTTATTACTTGATGCCTTTGACAATAAGGAAGAGCAATTAGAGACGTGCGATATAGAGGAACAGTGGCAATTCCCGAAAGTGAACCTGCTGAAAGCAACGGATGAAATCTGTGGCTGGAGCAGACCTATTGGCAGGAGGAGAGTAACTTGATGGTGGAACAGTAAGGTGGAGGAGACAATAAAGGCCAACAAGCAGGCTTGGAAAGTATGTCAGGATGGGGGAAGTAGAGAGCACTATCAAGTGGCCAGGAGAGAAGCTAGGACACAAGTGTACTTTGCAAAAAGGGAAGCAGAGGATAGAAAGTTCAAGCATGTTCTACAACGTGAGGACCAAAAACATGAGGTGTTCAGGATTGCTAGACAATGTGTCAAGGAAAACCGTGATATTGTCGGGGAGAAGTGAGTCCATAATGATAATGGTGTACTTGCCCTCACTGATATTGATAAGAAGATAGCCTGGAAGTGTCACTACGAGAGACTATTAAATGAGGAGAATAAATGGGAAAAAGATAGTCTGCTCCAATAGAAGGACCAGCAGTGCAAGTTAAAGGTAGTATAATAAGTAAGGCAATCAAAAATATGAAGGCAAGGCAGCTGGGCCTTCGGAGATAGTTGGTGAGATGTTGAAGGCATCTGGAATGGTGGGACACACTATGGTCACCCGTATAGTTAACCAAGTAATACAGAATGGGGTCATACCGAAAGACTGGCATAGCAGCAGCATCATTAACTGCTACAAGGGTAAAGGGGATGCTCTAGATAGGGGAAACTATAGAGACATTAAGTTAGTTGACCAGGTCATGAAGGTCATAGAAAGAGTTATAGCGCAACTAATCAGAGAGCGAATTAATCTAGATGAAATGCTGTTTGGGTTTGTGTCAGGTAAAAGTACCACAGACACTCTTTTTCTTGTACGACAACTACAAGAGAAGTACCTAGCTAAAAGTAAACCCCTCTACTTAGCTTTTGTAGACCTGGAGAAAGCCTTTGACAGAGTCCCCCGCTCCATTATCTGGTGGGCTCTTAGAAAACTAGGTGTAGATGAATGGCTTGTGAGAGCTATACAAACTATGTATAATGAAACAGTCAGTAAGGTTAGAATTAACAATGAATATTGTGAAGAATTTAGTGTAAAAGTTGGCGTTCATCAAGGCTCAGTCCTTAGCCCCCTCCTATTTATTATTACCCTTCAGGCTATAACAGAGGAGTTCAAGACCGGCTGCCCATGGGAACTCCTATATGCAGATGATCTAACGCTCATAGCTGAATCAATGGCTGAACTAGAGAAGAAATTCCAAACATGGAAACATGGCCTAGAATCAAAAGGCCTTAAAGTTAACTTGTCTAAGACTAAAGTTCTAGGAAAATAGGGCACAGGTGCCCTCTGGGAAATGGCCATGCTCAGTGTGCAGGAAAGAAGTAGGCAGAAATTCCATTTTATGTCCCAAATGCAAAGTATGGGTACATAAAAGATGTAGTGGGATCGCAGGTAAACTATCTAAGAACGTAGACTTTATATGTGGCCAATGCTCAGGTGCAATAAGTAGCAAGTGTCCACAGGATACTAGCTCCTTCTATTGCCCAGGTGGTTCTATAGAAATAGTAGACACTTTCCGTTACCTGGGTGATGAAATCAGCAGTGGTGGAGGGTGTTCTGAAAGTACGGAGTCAGAATGGGATGGAAAAAGTTCAGAGAGCTTATACGACTGTTGGCCACAAAAGGTTTCGCTCTAAAAATGAAAGGCCGATTGAATGATGCCTGTATGCGAACAGCAATGCTACATGGCAGTGAGACATGGGCATTACGTGCAGAGGATCTGATAAATTCCGACCTTACACACTTGCACCTCTCTAAGACAATGTCACTGGACCGAGATCTTTGGCGCTACGCAGTAATACAGAAGACCCGCCTTGCCTATGTACAAATCGAAACCTACAGTCAGTAGGGACCTCCTAACCAAATATACACCCCAATCCACTATACATACCCTATCCTCCCACTTCCACCAACACCACCCTCTCTCTGTAAAGTTGGTACCACAACATCCAGTCCAAATAAATGAGATAATGAGATCGAGATCGTGTAGGTGTCACGAGAAAAAAAAACAGTCCACACTGTAATGTGGCCATGTAGGTAACACGGTAAAAAGTTCCCAGTTCCACACTGTAAAGGTGGTTGGTGTTAGGAAGGGCATTCAGCTGTAGAAAGCCTGCCAGTCCTATACGAGCGAGACACGGTCACCCGACCAACTTTGCCTCAAGTGGCACAACTCCCGTCTAGCGTGGAAGATGGACGTTAAACCATGATGATGATGATGATTTATATATATATATATCAATGATATTAATAAATGGAAACTTTATTTATTAAACCATATTTATTCTATTATATATATTTCAAGGATACCAAAACTTTGGTACGCCCTCATCAGATAAAATACAAATAAAATACAGAATTTGTTTTATAAATAGTGACATATCCCGGAATGATACCTTAACGGTCCAAGTTTCTCCTAGATAGTGAAAGGAAAGAGAGAAACAGGGAAGAAAGGAAAAAACAAATATTTCAAATTATTTTGATGAATATGCAGATGATAATTTACCACAAATATTACAGTGATATGGCTTTTCTCTAGTATATATATGTTTCTATGTAGTTGATGTAGCAATGAAAGAGAATAATTTCTCCCCAATATCACTCATATAAATGTATTTGTTTAATTATTTCACCATTTTGAGATAATGAGATATGACTTTGTTATGGTTTCTCACCTGTATGGGTATATTTGTGTCTAGTTAAATGATTTACCACAGATATCGGTGATATGGCTTCTTACATCTATGTATACGTCTGTGCCTCGATAAATGACTACTTACAGAGAATGATTTCCCACAGATGTTACAGTGATATGGCTTGTCTCCTGTATGTATACGTAAGTGTTTAGTTAAGGTACCACTTTGAGAGAATGATTTACCACAGATATCAGTGATATGGCTTGTCTCCTACGTTTGTGACTAGTTAAGGTACTACTTTCAGAGAATGATTTACCAGATATCACAGTGATATGGCTTGTCTCCTGTATGTGTACGTTTATGACTAGTTAAGGCAATACTGACAGAGAATGATTTACCACAGATTTCACAATGATATGGCTTGTCTCCTATATGTATACGTTTGTGGCTAGTTAAGTGACCACTTTGAGCGAATGATTTACCACAGATATCAGTGATATGGTTTGTCTCCTGTATGTATACGTTTGTGTCTAGTTAAGTGACTACTTTCAGAGAATGATTTACCACAGATATCACAGTGGTATGGCTTCTCTCCTGTATGTATACGTTTTTGAGTAGTTAAGGTACTACTCCGAGAGAATGATTTACCCCAGATTTCACAGTGATATGGCTTGTCTCCTCTATGTGTACGTTTATGTGTAGTTAACGTACTGCTTTCAGAGAATGATTTACCACAGATATCACAGTGATATAGCTTGTCTCCTGTATGTATACGTTTGTGAGTAGTTAAGGTACTACTATCAGAGAATGATTTACCACAGATATCACAATGATATGGCTTGTCTCCTATATGTATACGTTTGTGGCTAGTTAAGTGACCACTTTGAGCAAATGATTTACCACAGATATGTCTAGTTAAGGAACTATTATCAGAAAATGATTTACCACAGATATCACAGTGATATGGCCTCTCTCCTGTGTGTATAAGTTTGTGTTTAGTTAAGGTACTACCATCAGAGAATGATTTATCAGATATCACAATATGGCTTCTCTCCTGTATGTATAACTTAGTAAGTAGTTAAGGTACTACGTTTATTGAATGATTTACCACAGATATCAGAGTGATATGGCTTCTCTTCTCTAACATTTGTCATTTCACCAGGAATACTAAACACTTTGATCTCAGTCAACATATTTTCCATGATATTTTCTTCAGCTGAATATACAAATGTTTTACTTGTAATATTTCTTATATTATATTCCTAAAAATATTTCTTCTTCTGTGATTTCAGTTAATATCTGAAGATAATACAAACTTATGTTTCACCCAAGCTTAGTTAAAATACAAAATAATCTCATAGTGATGAAAATAAACTCAGTTCACAGTAATTGAACTATAGATTTATATAAACTGTTATATAATTTCTGTTTAAAATATTTTAGTCTTCAAATGATGATAAATAGAGTTGATGTATCTGAGATTGAAAATAATAATTTATCCCAATGTCATCTGGTATTCTGAAATGAAAAAGAAACAGTATGAGATAATAGAGAATACTTCAGAAGCAGAGATAGGCTTAACAGTGGAAATTTTATATTTCTATATTGATAAACTGTAGATATAAACTTTCCTGTCCAGAGTAATTCTCTCCAATGTAAACAGTAGTATTCCAGCATGTTCTATAAATTATATCTTTCTATCTCTTGGGAGGTCTACTCTATGGTAGTTTAGTGAAAAATTCATTCTGATAGGACTTTCTAACGTAGCTATCATCTCCTCTCCTGGTGACATGTCAACACCGGTTTAACATATACATATATAAATATATATACACACACATACACATATACACACACACATATACATATATAAATATATATACATACATACACACACACACACATATATACATATACACATATATATATATATACATATATATACATACATAAATATATATATACATATATATATGAAAATGAAATGATGATGATGATGATGATGATATATACATATATATATCATCATCATCATCATTTCATTTTACGTCCACTTTTCCCTGCTTGCAAGGGTGGGACGGGAACTGATTCTGGCTTGATTTCTACAGCTGGATGCCCTTCCTAACACCAAACTCATTTACAGTGAGTGCTGGGTGCTTTTTTGCCGTGGCACCTCCATGACCACTTTGCAGTTGAATGATAGGGACCCCAGTCCCTATCATCTCATTTCTACAGCTGAGTAAACTGGAGCACTGTGAAATAAAGTGCCTTGCTCAAGGAAACAACACATCACCCGGTCTGAGAATTGAACTCACAACCTTTCGATTGCAAGGCCAATGCTCTAACCACTAAGCCATGTGCCTCCATGTATATATTTATATATATATATACATAAAAGATTTAAAAAAGATGGTATGTTCACAGACACTCTATGAAGAACCGTAGACTAGAGAACTCAACAACGCTGGCCAATAAAATCTGGCAGCTTAAGGACACAAACCAGGAATATGGGATTAGCTGGTTGAAATTTAATTACCGCCCACCTCCACATCTTGTGTATATAACATACCCATTTGTTTCCCTATATATGCCTGTGTCTACCATTCCTTCATAAACCAGTTCCTAGATCATGATCACAACACCGTCATCCTGAAATACCACATCCACCAGATGCTGAAGAATGTACACGTCATGTTAAAAGCTGGTCAAATCTAATCAGATCAAGTCCTCATGAAGAGTCTGTTGCACAAGTTAAATAGTGTGTGTGTATATATGTGTACATGTGTGTGTGTATATATATGTGTGTATGTGTATGTGTGTATATATCTGTATATATATATATATGTGTGTGTGTCTTTGTGTATATATATATATATATGTGTATGTGTGTGCGTGTGTATATATATATATGTGTGTGAGTGTGTATATATATATATATATATGTGTGTGTGTGTGTGTATATATATATATGTGTGTATATATATATATGTGTGTGTGTGTGTATATATATATATATAGTTAGAGAGGTGTGTATATAATAAATAATGTATATAATCTACGCCTAATTGTGATTAAAGCTTCTACTTACAACTGTAGCTGGCAGCTGTGATGTTGACAAGAGTTTAGTACTCAATATAGGGTGCATGATAGAGAGTAGCATTGAGGAAGGGGAAAATACATAATGAAAAACACACCAATATACATATAGTATATATACATACATACTATATATATATATATACATACATATATAAAAGGTAAACAGAAATAACAACACAATCGGTACAGTATATGGAAGGGATATATTAGGTAAACGATTGATATAGCAGGAAGAGGGTCTTAACGTTTTGGACGCTAGTCCTTCATGAGAAGAAAGAATGAGAAATAAAATAGATTGAAGGGACGGGCGGGATGGAATTGGAAAAAAATGTCTTTAGATAAAAATAACAGGTCCTTTCATGTTGACATCTCTTGCAAAACTATATATATATATATATATATATATATATATATATACGTTTAAATAGCTTGACAAATCTAACATTGTGGTAGGCAAAATCTAACCCACAATAACATACCAAAGTAACGATAGAACTAACAGGTTGAGAAAAATACACCTAGACAAATCAAACGATTATATGCTTAAAAGTGTTTCTATGAATCCAAAATCAAATATCAGACTTACATGACTGGCAAGCTCCGGGTATTTTTAATCGAACAGAGGATTCATTTTATCAACAGGTTTTCGTTCTACCAATGTTGCTGCTGTGTCGTGGCGTATCGTATCTATAGCTGTCACGTGTTAATTCCAGCAAGGGAAATAACCCCCGGTTTTTTGGTGGGTCATTCAAAATGTTAGACAAAGGAAATATTTTAATTCCCGCTAATCATCAGAATAAGCTCTCGACCAGATGTTATAAAACAAACATAAATAATTAACCAATCAATAGAATTGTCTAATTAAATTAATTAGTTAATTATTAAATCTAGGAGAATAATATAATTGGATATTTAGTAAAATCGAATCTCTGGCGGTTTGCAAGCAAATTTGGCCTACTTATGAGGTGATGAGTTAGCAAAGCACTCGATAAGTTAGGTCCACAATGTTAGATTTGTCAAGCTATTTAAACATATGTTATTACTCTAAGAACCTAACTTATCGAGTGCTTTGCTAACTCATCACCTCATAAGTAGGCCGAATTTGTGTCTAGTTAAGGTACTACTACTTTGGTACGCTCTCATCAGATAAAATACAAAGTTTGTTTTATAAATAGTGACATACCCAGGAATGATACCTTAACAGTTCAAGTTTCTCCTGGATAGTGAAAGGAAAAAGAGAGAAAGGGAAGAAAGGAAAAACAAATATTTCAAATTATTTTGATGAATATGCAGATGATAATTTACCACAAATATTACAGTGATATGGCTTTTCTCCAGTTTATATATATGTTTCTATGTAGTTAATGTAGCAATTAAAGAGAATAATTTTTTCCCAATATCACAATGGTTATGTCTTCTCACTCATATAAATGTATTTGTGTTTAATTAATTCACCATTTTGAAATAATGAGATATGACTTTGTTATGGTTTCTCAACTGTATGGGTATATTTGTGTCTAGTTAAACTACTTGAAACGGAGAATGATTTACTGCAGATATCATGGTTTCTTACATCTATGTATACGTCTGTGTGTAGATAAATGACTACTTTCAAAGAAGGATTTACCACAGATATCATAGTGATATGATTTCTCTCCTGTATGTGTACATTCTTACAACACGTGGGTTGCATTTACAAGGAAAAGAAAAGAAAACACGGAAAAAGCAATTCAAATACAAACAAAAAGAAAGATCTATCGTATTGCTTCTCCGCATTTTTATTGGTGAAGATTCTCATCCAACATCTGCTAACACAATAAGTTAGTTTCAGAAGCCCCAAGTTCGAGCAGTGATTCGGTAATCTTGGTAAAGTTAAACCTACGTTAGTTGATATAATTCAGACTAAGGGTCAGACCTGCTTTTATGAGGAGTAGTAAGAGACAATAAAATATGGAAGGAGGAGTGAGAGAGATAGAAAGACATAACTGTGTTAATTCTCTCTCCCCCTCTTCTTCTTTTACTCTACCTCTTATGTCTTCATTTCACTGCTTTATTGTCTTATTTCCTAATTCCACTTAATTCCATTAAATATTTAATCTGTGACGATCTGTACAACCAATAATAGTAGGAGTCACATTACATGATTTGTATATACACAGGGTCCCTAAAATATGTATACACATTTACATAGAATGTAGTTGTATACACTTCTTGGGGGAGACCCTGTATATATTTTATATATACATATATATATTAAAAGATATATTTTAAAGATATTTTACTCAACGCCTATGACAGTTAAGAAGAACAGATAGAGACATTCAATGTAGAAGAGCACTGGGAGTTCCTAAAAAATAACTTACTAGAGGCAACGGATGAGATCTGTGGCTGGAGTAAGACCACAGGCTGGAGGAGAGTGACTTGTTGGTGGAACAATAAGGTAGATGAGGCAGTTAAAGCCAAGAGACAGGCATGGAAAGAATGGAAGAACGGGGGAAGCAGGGTACATTACATAGAGACCAGGAGGGAAGCTAGGCAACAAGTATACTTAGCTAGGAGGGAAGCAGAGGATAGAAAATTCAGGCATGTTTTGCAATGTGAAGACCAGAAACAGGTGTTCAAGATTGCGAGGCAGTGTGTCAGAGAGAATTGTGATGCCATTGGAGAGAAGTGTATCTGGAATGATAAAGGTGAGCTTGCCCTCACAAGTGCTGAGAAGAAAGATGTGTGGAAGAGCCATTATGATAGATTACTAAATGAGGAGAATGCCTGGGAAGAAGAGACCCTACCCTAAGTAGACACTATAGAGGGGCTAGCAGTACAAGTCAGTAGCAGCGTAGTAAGTAAGGCAATCAAAGATATGAAGATGGGGAAGGAAACCGGTCCATCGGGTATAGCTGCCGAGATGCTGAAGGCATCTGGGTCGGTAGATCACACTGACCACACGTATTGTTAACCAGGTAATACTAGGTGTCATACCAAAGGATTGCTGCAGTAGCATCATTGTCAACTGCTACAAAGAAACATTCCCAGCATCATTATGTAACTACCCTTGCAAACAAGACCTGGCAACTGAGGGAAAGTAACCATCAATACACCCTGAAGTGGAAACAATTATCGAACGCGCCCCCATGTGGTATGAGAAGCTGTCAATTATGCGACCTTGAGCTGTTCCACATCTTGAGTTCAAAGAATAAGTTACTTAACAATAAAATCGAAAGATCAATTTATTGTAACCATACACTTAAAGAGTTTTCGCACTACAAGTGCAAATTGAACCCTTAACCTCTTACTACCAACTGACAAACTGCATATACTTAGACTTTATACCCTCTTGTTCTATCTAAACCCTTTTAATTACCCACAAGAACCAATACCTATATCACCCCCTTCTCCTTCATTCCTCTTCTATTTCTTCGTTTTCTTCCTTCCCTCCCCTTTTTGGCTATCTTTTATTTTTGTCATTATTATCTTTACCTTTATTTTTTATATATATATTTATCTCTTTATATCCCTCCCTCCCACTATGATCAATTTAATTCTCTTTAACTCACTACATTCCAAGACATGAAGTCTGCTATCAAAACTGATCAAGGAATCCTTCCACCTCTACCCCTCCCTCCATCTCAGTTTGTCACTCTACTTCCTAACTCTTCCCCCTTCCTCTCTCTCTATACTATTCCCTCTGTCCCCTCACCTTCTGATTCCTCTCTCAAAATAAATGTTTTCCTCATTGAAAATAAATGTTTTTCTCTATATATTAAGAATTATTTCAAAAGTAACTTACTCACTATTTTGAAAATTTGGACTGTGTGGCTGCTATTTGCAGTATAGCAATATAAGGTTGCACTAACCAATGAAACGGTCGTAAATACCTGGATAAAAGCCTTCTCTTAATGCTTACCTGTGTTTTCTCTTTTATACTTTATACTCCAAGATTGAACGGAATTCTTACAAACTTGTGGAGTTACGCCTAACCGTACGTTGAAACCGTCCATGAAACTGGCTTTCTTAACCAAGAACTGGATCACAAAAAGCAATTTTCTGCTTCCCTAACTATATATATATATATATATATATATATATATATATACACACTCATATGTATGTATATATACTTATAAATATACATATATATATATATATAAAGATATATATACTCTTACGTGCATACATCTGAAAATGTATATATGTATGTAAACACACATTTAAACATACATGTATATACATTTAGATGGACAGTTATACATATACAATAACTTATTTCTATACATACATATACCACAAGTAAGGCATGGTGTTGCCAACTAACCAGACCTCCCTCATAATGGACCAGCTAGATCCTAAAATACAGGCCTGCGAGCCAACACACAGTCCCAATAAGTTACAGCGCAGCTATCTGGACTGACTTGTCTTAAAACTACTCATTATCCCACTACATCTTTTGTATACTATATATATACTGTATATATACTGTTTATATATATATATATATATAAACACACATAATTGTGTATCCACACATTGTCTTAGTAATGAAATAAATAATAATTTTAGTAAACTGTTCAAAATTCTTCATTAACCCTTTTGGTAGAAACCCAGCCAAAATTGGTTCTCGTTCTATGGAAATGGTTCATATCTAAATTAAAGTCTTCCAACGAAATTCTATATAACAACTATATGTTAAGTTACTATGTTAGTAATTAACTAACAATTGTGATAAATAGCTCAAAATTATTCATAATTAATTGAAATACAAGGTTCATAATTATAATAAAATCTTCGAATAGGCTACGAAGCCGGTAAACCTTAAAGGTACGCAACACACACATCGCTATAGCGTTTCACCAGCCCCTTCCTCAATCATTACATAGATGTGTGTGTATGTAATAATTATTTTGTATTGTGTCTATTTATGAATATGTGTAGATGTGCGTGTGTAACACAGTAGATGTGTGTGTGTGTGTAACACAGTAGATGTATGTGTATGTAACACACTAGATGTATGTGTATATATAACACAGTATATGTGTATGTAACACAGTAGAGGTGTGTGTATGTAACACAGTAGATGTTTGTGTATGTAACATAGTAGACGTGTGTGTATGTAACTAAAGTGTAACGTACGAATGGACAACTAAATGATTTTTAACAATTGATGGTGGAAAAAAATTAAAATTGTCTCAACTCAGACCATAAAGAGCCGCAACACATGGTGTCTGACACACTTACCGTCTACATAGCCTCGGAGTCTATTTTACTGAGACCGGCTACATATCTTCTTCCTAAAATCTTCCAACATAATTTTATACAAGTTACTAATAAAATAATTAATAATTAAAAACTTTAGTACATCTTTCAAATGATATCTCAGTAATGAAATAATTAATAGTTGTTATAAATACCTCTAAATTCCTCATTAATTAAACCCCAGACAGGTAAAAACTCCAGAGTCTTTCAATCGGACATGAAACAAATTAATTTGAAGAAAAGATTTTAAAGTCAGCCAAGGGAGATCACTCTCAGTAAATCTTGTTCGTAAATTAATCCGGATATTCTAGTGTATTTTTTTATGTACATAGATGATGATCATTGCGTGAAGAAGTGCCAGGGAATCCCAGTGGAACGAAGCTACAGTAGAGATAGACCAAGAAAGACCTGAACAGAGGTGATGAAAGCTGATCTCAAATTACTGAGATTCACAGAGGAGATGACATAGGAATGGGAAAAGTGGAGAGATGTTGTGCTGAAATGGACCCATCCAACCCATGCAAGTATTGGAAAACTGTTGTAAAAAGGATAATGATGGTGATGATATATATGATGCTGTATGCAGGAGAGGAGATTACATTGATATGGACATGTGATGTGTATAAAGGTTGACAGCAAAGGTGTCAGGTTACTCACAGTTGATCGAAGTTGACAACAAAGGTGCAGGTTACTCACAGTTGATCGAAGCTATGGAGTAGACTTGGGATGAGGTGATAAAAGCAGTCTTTGCACAATTACACATCTCAAAAATGATGACACAGGATTGAGATATCTGGCGTTATGTAGTTATACCGAGAACTTGCCCTCCAATGGGCATGGTATACATCTAGTATGCACACATCTAGTATGCACACATAAGTATACATCTAGTATGCACACCCTACCATATCCTCCCCCATTCACCCAATTCCCACGCCCTAACACACCTCCCTCTACCCATATCCTAACACTCCACATACACCCTAACACTCCACCCTTCACCAGATAAGTGCCCCATATTAGATCAATCCCATGCATCTCCCCCACCCCAGCCTATAGTCTACACTATAATGTGGTTGTCTTGGAGCCACAACAAATAGTGCCCAGTCCACACTGTAAAGTAGTCATGTTGGTGCCATGATAGTACCCAGTCCACACTGTAAATAGTCATTTTGGTGCCACAACAAATAGTGCCCAGTCCACACTGTAAAGTATTCATTTGGGTGAAACAATAAATAGTGCCCAGTCCACACTGTAAAGTAGTCATGTTCGTGCCACAATAAATAGTACCCAGTCCACACTGTAAAGTAGTCATGTTGGTGCCATGATAGTGCCCAGTCCTCACTGTAAAGTAGTTATGTTGGTGCCATGATAGTACCCAGTCCACACTGTAAAGTAGTCATTTTGGTGATACTGCAGAAAGCACCCAGTACACACTGCAAATGTAGTTGGCGTTATGAATGGCATCCGGTCATGGAAACCAAGACGCGATCATCTGATCTTAATTGTCTCACAATAGGACAACTCATCTAACCCATGCTAGCATGGAAAAATGGACATTAAACAGTGATGATGATGATTATGATGAAAGTCTACGATGCTGAGATAACAAATCAAGGGAGTACTCTATTGATGTGAAGTAGTAGAGTGGGTATAGAGGAAGGTAAAAACATACCTGTGACATGAGTGTGTAACCTAGTAGTTATGGCTAGAGGAACTCAGAGACAGAGGGCAACCTGGAGAAGAAGAATAAGGAAGATAAAGGAGCCCTCAGCCAGTAACAAATTTAGAGATATTTTGTTTGACACTTTTCACAGTAAAGAAGAAGATATAGAGACTCACAACATAGAGGAGGTATTGGTATTATATATATGTATGCTCTGATGGATGAGCAGTATTAGGAAACTGAGGGAATAAATTGGTATAAGAGAAAGTAGATGCAGTGTGCAAGAGAGAAGACTACGTTGGTATGGACATGTGATGTGTATGAAAGATAGCAGCTGAATAAAGAAATGGAGAAAAACTGATGTGGTTAGGACCATTGGAAGAGGCAGACCCAGGAAGACATGGGATGAGTGTGTGAAGACCTTAAAAGACCTCACAACGGAAATGACAAAGGACCACAAGGGCTGGCACTATGTTATGATAGTGAAGACCTGGTCAACAGCATACAGTGTGGCCTGACCTATCCCCTTATCTTCCCTCTCCCTAGCACTCTCTAACAGGTATTTCTCATTACACCACCCCCACTCCATCCATGCCCCCTCCACTAGAACTCCCTAGCAGCTCTCCTCATAACCACTAAACACCCCCACTCCATCCATGCCCCCTCCACTAGTACTCCCTAGCAGCTCTCCTTATCTTCACTAAATACCCCCACTCCATCCATGCCACCTCCCTCTAGTATTTATCCCTTAGCTTGTCTCCCCCACTATAAACCCTTAGAACCCTTCACTATCACACCTTAGTAGCTACCATGCCCCCTTCTCCATCACTACACCTCCCTGTTTCTGACATTGGTGAGTGCCACCCCCACCACTTTGGTGTTTTCATCTTCATGGAAAAAGACAGGAGACAGGTGAAGAGGACCCTTCAGTGGTGTCAAAGACAGGACAATGTTCCTAGTGCTGGTGATCTACACGATAAACACACCCACTACATGCTATAAAGTTGGTGCTAGGAAGGGTATCCAACCATAGAAAGCTTGCCATACAAAGTGCTGGGAGGACCCTTCACTTGTGTTAAAGACATGACAACCTCTCCCACTTGATAGTATGTGAGATCATACATAAGAGAGATAACAGACGCCTAACCATCCTAGAAGGTCAGCAGCCGTGCATCAGTACTGACTTAGTCTATCTATACTCATCTATCCCTTACTAGCAAGGTAAGCAGACATTAAAACGATGATGATGATGATAATATATGTATATGTGTGTGTAGTAAAAGAAATGTTTTCCCACCTCTTATGGACATGGCCACCAAGACGTGACCTGTGATCTCGCAGAGAAGACAACAGATAAATTTTCTGGATGCTAGGTTTTACAGCACCATTCCTACAAAGGAGAACATATTCTGGGGCCATCTGTTATTTATAAAAAATAACTAGCTGTCATTATAAATAGGCTGTCCTGTGGTCCTAACTCAGTCATCTGCCTCTTCATATAAACAACACAGCTCCATTACCACTGCTTACTACCTCTGCTGGTACATACTGTCTGACTACAACTTGTCAATTTTTAATCATACATAACATATTATACAAAGATTCTCCAGCACAACACAGAAGCCTTATTATACAACACTATATTCATTTGTAAATACTACAATCAAACTTTATATTTATGATTTGTAGTAATCAGATTTTTTAACCTTTTTGCTGAAGTGAAGTAAACTTATATATCTAACCAGAATTATTGGTATTTGTCGTGTTTATCATCCTCTTTCATAACAACCACTAACTTTCCTTCATGTCTACACACACACAGCCAGATGTGTACTTCTCTTAATTTAAAACGTTTAAAAGTGAGTTGGCTGCTATTTCTAGCACATCGAGTAACAAGGTAAGCGACTGCTTCGTTGATATGTAATAATTATTTTATTGGGTGATGTTTGTTTTACCAAGTGTTGGACAGTAGTCACACTGGAGAGAAACCCTGGGAAATATGTGGGAAATATTTTGGCAGTAACAAGGTTTT
Organism: Eledone cirrhosa; assembly: GCA_964016885.1. Classification (NCBI taxonomy): domain Eukaryota; kingdom Metazoa; phylum Mollusca; class Cephalopoda; order Octopoda; family Eledonidae; genus Eledone; species Eledone cirrhosa. Next base: position 18,133,158 of record OZ024749.1, on the reverse strand, counting down.
AACTGTTCACACACACTGGAGAGAATGCATATCATCTTGAAATATGTGGGAAATCTTTTGATATGGACATGTGATGCAAATGAAGGATGACATCTGTATAAAAAGGTACAGGGAACTCAAGGCTGTAGGGTACCTCGAAAGAAGAAGACCTAGGTAGAAGTAGGATGTAATGACAAAAGGCCGACCTGGCTCAGCTGAACCACTCAATGGAGATGACACAGGACTGAGATCTGGTACTACAACATACAATAAAGGACCAGAGTGAACCTAACGAGGTGCAAGGCATGGTGCGGCCAATTGGCCTGACATCCCTCATAATGGGACCGCTCAGCTCCCAAATTACGGTTCCCCTGTGAGCAGGGTACAGCAAGGCCAGCTGGCCAGACAGTGCCACCCAGTTCCACACTGTAAAAGTGGTTGGTACTAGGAAGGGCATCCTACAACTGTAAAAACACAGCCACTACATCGTCAAAGCATGAGAGAACTGAGAGAGAAACTAGGCATAAGAGGGATCAGGTGCAGTGTGCAAGAGAGGAGATTGTAGTGGTATGGGGTGTGTATGGAGGGTGACAGCTGTATAAATATATTTAGGGCTCTCAAAGTTGATGGTAGCTCTAGAAGAGGAAGACCTAGGAAAACTTGGAAGGAAGTGATAAAAGCTGACCTCACACAAACTCTCAAAGGAGACTACACAGTATTGAGATCTCTGGATCATGCTATACTGCAGAAGACCTGCCCCACCTCCCATGTGCACAAAATGATATGAAACAAACATGTAGTCTGCACCAATCTTCTCCCTACACCTCACCATTCACCCAGTCTACACTGTAATGTGGTTGGCATTAGGAAGGGCATCCAGCTGTAGAAACCAAACCAAAATACAGATCCATGTGAGCAATACATGTTCACATCACCTGACATATTTCATAACATGACACCTTGTCTAACATATCAAGTGTGAAATAACACATTAAATGATGATGATTATGATGATGATATACACATACATATATATTTGTATGTATATATTTGCGTGTGTGTATACAAAAATATACACTACTTAATTATATATATATTCTCAGACCGGGTGATGTGTTGTTTCCTTGAGCAAGAAACTTTATTTCACATTGCTCCAGTTTACTCAGCTGTAGAAATGAAATGATAAGACTGGGGTCCCTATCATTCCACTGCAAAGTGGTCGTGGAGGTGCCACGGTAAAAAAGCACCCAGCCCACACTATAAAGTGGACGTGTAGGTGCCATGGAGAAAAAAGCACCCAGCACTGATTGTAAATGAGGTTGGTGTTAGGAATGGCATCAAGAAAGAAGGGCACCAAGAAATCAAGCCAAAATCAGTTCCCGTCCCACCCTTGCAAGCAGGGAAAAGCGGACGTAAAATGATGATGATGATATATACAACATATCAAAATAAATCAAATAAATTTAACAAATGACTGAATCTACCAAAATATAATATTTTATTTATTCATAATTTTTGGTAAAAGTAATTCTCTTTTTCACACTTTCTTTCTTTCCATCCTTTTTCCACACACACACACACACACATATATATATAGTACCACCAATCTCTGGGAGGGCTCTGTAGAAACAGTAGACAGCTTCTGCTACCTAGGTGACCGAATTAGCAGCAGAGGTGGGTGTTCAGAAAGTACAATAACTAGGGTAAGAACGGGATGGAAGAAGTTTAGGGAACTACTGCCACTGCTAGCTGCAAAAGGCTTCTCCATCAAAATAAAAGGCAGACTGTATGATGCGTGTATCCGAACAGCGATGTTGCATGGTAGCGAGACCTGGGCGCTGAAGGTGGAAGACTTACGTAGATTAGAGAGAAACGAAGCCTGCATGCTCCGGTGGATGTGTAATAGTAATATACGCAAATGACAAAGCATAAATGAATTGAGAGAGAGACTGAGCATAAGAGGAATCAAATGCTGTGTGCAGGAGAGGCGGTTGCACTGGTATGGACATGTGATGCGTATGAAGGATGACAGCTGCATAAAAAGGTGCAGAGCACTAGAAGTCGATGGAAACCGCGGAGTGGGGAGACCCAAGATGACCTGGGATGAGGTGATAAAAGCCGACCTTACCCAATTACACCTCTCAAAGGCGATGACACACGACCGTGACCTCTGGCGTCACGCAGTAATACAGAGTACCCGACCTCCCATGGGTACAAGCTGAAGCATATAGACAATATGCCCCCACACCCTCCCACTGCAAGGTGGTCGTGGAGGTGCCACGGCAAAAAAGCACCCAGTCCACACTGTAAAGTGGACGTGTAGGCGCCACGAAAAAGCACCCAGCACTCACTGTAAATGAGCTTGGTGTTAGGAAGGGCATCCAGCTGTAGAAATCAAGCCAAATCAGTTCCTGTATGAGCAAGGCATGGTCAGCCGACCAGACACTGCCCACAACAGGACAACCCGTCTAACCCATGCTAGCGTGGAAGAACGGACATAAAACGGTGATGATGATGATATATATATATATATATATATATATATACACACACACACACACAGATATATATATACACACACAAGGGTATAAAGTGGTGGTGTAAAGTGATAGTGTTGCTGCCACAATAAAATACACCCTGTTCACTCTGTAAAGTAGTCATAAGGGTTACACTATAAAATGCACCCAGTCCACTCTGTAAAGTGGTTGTCATTGAAAACGTCATCCAGCAATGTCTAGTCTTGTTCCATGACAACACAAGCCATCCAGCTAATGCTAGAATGGAACACAGATATAAGATGATGATGATGATGATAGAGACTAGTTTTCCTTTAAATATTGACAACGAAGAACCTCAAAACATTCTGTCATCTCTAAAGCTTCTTTCAGAGTGGCTATGGTGCATTTTTCTGGTTTACAAATTTCACACCATTTGAGTAACATTTGAAAAGCATGTTTGTCAATATCACTATAGTTATATTCAATGTTGTTCAGTATATAAGCTGGAACTTCTAATTTAATACCTGTAAAATATAAAACAATAAGAAACCAATACTATAACAACAACATTAAATAGGTATACATATTTTATAACAAGTAACTAGCTGTAGGGTAATAGAAATAATTAACATAAAAATTCTAAAATTACAAGTAACTAGCTGTAGGGTAATAGAAGTAAATAACAAGTAAATAGAAGTAAATAACAAGTAACTAGCTGTAGGGTAATAGAAATAATTAACATAAAAATTCTAAAACATTGTTGTATTTTCCAAGGATACCAACAAAAATAAAGAAGTTGGAGTGAGGAGAAGAAAGAACAAGATTAAAGAAAATAGACATAATGGAAGAAGCTTTTGTATTGTCAGAACTGGTTCAGAATTTAAAGATCCAACATTGATAACCAACATTCACAACATGTCATCCATAGTAATGGTTTAAAGGATGAGATTGAAGACCCCTCATTAACATCACAAGATCAGTGTCTGAAATAGTCATGATTCTGCCTAAAATGTACCAAGACATCAATGACAAGTGACAAACATTTCCTCATCCTTGCTGCTAAATTTAATGGACATGTTGAGTAGCATCAAGATGGCTCTTTTTGGAGTACATGATGGCTAGAGGTATGGCTTGAGGGATCAAGACTCCTACAATTCTGTAATGTAAATGACAGCCATTTGCAACACTAACTTCAAGATATCAGCCACTCATTTGATCAGGTAGACATACAAGCTAGATTAACTTTATTCTCATCAGAAAACAAATGGACAGATGGTTGTGATTATAAAATCTTTTTCCAGAGAAGGAATCCTTTGATAGAGAAGTGTGGACAAAGGAAAACCATAACCTTAACAATAAGACTACACCATCTCATAAGACCAAGATGACTAAAGAATGAAAGAGTAACAATCTCTATGATCACACCAGCCTAAACATATGGCCTCTTAGCTCTTCAGACCTGAATCTGTTAGACTACTACATATGGAGAGTAGTCAAGAGGGAAGTCAATCAACACCTCCATAACATTATAAAAACCCTGAAGTCTGCCATAACTAGCACAATGTACAAAATAAATAAAAATCAACTGATTCAGGCATGTTAACATTTCAGACCTTGTATTGAAGGAGTCATCGATACTAATGGCTGATTCATTGAGAAGATTTGTCAAGAAGACTCAACATTATTCATGGCAAAGTTTTTTCAAATAAAGCTCTTCTTTCATGACTTATGTAATTTTTACTAAATTCATGTAAATGTTCTCAAAGAACAAAGCAGCCCTGTAAATATACACATCTATAATATAACTCTCTAGATGACAACAGGGTTAGCCTTACAGGGCAGGGACATGACAAGCTTCTCTACTTTTCCCTATCATCAGCATCTCTTCCTCATCCCTGGCTTTCATTTCCTCATCCATCATTTTTAGCTATGTCTTTCTTGGTTTTCCTCTTCCTCTATTTCCTTCCACATTCATTTTCCTCACTCCTCTCACGCAGTCCCTTTTGTCCTTCCTCAACACATGACCCAACCATCTCATTCATATTTACTCTATACAAAGTCTTCCTTTTCTGTTATCCTGCTTATGGTTCTACTAAACCTCTTGTGTACTCATTCTTTACATTGAGTACCCTAACACCTTAAAAGGACATGTTGGATAATGTGATTGTGGGTTCTCTGAACATAGAAATAATGTAGGATGGTCACACCTGGAATGCCCTCCATTATAAATCTGCTGATCATGGCAGAACCGAGACTAAATAACAATAACAACCTATCTGTAAATTTAATATGTTTCAATAAAAACAAACAAAAACATTCCCATTAACAACAGATTTTTATTCCCTGTTTTGACAATATTAGTTATATTGTGTCTTCTAATTTATCCATTTTTACCAATTCAGTTAAAAGTAAACTTTATAGAAATCAACAAGATACTGTAATCTTATACTCACCAACTTCAAGCCATTTTCTTCCTAATTGTTTTGCTACCTTCCGAAGGACTTTCTCATTCAGCTTTTGAGACCCTGAAAAAATATTTCCAAGTTTTTTCATTTTACTGTAAAGATTTTCTATTCCTGTTTATAATCTATATTTTATATTTTCAGACATTCCTATCATCAGAAGTCAACTAGTGATCACAATGGCTTTAGTCAATATTTTTTCTTCTTGTTATATCAGGTCATATCTGAGTATTTAGGCCCACAACAAAATATGTTAAACTTTATAAATATTTTCTATCATTATTGTAAGGGCGGTGGATTGGCAGTATCGGTAGAAGGTCGGACGCCATGCTTCGACGCATATAGTTACGGCCCTTGCCATTCTGAGTTCAAATCCCGCTGAGGTTAACTTTGCCTTTCATCCTTACGGGGTCGATAAAATAAAGTACCAGTAATGCACTGAGTAATTGCTGGCCTTGTGCCAAAAGTAGAAACAATTATTGTAATTATCTCATTTCACTTTCCATTTGTTTTTCTCATAGCTTTGTCTTTCATTTATGCCAAATCTACAATATAGCAAATCACTAACAAACATTCTGTTTATTTTCTTCTTAATTCTAATATCAGCCAAGCTGGTTATCAAATACCTAGCCATTCATGATAGCCTACATTAAATAGGAGTAGATACACCTGCTTTCCTTGAGAAAGGTCGATGTTGGTAATCTTTAGTTTAAACTGACCACATCTGTGTTCACCAGAATGTCATCCGATTCATGTAATATTTACAAATATTTACATGTCACATGTCCTCCATGTGGGCACTGATTATTCTATACAGGTGAGAAGGAAAGTGATAACAGACACTTACACAAATCCTCATTAGCTACCATTAACAAGTCATCTTGACATTAATACAAAGGGATCCATGAAATGACCCCAACATTATAAATTATCTCCTACAGACCCCATATATAAATAAATCCTAGTTTCTCAAATCTTTGCTGACCTCTCTATCAATACAATGGACATCAGTAGCGGGAGAAGCCAGTTACCTGAAAATCTGAGGAAGTAGACATCTTTTAGACATCTGTCAGTTCTAACAATGAGAGACATGTACACCCATAGCGTAACTCTCAGGGAGATTCAGTATGGCACAGTGTGTGACAAAGCTGATCCTTTTAATTACAGGTACAGTCCATCTTGTATTATAGTGAGAGTGGCTGAGTATTCCACAGACATATGTTCTCTTAACGTGATTCTAAGGGAGATTCAGTGATATAGTGTATGAGATATAGCTGGACCATTGAATTACAGCAACAATAACAGTCACCATTATTATAATTCTCAGGGAGATTCAGCATAACAAAGTATGAAACAAAGCTGGCCTTTTGAATTACAAATATAACTCATTTTCCCATCTGAGTAGACTGAAGTAACATGAAATAAAGTGTCTTGCTCAAAGATACAATATGTTCATGAGACAAACACACTAACCATTAAGTCATGAATGGAAATATACAGACAGATTATCAAATAATTACTGACTAAATCCATTCACCGTACATACAGTCATTCCACACTGGGTACATTGTTCACTTGAGGAACAACATTTTTCACATGCAACTTTATGTTGACATGGATTGGATGTTATGGTGGCTTCATTAGTCTTACATGGGGGACATACAGCTCTGTAAAAGAAAATAAAGATACAACCCACCAACAACATTAATTTACACCCAATATTACATTGTATACAAGTTTACAGAGATTATGTGTGAAGGGTATAACAACCTCTCTAGTATTGGTGACATGATAAAATACAACCAGTACACTCTGTAATGTGGTTGGTAATAGGAAGGACTTTCCAAACAAAGGATAGAGAGGGTTCTGTAGTGGTTTCAAAGACATGACAACATCCCTGGTGCTGGTGCCATGATTAAATCAACAGTGCTGATGATTTATAATAAAAGGTGGGATTTGAACTCAGAACGTTCATGGCCATAACTCTATGCTGCAAAGCATGGTGTGTGACGCTCTACTGATACTGCCAATCCATAATCAATAATAATAATGAAAATTATTGTGTACAATGCTCAGGTGCATAGAGTAATGTACAAATATCAGTGATTGAGTCATGATATACACACACACATGCATGTATGGAGGTGAGAATGTATGGAGGTGTAGTGTTGGCGCATTTTAGGAAGGATGGAGGTGTTAAAGGATGCAGGTAGTTGGTTCCTGACAGCTAACAACTGATGCAGGTAGTTGGTTCCATGCTTCAGTAACTCTGAGTATGAAAAGATGTTTCTGAAAGTCATGGTGTCTGTACTGTTTTCCTGCTATTTCTTGGCTTAAAGCAGAAATCAGTAGTCGAACTTCCGCAACTTCTTTATTGATGGTCGATTTTTGTTGTTGTTGTTGATGTTTTTCAACAGGAATGGTAGGGGAAGACACGGTCGTTGGTCTGTGTTGTTGTTCAACAACAATGGTATAGGAAGACACACAGGCCAGTGACTGAAAGGACTAATTTGGTAGCTGCACCTTTTCCCAGTGTCCATCCATCATAGAAATATGGTGTCTCTTTTTTTGACCTGAGATCTTAGGAAAGTTTATGGCACATTGAAGGCAGACAGAAACATGGCATTTACCACATTGAATCTATCTATTTTGAAAATAGTTCTTGGGTTCTGTACATAGATGACAGACATGATTTTCCTGGCAATCTTCTATTTTTGAACAGTGAACAGTTTTATTACACACACCTCATCTATGGATGTCACCATAGCAATTATGTTCTGTCTGTCCATCCATACAATACAATAGGTAAACAGATAGATATGTCTAAGTATATCACACTTGTTAAGGAGATAAATAAAATATATTTTCTTTCTGTTTTCCTATTCCATGTGTGTGTGTATATAAAAAAGATCTACACATGTATATATAATTAAGAGATGTATATAGGCTAGAAATGAAGTCTATGTCCAGAGTGTTTATAATGTAGATACGATAGTTACTATAGTTTCTCACACATGAAATAGTAGGATATGTTGTTGTTTAGAGAATTTGGGATGTACTTGCAGTGATCCCTATAGTGATTCATACGAGACAGGGATTTATTTTCATTCATGATGTCTACACCTTGTTTGTTGGTCATCTTCAATTTACTTCGTTTAATGATATTATATTAAAAATAGTTCTTTCCAGCATAGTTACGTCCCTTTACGATCTGAGTTCAAATCCCGCCGAGGTTGATAAAATAAAGTACCAGTAATGCACTGGATAATTGCTGGCCTTGTTCCTAAAGTAGAAACAGTTATATTAATAAATATTGTAATCCATGTGAAATGTGGTAAAGGGGTTAGTTTGCAGTGATAGGAGAGCCGAGATCTTTACATTGATCTTGTGTTATTGATTTGAAGTTGTCAGCATTTTACAGAGTGTACTGTGGAAACAGCTCCACCACAACTAACAATAATAATAATGATGATTACATCAGTAAGTATATTTATTAAGTTACATTATTAAAAAGACAACATAACGATGAAACAAATGTTGATATTCCAGATCATTGTTAACTTACTGTTCAACTTTTTCTCCTACAGCTCTGTCACCAACAACATATCCTACTATTTCATGTGTGAGAAACTATAGTAACTATCGTATCTACATTATAAACACTCTGGACATAGACTTCATTTCTAGCCTATATACATCACAGGGCTGACATGTGACAACTCCACTATTTTAGAGTAATGTCTATCGTTGGCCACCACATTCACATCTATTGTCGACATTTCTAACAATATTTTCACACACTCTGTTGCTTCTTCCCACTACTACAGGCCCGATGTAGTGGGGTGTCACCATCAACATTCACAACATTCACATCTATTGTTGACTGTGACAACAACATTTTCACAGCCTTTATCTACAGGCCAGATGTAGTGGGGTGTTATCATTATCATTCACAACATTCACATCCACTGTTGACAGTGACAATAGCATCTTTACCCCACTACTACATGCCCAGTGTAGTGGGGTGTCACCTTCACAATCCACAACTTTCATATCAGCTCCACAATCTACCATCATCGTTAATATGTCTACATTCCCGAGATATGCAGCAATATGTACTGAAAATGTAAAAATATATTTATATATGGTGGGTGTGAGAGTGAAGGGGAAATAGACACACTTAGAAAACATATTACATACACACACGATATTTTGAAGGAAACAAGCAGTCAGTGCATGTTAGTTGCAGAAAGATTTTTCACAAAAAATGTTGTAATAGAAGATTATTAAACTAAAAACTTGGTTTTGTACGCTTTTTATATGTAAAATACTACAATTAGTCATCATTTTTGACGGCACGGGGCCAGCTAGTATATATATATATATATATATATATATTGGAACTCCTATACGCAGATGATCTAACGCTCATAGCTGAATCAATGGCCGAGCTAGAGAAGAAATTCCAAACATGGAGGCACGGCCTAGAATCAAAAGGCCTTAAAATTAACCTGGCTAAGACTAAAATTCTAGTTTGTAGGAAAGAAAATAAGGCGCCGGTCCCTTCCGGGAAATGGCCATGCTCAGTGTGTAGGAAAGGCGTAGGTAGAAACTCCATTTTATGTCCCAAATGCAAAGTATGGGTGCATAAAAGATGTAGTGGGATCACAGGTAAGAACATAGATTTTACATGTGGCCGGTGGTCTGGTGCCCACAAAAATACTAGCTCTTTCAATTGCGCAGAGGGTTCTATAGAAATAGTGGACAGCTTCCGTTACCTGGGTGACAAAATCAGCAGGGGGAGGGTGCTCTGAAAGTACAGTAGCTAGAGTCAGAACGGGATGGAAAAAGTTCAGTTTACACCTCTCCAAGATAATGTCACTGGACCGAGATCTTTGGCGGTACTCAGTAATAGAGAAGACCCGCCTTACCTAAATACAAAGTAAAACCTACTACAGTAGGCACCTCTAACAAAATACACCCCCGTCCCACACCCCAAAACCCATCCACACCGCCCCTTTCAATGTAAAGTTATGTTGGTACCACAACATCCAGGCCGAAACAAATGAGATCGTGTAGGTGTCACTACAAAAAAACACACGGTCCCACACTGTAAATGTGGTTGGTGTTAGGAAGGGCATCCAGCTGTAGAAAACCCACCAACCACATTTACAGTGTGGGACTGGGAGGTTTTTACCGTGTGTTTTTTGTCTGGATGTACCAACAAAAATCGAAAAAATGAAAAAATGAAATTAAAAAAAAGGATATAATGAAAAACTTAAAAAATCTAAAAAAACGAAAAAAAATGGAAATACCTTAGCCCTAAATATAAAATGAAAATATCGAAAAAAGAAAAAAATGGAAAATTTGAAAAATCGAAAAAAATTCAAAAAATGAATTAATGGAAAAATCGAAAAAATGAAAAAATTAAAACATCGAAATGGAAAAATCAAAATATGAAATCAAATAATGAAAAAACTAAAAAATAAAATATTCGAAAAAATGAAAAAATGTAAAATTCGAAAAAATTAAAAAAATTGAAAATTCGAAAGAATGAAAATTAGAAAACTAGAAAAAATAAAAAAATAAAAAAATCGAAAAAAATGAAAAATTCGAAAAAATGAAAAAATCGAAAAAATAAAAAGAAGAAAAAAATAAAAAAATTCGAAAAATCGAAAAGTAAAAATGAAAAAATCGAAATAATCGAAAAAATTGAAAAAATGAAATAATGGAAAAATCGAGAAAGTGAAAAATTAAAACATCGTAATAAATCGACTGTCTGGCGGGTTTTCTACAGTGTGGGACTGGAAGGTTTTTTTGTCGTGACACTTACATGGCCTGTGGTACCAACAAAAATCGAAAAAATGAAAAGATGAAAAAATCGAAAAAAATTCAAAAAGGGATATAATGAAAAAATCCAAAATAGCCCAAAAATGAAAAAATGAAAAGATCGAAAAATTTTTCTTTTTTTCATTTTTTCGAATTTTATTATTTTCGATTTTTTCATTTTTTCATTTTTTTGAATTTTTCGATCTTTCAATATTTTTTTATTTTTTCATTTTTTATTTTTTCTAGTTTTCTAATTTTCATTCTTTCGAATTTTCAATTTTTTTAATTTTTTCGAATTCTACATTTTTCGATTTTTTCATTTTTTCGAATATATTATTTTTTAGTTTTTTTCATTTTTTCGATCTTTCAATTTTTAGCAGTATTAGTTATAGATGTTATCGCCACTTTAGCGGGGTGGTCGTTAGTTGCCAGTGTGGTAAGTGATAGTATCCTCGTTGGATTATCTTGTTGACATAGACGTGAGGGAAGGTCCCTCGATCTATTTACCATCTATTTACAATATTCCTTTCGTCAGGTCGCCAATTCCAGCAGCCTGGATTAAAGATGTCATTGAGACACGAGTAACATAACAAAGACTTCAACTGCAGTAATTAGAGATGAAATGTTTGTTTATTTATATGGTTGAAGTTACATTACCGGCGAGGCTAGGGATGCAATATCTCACTGCTACATTATGCGTGTTGCTCGCTTGAAGTTTCCGGGACAAGAGCGAGATTCATCAAATCTTCGCGGGGAATTTCTTCCTCAGGGCGCGTGGGGATACATCCTCTTCCTCTGGCGCTGAGCCAAATCACGCACAGAGAATGTATGTGAGCCCGCGGAATGTACGTCACTACAGATTTTTTTCGAATTTGGACAGAATTATGATTTTTAGTCAAAAAATCCAAAAAATGAAAAAAATCGAAAAGTATTGAAAAATCGAAAAGTATTGAAAAATCGAAAAATCGAAAAATCGAAAAAAATGAATTCGAAAAAAATGAAAAATTCGAAAAAACGAAAAAATGAAAAAATCGAACATTATAATAAAATTAAAAAAATTAAAAAAAGAAAAATTAAGAAAAATTCGAAAAATTTGAACAAAATCTGATCGAAATGCATAGACTGCATACAGACAGATATTTTCATTTATATATCATCATCATCATCATCATCGTTTAACGTCCATGTTCCACGCTTGCATGGGTTTGGACGGGAATTTTCACACAAGAGTGGTTGTCTTGCTCGCATAGAACTGTCTGGCGGGTTTACTACAGCTGGATGCCCTTCCTATCACCAACCACATTTACAGTGTGGGACTGGGAGGTTTTTACCGTGTGTTTTTTTGTCATGACACCTACACAGCCTGGATGTTGTGGTACCAACAAAAATCGAAAAAATGAAAAAATGAAATCTAAAAAAACGAAAAAAATGGAAATACCCTAGCCCTAAAAAAAAATGAAAAAATCGAAAAAAGAAAAAAATGGAAAATTCGAAAAAGCGAAATGAAATAATGAAAAAACTAAAAAATGAAAAATTGGAAAACAGCAAAAAGAATCACAGAATGGACAAAATGAAAAAATCGAAAAAATGAAAAATCGAAAAAATGAAAAAATGAAAAAATCAAAAAAAATTAAAAAAATGAATTAATGAAAAAATCGAAAAAATTAAAAAATCGAAATGGAAAAATCAAAATATGAAGAAATACAAAAAATGAAAAAATGAAAAAATCGAAAATCAGCTCCATGAATTTGTTGATGGTCTATCGTATATATACAAAAAATATTTTGAGATATAGTAACATTGGTATCTTGTGTTTTGGCAAATCTCTTTGGCAAATCTCTCACACATGTTAAAATTTTCTTTCAAAATGAAAAAATGAAAAAATCGAAAAAAATTTAAAAAATGAATTAATGAAAAAATCGAAAAAATGAAAAAATTAAAAAATCGAAATGGAAAAATCAAAATATAAAGAAATACAAAAAATGAAAAAATGAAAAAATCGAAAATCAGCTCCAGGAGTTGTGAACAATGAATTTGTTGATGGTCTATCGTATATATACAAAAAATATTTTGAGATATAGTAACATTGGTATCTTGTGTTTTGGCAAATCTCTTTGGCAAATCTCTCACACATGTTAAAATTTTCTTTCAAAACGAAATATCACCAAGTTTGTCCAATTGATTATCTCCCTTCTCATTCAAGGTCACTTTGGTGTAATCAGTAGCACAGTTGTCCGGAATACTGAGAGATAGTGTTTCAACTCTTGTGGTGTGGCCCTGTTCACTTTTTAGCATGGTTACTACGTGCACCATATCCTAGCATGTCATAAACGACACTAAATTTTTTCATTTGATTCTTTCTGCTTTTTTCCAATTTATCATTCTTTAGTTTTTTCGATTTTTTTCGAATTTTTTATGGTTAGGATTAGGTTAAGTGTTAGGGTTAGGGTTAGGGTTTCTTCATTTTTTTCAATTTTTTCATTATTTAGAATTTTTCATTTTTTAGTTTTTTGCATTTTTTCGATTTTTCGATTTTTTTCGAATATTTTTGATTTTTTCATTATTTCACTTTTTGAATTTTTTTCGATTTTTTTCATTTTTTCATTTTTTCGATTTTTTACCACAACATGTAAATGTGGTTGGTGTAAATGTAGTTGGTGTTAGGAAGCGCTGTAGAAATTTTTTTTTGCTTTTTTCCAATTTATCATTTTTTAATTTTTTTAATTTTTTCGATTTTTCGATTTTTTCGAATCTTTTATGGTTAGGATTCATTACCGTGTGTTTTTTTGTCGTGACACCTACACGGCCTGGATGTAAAGAGTGTTACATTGTGTGACACATTTATGAATACTAATTTAATGATTGAAGTCATTCAAGGTCACTTTGTTGTAATCCGGATACTGAGAGATAATGTTTCAACTCTTGTGGTGTGGCCCTGTTCACTTTTTAGCATATTAGGTTACGTCGTGCACCATTATTTGATTTTTTTTGCTTTTTTCCAATTCATCATTCTTTAGTTTTTTCATTTTTTCGATTTTTCGATTTTTTTCGAATTTTTTACGGTTAGGATTAGGGTTAGGGTTAGGTTAAGTTTTAGGGTTAGGGTTAGGGTTTTTTCATTTTTTCGATTTTTTCATTTTGTCCATTTTTTTCTTTTTTTTACTTTTTACAAATTTTTCATTTTTTAGTTTTTTCATTTCATTTTTTCGATTTTTTCATTTTTTCAATCTTTTTCGATTTTCACATTTTTTCATTATTTAGAATTTTTCATTATTTAGTTTTTTCATTTTTTCGATATTTCGATTTTTTTCGAATTTTTTATGATTGGCAGTAATCGGTAGAGGGTCGGACGTCATGCTTTCCAACATGAGTTCAAATCCCGCCGAGGTTGACTTTGCCTTTCATCCTTACGGGGTCGATAAAATAAAGTACCAGTAATGTAGGCCTTGTGCCTAAAGTAGAAACAATTATTTCATTTTTTCGATTTTTCGAATTTTCATTTTTTTTAAGTTTTCACTTATTTCGAATTTTCCTTTTCATTTTTTCGAATTTTCGATTTTTTCCTTTTTTCGATTTTCTCATCTTTTCGATCATTTCTTCAATCTTTTAGATTTTTTCATTTTTTTCGATTATTTCGAATTTTTCATCTTTTTCGATTTTTCGATTTTTCAATATTTTTCGATTTAATCATTTTTTGATTTTTTTCGTTTTTTCTAATTTTCATTTTTTAGAATTTTTAATTTTTTAATTTTTTCGAATTTTACATGTGTGTGTATATATATATATATTTTACGTGTGTGTGTATATATATATACATATATATATATATATTCAAATATCAGATTAAAGTTTAAGCAAAGAATCGCTGCTTTCACCCTTAATGGATCTTCTGAAACTTCGGATTTTAGTCTTCATATTTATTATTATAACTATATTTGTATGAATAGGTAGAATATGAGTGTACATATTTGTATGAATATGTAGCTGAATGTGTATGCTTAATATACAGTCATAACTTTATTCTATAAATCAGGGGTGGGCAAACCTTTTAGATCAGGGGCCACATTGATATATATATATATATATATATATATATATATATATATAAAATTATAAGTTTGATGAATAGTCAGTCATTATTTATCCAATTTTTTCTTCTCAATCTGTAGAAATTAACCAGAACAATAATCATTTAAATGGGGTTAAGTTTAGAATGTAACTTTGAAGAAATAACAGATAAATGTTATTGATATTCCTTAATGAGGAGCAGTCAGATAAAATGTATCTGTAGAAATTAACTAGACAAATAATCAATTAAATGGTGCTAAGTCTAAAAAAATAGATAAGCATTACCAAAATTTCTCCCAGTCCTGACTATCGTACTTTGTGGAAATGTCTAACCATTGCATTATCCATGAGGCTTAGATCTTTTCAAGAGACTCCGAATTAATCACCGTTAGTAATGAATTCAAAAGGGGTGATATATATGTGTGTATGTGTGTGTGGACGTATAAATGTGCATATGTGCACCACAAATATATAAATAGGTATCTGTGTGGGTGTATATGTATTTATATATGAGTGTACATATTTGTATGAATAGGTAGAATATGAGTGTACATATTTGTATGAATATGTAGCTGAATGTGTATGCTTAATATACAATCATAACTTTATTCTATAAATCAGGGGTGGGCAAACCTTTTAGATCAGGGGCCACATTGACTGGGTCATGAACACCAGAGAGCTGCACTATTTATTATTGGATATAGTACGCCAGTAACCTTACTCTTCTTCAATTAGAATTTAGAAAATATAAAATATAAACTGCATACATAAACTAATAAAATGATTTAATACAAAATTCTTGAAACAAAGTTTTCTTTTAATTTGTTTCTGTACATCACAAAACATACCAGAACAAGCAATTTAATGAGACAAATGCAACTGATCACAATTTGTTACAATTTTTTTAAAATCTGGCACAAGGTTGCTGGTAGAAATTCTCAGCATTGGATGCAGGTTTGTGTCTGAAATCATGGATCTGTTCTTGGATTTGTTTATTTTAAGTCAGGAAAAACTCTGTTCACAGATGTAAGTTGACCCCAAAATAGGAAACAATCTGGTAGCAAAGCTTCTCAAACATGTAAATTTTTCAAACATATCTTTCAACGAATGATCTGTTTGCATGTCAATTAGTTCAAGCTGTATTTCTTCAGGTACCGCATCAACATCAGCAGCGAAAGGGAAAGTTAACAAATTGAATTCAGGCTCAATCTTTTTGAGATCTGTAAACCTTCATTCAAACTCCTCCTTTAAACTCATCAACTGCTGCATGATCTTTGAGGAGACGTTTGCAGCCACTTTCTCCTTTAAAGAAAACTGGCAGAACTTGCCTTTATCTGCTTGCCTAGAGAACAAAGTAAGTTTTGCCTGAAAAGACTTGACATGCTTGTATGTAGCGAAATCTGTCCACACCTTGACCCCTGGGTGGCATTTAACGGTCATTTTCTGGGTTATCTACTTTCGGGCGTTAACAGGTCTGAGAGTGGATGACCTCAAGTCTTGAGACAGAGGAAGCAACACGGATAAATAGCCTGCCTTAGATCAGGCCAGCAGCAGTTCGGAGCAGTTCTTAATAGAGTAAACATGTAAAACATTTGCTTTCTACAGACCCTTGGAGTCTTACAGACTCTTACTTTCTCTTACTCTCTCTCTTTCACTCAATATCTATCTCTTGGTTTCTCTCTCAACCCAGCCAGTGAAGTTCATGAAGTTTTCTTGGTAAATACGATTTAATTCTACTTTTACAAACAAACAAATAACATCCATAATTCCTGTGTATTTTTCGTATAGCTTCGGTGTAAGCTATTTTCAATAAATTAATAATATAGTGGTTTGGTGTTATCGTGGTTCATTTATATATATTCATTTTCTGCGTGATCATCATCTTAATGAACACTTACTCACTTACATGCACACATACAACCTCTGGTCATACTGTATCACATAACAGTGACCACACCACACAGCAAGTTATAAGTGAGTACACATTCAACAAACAAATCAATACCACAACACAATCAACTAACATCACGACCTTCAAAAACACATTGCTATATGTACATATCATATGCAAACAGATCCTTTTGCTGCAATATCACATTCAGGTCATTCAGTTTATCAAAAATGTCAACTGCAAACATTAGTTCATATTTCAGGATATTTTTGTTACAAAGTCACAAGAAACTCCCTCTATGTCCAGAAAGAGAAGGATTCCTTCTCACAACTCCCATACTCTCTTCAGCACTTTGCCCAGGCTCACCCACCACACGTTGTTGTGGTAGAGTATATCTCCATGTCTTCAAGTAGAGATTTGAGCTGTCGGTGATTCAATGCCCTTGTCCTAATAGAGTTTACTACATTTACCACCTGATCTTCAGTTCAGTGCAGCTTTACACAGGCTTTCTTGGTGCAAAATGTAGTGGGAAGACCACATGGCCTTTTCTGATCTTATTTTCAATGAGTTTCACCATGCCGACATTTTTTCCTGTTAATGCCTGGGCACCGTCTGCTTGCCAACTTATCCCATGATAAAGCATTTTTATCAACACAATTGACCATATATTGAAACAAATCTTGACCTGTTGTGCTTTTCATGCACTTTAGTGAAAGAAGCTCTTCTGTGACATGAAAATTCTCATTCACTTGAATAAAGATGAGTAACTGAGCAGTGTCTTGGATGTCAGTACTCTCATCTAGGGCTACAGAGTACCACACAAAATCTTTGGTAGCAGCCCCCAGCTGTTGAATCAACTCGTTACTTATTACATCAATGCGTCACACAATAGTCCATCTTGATAATGATATGCTTTCAAATTTACCTTTCACTTCAGGGTACACAATACTTGTGCAATCCATCATGCATTGTTTTAGAAACCTTACATCCGAGAATAGTTTGTTGTTTTTACACGATTGTATGCTATAATGAAACCTGCTTCTATGGCAGTCTCATGATGTGACTATAGTTTTATAAACATAATTTTTTGCTTGTTCAGTTTTGTCACAAAATCCATTACCTTTCTCCTCCATTCTTCATCGGACATGTTGAGACTAAAACCCTTGTGTTTTGTTTAATGATGTTGCTTTAAATTGTACTCTTTCAACACAGTGATTGTCTCTTGACACAACAAACATACCACTTTATTCTCGGCACTGGTAAAGAAATACTTGCGTAACCAATCTTCTTGGGATACCCAACATTCTTGATCAATTTTGCGCTTTTTAGCAAAAGTCATTAATACGATCAGAATAAATTATGTCACGGCATTGTTGTGGAAATGAAATGCGAATGTCAATAGCTGTGCATGTACAGTTATGTTGTGCCTGTTATCTATATACTACTAAAACTCTGTGATTGTTTGCTTGTCTATAATGTAATACAGCCAACACGGTGCATAATAGGAAAATACTTTGAAAGGAAGTTGCCCCTGAAATGGGAATACAAATGGAATAAATTGGAGCACGGGTTCCCAAGATATTAGGTTTTCTGGATACCTTCGTAAATAGAGAGAGAGAAAGATAGAGAGAAATACATAGTGGTTGTGAGAGAGTAGATTGAGAGACAAAGAGAGAAGGAGACAGAAAAGGAAAATGAAAGAGAGAAAGAGAGATCTGATGGTGTTGTTGAATGAAAATATAACTTCAAAGAAACGAATACAGCATTACTGTATCCTGATAAATAGTGTGTAAATCTAAGTGTGTGTGTCTGAATATATATTATATGTAACCGGAAACATTCGGACTTATCTTGCATCTTCGATTCATTTTGGGCAGAGTCGTTCCACCGTCCACGTGCGGTACATCCGACTTCAGAGTATCAGAGCCTCTCGCAGTTTTGCTTCACACCACACGTCTTCACTCGACCACAAACTACTAGCGAAAAGAGCCAGTCAGTAGCCCCTGAACCCTCTTGTGACGTCACTTGTCCGCTCACTTCCAATCAGGCATCCCCCAACTTCCAGCAATCTCCCTCACAGCAGCCCCACAATATATATATGTGTGTGTGTGCCTGTGACCGGTGTATATATTGGTTGCAGACACCCACAGACACACACACATATATGGGCCTTCCAGTTTCATTTCACATTATATTTCACATTATATACATGTATGTGTATATTTTAATTATTTAAAACTTATTTTTAAGTGAATGTGACCCAACGAGTCACAGGTGGTCTAGTTTGAAATAAAATGTCCTCTCCAGCCCTCTGTAAAATGTCCTCTCCAGCCCTCTGGTACAAAACATAACAAGATCTAGTCTCGGCTTAAGTATTATATACGAAAATTTGTTGATTTTTATTATTTTTATTAATTCACCAAATACTTGGCGGGCCGTTGTCCCCCCAACCCCCTCTATAAATAATCCTTTTCACTTCTATAAATACTGGTTTTTACGCAATTAGTCTTGATAAATAGAAACCATCCTAGTGATTGATACATTATTACTAAATTAAGCTTCCATAAGTTTTATACTGTTTTTCTTAATATACTATATTGTTAATATTAAAAGTAACTTTAATTAATAAGTATTATTAAATTTATAATGAGTTCAAATCCCGCCGAGGTTAACTTTACCTTTCATCCTTACGGGGTCAATAAAATAAAGTACCAGTAATGTACTGGGTTTGTTGCTGGCCTTGTGCCAAAAAGTAGAAACAATTATTAAATTTATAAACTGTGTGTGGGTGGTGATAGGAACGTTATTACATTCTCTTTTTTCTTCTACTGGTGTATATATGCTCTGTGAAATTGTAACACTACTGTGATTGAAATTTTGATCATTGGATTAAACTTTGAACTGCTTATTACCTATCATATTGCAGACTATAAAATCATATTCAGTTTAAAACTATTTTAGTCTTTATACTATTGAATTATCGAACCTGTATACATATATATATATATAATTGCAGCTATATAATTATAATGTGGGTAATAATAAATATTACCCAATTGCAAGTATGAAAATAGCTCAATGTAAAATAAAAAGTATATTACAGAGCCAAAATACAATGTAAATGACAATCAAAGAGTGTTTAAAACATTTAATCTCTTACGATTGTTTCATCCTAACACAAGGCCAGAATCATCGGAGTAGATAACACAGGTCAAACACAAATATAATATCAGAAGTTTGTCACAAGAACATTAGGAGGATACATAATATGGGATGCTACAAATGTTGATATTTATACTTATAAATATCAACATTTGTATGTCCATGCCGAGAGGTAAGGTGTCATGACAAAACCCTGCCTGCAAGGTGGTTGTGCTAGTGGCATGACAGAAGGTGCCTGGTCTGCTCTGTGGAGTGGTCAGATTGGTGACATGACAAAGAACCTCAAGTCTCCTCTATAAGGTGGTCGTGTTGGTGACACTGGTCATGTTAGTGACATAACAATAAACTCCCAGTCCATCCTGTAAAGTGGTCGTGATAGTGAGGTAACAAAAAGTACTTAGTCCAACTTGTAGAGTGGTCATGTTGGTGACACGACAAAAAGTTCCCAGTCTACATTGTAAAGTGGTCATATTGGTTCCATGATAAAAAGCACTCAGCGCCTGGCGTTAGAAAGGGCATCCAGCTGTAGAAACCAGGCCAGAAATAGTTCAATATGATCATCCTTTTGTTCCTTCGGTAGCTGAGAGAAAACAATCGCTGGAACAAAAGGATGGCATTGTCATCTACCATTTTATGAGGCTGTTTACTTGTAAACAAACCAAATATTAATAATATTATATAATAATATTATTATTATTCACTCACGAGTACATTTTGGTATTTGTAAACAAACCAAATATTAATAATATTATATAATAATATTATTATTATTCACTCACGAGTACATTTGGTATTTGTTAAGAGCAAATACAAATCTTGTTTTTTAATTTTCGGCAAAGCCGGCCATAAAATCGCTCTGTATGCAAATGAGGCTAATCAGCTGATGTATACATTTGAAAATACTATGTATTCTCAGCAGTTTCAGACGGTAGCTAACGAGCGATTTCTTAGTCCGAAAAAAAAATATATCACGTTAGGTGAGAGAAAAAGAGTCTGTCTGAACGAGAATTTCACATGTGCGTGTGTTCGTTTCTGTGTCTGCGTATTTTTCCTAGTTTGTTAATAAAGTTTGCTGCGTGTTCGAAATGTTGGTCCACACATTCCAACCAAAATGGGTATTTTTTTCGGGGTCACCGCTTATAACAAAATACTGAGTTGTATGAATATAACAGGAGACTCAGTTGTGTGTATAAAGTTTAATTAACAATTTGAAGTTATGTAGTGCAGAATTGTTGACATGTCAAGAGTAGATGAAAGAATGAAGTAAAGTTATTTGTTACCGTTTTGAAGTGAGCTCGCAAGAGACCATATTAGGGTTGCCAGAGAGTTATTAGGGTTGCGAACGCGCCTGGCCGAAGGCCAGCAGCCGAAAGGGCAAATGAGAGGGAGACAGCTTGGAGACAGCTGTCCCTTTTATATGGTCCCTGGAAGAAGTGACAAAGAAGGCAACCACAACGGGAAGTAACTCCAGCTACTTCCTGTCTCGAGAGCGTTACTCTACTGGTGATGTGATCGCCACAACAAGGAAGGCAACTCTTGCTACAAATCCAACTCGTTAACCGGGAGCTCCAAAACTGACGTCCACCACTTCGCTGACCACCCTAGAGAGAGGCAGACCTGCTGGCCCTTCCGGTCGAGCACTCCCCAGCCTTCGGCCACCGCACACCACACCATACCCACACGCCCCCCTGATCTCAAGGATCAATTTCCCCCTCGTCCTACTGCATATGAAAGTCTGCTGTCCAGGTTGGTGGTTTGCGACTTCTTTGCGATCTCCGCAGTGTTGGGGCGGCACTTTGGGTTTCCTGTTCCTCGGAGACAGTTGACACAGTAATTCCACAGAGACATTGGGTCGTCGGACTTCACCCTCTCCACGATCTCCTGCATCATGGCCACCGTCCTCTCTCCCACTATGTCACTCCAAGTCACCCCGCCCGCTTGACAGAGCTGCATGCCGTCCGGAGCCACCCAGCAATCGGGTAGTGACCCACCAACTTTCCACACGCCGAGAAAAGCTCCCGCCTACTCATACTTGGGCCCAGTTCTGGAACTTCATTTCCCCTATGGAATACTAACACGCCCGTCCTGTCTCGCCGTAGCCTAAGTCCCAGCGCGGCTCCTCCCTCCAACGCTTCTGACGGCTTCGCAGCCAGTCCATACCCCTGTAAATGGATCGTGACCTCCGCCGCCGACACTACAGACTCGTCCACTAGGATGTCGTTAATATAGGAATTAGTGGCCCTCTTCATCTTGTCGGCCTTTCCCCAGAATGGTCTTCAGGACCACCGCCATGATCTTCGGTGCAGAGCTCAGCCCGAAACCGAGCCTGGTCAGGCAATATGTCCGGCCCTTATACCTGACCAGCTGATACTGCCAGAGCTTCTCATCTATGTGTAATTGTAAGTATGCTGACTTTATATCGACGATTGTGGAAGCCCCCGTCATGCGTCTCCACTTCACGCAGGGTTTCTCCACAGACATCCATGACCTCGCCACCCGTGTGGCATGATACGTGCTCATTCAGCTCCCGAAAGTCCAGTACCAGCCTCACCTTGTTCTTCGTGGGTTGCACCACCGCCATTAACACTTTCCAGGGAAGCAGTATGCCGTCCTCAATCCATCTTTCTACCTCTCGCTCCTAATGTCTCCCTTAAATGTGTGTTGATAGCAGCCCACTTTGGTCTTCAGTGTTGGTGTACCCATCGAACAACCCATCGAACACTACAGCGGGATATTTCTCCTCGCAGCCCTTCTGGTTCTCCTGTCGCGTACTCACAGTGCGGCGCCGCCAAACGACCTAGACGGCCAATAGATTATTTTAGGTTTTTCGAAAAATAGATTATTTTAGGTTTTTGAAATCAGAAGTAAATATTTTTAAAAAATCAATTTTTGAAATATTTCGAAAAGTATAAAAAAAATAGATTATTTTAGGTTTTTGAAATCAGAAGTAAATATTTCAAAAAAATCAATTTTTGAAATATTTCGAAAAGTATAAAAAAATAGATTATTTTAGGTTTTTCGAAAAATAGATTATTTTAGGTTTTCGAAATCAGAAGTAAATATTTCAAAAAAATCAATTTTTGAAATATTTCGAAAAGTATAAAAAAATAGATTATTTTAGGTTTTTCGAAAAATAGATTATTTTAGATTTTTGGAATCAGAAGTAAATATTTCAAAAAAAATCAATTTTTGAAATATTTCAAAAAGTATAAAAAAATAGATTATTTTAGGTTTTTCGAAAAATAGATTATTTTAGATTTTTGGAATCAGAAGTAAATATTTAAAAAAAAATCAATTTTTGAAATATTTCGAAAAGTATAAAAAAATAGATTATTTTAGGTTTTTCGAAAAATAGATTATTTTAGGTTTTTCGAAAAATAGATTATTTTAGGTTTTTGAAATCAGAAGTAAATATTTCAAAAAAATCAATTTTTGAAATATTTTGAAAAGTATAAAAAAATATATTATTTTAGGTTTTTCGAAAAATAGATTATTTTAGGTTTTTCGAAAAATAGATTATTTTAGGTTTTTGAAATCAGAAGTAAATATTTCAAAAAAATCAATTTTTGAAATATTTCGAAAAGTATAAGAAAATAGATTATTTTAGGTTTTTCGAAAAATAGATTATTTTACGTTTTCGAAATCAGAAGTAAATATTTCAAAAAAAATCAATTTTTGAAATATTTCGAAAAGTATAAAAAAATAGATTATTTTAGGTTTTTAAAATCAGAAGTAAATATTTCAAAAAAATCAATTTTTGAAATATTTTGAAAAGTATAAAAAAATATATTATTTTAGGTTTTTCGAAAAATAGATTATTTTAGGTTTTTGAAATCAGAAGTAAATATTTCAAAAAAATCAATTTTAGAAATATTTCGAAAAGTATAAAAAAATAGATTATTTTAGGTTTTTCGAAAAATAGATTATTTTAGGTTTTTGAAATCAGAAGTAAATATTTCAAAAAAATCAATTTTTGAAATATTTTGAAAAGTATAAAAAAATATATTATTTTAGGTTTTTCGAAAAATAGATTATTTTAGGTTTTTCGAAAAATAGATTATTTTAGGTTTTTGAAATTAGAAGTAAATATTTCAAAAAAATCAATTTTTGAAATATTTCGAAAAGTATAAAAAAATAGATTATTTTAGGTTTTTGAAATCAGAAGTAAATATTTCAAAAAAATCAATTTTTAAACAAAAGTAAATATTTCAAAAAAATCAATTTTTGAAATATTTCGAAAAGTATAAAAAAAATACATTATTTTAGGTTTTTGAAATTAGAAGTAAATATTTCCAAAAAATCAATTTTTGAAATATGTCGAAAAAATAGATTATTTTAGGTTTTTCGAAAAATAGATTTTTGGAATCAGAAGTAAATATTTCAAAAAAAATCAATTTTTGAAATATTTCGAAAAGTATAAATAAATAGATTATTTTAGGTTTTTGAAATCAGAAGTAAATATTTCAAAAAAATCAATTTTTGAAATATTTTGAAAAGTATAAAAAAATATATTATTTTAGGTTTTTCGAAAAATAGATTATTTTAGGTTTTTGAAATCAGAAGTAAATATTTCAAAAAAATCAATTTTAGAAATATTTCGAAAAGTATAAAAAAATAGATTATTTTAGGTTTTTCGAAAAATAGATTATTTTAGGTTTTTGAAATCAGAAGTAAATATTTCAAAAAAATCAATTTTTGAAATATTTTGAAAAGTATAAAAAAATATATTATTTTAGGTTTTTCGAAAAATAGATTATTTTAGGTTTTTCGAAAAATAGATTATTTTAGGTTTTTGAAATTAGAAGTAAATATTTCAAAAAAATCAATTTTTGAAATATTTCGAAAAGTATAAAAAAATAGATTATTTTAGGTTTTTGAAATCAGAAGTAAATATTTCAAAAAAATCAATTTTTAAACAAAAGTAAATATTTCAAAAAAATCAATTTTTGAAATATTTCGAAAAGTATAAAAAAAATACATTATTTTAGGTTTTTGAAATTAGAAGTAAATATTTCCAAAAAATCAATTTTTGAAATATGTCGAAAAAATAGATTATTTTAGGTTTTTCGAAAAATAGATTTTTGGAATCAGAAGTAAATATTTCAAAAAAAATCAATTTTTGAAATATTTCGAAAAGTATAAATAAATAGATTATTTTAGGTTTTTGAAATCAGAAGTAAATATTTCAAAAAAATCAATTTTTGAAATATTTCGAAAAGTATAAAAAAAATAGATTATTTTAGGTTTTTCGAAAAATAGACTATTTTAGGTTTTTGAAATCAGAAGTAAATATTTCAAAAAAAATCAATTTTTGAAATATTTCGAAAAGCATAAAAAAATAGATTATTTTAGGTTTTTGAAATCAGAAGTAAATATTTCAAAAAAATCAATTTTTGAAATATTTCGAAAAGTATAAAAAAATAGATTATTTTAGGTTTTTCGAAAAATAGATTATTTTAGATTTTTGGAATCAGAAGTAAATATTTAAAAAAAAATCAATTTTTGAAATATTTCGAAAAGTATAAAAAAATAGATTATTTTGGGTTTTTCGAAAAATAGATTATTTTAGGTTTTTGAAATCAGAAGTAAATATTTCAAAAAAATCAATTTTTGAAATATTTCGAAAAGTATAAAAAAATAGATTATTTTGAGGTTTTTGAAATCAGAAGTAAATATTTCAAAAAAAATCAATTTTTGAAATATTTCGAAAATAGTATAAAAAAATAGATTATTTTAGGTTTTTCGAAAAATAGATTATTTTAGGTTTTTGAAATCAGAAGTAAATATTTCAAAAAAATCAATTTTTGAAATATTTCGAAAAGTATAAAAAAAATAGATTATTTTAGGTTTTTGAAATCAGAAGTAAATATTTCAAAAAAATCAATTTTTGAAATATTTCGAAAAGTATAAAAAAATAGATTATTTTAGGTTTTTCGAAAAATAGATTATTTTAAGTTTTTGAAATCAGAAGTAAATATTTCAAAAAAATCAATTTTTGAAATATTTCAAAAAGTATAAAAAAATAAGAATATTTTAGGTTTTTGAAATCAGAAGTAAATATTTCAAAAAAATCAATTTTTGAAATATTTCGAAAAGTATAAAAAAATAGATTATTTTAGGTTTTTCGAAAAATAGATTATTTCAGGTTTTTGAAATCAGAAGTAAATATTTCAAAAAAATCAATTTTTGAAATATTTCGAAAAGTATAAAAAAAATAGATTATTTTAGGTTTTTGAAATCAGAAGTAAATATTTCAAAAAAATCAATTTTTGAAATATTTCGAAAAGTATAAAAAAATATATTAATTAAGGTTTTTCGAAAAATAGATTATTTTAGGTTTTTCGAAAAATAGATTATTTTAGGTTTTTGAAATCAGAAGTAAATATTTCAAAAAAAATCAATTTTTGAAATATTTCGAAAAGTACAAAAAAATAGATTATTTTAGGTTTTTCGAAAAATAGATTATTTTAGATTTTTGGAATCAGAAGTAAATATTTCAAAAAAAATCAATGTTTGAAATATTTCGAAAAGTATAAAAAAATAGATTAATTAAGGTTTTTCGAAAAATAGATTATTTTAGATTTTTGGAATCAGAAGTAAATATTTCAAAAAAATCAATTTTTGAAATATTTCGAAAAGTATAAAAAAATAGATTATTTTAGGTTTTTTAAATCAGAAGTAAATATTTCAAAAAAATCAATTTTTGAAATATTTCGAAAAGTATAAAAAAATAGATTATTTTGGGTTTTTCGAAAAATAGATTATTTTAGGTTTTTGAAATCAGAAGTAAATATTTCAAAAAAAATCAATTTTTGAAATATTTCGAAAAGTATAAAAAAATAGATTAATTAAGGTTTTTCGAAAAATAGATTATTTTAGATTTTTGGAATCAGAAGTAAATATTTCAAAAAAATCAATTTTTGAAATATTTCGAAAAGTATAAAAAAATAGATTATTTTAGGTTTTTCGAAAAATAGATTATTTTAGGTTTTTCGAAAAATAGATTATTTTAGGTTTTTGAAATCAGAAGTAAATATTTCAAAAAAATCAATTTTTGAAATATTTTGAAAAGTATAAAAAAATATATTATTTTAGGTTTTTCGAAAAATAGATTATTTTAGGTTTTTCGAAAAATAGATTATTTTACGTTTTCGAAATTAGAAGTAAATATTTCAAAAAAAATCAATTTCTGAAATATTTCGAAAAGTATAAAAAAAATAGATTATTTTAGGTTTTTCGAAAAATAGATTATTTTAGGTTTTTCGAAAAATAGATTATTTTAGATTTTTGGAATCAGAAGTAAATATTTGAAAAAAAATCAATTTTTGAAATATTTCGAAAAGTATAAAAAAATAGATTATTTTAGGTTTTTAAAATCAGAAGTAAATATTTCAAAAAAATCAATTTTTGAAATATTTTGAAAAGTATAAAAAAATATATTATTTTAGGTTTTTCGAAAAATAGATTATTTTAGGTTTTTGAAATCAGAAGTAAATATTTCAAAAAAATCAATTTTTGAAATATTTCGAAAAGTATAAAAAAAATACATTTTAGGTTTTTGAAATTAGAAGTAAATATTTCAAAAAAATCAATTTTTGAAATATGTCGAAAAAATAGATTATTTTAGGTTTTTCAAAAAATAGATTTTTGGAATCAGAAGTAAATATTTCAAAAAAAATCAATTTTTGAAATATTTCGAAAAGTATAAATAAATAGATTATTTTAGGTTTTTGAAATCAGAAGTAAATATTTCAAAAAAATCAATTTTTGAAATATTTCGAAAAGTATAAAAAAAATAGATTATTTTAGGTTTTTCGAAAAATAGACTATTTTAGATTTTTGAAATCAGAAGTAAATATTTCAAAAAAAATCAATTTTTGAAATATTTCGAAAAGCATAAAAAAATAGATTATTTTAGGTTTTTGAAATCAGAAGTAAATATTTCAAAAAAATCAATTTTTGAAATATTTTGAAAAGTATAAAAAAATATATTATTTTAGGTTTTTCGAAAAATAGATTATTTTAGGTTTTTGAAATCAGAAGTAAATATTTCAAAAAAATCAATTTTTGAAATATTTCGAAAAGTATAAAAAAAATAGATTATTTTAGGTTTTTCGAAAAATAGACTATTTTAGGTTTTTGAAATCAGAAGTAAATATTTCAAAAAAAATCAATTTTTGAAATATTTCGAAAAGTATAAAAAAAATAGATTATTTTAGGTTTTTGAAATCAGAAGTAAATATTTCAAAAAAATCAATTTTTGAAATATTTCGAAAAGTATAAAAAAATAGATTATTTTAGGTTTTTCGAAAAATAGATTATTTTAAGTTTTTGAAATCAGAAGTAAATATTTCAAAAAAATCAATTTTTGAAATATTTCAAAAAGTATAAAAAAATAAGAATATTTTAGGTTTTTGAAATCAGAAGTAAATATTTCAAAAAAATCAATTTTTGAAATATTTCGAAAAGTATAAAAAATTAGATTATTTTAGGTTTTTCGAAAAATAGATTATTTCAGGTTTTTGAAATCAGAAGTAAATATTTCAAAAAAATCAATTTTTGAAATATTTCGAAAAGTATAAAAAAATATATTAATTAAGGTTTTTCGAAAAATAGATTATTTTAGGTTTTTCGAAAAATAGATTATTTTAGGTTTTTGAAATCAGAAGTAAATATTTCAAAAAAAATCAATTTTTGAAATATTTCGAAAAGTACAAAAAAATAGATTATTTTAGGTTTTTCGAAAAATAGATTATTTTAGATTTTTGGAATCAGAAGTAAATATTTCAAAAAAAATCAATTTTTGAAATATTTCGAAAAGTATAAAAAAATAGATTAATTAAGGTTTTTCGAAAAATAGATTATTTTAGATTTTTGGAATCAGAAGTAAATATTTCAAAAAAATCAATTTTTGAAATATTTCGAAAAGTATAAAAAAATAGATTATTTTAGGTTTTTTAAATCAGAAGTAAATATTTCAAAAAAATCAATTTTTGAAATATTTCGAAAAGTATAAAAAAATAGATTAATTAAGGTTTTTCGAAAAATAGATTATTTTAGATTTTTGGAATCAGAAGTAAATATTTCAAAAAAATCAATTTTTGAAATATTTCGAAAAGTATAAAAAAATAGATTATTTTAGGTTTTTCGAAAAATAGATTATTTTAGGTTTTTCGAAAAATAGATTATTTTATGTTTTTCGAAAAATAGATTATTTTAGATTTTTGGAATCAGAAGTAAATATTTGAAAAAAAATCAATTTTTGAAATATTTCGAAAAGTATAAAAAAATAGATTATTTTAGGTTTTTCGAAAAATAGATTATTTCAGGTTTTTGAAATCAGAAGTAAATATTTCAAAAAAATCAATTTTTGAAATATTTCGAAAAGTATAAAAAAAATAGATTATTTTAGGTTTTTGAAATCAGAAGTAAATATTTCAAAAAAATCAATTTTTGAAATATTTCGAAAAGTATAAAAAAATATATTAATTAAGGTTTTTCGAAAAATAGATTATTTTAGGTTTTTCGAAAAATAGATTATTTTAGGTTTTTGAAATTAGAAGTAAATATTTCAAAAAAATCAATTTTTGAAATATTTCGAAAAGTATAAAAAAATAGATTATTTTAGGTTTTTTAAATCAGAAGTAAATATTTCAAAAAAATCAATTTTTGAAATATTTCGAAAAGTATAAAAAAATAGATTATTTTGGGTTTTTCGAAAAATAGATTATTTTAGGTTTTTGAAATCAGAAGTAAATATTTCAAAAAAAATCAATTTTTGAAATATTTCGAAAAGTATAAAAAAATAGATTAATTAAGGTTTTTCGAAAAATAGATTATTTTAGATTTTTGGAATCAGAAGTAAATATTTCAAAAAAATCAATTTTTGAAATATTTCGAAAAGTATAAAAAAATAGATTATTTTAGGTTTTTCGAAAAATAGATTATTTTAAGTTTTTGAAATCAGAAGTAAATATTTCAAAAAAATCAATTTTTGAAATATTTCAAAAAGTATAAAAAAATAAGAATATTTTAGGTTTTTGAAATCAGAAGTAAATATTTCAAAAAAATCAATTTTTGAAATATTTCGAAAAGTATAAAAAAATAGATTATTTTAGGTTTTTCGAAAAATAGATTATTTCAGGTTTTTGAAATCAGAAGTAAATATTTCAAAAAAATCAATTTTTGAAATATTTCGAAAAGTATAAAAAAAATAGATTATTTTAGGTTTTTGAAATCAGAAGTAAATATTTCAAAAAAATCAATTTTTGAAATATTTCGAAAAGTATAAAAAAATATATTAATTAAGGTTTTTCGAAAAATAGATTATTTTAGGTTTTTCGAAAAATAGATTATTTTAGGTTTTTGAAATCAGAAGTAAATATTTCAAAAAAAATCAATTTTTGAAATATTTCGAAAAGTACAAAAAAATAGATTATTTTAGGTTTTTCGAAAAATAGATTATTTTAGATTTTTGGAATCAGAAGTAAATATTTCAAAAAAAATCAATTTTTGAAATATTTCGAAAAGTATAAAAAAATAGATTAATTAAGGTTTTTCGAAAAATAGATTATTTTAGATTTTTGGAATCAGAAGTAAATATTTCAAAAAAATCAATTTTTGAAATATTTCGAAAAGTATAAAAAAATAGATTATTTTAGGTTTTTTAAATCAGAAGTAAATATTTCAAAAAAATCAATTTTTGAAATATTTCGAAAAGTATAAAAAAATAGATTATTTTGGGTTTTTCGAAAAATAGATTATTTTAGGTTTTTGAAATCAGAAGTAAATATTTCAAAAAAAATCAATTTTTGAAATATTTCGAAAAGTATAAAAAAATAGATTAATTAAGGTTTTTCGAAAAATAGATTATTTTAGATTTTTGGAATCAGAAGTAAATATTTCAAAAAAATCAATTTTTGAAATATTTCGAAAAGTATAAAAAAATAGATTATTTTAGGTTTTTCGAAAAATAGATTATTTTAGGTTTTTCGAAAAATAGATTATTTTAGGTTTTTGAAATCAGAAGTAAATATTTCAAAAAAATCAATTTTTGAAATATTTTGAAAAGTATAAAAAAATATATTATTTTAGGTTTTTCGAAAAATAGATTATTTTAGGTTTTTCGAAAAATAGATTATTTTAGGTTTTTGAAATCAGAAGTAAATATTTCAAAAAAATCAATTTTTGAAATATTTCGAAAAGTATAAGAAAATAGATTATTTTAGGTTTTTCGAAAAATAGATTATTTTACGTTTTCGAAATTAGAAGTAAATATTTCAAAAAAAATCAATTTCTGAAATATTTCGAAAAGTATAAAAAAAATAGATTATTTTAGGTTTTTCGAAAAATAGATTATTTTAGGTTTTTCGAAAAATAGATTATTTTAGATTTTTGGAATCAGAAGTAAATATTTGAAAAAAAATCAATTTTTGAAATATTTCGAAAAGTATAAAAAAATAGATTATTTTAGGTTTTTAAAATCAGAAGTAAATATTTCAAAAAAATCAATTTTTGAAATATTTTGAAAAGTATAAAAAAATATATTATTTTAGGTTTTTCGAAAAATAGATTATTTTAGGTTTTTGAAATCAGAAGTAAATATTTCAAAAAAATCGATTTTTGAAATATTTCGAAAAGTATAAAAAAAATACATTTTAGGTTTTTGAAATTAGAAGTAAATATTTCAAAAAAATCAATTTTTGAAATATGTCGAAAAAATAGATTATTTTAGGTTTTTCAAAAAATAGATTTTTGGAATCAGAAGTAAATATTTCAAAAAAAATCAATTTTTGAAATATTTCGAAAAGTATAAATAAATAGATTATTTTAGGTTTTTGAAATCAGAAGTAAATATTTCAAAAAAATCAATTTTTGAAATATTTCGAAAAGTATAAAAAAAATAGATTATTTTAGGTTTTTCGAAAAATAGACTATTTTAGGTTTTTGAAATCAGAAGTAAATATTACAAAAAAAATCAATTTTTGAAATATTTCGAAAAGCATAAAAAAATAGATTATTTTAGGTTTTTGAAATCAGAAGTAAATATTTCAAAAAAAAATCAATTTTTGAAATATTTCGAAAAGTATAAAAAAATAGATTATTTTGGGTTTTTCGAAAAATAGATTATTTTAGGCTTTTGAAATCAGAAGTAAATATTTCAAAAAAATCAATTTTTGAAATATTTCGAAAAGTATAAAAAAATAGATTATTTTGAGGTTTTTGAAATTAGAAGTAAATATTTCAAAAAAAATCAATTTTTGAAATATTTCGAAAAGTATAAAAAAATAGATTATTTTGAGGTTTTTGAAATCAGAAGTAAATATTTCAAAAAAAATCAATTTTTGAAATAT
The DNA here is from genome assembly GCA_964016885.1 of Eledone cirrhosa. Lineage (NCBI taxonomy): Eukaryota > Metazoa > Mollusca > Cephalopoda > Octopoda > Eledonidae > Eledone > Eledone cirrhosa. The sequence continues at coordinate 18,100,916 of OZ024749.1, read as the reverse complement.
TGCGAAAAGTATAAAAAAATAGATTATTTTAGGTCTTTCGAAAAATAGATTATTTTAGGTTTTTGAAATCAGAAGTAAATATTTCAAAAAAAATCAATTTTTGAAATATTGCGAAAAGTATAAAAAAATAGATTATTTTAGGTTTTTCCAAAAATAGATTATTTCAGGTTTTTGAAATCAGAAGTAAATATTTCAAAAAAATCAATTTTTGAAATATTTCGAAAAGTATAAAAAAAATAGATTATTTTAGGTTTTTGAAATCAGAAGTAAATATTTCAAAAAAATCAATTTTTGAAATATTTTGAAAAGTATAAAAAAATAGATTATTTTAGGTCTTTCGAAAAATAGATTATTTTAGGTTTTTCGAAAAATAGATTATTTTAGGTTTTTGAAATCAGAAGTAAATATTTCAAAAAAAATCAATTTTTGAAATATTTCGAAAAGTACAAAAAATTAGATTATTTTAGGTTTTTCGAAAAATAGATTAATTTAGGTTTTTGAAATCAGAAGTAAATATTTCAAAAAAATCAATTTTTGAAATATTTCGAAAAGTATAAAAAAATAGATTAATTAAGGTTTTTCGAAAAATAGATTATTTTAGGTTTTTCGAAAAATAGATTATTTTAGGTTTTTGAAATCAGAAGTAAATATTTCAAAAAAAATCAATTTTTGAAATATTTCGAAAAGTACAAAAAAATAGATTATTTTAGGTTTTTCGAAAAATAGATTATTTTAGGTTTTTCGAAAAATAGATTATTTTAGGTTTTTGAAATCAGAAGTAAATATTTCAAAAAAAATCAATTTTTGAAATATTTCGAAAAGTACAAAAAAATAGATTATTTTAGGTTTTTCGAAAAATAGATTATTTTACGTTTTCGAAATCAGAAGTAAATATTTCAAAAAAAATCAATTTTTGAAATATTTCGAAAAGTATAAAAAAAATAGATTATTTTAGGTTTTTCGAAAAATAGATTATTTTAGGTTTTTCGAAAAATAGATTATTTTAGATTTTTGGAATCAGAAGTAAATATTTGAAAAAAAATCAATTTTTGAAATATTTCGAAAAGTATAAAAAAATAGATTATTTTAGGTTTTTAAAATCAGAAGTAAATATTTCAAAAAAATCAATTTTTGAAATATTTTGAAAAGTATAAAAAAATATATTATTTTAGGTTTTTCGAAAAATAGATTATTTTAGGTTTTTGAAATTAGAAGTAAATATTTCAAAAAAATCAATTTTAGAAATATTTCGAAAAGTATAAAAAAATAGATTATTTTAGGTTTTTGAAATCAGAAGTAAATATTTCAAAAAAATCAATTTTTGAAATATTTCGAAAAGTATAAAAAAATAGATTATTTTAGGTTTTTCGAAAAATAGATTATTTTACGTTTTCGAAATCAGAAGTAAATATTTCAAAAAAATCAATTTTTGAAATATTTCGAAAAGTATTAAAAAATAGATTATTTTAGGTTTTTCGAAAAATATATTATTTTAGGTTTTTCGAAAAATAGATTATTTTAGGTTTTTGAAATCAGAAGTAAATATTTCAAAAAAATCAATTTTTGAAATATTTTGAAAAGTATAAAAAAATATATTATTTTAGGTTTTTCGAAAAATAGATTATTTTAGGTTTTTCGAAAAATAGATTATTTTAGATTTTTGGAATCAGAAGTAAATATTTAAAAAAAAATCAATTTTTGAAATATTTCGAAAAGTATAAAAAAATAGATTATTTTAGGTTTTTGAAATCAGAAGTAAATATTTCAAAAAAAATCAATTTTTGAAATATTTCGAAAAGTATAAAAAAATAGATTATTTTGGGTTTTTCGAAAAATAGATTATTTTAGGTTTTTGAAATCAGAAGTAAATATTTCAAAAAAAATCAATTTTTGAAATATTTCGAAAAGTATAAAAAAATAGATTAATTAAGGTTTTTCGAAAAATAGATTATTTTAGGTTTTTCGAAAAATAGATTATTTTAGGTTTTTGAAATCAGAAGTAAATATTTCAAAAAAAATCAATTTTTGAAATATTGCGAAAAGTATAAAAAAATAGATTATTTTAGGTTTTTCGAAAAATAGATTATTTCAGGTTTTTGAAATCAGAAGTAAATATTTCAAAAAAATCAATTTTTGAAATATTTCGAAAAGTATAAAAAAAATAGATTATTTTAGGTTTTTGAAATCAGAAGTAAATATTTCAAAAAAATCAATTTTTGAAATATTTCGAAAAGTATAAAAAAATAGATTATTTTAGGTTTTTCGAAAAATAGATTATTTCAGGTTTTTGAAATCAGAAGTAAATATTTCAAAAAAATCAATTTTTGAAATATTTCGAAAAGTATAAAAAAAATAGATTATTTTAGGTTTTTGAAATCAGAAGTAAATATTTCAAAAAAATCAATTTTTGAAATATTTCGAAAAGTATAAAAAAATATATTAATTAAGGTTTTTCGAAAAATAGATTATTTTAGGTTTTTCGAAAAATAGATTATTTTAGATTTTTGGAATCAGAAGTAAATATTTAAAAAAAAAATCAATTTTTGAAATATTTCGAAAAGTATAAAAAAATAGATTATTTTAGGTTTTTTAAATCAGAAGTAAATATTTCAAAAAAATCAATTTTTGAAATATTTCGAAAAGTATAAAAAAATAGATTATTTTGGGTTTTTCGAAAAATAGATTATTTTAGGTTTTTGAAATCAGAAGTAAATATTTCAAAAAAAATCAATTTTTGAAATATTTCGAAAAGTATAAAAAAATAGGTTAATTAAGGTTTTTCGAAAAATAGATTATTTTAGATTTTTGGAATCAGAAGTAAATATTTCAAAAAAATCAATTTTTGAAATATTTCGAAAAGTATAAAAAAATAGATTATTTTAGGTTTTTCGAAAAATAGATTATTTTAGGTTTTTCGAAAAATAGATTATTTTAGGTTTTCGAAATTAGAAGTAAATATTTCAAAAAAAATCAATTTTTGAAATATTTCGAAAAGTATAAAAAAAATAGATTATTTTAGGTTTTTCGAAAAATAGATTATTTTAGATTTTTGGAATCAGAAGTAAATATTTGAAAAAAAATCAATTTTTGAAATATTTCGAAAAGTATAAAAAAATAGATTATTTTAGGTTTTTAAAATCAGAAGTAAATATTTCAAAAAAATCAATTTTTGAAATATTTTGAAAAGTATAAAAAAATATATTATTTTAGGTTTTTCGAAAAATAGATTATTTTAGGTTTTTGAAATCAGAAGTAAATATTTCAAAAAAATCAATTTTTGAAATATTTCGAAAAGTATAAAAAAAATACATTATTTTAGGTTTTTGAAATTAGAAGTAAATATTTCAAAAAAATCAATTTTTGAAATATGTCGAAAAAATAGATTATTTTAGGTTTTTCGAAGAAATAGATTTTTGGAATCAGAAGTAAATATTTCAAAAAAAATCAATCTTTGAAATATTTCGAAAAGTATAAATAAATAGATTATTTTAGGTTTTTGAAATCAGAAGTAAATATTTCAAAAAAATCAATTTTTGAAATATTTCGAAAAGCATAAAAAAATAGATTATTTTAGGTTTTTGAAATCAGAAGTAAATATTTCAAAAAAATCAATTTTTGAAATATTTCGAAAAGTATAAAAAAATAGATTACTTTAGGTTTTTCGAAAAATAGATTATTTTAGATTTTTGGAATCAGAAGTAAATATTTAAAAAAAAATCAATTTTTGAAATATTTCGAAAAGTATAAAAAAATAGATTATTTTAGGTTTTTGAAATCAGAAGTAAATATTTCAAAAAAAATCAATTTTTGAAATATTTCGAAAAGTATAAAAAAATAGATTATTTTGGGTTTTTCGAAAAATAGATTATTTTAGGCTTTTGAAATCAGAAGTAAATATTTCAAAAAAATCAATTTTTGAAATATTTCGAAAAGCATAAAAAAATAGATTATTTTAGGTTTTTGAAATCAGAAGTAAATATTTCAAAAAAAATCAATTTTTGAAATATTTCGAAAAGTATAAAAAAATAGATTATTTTAGGTTTTTGAAATCAGAAGTAAATATTTCAAAAAAAATCAATTTTTGAAATATTTCGAAAAGTATAAAAAAATAGATTATTTTAGGTTTTTAAAATCAGAAGTAAATATTTCAAAAAAATCAATTTTTGAAATATTTTGAAAAGTATAAAAAAATATATTATTTTAGGTTTTTCGAAAAATAGATTATTTTAGGTTTTTGAAATCAGAAGTAAATATTTCAAAAAAATCAATTTTTGAAATATTTCGAAAAGTATAAAAAAAATACATTATTTTAGGTTTTTGAAATTAGAAGTAAATATTTCAAAAAAATCAATTTTTGAAATATGTCGAAAAAATAGATTATTTTAGGTTTTTCGAAGAAATAGATTTTTGGAATCAGAAGTAAATATTTCAAAAAAAATCAATCTTTGAAATATTTCGAAAAGTATAAATAAATAGATTATTTTAGGTTTTTGAAATCAGAAGTAAATATTTCAAAAAAATCAATTTTTGAAATATTTCGAAAAGCATAAAAAAATAGATTATTTTAGGTTTTTGAAATCAGAAGTAAATATTTCAAAAAAATCAATTTTTGAAATATTTCGAAAAGTATAAAAAAATAGATTACTTTAGGTTTTTCGAAAAATAGATTATTTTAGATTTTTGGAATCAGAAGTAAATATTTAAAAAAAAATCAATTTTTGAAATATTTCGAAAAGTATAAAAAAATAGATTATTTTAGGTTTTTGAAATCAGAAGTAAATATTTCAAAAAAAATCAATTTTTGAAATATTTCGAAAAGTATAAAAAAATAGATTATTTTGGGTTTTTCGAAAAATAGATTATTTTAGGCTTTTGAAATCAGAAGTAAATATTTCAAAAAAATCAATTTTTGAAATATTTCGAAAAGCATAAAAAAATAGATTATTTTAGGTTTTTGAAATCAGAAGTAAATATTTCAAAAAAAATCAATTTTTGAAATATTTCGAAAAGTATAAAAAAATAGATTATTTTAGGTTTTTGAAATCAGAAGTAAATATTTCAAAAAAAATCAATTTTTGAAATATTTCGAAAAGTATAAAAAAATAGATTAATTAAGGTTTTTGAAATCAGAAGTAAATATTTCAAAAAAAATCAATTTTTGAAATATTTCGAAAAGTATAAAAAAATAGATTAATTAAGGTTTTTCGAAAAATAGATTATTTTAGGTTTTTCGAAAAATAGATTATTTTAGATTTTTGGAATCAGAAGTAAATATTTAAAAAAAAATCAATTTTTGAAATATTTCGAAAAGTATAAAAAAATAGATTATTTTAGGTTTTTGAAATCAGAAGTAAATATTTCAAAAAAAATCAATTTTTGAAATATTTCGAAAAGTATAAAAAAATAGATTAATTAAGGTTTTTCGAAAAATAGATTATTTTAGGTTTTTCGAAAAATAGATTATTTTAGGTTTTTGAAATCAGAAGTAAATATTTCAAAAAAAATCAATTTTTGAAATATTTCGAAAAGTATAAAAAAATAGATTATTTTGGGTTTTTCGAAAAATAGATTATTTTAGGCTTTTGAAATCAGAAGTAAATATTTCAAAAAAATCAATTTTTGAAATATTTCGAAAAGCATAAAAAAATAGATTATTTTAGGTTTTTGAAATCAGAAGTAAATATTTCAAAAAAATCAATTTTTGAAATATTTCGAAAAGTATAAAAAAATAGATTATTTTAGGTTTTTCGAAAAATAGATTATTTTAGATTTTTGGAATCAGAAGTAAATATTTAAAAAAAAATCAATTTTTGAAATATTTCGAAAAGTATAAAAAAATAGATTATTTTGGGTTTTTCGAAAAATAGATTATTTTAGGTTTTTGAAATCAGAAGTAAATATTTCAAAAAAATCAATTTTTGAAATATTTCGAAAAGTATAAAAAAATAGATTATTTTGAGGTTTTTGAAATCAGAAGTAAATATTTCAAAAAAAATCAATTTTTGAAATATTTCGAAAATAGTATAAAAAAATAGATTATTTTAGGTTTTTCGAAAAATAGATTATTTTAGGTTTTTGAAATCAGAAGTAAATATTTCAAAAAAATCAATTTTTGAAATATTTCGAAAAGTATAAAAAAAATAGATTATTTTAGGTTTTTGAAATCAGAAGTAAATATTTCAAAAAAATCAATTTTTGAAATATTTCGAAAAGTATAAAAAAATAGATTATTTTAGGTTTTTCGAAAAATAGATTATTTTAAGTTTTTGAAATCAGAAGTAAATATTTCAAAAAAATCAATTTTTGAAATATTTCAAAAAGTATAAAAAAATAAGAATATTTTAGGTTTTTGAAATCAGAAGTAAATATTTCAAAAAAATCAATTTTTGAAATATTTCGAAAAGTATAAAAAAATAGATTATTTTAGGTTTTTCGAAAAATAGATTATTTCAGGTTTTTGAAATCAGAAGTAAATATTTCAAAAAAATCAATTTTTGAAATATTTCGAAAAGTATAAAAAAAATAGATTATTTTAGGTTTTTGAAATCAGAAGTAAATATTTCAAAAAAATCAATTTTTGAAATATTTCGAAAAGTATAAAAAAATATATTAATTAAGGTTTTTCGAAAAATAGATTATTTTAGGTTTTTCGAAAAATAGATTATTTTAGGTTTTTGAAATCAGAAGTAAATATTTCAAAAAAAATCAATTTTTGAAATATTTCGAAAAGTACAAAAAAATAGATTATTTTAGGTTTTTCGAAAAATAGATTATTTTAGATTTTTGGAATCAGAAGTAAATATTTCAAAAAAAATCAATGTTTGAAATATTTCGAAAAGTATAAAAAAATAGATTAATTAAGGTTTTTCGAAAAATAGATTATTTTAGATTTTTGGAATCAGAAGTAAATATTTCAAAAAAATCAATTTTTGAAATATTTCGAAAAGTATAAAAAAATAGATTATTTTAGGTTTTTTAAATCAGAAGTAAATATTTCAAAAAAATCAATTTTTGAAATATTTCGAAAAGTATAAAAAAATAGATTATTTTAGGTTTTTCGAAAAATAGATTATTTTAGGTTTTTCGAAAAATAGATTATTTTAGGTTTTCGAAATTAGAAGTAAATATTTCAAAAAAAATCAATTTTTGAAATATTTCGAAAAGTATAAAAAAAATAGATTATTTTAGGTTTTTCGAAAAATAGATTATTTTAGATTTTTGGAATCAGAAGTAAATATTTGAAAAAAAATCAATTTTTGAAATATTTCGAAAAGTATAAAAAAATAGATTATTTTAGGTTTTTAAAATCAGAAGTAAATATTTCAAAAAAATCAATTTTTGAAATATTTTGAAAAGTATAAAAAAATATATTATTTTAGGTTTTTCGAAAAATAGATTATTTTAGGTTTTTGAAATCAGAAGTAAATATTTCAAAAAAATCAATTTTTGAAATATTTCGAAAAGTATAAAAAAAATACATTATTTTAGGTTTTTGAAATTAGAAGTAAATATTTCAAAAAAATCAATTTTTGAAATATGTCGAAAAAATAGATTATTTTAGGTTTTTCGAAGAAATAGATTTTTGGAATCAGAAGTAAATATTTCAAAAAAAATCAATCTTTGAAATATTTCGAAAAGTATAAATAAATAGATTATTTTAGGTTTTTGAAATCAGAAGTAAATATTTCAAAAAAATCAATTTTTGAAATATTTCGAAAAGCATAAAAAAATAGATTATTTTAGGTTTTTGAAATCAGAAGTAAATATTTCAAAAAAATCAATTTTTGAAATATTTCGAAAAGTATAAAAAAATAGATTACTTTAGGTTTTTCGAAAAATAGATTATTTTAGATTTTTGGAATCAGAAGTAAATATTTAAAAAAAAATCAATTTTTGAAATATTTCGAAAAGTATAAAAAAATAGATTATTTTAGGTTTTTGAAATCAGAAGTAAATATTTCAAAAAAAATCAATTTTTGAAATATTTCGAAAAGTATAAAAAAATAGATTATTTTGGGTTTTTCGAAAAATAGATTATTTTAGGCTTTTGAAATCAGAAGTAAATATTTCAAAAAAATCAATTTTTGAAATATTTCGAAAAGCATAAAAAAATAGATTATTTTAGGTTTTTGAAATCAGAAGTAAATATTTCAAAAAAAATCAATTTTTGAAATATTTCGAAAAGTATAAAAAAATAGATTATTTTAGGTTTTTGAAATCAGAAGTAAATATTTCAAAAAAAATCAATTTTTGAAATATTTCGAAAAGTATAAAAAAATAGATTATTTTAGGTTTTTAAAATCAGAAGTAAATATTTCAAAAAAATCAATTTTTGAAATATTTTGAAAAGTATAAAAAAATATATTATTTTAGGTTTTTCGAAAAATAGATTATTTTAGGTTTTTGAAATCAGAAGTAAATATTTCAAAAAAATCAATTTTTGAAATATTTCGAAAAGTATAAAAAAAATACATTATTTTAGGTTTTTGAAATTAGAAGTAAATATTTCAAAAAAATCAATTTTTGAAATATGTCGAAAAAATAGATTATTTTAGGTTTTTCGAAGAAATAGATTTTTGGAATCAGAAGTAAATATTTCAAAAAAAATCAATCTTTGAAATATTTCGAAAAGTATAAATAAATAGATTATTTTAGGTTTTTGAAATCAGAAGTAAATATTTCAAAAAAATCAATTTTTGAAATATTTCGAAAAGCATAAAAAAATAGATTATTTTAGGTTTTTGAAATCAGAAGTAAATATTTCAAAAAAATCAATTTTTGAAATATTTCGAAAAGTATAAAAAAATAGATTACTTTAGGTTTTTCGAAAAATAGATTATTTTAGATTTTTGGAATCAGAAGTAAATATTTAAAAAAAAATCAATTTTTGAAATATTTCGAAAAGTATAAAAAAATAGATTATTTTAGGTTTTTGAAATCAGAAGTAAATATTTCAAAAAAAATCAATTTTTGAAATATTTCGAAAAGTATAAAAAAATAGATTATTTTGGGTTTTTCGAAAAATAGATTATTTTAGGCTTTTGAAATCAGAAGTAAATATTTCAAAAAAATCAATTTTTGAAATATTTCGAAAAGCATAAAAAAATAGATTATTTTAGGTTTTTGAAATCAGAAGTAAATATTTCAAAAAAAATCAATTTTTGAAATATTTCGAAAAGTATAAAAAAATAGATTATTTTAGGTTTTTGAAATCAGAAGTAAATATTTCAAAAAAAATCAATTTTTGAAATATTTCGAAAAGTATAAAAAAATAGATTAATTAAGGTTTTTGAAATCAGAAGTAAATATTTCAAAAAAAATCAATTTTTGAAATATTTCGAAAAGTATAAAAAAATAGATTAATTAAGGTTTTTCGAAAAATAGATTATTTTAGGTTTTTCGAAAAATAGATTATTTTAGATTTTTGGAATCAGAAGTAAATATTTAAAAAAAAATCAATTTTTGAAATATTTCGAAAAGTATAAAAAAATAGATTATTTTAGGTTTTTGAAATCAGAAGTAAATATTTCAAAAAAAATCAATTTTTGAAATATTTCGAAAAGTATAAAAAAATAGATTAATTAAGGTTTTTCGAAAAATAGATTATTTTAGGTTTTTCGAAAAATAGATTATTTTAGGTTTTTGAAATCAGAAGTAAATATTTCAAAAAAAATCAATTTTTGAAATATTTCGAAAAGTATAAAAAAATAGATTATTTTGGGTTTTTCGAAAAATAGATTATTTTAGGCTTTTGAAATCAGAAGTAAATATTTCAAAAAAATCAATTTTTGAAATATTTCGAAAAGCATAAAAAAATAGATTATTTTAGGTTTTTGAAATCAGAAGTAAATATTTCAAAAAAATCAATTTTTGAAATATTTCGAAAAGTATAAAAAAATAGATTATTTTAGGTTTTTCGAAAAATAGATTATTTTAGATTTTTGGAATCAGAAGTAAATATTTAAAAAAAAATCAATTTTTGAAATATTTCGAAAAGTATAAAAAAATAGATTATTTTGGGTTTTTCGAAAAATAGATTATTTTAGGTTTTTGAAATCAGAAGTAAATATTTCAAAAAAATCAATTTTTGAAATATTTCGAAAAGTATAAAAAAATAGATTATTTTGAGGTTTTTGAAATCAGAAGTAAATATTTCAAAAAAAATCAATTTTTGAAATATTTCGAAAATAGTATAAAAAAATAGATTATTTTAGGTTTTTCGAAAAATAGATTATTTTAGGTTTTTGAAATCAGAAGTAAATATTTCAAAAAAATCAATTTTTGAAATATTTCGAAAAGTATAAAAAAAATAGATTATTTTAGGTTTTTGAAATCAGAAGTAAATATTTCAAAAAAATCAATTTTTGAAATATTTCGAAAAGTATAAAAAAATAGATTATTTTAGGTTTTTCGAAAAATAGATTATTTTAAGTTTTTGAAATCAGAAGTAAATATTTCAAAAAAATCAATTTTTGAAATATTTCAAAAAGTATAAAAAAATAAGAATATTTTAGGTTTTTGAAATCAGAAGTAAATATTTCAAAAAAATCAATTTTTGAAATATTTCGAAAAGTATAAAAAAATAGATTATTTTAGGTTTTTCGAAAAATAGATTATTTCAGGTTTTTGAAATCAGAAGTAAATATTTCAAAAAAATCAATTTTTGAAATATTTCGAAAAGTATAAAAAAAATAGATTATTTTAGGTTTTTGAAATCAGAAGTAAATATTTCAAAAAAATCAATTTTTGAAATATTTCGAAAAGTATAAAAAAATATATTAATTAAGGTTTTTCGAAAAATAGATTATTTTAGGTTTTTCGAAAAATAGATTATTTTAGGTTTTTGAAATCAGAAGTAAATATTTCAAAAAAAATCAATTTTTGAAATATTTCGAAAAGTACAAAAAAATAGATTATTTTAGGTTTTTCGAAAAATAGATTATTTTAGATTTTTGGAATCAGAAGTAAATATTTCAAAAAAAATCAATGTTTGAAATATTTCGAAAAGTATAAAAAAATAGATTAATTAAGGTTTTTCGAAAAATAGATTATTTTAGATTTTTGGAATCAGAAGTAAATATTTCAAAAAAATCAATTTTTGAAATATTTCGAAAAGTATAAAAAAATAGATTATTTTAGGTTTTTTAAATCAGAAGTAAATATTTCAAAAAAATCAATTTTTGAAATATTTCGAAAAGTATAAAAAAATAGATTATTTTGGGTTTTTCGAAAAATAGATTATTTTAGGTTTTTGAAATCAGAAGTAAATATTTCAAAAAAAATCAATTTTTGAAATATTTCGAAAAGTATAAAAAAATAGATTAATTAAGGTTTTTCGAAAAATAGATTATTTTAGATTTTTGGAATCAGAAGTAAATATTTCAAAAAAATCAATTTTTGAAATATTTCGAAAAGTATAAAAAAATAGATTATTTTAGGTTTTTCGAAAAATAGATTATTTTAGGTTTTTCGAAAAATAGATTATTTTAGGTTTTTGAAATCAGAAGTAAATATTTCAAAAAAATCAATTTTTGAAATATTTTGAAAAGTATAAAAAAATATATTATTTTAGGTTTTTCGAAAAATAGATTATTTTAGGTTTTTCGAAAAATAGATTATTTTACGTTTTCGAAATTAGAAGTAAATATTTCAAAAAAAATCAATTTCTGAAATATTTCGAAAAGTATAAAAAAAATAGATTATTTTAGGTTTTTCGAAAAATAGATTATTTTAGGTTTTTCGAAAAATAGATTATTTTAGATTTTTGGAATCAGAAGTAAATATTTGAAAAAAAATCAATTTTTGAAATATTTCGAAAAGTATAAAAAAATAGATTATTTTAGGTTTTTAAAATCAGAAGTAAATATTTCAAAAAAATCAATTTTTGAAATATTTTGAAAAGTATAAAAAAATATATTATTTTAGGTTTTTCGAAAAATAGATTATTTTAGGTTTTTGAAATCAGAAGTAAATATTTCAAAAAAATCAATTTTTGAAATATTTCGAAAAGTATAAAAAAAATACATTTTAGGTTTTTGAAATTAGAAGTAAATATTTCAAAAAAATCAATTTTTGAAATATGTCGAAAAAATAGATTATTTTAGGTTTTTCAAAAAATAGATTTTTGGAATCAGAAGTAAATATTTCAAAAAAAATCAATTTTTGAAATATTTCGAAAAGTATAAATAAATAGATTATTTTAGGTTTTTGAAATCAGAAGTAAATATTTCAAAAAAATCAATTTTTGAAATATTTCGAAAAGTATAAAAAAAATAGATTATTTTAGGTTTTTCGAAAAATAGACTATTTTAGGTTTTTGAAATCAGAAGTAAATATTTCAAAAAAATCAATTTTTGAAATATTTCGAAAAGTATAAAAAAAATAGATTATTTTAGGTTTTTCGAAAAATAGACTATTTTAGGTTTTTGAAATCAGAAGTAAATATTTCAAAAAAAATCAATTTTTGAAATATTTCGAAAAGTATAAAAAAAATAGATTATTTTAGGTTTTTGAAATCAGAAGTAAATATTTCAAAAAAATCAATTTTTGAAATATTTCGAAAAGTATAAAAAAATAGATTATTTTAGGTTTTTCGAAAAATAGATTATTTTAAGTTTTTGAAATCAGAAGTAAATATTTCAAAAAAATCAATTTTTGAAATATTTCAAAAAGTATAAAAAAATAAGAATATTTTAGGTTTTTGAAATCAGAAGTAAATATTTCAAAAAAATCAATTTTTGAAATATTTCGAAAAGTATAAAAAATTAGATTATTTTAGGTTTTTCGAAAAATAGATTATTTCAGGTTTTTGAAATCAGAAGTAAATATTTCAAAAAAATCAATTTTTGAAATATTTCGAAAAGTATAAAAAAATATATTAATTAAGGTTTTTCGAAAAATAGATTATTTTAGGTTTTTCGAAAAATAGATTATTTTAGGTTTTTGAAATCAGAAGTAAATATTTCAAAAAAAATCAATTTTTGAAATATTTCGAAAAGTACAAAAAAATAGATTATTTTAGGTTTTTCGAAAAATAGATTATTTTAGATTTTTGGAATCAGAAGTAAATATTTCAAAAAAAATCAATTTTTGAAATATTTCGAAAAGTATAAAAAAATAGATTAATTAAGGTTTTTCGAAAAATAGATTATTTTAGATTTTTGGAATCAGAAGTAAATATTTCAAAAAAATCAATTTTTGAAATATTTCGAAAAGTATAAAAAAATAGATTATTTTAGGTTTTTTAAATCAGAAGTAAATATTTCAAAAAAATCAATTTTTGAAATATTTCGAAAAGTATAAAAAAATAGATTAATTAAGGTTTTTCGAAAAATAGATTATTTTAGATTTTTGGAATCAGAAGTAAATATTTCAAAAAAATCAATTTTTGAAATATTTCGAAAAGTATAAAAAAATAGATTATTTTAGGTTTTTCGAAAAATAGATTATTTTAGGTTTTTCGAAAAATAGATTATTTTAGGTTTTTGAAATCAGAAGTAAATATTTCAAAAAAATCAATTTTTGAAATATTTTGAAAAGTATAAAAAAATATATTATTTTAGGTTTTTCGAAAAATAGATTATTTTAGGTTTTTCGAAAAATAGATTATTTTAGGTTTTTGAAATCAGAAGTAAATATTTCAAAAAAATCAATTTTTGAAATATTTCGAAAAGTATAAGAAAATAGATTATTTTAGGTTTTTCGAAAAATAGATTATTTTACGTTTTCGAAATTAGAAGTAAATATTTCAAAAAAAATCAATTTCTGAAATATTTCGAAAAGTATAAAAAAAATAGATTATTTTAGGTTTTTCGAAAAATAGATTATTTTAGGTTTTTCGAAAAATAGATTATTTTAGATTTTTGGAATCAGAAGTAAATATTTGAAAAAAAATCAATTTTTGAAATATTTCGAAAAGTATAAAAAAATAGATTATTTTAGGTTTTTAAAATCAGAAGTAAATATTTCAAAAAAATCAATTTTTGAAATATTTTGAAAAGTATAAAAAAATATATTATTTTAGGTTTTTCGAAAAATAGATTATTTTAGGTTTTTGAAATCAGAAGTAAATATTTCAAAAAAATCAATTTTTGAAATATTTCGAAAAGTATAAAAAAAATACATTTTAGGTTTTTGAAATTAGAAGTAAATATTTCAAAAAAATCAATTTTTGAAATATGTCGAAAAAATAGATTATTTTAGGTTTTTCAAAAAATAGATTTTTGGAATCAGAAGTAAATATTTAAAAAAAAATCAATTTTTGAAATATTTCGAAAAGTATAAAAAAATAGATTATTTTGGGTTTTTCGAAAAATAGATTATTTTAGGTTTTTGAAATCAGAAGTAAATATTTCAAAAAAATCAATTTTTGAAATATTTCGAAAAGTATAAAAAAATAGATTATTTTGAGGTTTTTGAAATCAGAAGTAAATATTTCAAAAAAAATCAATTTTTGAAATATTTCGAAAATAGTATAAAAAAATAGATTATTTTAGGTTTTTCGAAAAATAGATTATTTTAGGTTTTTGAAATCAGAAGTAAATATTTCAAAAAAATCAATTTTTGAAATATTTCGAAAAGTATAAAAAAAATAGATTATTTTAGGTTTTTGAAATCAGAAGTAAATATTTCAAAAAAATCAATTTTTGAAATATTTCGAAAAGTATAAAAAAATAGATTATTTTAGGTTTTTCGAAAAATAGATTATTTTAAGTTTTTGAAATCAGAAGTAAATATTTCAAAAAAATCAATTTTTGAAATATTTCAAAAAGTATAAAAAAATAAGAATATTTTAGGTTTTTGAAATCAGAAGTAAATATTTCAAAAAAATCAATTTTTGAAATATTTCGAAAAGTATAAAAAAATAGATTATTTTAGGTTTTTCGAAAAATAGATTATTTCAGGTTTTTGAAATCAGAAGTAAATATTTCAAAAAAATCAATTTTTGAAATATTTCGAAAAGTATAAAAAAAATAGATTATTTTAGGTTTTTGAAATCAGAAGTAAATATTTCAAAAAAATCAATTTTTGAAATATTTCGAAAAGTATAAAAAAATATATTAATTAAGGTTTTTCGAAAAATAGATTATTTTAGGTTTTTCGAAAAATAGATTATTTTAGGTTTTTGAAATCAGAAGTAAATATTTCAAAAAAAATCAATTTTTGAAATATTTCGAAAAGTACAAAAAAATAGATTATTTTAGGTTTTTCGAAAAATAGATTATTTTAGATTTTTGGAATCAGAAGTAAATATTTCAAAAAAAATCAATTTTTGAAATATTTCGAAAAGTATAAAAAAATAGATTAATTAAGGTTTTTCGAAAAATAGATTATTTTAGATTTTTGGAATCAGAAGTAAATATTTCAAAAAAATCAATTTTTGAAATATTTCGAAAAGTATAAAAAAATAGATTATTTTAGGTTTTTTAAATCAGAAGTAAATATTTCAAAAAAATCAATTTTTGAAATATTTCGAAAAGTATAAAAAAATAGATTATTTTGGGTTTTTCGAAAAATAGATTATTTTAGGTTTTTGAAATCAGAAGTAAATATTTCAAAAAAAATCAATTTTTGAAATATTTCGAAAAGTATAAAAAAATAGATTAATTAAGGTTTTTCGAAAAATAGATTATTTTAGATTTTTGGAATCAGAAGTAAATATTTCAAAAAAATCAATTTTTGAAATATTTCGAAAAGTATAAAAAAATAGATTATTTTAGGTTTTTCGAAAAATAGATTATTTTAGGTTTTTC
Source organism: Eledone cirrhosa (assembly GCA_964016885.1). Lineage (NCBI taxonomy): Eukaryota > Metazoa > Mollusca > Cephalopoda > Octopoda > Eledonidae > Eledone > Eledone cirrhosa. Next base: position 18,085,164 of record OZ024749.1, on the reverse strand, counting down.
GAAAAATAGATTATTTTAGGTTTTTGAAATCAGAAGTAAATATTTCAAAAAAATCAATTTTTGAAATATTTTGAAAAGTATAAAAAAATATATTATTTTAGGTTTTTCGAAAAATAGATTATTTTAGGTTTTTGAAATCAGAAGTAAATATTTCAAAAAAATCAATTTTTGAAATATTTCGAAAAGTATAAGAAAATAGATTATTTTAGGTTTTTCGAAAAATAGATTATTTTACGTTTTCGAAATTAGAAGTAAATATTTCAAAAAAAATCAATTTCTGAAATATTTCGAAAAGTATAAAAAAAATAGATTATTTTAGGTTTTTCGAAAAATAGATTATTTTAGGTTTTTCGAAAAATAGATTATTTTAGATTTTTGGAATCAGAAGTAAATATTTGAAAAAAAATCAATTTTTGAAATATTTCGAAAAGTATAAAAAAATAGATTATTTTAGGTTTTTAAAATCAGAAGTAAATATTTCAAAAAAATCAATTTTTGAAATATTTTGAAAAGTATAAAAAAATATATTATTTTAGGTTTTTCGAAAAATAGATTATTTTAGGTTTTTGAAATCAGAAGTAAATATTTCAAAAAAATCAATTTTTGAAATATTTCGAAAAGTATAAAAAAAATACATTTTAGGTTTTTGAAATTAGAAGTAAATATTTCAAAAAAATCAATTTTTGAAATATGTCGAAAAAATAGATTATTTTAGGTTTTTCAAAAAATAGATTTTTGGAATCAGAAGTAAATATTTCAAAAAAAATCAATTTTTGAAATATTTCGAAAAGTATAAATAAATAGATTATTTTAGGTTTTTGAAATCAGAAGTAAATATTTCAAAAAAATCAATTTTTGAAATATTTCGAAAAGTATAAAAAAAATAGATTATTTTAGGTTTTTCGAAAAATAGACTATTTTAGGTTTTTGAAATCAGAAGTAAATATTACAAAAAAATCAATTTTTGAAATATTTTGAAAAGTATAAAAAAATATATTATTTTAGGTTTTTCGAAAAATAGATTATTTTAGGTTTTTGAAATCAGAAGTAAATATTTCAAAAAAATCAATTTTTGAAATATTTCGAAAAGCATAAAAAAATAGATTATTTTAGGTTTTTGAAATCAGAAGTAAATATTTCAAAAAAATCAATTTTTGAAATATTTCGAAAAGTATAAAAAAATAGATTACTTTAGGTTTTTCGAAAAATAGATTATTTTAGATTTTTGGAATCAGAAGTAAATATTTAAAAAAAAATCAATTTTTGAAATATTTCGAAAAGTATAAAAAAATAGATTATTTTAGGTTTTTGAAATCAGAAGTAAATATTTCAAAAAAAATCAATTTTTGAAATATTTCGAAAAGTATAAAAAAATAGATTATTTTGGGTTTTTCGAAAAATAGATTATTTTAGGCTTTTGAAATCAGAAGTAAATATTTCAAAAAAATCAATTTTTGAAATATTTCGAAAAGCATAAAAAAATAGATTATTTTAGGTTTTTGAAATCAGAAGTAAATATTTCAAAAAAAATCAATTTTTGAAATATTTCGAAAAGTATAAAAAAATAGATTATTTTAGGTTTTTGAAATCAGAAGTAAATATTTCAAAAAAAATCAATTTTTGAAATATTTCGAAAAGTATAAAAAAATAGATTATTTTAGGTTTTTAAAATCAGAAGTAAATATTTCAAAAAAATCAATTTTTGAAATATTTTGAAAAGTATAAAAAAATATATTATTTTAGGTTTTTCGAAAAATAGATTATTTTAGGTTTTTGAAATCAGAAGTAAATATTTCAAAAAAATCAATTTTTGAAATATTTCGAAAAGTATAAAAAAAATACATTATTTTAGGTTTTTGAAATTAGAAGTAAATATTTCAAAAAAATCAATTTTTGAAATATGTCGAAAAAATAGATTATTTTAGGTTTTTCGAAGAAATAGATTTTTGGAATCAGAAGTAAATATTTCAAAAAAAATCAATCTTTGAAATATTTCGAAAAGTATAAATAAATAGATTATTTTAGGTTTTTGAAATCAGAAGTAAATATTTCAAAAAAATCAATTTTTGAAATATTTCGAAAAGCATAAAAAAATAGATTATTTTAGGTTTTTGAAATCAGAAGTAAATATTTCAAAAAAATCAATTTTTGAAATATTTCGAAAAGTATAAAAAAATAGATTACTTTAGGTTTTTCGAAAAATAGATTATTTTAGATTTTTGGAATCAGAAGTAAATATTTAAAAAAAAATCAATTTTTGAAATATTTCGAAAAGTATAAAAAAATAGATTATTTTAGGTTTTTGAAATCAGAAGTAAATATTTCAAAAAAAATCAATTTTTGAAATATTTCGAAAAGTATAAAAAAATAGATTATTTTGGGTTTTTCGAAAAATAGATTATTTTAGGCTTTTGAAATCAGAAGTAAATATTTCAAAAAAATCAATTTTTGAAATATTTCGAAAAGCATAAAAAAATAGATTATTTTAGGTTTTTGAAATCAGAAGTAAATATTTCAAAAAAAATCAATTTTTGAAATATTTCGAAAAGTATAAAAAAATAGATTATTTTAGGTTTTTGAAATCAGAAGTAAATATTTCAAAAAAAATCAATTTTTGAAATATTTCGAAAAGTATAAAAAAATAGATTAATTAAGGTTTTTGAAATCAGAAGTAAATATTTCAAAAAAAATCAATTTTTGAAATATTTCGAAAAGTATAAAAAAATAGATTAATTAAGGTTTTTCGAAAAATAGATTATTTTAGGTTTTTCGAAAAATAGATTATTTTAGATTTTTGGAATCAGAAGTAAATATTTAAAAAAAAATCAATTTTTGAAATATTTCGAAAAGTATAAAAAAATAGATTATTTTAGGTTTTTGAAATCAGAAGTAAATATTTCAAAAAAAATCAATTTTTGAAATATTTCGAAAAGTATAAAAAAATAGATTAATTAAGGTTTTTCGAAAAATAGATTATTTTAGGTTTTTCGAAAAATAGATTATTTTAGGTTTTTGAAATCAGAAGTAAATATTTCAAAAAAAATCAATTTTTGAAATATTTCGAAAAGTATAAAAAAATAGATTATTTTGGGTTTTTCGAAAAATAGATTATTTTAGGCTTTTGAAATCAGAAGTAAATATTTCAAAAAAATCAATTTTTGAAATATTTCGAAAAGCATAAAAAAATAGATTATTTTAGGTTTTTGAAATCAGAAGTAAATATTTCAAAAAAATCAATTTTTGAAATATTTCGAAAAGTATAAAAAAATAGATTATTTTAGGTTTTTCGAAAAATAGATTATTTTAGATTTTTGGAATCAGAAGTAAATATTTAAAAAAAAATCAATTTTTGAAATATTTCGAAAAGTATAAAAAAATAGATTATTTTGGGTTTTTCGAAAAATAGATTATTTTAGGTTTTTGAAATCAGAAGTAAATATTTCAAAAAAATCAATTTTTGAAATATTTCGAAAAGTATAAAAAAATAGATTATTTTGAGGTTTTTGAAATCAGAAGTAAATATTTCAAAAAAAATCAATTTTTGAAATATTTCGAAAATAGTATAAAAAAATAGATTATTTTAGGTTTTTCGAAAAATAGATTATTTTAGGTTTTTGAAATCAGAAGTAAATATTTCAAAAAAATCAATTTTTGAAATATTTCGAAAAGTATAAAAAAAATAGATTATTTTAGGTTTTTGAAATCAGAAGTAAATATTTCAAAAAAATCAATTTTTGAAATATTTCGAAAAGTATAAAAAAATAGATTATTTTAGGTTTTTCGAAAAATAGATTATTTTAAGTTTTTGAAATCAGAAGTAAATATTTCAAAAAAATCAATTTTTGAAATATTTCAAAAAGTATAAAAAAATAAGAATATTTTAGGTTTTTGAAATCAGAAGTAAATATTTCAAAAAAATCAATTTTTGAAATATTTCGAAAAGTATAAAAAAATAGATTATTTTAGGTTTTTCGAAAAATAGATTATTTCAGGTTTTTGAAATCAGAAGTAAATATTTCAAAAAAATCAATTTTTGAAATATTTCGAAAAGTATAAAAAAAATAGATTATTTTAGGTTTTTGAAATCAGAAGTAAATATTTCAAAAAAATCAATTTTTGAAATATTTCGAAAAGTATAAAAAAATATATTAATTAAGGTTTTTCGAAAAATAGATTATTTTAGGTTTTTCGAAAAATAGATTATTTTAGGTTTTTGAAATCAGAAGTAAATATTTCAAAAAAAATCAATTTTTGAAATATTTCGAAAAGTACAAAAAAATAGATTATTTTAGGTTTTTCGAAAAATAGATTATTTTAGATTTTTGGAATCAGAAGTAAATATTTCAAAAAAAATCAATGTTTGAAATATTTCGAAAAGTATAAAAAAATAGATTAATTAAGGTTTTTCGAAAAATAGATTATTTTAGATTTTTGGAATCAGAAGTAAATATTTCAAAAAAATCAATTTTTGAAATATTTCGAAAAGTATAAAAAAATAGATTATTTTAGGTTTTTTAAATCAGAAGTAAATATTTCAAAAAAATCAATTTTTGAAATATTTCGAAAAGTATAAAAAAATAGATTATTTTGGGTTTTTCGAAAAATAGATTATTTTAGGTTTTTGAAATCAGAAGTAAATATTTCAAAAAAAATCAATTTTTGAAATATTTCGAAAAGTATAAAAAAATAGATTAATTAAGGTTTTTCGAAAAATAGATTATTTTAGATTTTTGGAATCAGAAGTAAATATTTCAAAAAAATCAATTTTTGAAATATTTCGAAAAGTATAAAAAAATAGATTATTTTAGGTTTTTCGAAAAATAGATTATTTTAGGTTTTTCGAAAAATAGATTATTTTAGGTTTTTGAAATCAGAAGTAAATATTTCAAAAAAATCAATTTTTGAAATATTTTGAAAAGTATAAAAAAATATATTATTTTAGGTTTTTCGAAAAATAGATTATTTTAGGTTTTTCGAAAAATAGATTATTTTACGTTTTCGAAATTAGAAGTAAATATTTCAAAAAAAATCAATTTCTGAAATATTTCGAAAAGTATAAAAAAAATAGATTATTTTAGGTTTTTCGAAAAATAGATTATTTTAGGTTTTTCGAAAAATAGATTATTTTAGATTTTTGGAATCAGAAGTAAATATTTGAAAAAAAATCAATTTTTGAAATATTTCGAAAAGTATAAAAAAATAGATTATTTTAGGTTTTTAAAATCAGAAGTAAATATTTCAAAAAAATCAATTTTTGAAATATTTTGAAAAGTATAAAAAAATATATTATTTTAGGTTTTTCGAAAAATAGATTATTTTAGGTTTTTGAAATCAGAAGTAAATATTTCAAAAAAATCAATTTTTGAAATATTTCGAAAAGTATAAAAAAAATACATTTTAGGTTTTTGAAATTAGAAGTAAATATTTCAAAAAAATCAATTTTTGAAATATGTCGAAAAAATAGATTATTTTAGGTTTTTCAAAAAATAGATTTTTGGAATCAGAAGTAAATATTTCAAAAAAAATCAATTTTTGAAATATTTCGAAAAGTATAAATAAATAGATTATTTTAGGTTTTTGAAATCAGAAGTAAATATTTCAAAAAAATCAATTTTTGAAATATTTCGAAAAGTATAAAAAAAATAGATTATTTTAGGTTTTTCGAAAAATAGACTATTTTAGGTTTTTGAAATCAGAAGTAAATATTTCAAAAAAATCAATTTTTGAAATATTTCGAAAAGTATAAAAAAAATAGATTATTTTAGGTTTTTCGAAAAATAGACTATTTTAGGTTTTTGAAATCAGAAGTAAATATTTCAAAAAAAATCAATTTTTGAAATATTTCGAAAAGTATAAAAAAAATAGATTATTTTAGGTTTTTGAAATCAGAAGTAAATATTTCAAAAAAATCAATTTTTGAAATATTTCGAAAAGTATAAAAAAATAGATTATTTTAGGTTTTTCGAAAAATAGATTATTTTAAGTTTTTGAAATCAGAAGTAAATATTTCAAAAAAATCAATTTTTGAAATATTTCAAAAAGTATAAAAAAATAAGAATATTTTAGGTTTTTGAAATCAGAAGTAAATATTTCAAAAAAATCAATTTTTGAAATATTTCGAAAAGTATAAAAAATTAGATTATTTTAGGTTTTTCGAAAAATAGATTATTTCAGGTTTTTGAAATCAGAAGTAAATATTTCAAAAAAATCAATTTTTGAAATATTTCGAAAAGTATAAAAAAATATATTAATTAAGGTTTTTCGAAAAATAGATTATTTTAGGTTTTTCGAAAAATAGATTATTTTAGGTTTTTGAAATCAGAAGTAAATATTTCAAAAAAAATCAATTTTTGAAATATTTCGAAAAGTACAAAAAAATAGATTATTTTAGGTTTTTCGAAAAATAGATTATTTTAGATTTTTGGAATCAGAAGTAAATATTTCAAAAAAAATCAATTTTTGAAATATTTCGAAAAGTATAAAAAAATAGATTAATTAAGGTTTTTCGAAAAATAGATTATTTTAGATTTTTGGAATCAGAAGTAAATATTTCAAAAAAATCAATTTTTGAAATATTTCGAAAAGTATAAAAAAATAGATTATTTTAGGTTTTTTAAATCAGAAGTAAATATTTCAAAAAAATCAATTTTTGAAATATTTCGAAAAGTATAAAAAAATAGATTAATTAAGGTTTTTCGAAAAATAGATTATTTTAGATTTTTGGAATCAGAAGTAAATATTTCAAAAAAATCAATTTTTGAAATATTTCGAAAAGTATAAAAAAATAGATTATTTTAGGTTTTTCGAAAAATAGATTATTTTAGGTTTTTCGAAAAATAGATTATTTTAGGTTTTTGAAATCAGAAGTAAATATTTCAAAAAAATCAATTTTTGAAATATTTTGAAAAGTATAAAAAAATATATTATTTTAGGTTTTTCGAAAAATAGATTATTTTAGGTTTTTCGAAAAATAGATTATTTTAGGTTTTTGAAATCAGAAGTAAATATTTCAAAAAAATCAATTTTTGAAATATTTCGAAAAGTATAAGAAAATAGATTATTTTAGGTTTTTCGAAAAATAGATTATTTTACGTTTTCGAAATTAGAAGTAAATATTTCAAAAAAAATCAATTTCTGAAATATTTCGAAAAGTATAAAAAAAATAGATTATTTTAGGTTTTTCGAAAAATAGATTATTTTAGGTTTTTCGAAAAATAGATTATTTTAGATTTTTGGAATCAGAAGTAAATATTTGAAAAAAAATCAATTTTTGAAATATTTCGAAAAGTATAAAAAAATAGATTATTTTAGGTTTTTAAAATCAGAAGTAAATATTTCAAAAAAATCAATTTTTGAAATATTTTGAAAAGTATAAAAAAATATATTATTTTAGGTTTTTCGAAAAATAGATTATTTTAGGTTTTTGAAATCAGAAGTAAATATTTCAAAAAAATCAATTTTTGAAATATTTCGAAAAGTATAAAAAAAATACATTTTAGGTTTTTGAAATTAGAAGTAAATATTTCAAAAAAATCAATTTTTGAAATATGTCGAAAAAATAGATTATTTTAGGTTTTTCAAAAAATAGATTTTTGGAATCAGAAGTAAATATTTAAAAAAAAATCAATTTTTGAAATATTTCGAAAAGTATAAAAAAATAGATTATTTTGGGTTTTTCGAAAAATAGATTATTTTAGGTTTTTGAAATCAGAAGTAAATATTTCAAAAAAATCAATTTTTGAAATATTTCGAAAAGTATAAAAAAATAGATTATTTTGAGGTTTTTGAAATCAGAAGTAAATATTTCAAAAAAAATCAATTTTTGAAATATTTCGAAAATAGTATAAAAAAATAGATTATTTTAGGTTTTTCGAAAAATAGATTATTTTAGGTTTTTGAAATCAGAAGTAAATATTTCAAAAAAATCAATTTTTGAAATATTTCGAAAAGTATAAAAAAAATAGATTATTTTAGGTTTTTGAAATCAGAAGTAAATATTTCAAAAAAATCAATTTTTGAAATATTTCGAAAAGTATAAAAAAATAGATTATTTTAGGTTTTTCGAAAAATAGATTATTTTAAGTTTTTGAAATCAGAAGTAAATATTTCAAAAAAATCAATTTTTGAAATATTTCAAAAAGTATAAAAAAATAAGAATATTTTAGGTTTTTGAAATCAGAAGTAAATATTTCAAAAAAATCAATTTTTGAAATATTTCGAAAAGTATAAAAAAATAGATTATTTTAGGTTTTTCGAAAAATAGATTATTTCAGGTTTTTGAAATCAGAAGTAAATATTTCAAAAAAATCAATTTTTGAAATATTTCGAAAAGTATAAAAAAAATAGATTATTTTAGGTTTTTGAAATCAGAAGTAAATATTTCAAAAAAATCAATTTTTGAAATATTTCGAAAAGTATAAAAAAATATATTAATTAAGGTTTTTCGAAAAATAGATTATTTTAGGTTTTTCGAAAAATAGATTATTTTAGGTTTTTGAAATCAGAAGTAAATATTTCAAAAAAAATCAATTTTTGAAATATTTCGAAAAGTACAAAAAAATAGATTATTTTAGGTTTTTCGAAAAATAGATTATTTTAGATTTTTGGAATCAGAAGTAAATATTTCAAAAAAAATCAATTTTTGAAATATTTCGAAAAGTATAAAAAAATAGATTAATTAAGGTTTTTCGAAAAATAGATTATTTTAGATTTTTGGAATCAGAAGTAAATATTTCAAAAAAATCAATTTTTGAAATATTTCGAAAAGTATAAAAAAATAGATTATTTTAGGTTTTTTAAATCAGAAGTAAATATTTCAAAAAAATCAATTTTTGAAATATTTCGAAAAGTATAAAAAAATAGATTATTTTGGGTTTTTCGAAAAATAGATTATTTTAGGTTTTTGAAATCAGAAGTAAATATTTCAAAAAAAATCAATTTTTGAAATATTTCGAAAAGTATAAAAAAATAGATTAATTAAGGTTTTTCGAAAAATAGATTATTTTAGATTTTTGGAATCAGAAGTAAATATTTCAAAAAAATCAATTTTTGAAATATTTCGAAAAGTATAAAAAAATAGATTATTTTAGGTTTTTCGAAAAATAGATTATTTTAGGTTTTTCGAAAAATAGATTATTTTAGGTTTTTGAAATCAGAAGTAAATATTTCAAAAAAATCAATTTTTGAAATATTTTGAAAAGTATAAAAAAATATATTATTTTAGGTTTTTCGAAAAATAGATTATTTTAGGTTTTTGAAATCAGAAGTAAATATTTCAAAAAAATCAATTTTTGAAATATTTCGAAAAGTATAAGAAAATAGATTATTTTAGGTTTTTCGAAAAATAGATTATTTTACGTTTTCGAAATTAGAAGTAAATATTTCAAAAAAAATCAATTTCTGAAATATTTCGAAAAGTATAAAAAAAATAGATTATTTTAGGTTTTTCGAAAAATAGATTATTTTAGGTTTTTCGAAAAATAGATTATTTTAGATTTTTGGAATCAGAAGTAAATATTTGAAAAAAAATCAATTTTTGAAATATTTCGAAAAGTATAAAAAAATAGATTATTTTAGGTTTTTAAAATCAGAAGTAAATATTTCAAAAAAATCAATTTTTGAAATATTTTGAAAAGTATAAAAAAATATATTATTTTAGGTTTTTCGAAAAATAGATTATTTTAGGTTTTTGAAATCAGAAGTAAATATTTCAAAAAAATCAATTTTTGAAATATTTCGAAAAGTATAAAAAAAATACATTTTAGGTTTTTGAAATTAGAAGTAAATATTTCAAAAAAATCAATTTTTGAAATATGTCGAAAAAATAGATTATTTTAGGTTTTTCAAAAAATAGATTTTTGGAATCAGAAGTAAATATTTCAAAAAAAATCAATTTTTGAAATATTTCGAAAAGTATAAATAAATAGATTATTTTAGGTTTTTGAAATCAGAAGTAAATATTTCAAAAAAATCAATTTTTGAAATATTTCGAAAAGTATAAAAAAAATAGATTATTTTAGGTTTTTCGAAAAATAGACTATTTTAGGTTTTTGAAATCAGAAGTAAATATTACAAAAAAAATCAATTTTTGAAATATTTCGAAAAGCATAAAAAAATAGATTATTTTAGGTTTTTGAAATCAGAAGTAAATATTTCAAAAAAATCAATTTTTGAAATATTTCGAAAAGTATAAAAAAATAGATTACTTTAGGTTTTTCGAAAAATAGATTATTTTAGATTTTTGGAATCAGAAGTAAATATTTAAAAAAAAATCAATTTTTGAAATATTTCGAAAAGTATAAAAAAATAGATTATTTTAGGTTTTTGAAATCAGAAGTAAATATTTCAAAAAAAATCAATTTTTGAAATATTTCGAAAAGTATAAAAAAATAGATTATTTTGGGTTTTTCGAAAAATAGATTATTTTAGGCTTTTGAAATCAGAAGTAAATATTTCAAAAAAATCAATTTTTGAAATATTTCGAAAAGTATAAAAAAATAGATTATTTTGAGGTTTTTGAAATTAGAAGTAAATATTTCAAAAAAAATCAATTTTTGAAATATTTCGAAAAGTATAAAAAAATAGATTATTTTGAGGTTTTTGAAATCAGAAGTAAATATTTCAAAAAAAATCAATTTTTGAAATATTGCGAAAAGTATAAAAAAATAGATTATTTTAGGTCTTTCGAAAAATAGATTATTTTAGGTTTTTGAAATCAGAAGTAAATATTTCAAAAAAAATCAATTTTTGAAATATTGCGAAAAGTATAAAAAAATAGATTATTTTAGGTTTTTCCAAAAATAGATTATTTCAGGTTTTTGAAATCAGAAGTAAATATTTCAAAAAAATCAATTTTTGAAATATTTCGAAAAGTATAAAAAAAATAGATTATTTTAGGTTTTTGAAATCAGAAGTAAATATTTCAAAAAAATCAATTTTTGAAATATTTTGAAAAGTATAAAAAAATAGATTATTTTAGGTCTTTCGAAAAATAGATTATTTTAGGTTTTTCGAAAAATAGATTATTTTAGGTTTTTGAAATCAGAAGTAAATATTTCAAAAAAAATCAATTTTTGAAATATTTCGAAAAGTACAAAAAATTAGATTATTTTAGGTTTTTCGAAAAATAGATTAATTTAGGTTTTTGAAATCAGAAGTAAATATTTCAAAAAAATCAATTTTTGAAATATTTCGAAAAGTATAAAAAAATAGATTAATTAAGGTTTTTCGAAAAATAGATTATTTTAGGTTTTTCGAAAAATAGATTATTTTAGGTTTTTGAAATCAGAAGTAAATATTTCAAAAAAAATCAATTTTTGAAATATTTCGAAAAGTACAAAAAAATAGATTATTTTAGGTTTTTCGAAAAATAGATTATTTTAGGTTTTTCGAAAAATAGATTATTTTAGGTTTTTGAAATCAGAATTAAATATTTCAAAAAAAATCAATTTTTGAAATATTTCGAAAAGTACAAAAAAATAGATTATTTTAGGTTTTTCGAAAAATAGATTATTTTACGTTTTCGAAATCAGAAGTAAATATTTCAAAAAAAATCAATTTTTGAAATATTTCGAAAAGTATAAAAAAAATAGATTATTTTAGGTTTTTCGAAAAATAGATTATTTTAGGTTTTTCGAAAAATAGATTATTTTAGATTTTTGGAATCAGAAGTAAATATTTGAAAAAAAATCAATTTTTGAAATATTTCGAAAAGTATAAAAAAATAGATTATTTTAGGTTTTTAAAATCAGAAGTAAATATTTCAAAAAAATCAATTTTTGAAATATTTTGAAAAGTATAAAAAAATATATTATTTTAGGTTTTTCGAAAAATAGATTATTTTAGGTTTTTGAAATTAGAAGTAAATATTTCAAAAAAATCAATTTTAGAAATATTTCGAAAAGTATAAAAAAATAGATTATTTTAGGTTTTTGAAATCAGAAGTAAATATTTCAAAAAAATCAATTTTTGAAATATTTCGAAAAGTATAAAAAAATAGATTATTTTAGGTTTTTCGAAAAATAGATTATTTTACGTTTTCGAAATCAGAAGTAAATATTTCAAAAAAATCAATTTTTGAAATATTTCGAAAAGTATTAAAAAATAGATTATTTTAGGTTTTTCGAAAAATATATTATTTTAGGTTTTTCGAAAAATAGATTATTTTAGGTTTTTGAAATCAGAAGTAAATATTTCAAAAAAATCAATTTTTGAAATATTTTGAAAAGTATAAAAAAATATATTATTTTAGGTTTTTCGAAAAATAGATTATTTTAGGTTTTTCGAAAAATAGATTATTTTAGATTTTTGGAATCAGAAGTAAATATTTAAAAAAAAATCAATTTTTGAAATATTTCGAAAAGTATAAAAAAATAGATTATTTTAGGTTTTTGAAATCAGAAGTAAATATTTCAAAAAAAATCAATTTTTGAAATATTTCGAAAAGTATAAAAAAATAGATTATTTTGGGTTTTTCGAAAAATAGATTATTTTAGGTTTTTGAAATCAGAAGTAAATATTTCAAAAAAAATCAATTTTTGAAATATTTCGAAAAGTATAAAAAAATAGATTAATTAAGGTTTTTCGAAAAATAGATTATTTTAGGTTTTTCGAAAAATAGATTATTTTAGGTTTTTGAAATCAGAAGTAAATATTTCAAAAAAAATCAATTTTTGAAATATTGCGAAAAGTATAAAAAAATAGATTATTTTAGGTTTTTCGAAAAATAGATTATTTCAGGTTTTTGAAATCAGAAGTAAATATTTCAAAAAAATCAATTTTTGAAATATTTCGAAAAGTATAAAAAAAATAGATTATTTTAGGTTTTTGAAATCAGAAGTAAATATTTCAAAAAAATCAATTTTTGAAATATTTCGAAAAGTATAAAAAAATAGATTATTTTAGGTTTTTCGAAAAATAGATTATTTCAGGTTTTTGAAATCAGAAGTAAATATTTCAAAAAAATCAATTTTTGAAATATTTCGAAAAGTATAAAAAAAATAGATTATTTTAGGTTTTTGAAATCAGAAGTAAATATTTCAAAAAAATCAATTTTTGAAATATTTCGAAAAGTATAAAAAAATATATTAATTAAGGTTTTTCGAAAAATAGATTATTTTAGGTTTTTCGAAAAATAGATTATTTTAGATTTTTGGAATCAGAAGTAAATATTTAAAAAAAAAATCAATTTTTGAAATATTTCGAAAAGTATAAAAAAATAGATTATTTTAGGTTTTTTAAATCAGAAGTAAATATTTCAAAAAAATCAATTTTTGAAATATTTCGAAAAGTATAAAAAAATAGATTATTTTGGGTTTTTCGAAAAATAGATTATTTTAGGTTTTTGAAATCAGAAGTAAATATTTCAAAAAAAATCAATTTTTGAAATATTTCGAAAAGTATAAAAAAATAGGTTAATTAAGGTTTTTCGAAAAATAGATTATTTTAGATTTTTGGAATCAGAAGTAAATATTTCAAAAAAATCAATTTTTGAAATATTTCGAAAAGTATAAAAAAATAGATTATTTTAGGTTTTTCGAAAAATAGATTATTTTAGGTTTTTCGAAAAATAGATTATTTTAGGTTTTTGAAATCAGAAGTAAATATTTCAAAAAAATCAATTTTTGAAATATTTCGAAAAGTATAAGAAAATAGATTATTTTAGGTTTTTCGAAAAATAGATTATTTTACGTTTTCGAAATTAGAAGTAAATATTTCAAAAAAAATCAATTTTTGAAATATTTCGAAAAGTATAAAAAAAATAGATTATTTTAGGTTTTTCGAAAAATAGATTATTTTAGATTTTTGGAATCAGAAGTAAATATTTGAAAAAAAATCAATTTTTGAAATATTTCGAAAAGTATAAAAAAATAGATTATTTTAGGTTTTTAAAATCAGAAGTAAATATTTCAAAAAAATCAATTTTTGAAATATTTTGAAAAGTATAAAAAAATATATTATTTTAGGTTTTTCGAAAAATAGATTATTTTAGGTTTTTGAAATCAGAAGTAAATATTTCAAAAAAATCAATTTTTGAAATATTTCGAAAAGTATAAAAAAAATACATTATTTTAGGTTTTTGAAATTAGAAGTAAATATTTCAAAAAAATCAATTTTTGAAATATGTCGAAAAAATAGATTATTTTAGGTTTTTCGAAGAAATAGATTTTTGGAATCAGAAGTAAATATTTCAAAAAAAATCAATCTTTGAAATATTTCGAAAAGTATAAATAAATAGATTATTTTAGGTTTTTGAAATCAGAAGTAAATATTTCAAAAAAATCAATTTTTGAAATATTTCGAAAAGCATAAAAAAATAGATTATTTTAGGTTTTTGAAATCAGAAGTAAATATTTCAAAAAAATCAATTTTTGAAATATTTCGAAAAGTATAAAAAAATAGATTACTTTAGGTTTTTCGAAAAATAGATTATTTTAGATTTTTGGAATCAGAAGTAAATATTTAAAAAAAAATCAATTTTTGAAATATTTCGAAAAGTATAAAAAAATAGATTATTTTAGGTTTTTGAAATCAGAAGTAAATATTTCAAAAAAAATCAATTTTTGAAATATTTCGAAAAGTATAAAAAAATAGATTATTTTGGGTTTTTCGAAAAATAGATTATTTTAGGCTTTTGAAATCAGAAGTAAATATTTCAAAAAAATCAATTTTTGAAATATTTCGAAAAGTATAAAAAAATAGATTAATTAAGGTTTTTCGAAAAATAGATTATTTTAGGTTTTTCGAAAAATAGATTATTTTAGATTTTTGGAATCAGAAGTAAATATTTGAAAAAAAATCAATTTTTGAAATATTTCGAAAAGTATAAAAAAATAGATTATTTTAGGTTTTTAAAATCAGAAGTAAATATTTCAAAAAAATCAATTTTTGAAATATTTTGAAAAGTATAAAAAAATATATTATTTTAGGTTTTTCGAAAAATAGATTATTTTAGGTTTTTGAAATCAGAAGTAAATATTTCAAAAAAATCAATTTTAGAAATATTTCGAAAAGTATAAAAAAATAGATTATTTTAGGTTTTTGAAATCAGAAGTAAATATTTCAAAAAAATCAATTTTTGAAATATTTCGAAAAGTATAAAAAAATAGATTATTTTAGGTTTTTCGAAAAATAGATTATTTTACGTTTTCGAAATCAGAAGTAAATATTTCAAAAAAATCAATTTTTGAAATATTTCGAAAAGTATTAAAAAATAGATTATTTTAGGTTTTTCGAAAAATATATTATTTTAGGTTTTTCGAAAAATAGATTATTTAAGGTTTTTGAAATCAGAAGTAAATATTTCAAAAAAATCAATTTTTGAAATATTTTGAAAAGTATAAAAAAATATATTATTTTAGGTTTTTCGAAAAATAGATTATTTTAGGTTTTTCGAAAAATAGATTATTTTAGATTTTTGGAATCAGAAGTAAATATTTAAAAAAAAATCAATTTTTGAAATATTTCGAAAAGTATAAAAAAATAGATTATTTTAGGTTTTTGAAATCAGAAGTAAATATTTCAAAAAAAATCAATTTTTGAAATATTTCGAAAAGTATAAAAAAATAGATTAATTAAGGTTTTTCGAAAAATAGATTATTTTAGGTTTTTCGAAAAATAGATTATTTTAGGTTTTTGAAATCAGAAGTAAATATTTCAAAAAAAATCAATTTTTGAAATATTTCGAAAAGTATAAAAAAATAGATTATTTTGGGTTTTTCGAAAAATAGATTATTTTAGGCTTTTGAAATCAGAAGTAAATATTTCAAAAAAATCAATTTTTGAAATATTTCGAAAAGTATAAAAAAATAGATTATTTTGAGGTTTTTGAAATTAGAAGTAAATATTTCAAAAAAATCAATTTTTGAAATATTTCGAAAAGTATAAAAAAATAGATTATTTTGAGGTTTTTGAAATCAGAAGTAAATATTTCAAAAAAAATCAATTTTTGAAATATTGCGAAAAGTATAAAAAAATAGATTATTTTAGGTCTTTCGAAAAATAGATTATTTTAGGTTTTTGAAATCAGAAGTAAATATTTCAAAAAAAATCAATTTTTGAAATATTGCGAAAAGTATAAAAAAATAGATTATTTTAGGTTTTTCGAAAAATAGATTATTTCAGGTTTTTGAAATCAGAAGTAAATATTTCAAAAAAATCAATTTTTGAAATATTTCGAAAAGTATAAAAAAAATAGATTATTTTAGGTTTTTGAAATCAGAAGTAAATATTTCAAAAAAATCAATTTTTGAAATATTTTGAAAAGTATAAAAAAATAGATTATTTTAGGTCTTTCGAAAAATAGATTATTTTAGGTTTTTCGAAAAATAGATTATTTTAGGTTTTTGAAATCAGAAGTAAATATTTCAAAAAAAATCAATTTTTGAAATATTTCGAAAAGTACAAAAAATTAGATTATTTTAGGTTTTTCGAAAAATAGATTAATTTAGGTTTTTGAAATCAGAAGTAAATATTTCAAAAAAATCAATTTTTGAAATATTTCGAAAAGTATAAAAAAATAGATTAATTAAGGTTTTTCGAAAAATAGATTATTTTAGGTTTTTCGAAAAATAGATTATTTTAGGTTTTTGAAATCAGAAGTAAATATTTCAAAAAAAATCAATTTTTGAAATATTTCGAAAAGTACAAAAAAATAGATTATTTTAGGTTTTTCGAAAAATAGATTATTTTAGGTTTTTCGAAAAATAGATTATTTTAGGTTTTTGAAATCAGAATTAAATATTTCAAAAAAAATCAATTTTTGAAATATTTCGAAAAGTACAAAAAAATAGATTATTTTAGGTTTTTCGAAAAATAGATTATTTTAGGTTTTTCGAAAAATAGATTATTTTAGGTTTTTGAAATCAGAATTAAATATTTCAAAAAAAATCAATTTTTGAAATATTTCGAAAAGTACAAAAAAATAGATTATTTTAGGTTTTTCGAAAAATAGATTATTTTACGTTTTCGAAATCAGAAGTAAATATTTCAAAAAAAATCAATTTTTGAAATATTTCGAAAAGTATAAAAAAAATAGATTATTTTAGGTTTTTCGAAAAATAGATTATTTTAGGTTTTTCGAAAAATAGATTATTTTAGATTTTTGGAATCAGAAGTAAATATTTGAAAAAAAATCAATTTTTGAAATATTTCGAAAAGTATAAAAAAATAGATTATTTTAGGTTTTTAAAATCAGAAGTAAATATTTCAAAAAAATCAATTTTTGAAATATTTTGAAAAGTATAAAAAAATATATTATTTTAGGTTTTTCGAAAAATAGATTATTTTAGGTTTTTGAAATTAGAAGTAAATATTTCAAAAAAATCAATTTTAGAAATATTTCGAAAAGTATAAAAAAATAGATTATTTTAGGTTTTTGAAATCAGAAGTAAATATTTCAAAAAAATCAATTTTTGAAATATTTCGAAAAGTATAAAAAAATAGATTATTTTAGGTTTTTCGAAAAATAGATTATTTTACGTTTTCGAAATCAGAAGTAAATATTTCAAAAAAATCAATTTTTGAAATATTTCGAAAAGTATTAAAAAATAGATTATTTTAGGTTTTTCGAAAAATATATTATTTTAGGTTTTTCGAAAAATAGATTATTTTAGGTTTTTGAAATCAGAAGTAAATATTTCAAAAAAATCAATTTTTGAAATATTTTGAAAAGTATAAAAAAATATATTATTTTAGGTTTTTCGAAAAATAGATTATTTTAGGTTTTTCGAAAAATAGATTATTTTAGATTTTTGGAATCAGAAGTAAATATTTAAAAAAAAATCAATTTTTGAAATATTTCGAAAAGTATAAAAAAATAGATTATTTTAGGTTTTTGAAATCAGAAGTAAATATTTCAAAAAAAATCAATTTTTGAAATATTTCGAAAAGTATAAAAAAATAGATTATTTTGGGTTTTTCGAAAAATAGATTATTTTAGGTTTTTGAAATCAGAAGTAAATATTTCAAAAAAAATCAATTTTTGAAATATTTCGAAAAGTATAAAAAAATAGATTAATTAAGGTTTTTCGAAAAATAGATTATTTTAGGTTTTTCGAAAAATAGATTATTTTAGGTTTTTGAAATCAGAAGTAAATATTTCAAAAAAAATCAATTTTTGAAATATTGCGAAAAGTATAAAAAAATAGATTATTTTAGGTTTTTCGAAAAATAGATTATTTCAGGTTTTTGAAATCAGAAGTAAATATTTCAAAAAAATCAATTTTTGAAATATTTCGAAAAGTATAGAAAAAATAGATTATTTTAGGTTTTTGAAATCAGAAGTAAATATTTCAAAAAAATCAATTTTTGAAATATTTCGAAAAGTATAAAAAAATAGATTATTTTAGGTTTTTCGAAAAATAGATTATTTCAGGTTTTTGAAATCAGAAGTAAATATTTCAAAAAAATCAATTTTTGAAATATTTCGAAAAGTATAAAAAAAATAGATTATTTTAGGTTTTTGAAATCAGAAGTAAATATTTCAAAAAAATCAATTTTTGAAATATTTCGAAAAGTATAAAAAAATATATTAATTAAGGTTTTTCGAAAAATAGATTATTTTAGGTTTTTCGAAAAATAGATTATTTTAGATTTTTGGAATCAGAAGTAAATATTTAAAAAAAAAATCAATTTTTGAAATATTTCGAAAAGTATAAAAAAATAGATTATTTTAGGTTTTTTAAATCAGAAGTAAATATTTCAAAAAAATCAATTTTTGAAATATTTCGAAAAGTATAAAAAAATAGATTATTTTGGGTTTTTCGAAAAATAGATTATTTTAGGTTTTTGAAATCAGAAGTAAATATTTCAAAAAAAATCAATTTTTGAAATATTTCGAAAAGTATAAAAAAATAGGTTAATTAAGGTTTTTCGAAAAATAGATTATTTTAGATTTTTGGAATCAGAAGTAAATATTTCAAAAAAATCAATTTTTGAAATATTTCGAAAAGTATAAAAAAATAGATTATTTTAGGTTTTTCGAAAAATAGATTATTTTAGGTTTTTGAAATCAGAAGTAAATATTTCAAAAAAATCAATTTTTGAAATATTTCGAAAAGTATAAGAAAATAGATTATTTTAGGTTTTTCGAAAAATAGATTATTTTACGTTTTCGAAATTAGAAGTAAATATTTCAAAAAAAATCAATTTTTGAAATATTTCGAAAAGTATAAAAAAAATAGATTATTTTAGGTTTTTCGAAAAATAGATTATTTTAGATTATTCCAAAAGGAATCAGAAGTAAATATTTGAAAAAAAATCAATTTTTGAAATATTTCGAAAAGTATAAAAAAATAGATTATTTTAGGTTTTTAAAATCAGAAGTAAATATTTCAAAAAAATCAATTTTTGAAATATTTTGAAAAGTATAAAAAAATATATTATTTTAGGTTTTTCGAAAAATAGATTATTTTAGGTTTTTGAAATCAGAAGTAAATATTTCAAAAAAATCAATTTTTGAAATATTTCGAAAAGTATAAAAAAAATACATTATTTTAGGTTTTTGAAATTAGAAGTAAATATTTCAAAAAAATCAATTTTTGAAATATGTCGAAAAAATAGATTATTTTAGGTTTTTCGAAGAAATAGATTTTTGGAATCAGAAGTAAATATTTCAAAAAAAATCAATCTTTGAAATATTTCGAAAAGTATAAATAAATAGATTATTTTAGGTTTTTGAAATCAGAAGTAAATATTTCAAAAAAATCAATTTTTGAAATATTTCGAAAAGCATAAAAAAATAGATTATTTTAGGTTTTTGAAATCAGAAGTAAATATTTCAAAAAAATCAATTTTTGAAATATTTCGAAAAGTATAAAAAAATAGATTACTTTAGGTTTTTCGAAAAATAGATTATTTTAGATTTTTGGAATCAGAAGTAAATATTTAAAAAAAAATCAATTTTTGAAATATTTCGAAAAGTATAAAAAAATAGATTATTTTAGGTTTTTGAAATCAGAAGTAAATATTTCAAAAAAAATCAATTTTTGAAATATTTCGAAAAGTATAAAAAAATAGATTATTTTGGGTTTTTCGAAAAATAGATTATTTTAGGCTTTTGAAATCAGAAGTAAATATTTCAAAAAAATCAATTTTTGAAATATTTCGAAAAGTATAAAAAAATAGATTAATTAAGGTTTTTCGAAAAATAGATTATTTTAGGTTTTTCGAAAAATAGATTATTTTAGGTTTTTGAAATCAGAAGTAAATATTTCAAAAAAAATCAATTTTTGAAATATTTCGAAAAGTACAAAAAAATAGATTATTTTAGGTTTTTCGAAAAATAGATTATTTTACGTTTTCGAAATCAGAAGTAAATATTTCAAAAAAAATCAATTTTTGAAATATTTCGAAAAGTATAAAAAAAATAGATTATTTTAGGTCTTTCGAAAAATAGATTATTTTAGGTTTTTCGAAAAATAGATTATTTTAGATTTTTGGAATCAGAAGTAAATATTTGAAAAAAAATCAATTTTTGAAATATTTCGAAAAGTATAAAAAAATAGATTATTTTAGGTTTTTAAAATCAGAAGTAAATATTTCAAAAAAATCAATTTTTGAAATATTTTGAAAAGTATAAAAAAATATATTATTTTAGGTTTTTCGAAAAATAGATTATTTTAGGTTTTTGAAATCAGAAGTAAATATTTCAAAAAAATCAATTTTAGAAATATTTCGAAAAGTATAAAAAAATAGATTATTTTAGGTTTTTGAAATCAGAAGTAAATATTTCAAAAAAATCAATTTTTGAAATATTTCGAAAAGTATAAAAAAATAGATTATTTTAGGTTTTTCGAAAAATAGATTATTTTACGTTTTCGAAATCAGAAGTAAATATTTCAAAAAAATCAATTTTTGAAATATTTCGAAAAGTATTAAAAAATAGATTATTTATGTTTTTCGAAAAATATATTATTTTAGGTTTTTCGAAAAATAGATTATTTAAGGTTTTTGAAATCAGAAGTAAATATTTCAAAAAAATCAATTTTTGAAATATTTTGAAAAGTATAAAAAAATATATTATTTTAGGTTTTTCGAAAAATAGATTATTTTAGGTTTTTCGAAAAATAGATTATTTTAGATTTTTGGAATCAGAAGTAAATATTTAAAAAAAAATCAATTTTTGAAATATTTCGAAAAGTATAAAAAAATAGATTATTTTAGGTTTTTGAAATCAGAAGTAAATATTTCAAAAAAAATCAATTTTTGAAATATTTCGAAAAGTATAAAAAAATAGATTAATTAAGGTTTTTCGAAAAATAGATTATTTTAGGTTTTTCGAAAAATAGATTATTTTAGGTTTTTGAAATCAGAAGTAAATATTTCAAAAAAAATCAATTTTTGAAATATTGCGAAAAGTATAAAAAAATAGATTATTTTAGGTTTTTCGAAAAATAGATTATTTCAGGTTTTTGAAATCAGAAGTAAATATTTCAAAAAAATCAATTTTTGAAATATTTCGAAAAGTATAAAAAAAATAGATTATTTTAGGTTTTTGAAATCAGAAGTAAATATTTCAAAAAAATCAATTTTTGAAATATTTCGAAAAGTATAAAAAAATAGATTATTTTAGGTTTTTCGAAAAATAGATTATTTCAGGTTTTTGAAATCAGAAGTAAATATTTCAAAAAAATCAATTTTTGAAATATTTCGAAAAGTATAAAAAAAATAGATTATTTTAGGTTTTTGAAATCAGAAGTAAATATTTCAAAAAAATCAATTTTTGAAATATTTCGAAAAGTATAAAAAAATAGATTATTTTAGGTTTTTCGAAAAATAGATTATTTCAGGTTTTTGAAATCAGAAGTAAATATTTCAAAAAAATCAATTTTTGAAATATTTCGAAAAGTATAAAAAAAATAGATTATTTTAGGTTTTTGAAATCAGAAGTAAATATTTCAAAAAAATCAATTTTTGAAATATTTCGAAAAGTATAAAAAAATATATTAATTAAGGTTTTTCGAAAAATAGATTATTTTAGGTTTTTCGAAAAATAGATTATTTTAGATTTTTGAAATCAGAAGTAAATATTTCAAAAAAATCAATTTTTGAAATATTTCGAAAAGTATAAAAAAAATAGATTATTTTAGGTTTTTGAAATCAGAAGTAAATATTTCAAAAAAATCAATTTTTGAAATATTTCGAAAAGTATAAAAAAATAGATTAATTAAGGTTTTTCGAAAAATAGATTATTTTAGATTTTTGGAATCAGAAGTAAATATTTCAAAAAAATCAATTTTTGAAATATTTCGAAAAGTATAAAAAAATAGATTATTTTAGGTTTTTCGAAAAATAGATTATTTTAGGTTTTTCGAAAAATAGATTATTTTAGGTTTTTGAAATCAGAAGTAAATATTTCAAAAAAATCAATTTTTGAAATATTTTGAAAAGTATAAAAAAATATATTATTTTAGGTTTTTCGAAAAATAGATTATTTTAGGTTTTTCGAAAAATAGATTATTTTAGGTTTTTGAAATCAGAAGTAAATATTTCAAAAAAATCAATTTTTGAAATATTTCGAAAAGTATAAGAAAATAGATTATTTTAGGTTTTTCGAAAAATAGATTATTTTACGTTTTCGAAATTAGAAGTAAATATTTCAAAAAAAATCAATTTTTGAAATATTTCGAAAAGTATAAAAAAAATAGATTATTTTAGGTTTTTCGAAAAATAGATTATTTTAGGTTTTTCGAAAAATAGATTATTTTAGATTTTTGGAATCAGAAGTAAATATTTGAAAAAAAATCAATTTTTGAAATATTTCGAAAAGTATAAAAAAATAGATTATTTTAGGTTTTTAAAATCAGAAGTAAATATTTCAAAAAAATCAATTTTTGAAATATTTTGAAAAGTATAAAAAAATATATTATTTTAGGTTTTTCGAAAAATAGATTATTTTAGGTTTTTGAAATCAGAAGTAAATATTTAAAAAAAAAATCAATTTTTGAAATATTTCGAAAAGTATAAAAAAATAGATTATTTTAGGTTTTTTAAATCAGAAGTAAATATTTCAAAAAAATCAATTTTTGAAATATTTCGAAAAGTATAAAAAAATAGATTATTTTGGGTTTTTCGAAAAATAGATTATTTTAGGTTTTTGAAATCAGAAGTAAATATTTCAAAAAAAATCAATTTTTGAAATATTTCGAAAAGTATAAAAAAATAGATTAATTAAGGTTTTTCGAAAAATAGATTATTTTAGATTTTTGGAATCAGAAGTAAATATTTCAAAAAAATCAATTTTTGAAATATTTCGAAAAGTATAAAAAAATAGATTATTTTAGGTTTTTCGAAAAATAGATTATTTTAGGTTTTTCGAAAAATAGATTATTTTAGGTTTTTGAAATCAGAAGTAAATATTTCAAAAAAATCAATTTTTGAAATATTTTGAAAAGTATAAAAAAATATATTATTTTAGGTTTTTCGAAAAATAGATTATTTTAGGTTTTTCGAAAAATAGATTATTTTAGGTTTTTGAAATCAGAAGTAAATATTTCAAAAAAATCAATTTTTGAAATATTTCGAAAAGTATAAGAAAATAGATTATTTTAGGTTTTTCGAAAAATAGATTATTTTACGTTTTCGAAATTAGAAGTAAATATTTCAAAAAAAATCAATTTTTGAAATATTTCGAAAAGTATAAAAAAAATAGATTATTTTAGGTTTTTCGAAAAATAGATTATTTTAGGTTTTTCGAAAAATAGATTATTTTAGATTTTTGGAATCAGAAGTAAATATTTGAAAAAAAATCAATTTTTGAAATATTTCGAAAAGTATAAAAAAATAGATTATTTTAGGTTTTTAAAATCAGAAGTAAATATTTCAAAAAAATCAATTTTTGAAATATTTTGAAAAGTATAAAAAAATATATTATTTTAGGTTTTTCGAAAAATAGATTATTTTAGGTTTTTGAAATCAGAAGTAAATATTTCAAAAAAATCAATTTTTGAAATATTTCGAAAAGTATAAAAAAATACATTATTTTAGGTTTTTGAAATTAGAAGTAAATATTTCAAAAAAATCAATTTTTGAAATATGTCGAAAAAATAGATTATTTTAGGTTTTTCGAAAAATAGATTTTTGGAATCAGAAGTAAATATTTCAAAAAAAATCAATTTTTGAAATATTTCGAAAAGCATAAAAAAATAGATTATTTTAGGTTTTTGAAATCAGAAGTAAATATTTCAAAAAAATCAATTTTTGAAATATTTCGAAAAGTATAAAAAAATAGATTACTTTAGGTTTTTCGAAAAATAGATTATTTTAGATTTTTGGAATCAGAAGTAAATATTTAAAAAAAAATCAATTTTTGAAATATTTCGAAAAGTATAAAAAAATAGATTATTTTAGGTTTTTGAAATCAGAAGTAAATATTTCAAAAAAAATCAATTTTTGAAATATTTCGAAAAGTATAAAAAAATAGATTATTTTGGGTTTTTCGAAAAATAGATTATTTTAGGCTTTTGAAATCAGAAGTAAATATTTCAAAAAAATCAATTTTTGAAATATTTCGAAAAGTATAAAAAAATAGATTATTTTGAGGTTTTTGAAATTAGAAGTAAATATTTCAAAAAAAATCAATTTTTGAAATATTTCGAAAAGTATAAAAAAATAGATTATTTTGAGGTTTTTGAAATCAGAAGTAAATATTTAAAAAAAAATCAATTTTTGAAATATTTCGAAAATAGTATAAAAAAGTAGATTATTTTAGGTTTTTCGAAAAATAGATTATTTTAGGTTTTTGAAATCAGAAGTAAATATTTCAAAAAAAATCAATTTTTGAAATATTGCGAAAAGTATAAAAAAATAGATTATTTTAGGTTTTTCGAAAAATAGATTATTTCAGGTTTTTGAAATCAGAAGTAAATATTTCAAAAAAATCAATTTTTGAAATATTTCGAAAAGTATAAAAAAAATAGATTATTTTAGGTTTTTGAAATCAGAAGTAAATATTTCAAAAAAATCAATTTTTGAAATATTTCGAAAAGTATAAAAAAATATATTAATTAAGGTTTTTCGAAAAATAGATTATTTTAGGTTTTTCGAAAAATAGATTATTTTAGGTTTTTGAAATCAGAAGTAAATATTTCAAAAAAAATCAATTTTTGAAATATTTCGAAAAGTACAAAAAATTAGATTATTTTAGGTTTTTCGAAAAATAGATTAATTTAGGTTTTTGAAATCAGAAGTAAATATTTCAAAAAAAATCAATTTTTGAAATATTTCGAAAAGTACAAAAAATTAGATTATTTTAGGTTTTTCGAAAAATAGATTAATTTAGGTTTTTGAAATCAGAAGTAAATATTTCAAAAAAATCAATTTTTGAAATATTTCGAAAAGTATAAAAAAATAGATTAATTAAGGTTTTTCGAAAAATAGATTATTTTAGGTTTTTCGAAAAATAGATTATTTTAGGTTTTTGAAATCAGAAGTAAATATTTCAAAAAAAATCAATTTTTGAAATATTTCGAAAAGTACAAAAAAATAGATTATTTTAGGTTTTTCGAAAAATAGATTATTTTACGTTTTCGAAATCAGAAGTAAATATTTCAAAAAAAATCAATTTTTGAAATATTTCGAAAAGTACAAAAAATTAGATTATTTTAGGTTTTTCGAAAAATAGATTAATTTAGGTTTTTGAAATCAGAAGTAAATATTTCAAAAAAATCAATTTTTGAAATATTTCGAAAAGTACAAAAAATTAGATTATTTTAGGTTTTTCGAAAAATAGATTAATTTAGGTTTTTGAAATCAGAAGTAAATATTTCAAAAAAATCAATTTTTGAAATATTTCGAAAAGTATAAAAAAATAGATTAATTAAGGTTTTTCGAAAAATAGATTATTTTAGGTTTTTCGAAAAATAGATTATTTTAGGTTTTTGAAATCAGAAGTAAATATTTCAAAAAAAATCAATTTTTGAAATATTTCGAAAAGTACAAAAAAATAGATTATTTTAGGTTTTTCGAAAAATAGATTATTTTAGGTTTTTCGAAAAATAGATTATTTTAGGTTTTTGAAATCAGAAGTAAATATTTCAAAAAAAATCAATTTTTGAAATATTTCGAAAAGTACAAAAAAATAGATTATTTTAGGTTTTTCGAAAAATAGATTATTTTACGTTTTCGAAATCAGAAGTAAATATTTCAAAAAAAATCAATTTTTGAAATATTTCGAAAAGTATAAAAAAATAGATTAATTAAGGTTTTTCGAAAAATAGATTATTTTAGGTTTTTCGAAAAATAGATTATTTTAGGTTTTTGAAATCAGAAGTAAATATCTCAAAAAAAATCAATTTTTGAAATATTTCGAAAAGTACAAAAAAATAGATTATTTTAGGTTTTTCGAAAAATAGATTATTTTACGTTTTCGAAATCAGAAGTAAATATTTCAAAAAAAATCAATTTTTGAAATATTTCGAAAAGTACAAAAAATTAGATTATTTTAGGTTTTTCGAAAAATAGATTAATTTAGGTTTTTGAAATCAGAAGTAAATATTTCAAAAAAATCAATTTTTGAAATATTTCGAAAAGTACAAAAAATTAGATTATTTTAGGTTTTTCGAAAAATAGATTAATTTAGGTTTTTGAAATCAGAAGTAAATATTTCAAAAAAATCAATTTTTGAAATATTTCGAAAAGTATAAAAAAATAGATTAATTAAGGTTTTTCGAAAAATAGATTATTTTAGGTTTTTCGAAAAATAGATTATTTTAGGTTTTTGAAATCAGAAGTAAATATTTCAAAAAAAATCAATTTTTGAAATATTTCGAAAAGTACAAAAAAATAGATTATTTTAGGTTTTTCGAAAAATAGATTATTTTACGTTTTCGAAATCAGAAGTAAATATTTCAAAAAAAATCAATTTTTGAAATATTTCGAAAAGTACAAAAAATTAGATTATTTTAGGTTTTTCGAAAAATAGATTAATTTAGGTTTTTGAAATCAGAAGTAAATATTTCAAAAAAATCAATTTTTGAAATATTTCGAAAAGTACAAAAAATTAGATTATTTTAGGTTTTTCGAAAAATAGATTAATTTAGGTTTTTGAAATCAGAAGTAAATATTTCAAAAAAATCAATTTTTGAAATATTTCGAAAAGTATAAAAAAATAGATTAATTAAGGTTTTTCGAAAAATAGATTATTTTAGGTTTTTCGAAAAATAGATTATTTTAGGTTTTTGAAATCAGAAGTAAATATTTCAAAAAAAATCAATTTTTGAAATATTTCGAAAAGTACAAAAAAATAGATTATTTTAGGTTTTTCGAAAAATAGATTATTTTAGGTTTTTCGAAAAATAGATTATTTTAGGTTTTTGAAATCAGAAGTAAATATTTCAAAAAAAATCAATTTTTGAAATATTTCGAAAAGTACAAAAAAATAGATTATTTTAGGTTTTTCGAAAAATAGATTATTTTACGTTTTCGAAATCAGAAGTAAATATTTCAAAAAAAATCAATTTTTGAAATATTTCGAAAAGTATAAAAAAAATAGATTATTTTAGGTTTTTCGAAAAATAGATTATTTTAGATTTTTGGAATCAGAAGTAAATATTTGAAAAAAAATCAATTTTTGAAATATTTCGAAAAGTATAAAAAAATAGATTATTTTAGGTTTTTAAAATCAGAAGTAAATATTTCAAAAAAATCAATTTTTGAAATATTTTGAAAAGTATAAAAAAATATATTATTTTAGGTTTTTCGAAAAATAGATTATTTTAGGTTTTTGAAATCAGAAGTAAATATTTCAAAAAAATCAATTTTAGAAATATTTCGAAAAGTATAAAAAAATAGATTATTTTAGGTTTTTGAAATCAGAAGTAAATATTTCAAAAAAATCAATTTTTGAAATATTTCGAAAAGTATTAAAAAATAGATTATTTTAGGTTTTTCGAAAAATATATTATTTTAGGTTTTTCGAAAAATAGATTATTTTAGGTTTTTGAAATCAGAAGTAAATATTTCAAAAAAATCAATTTTTGAAATATTTTGAAAAGTATAAAAAAATATATTATTTTAGGTTTTTCGAAAAATAGATTATTTTAGGTTTTTCGAAAAATAGATTATTTTAGATTTTTGGAATCAGAAGTAAATATTTAAAAAAAAATCAATTTTTGAAATATTTCGAAAAGTATAAAAAAATAGATTATTTTAGGTTTTTGAAATCAGAAGTAAATATTTCAAAAAAAATCAATTTTTGAAATATTTCGAAAAGTATAAAAAAATAGATTATTTTGGGTTTTTCGAAAAATAGATTATTTTAGGTTTTTGAAATCAGAAGTAAATATTTCAAAAAAAATCAATTTTTGAAATATTTCGAAAAGTATAAAAAAATAGATTAATTAAGGTTTTTCGAAAAATAGATTATTTTAGGTTTTTCGAAAAATAGATTATTTTAGATTTTTGGAATCAGAA
Organism: Eledone cirrhosa; assembly: GCA_964016885.1. Taxonomy (NCBI): domain Eukaryota; kingdom Metazoa; phylum Mollusca; class Cephalopoda; order Octopoda; family Eledonidae; genus Eledone; species Eledone cirrhosa. Next base: position 18,056,754 of record OZ024749.1, on the reverse strand, counting down.
GTAAATATTTAAAAAAAAATCAATTTTTGAAATATTTCGAAAAGTACAAAAAAATAGATTATTTTAGGTTTTTCGAAAAATAGATTATTTTACGTTTTCGAAATCAGAAGTAAATATTTCAAAAAAAATCAATTTTTGAAATATTTCGAAAAGTATAAAAAAATAGATTAATTAAGGTTTTTCGAAAAATAGATTATTTTAGGTTTTTCGAAAAATAGATTATTTTAGGTTTTTGAAATCAGAAGTAAATATTTCAAAAAAAAATCAATTTTTGAAATATTTCGAAAAGTACAAAAAAATAGATTATTTTAGGTTTTTCGAAAAATAGATTATTTTACGTTTTCGAAATCAGAAGTAAATATTTCAAAAAAAATCAATTTTTGAAATATTTCGAAAAGTACAAAAAATTAGATTATTTTAGGTTTTTCGAAAAATAGATTAATTTAGGTTTTTGAAATCAGAAGTAAATATTTCAAAAAAATCAATTTTTGAAATATTTCGAAAAGTACAAAAAATTAGATTATTTTAGGTTTTTCGAAAAATAGATTAATTTAGGTTTTTGAAATCAGAAGTAAATATTTCAAAAAAATCAATTTTTGAAATATTTCGAAAAGTATAAAAAAATAGATTAATTAAGGTTTTTCGAAAAATAGATTATTTTAGGTTTTTCGAAAAATAGATTATTTTAGGTTTTTGAAATCAGAAGTAAATATTTCAAAAAAAATCAATTTTTGAAATATTTCGAAAAGTATAAAAAAAATAGATTATTTTAGGTTTTTCGAAAAATAGATTATTTTAGGTTTTTCGAAAAATAGATTATTTTAGATTTTTGGAATCAGAAGTAAATATTTGAAAAAAAATCAATTTTTGAAATATTTCGAAAAGTATAAAAAAATAGATTATTTTAGGTTTTTAAAATCAGAAGTAAATATTTCAAAAAAATCAATTTTTGAAATATTTTGAAAAGTATAAAAAAATATATTATTTTAGGTTTTTCGAAAAATAGATTATTTTAGGTTTTTGAAATCAGAAGTAAATATTTCAAAAAAATCAATTTTAGAAATATTTCGAAAAGTATAAAAAAATAGATTATTTTAGGTTTTTGAAATCAGAAGTAAATATTTCAAAAAAATCAATTTTTGAAATATTTCGAAAAGTATAAAAAAATAGATTATTTTAGGTTTTTCGAAAAATAGATTATTTTACGTTTTCGAAATCAGAAGTAAATATTTCAAAAAAATCAATTTTTGAAATATTTCGAAAAGTATTAAAAAATAGATTATTTTAGGTTTTTCGAAAAATATATTATTTTAGGGTTTTCGAAAAATAGATTATTTTAGGTTTTTGAAATCAGAAGTAAATATTTCAAAAAAATCAATTTTTGAAATATTTTGAAAAGTATAAAAAAATATATTATTTTAGGTTTTTCGAAAAATATATTATTTTAGGTTTTTCGAAAAATAGATTATTTTAGGTTTTTGAAATCAGAAGTAAATATTTCAAAAAAATCAATTTTTGAAATATTTCGAAAAGTATAAAAAAAATACATTTTAGGTTTTTGAAATTAGAAGTAAATATTTCAAAAAAATCAATTTTTGAAATATGTCGAAAAAATAGATTATTTTAGGTTTTTCAAAAAATAGATTTTTGGAATCAGAAGTAAATATTTCAAAAAAAATCAATTTTTGAAATATTTCGAAAAGTATAAATAAATAGATTATTTTAGGTTTTTGAAATCAGAAGTAAATATTTCAAAAAAATCAATTTTTGAAATATTTCGAAAAGTATAAAAAAAATAGATTATTTTAGGTTTTTCGAAAAATAGACTATTTTAGGTTTTTGAAATCAGAAGTAAATATTACAAAAAAAATCAATTTTTGAAATATTTCGAAAAGCATAAAAAAATAGATTATTTTAGGTTTTTGAAATCAGAAGTAAATATTTCAAAAAAATCAATTTTTGAAATATTTCGAAAAGTATAAAAAAATAGATTACTTTAGGTTTTTCGAAAAATAGATTATTTTAGATTTTTGGAATCAGAAGTAAATATTTAAAAAAAAATCAATTTTTGAAATATTTCGAAAAGTATAAAAAAATAGATTATTTTAGGTTTTTGAAATCAGAAGTAAATATTTCAAAAAAAATCAATTTTTGAAATATTTCGAAAAGTATAAAAAAATAGATTATTTTGGGTTTTTCGAAAAATAGATTATTTTAGGCTTTTGAAATCAGAAGTAAATATTTCAAAAAAATCAATTTTTGAAATATTTCGAAAAGTATAAAAAAATAGATTATTTTGAGGTTTTTGAAATTAGAAGTAAATATTTCAAAAAAAATCAATTTTTGAAATATTTCGAAAAGTATAAAAAAATAGATTATTTTGAGGTTTTTGAAATCAGAAGTAAATATTTCAAAAAAAATCAATTTTTGAAATATTGCGAAAAGTATAAAAAAATAGATTATTTTAGGTCTTTCGAAAAATAGATTATTTTAGGTTTTTGAAATCAGAAGTAAATATTTCAAAAAAAATCAATTTTTGAAATATTGCGAAAAGTATAAAAAAATAGATTATTTTAGGTTTTTCGAAAAATAGATTATTTCAGGTTTTTGAAATCAGAAGTAAATATTTCAAAAAAATCAATTTTTGAAATATTTCGAAAAGTATAAAAAAAATAGATTATTTTAGGTTTTTGAAATCAGAAGTAAATATTTCAAAAAAATCAATTTTTGAAATATTTTGAAAAGTATAAAAAAATAGATTATTTTAGGTCTTTCGAAAAATAGATTATTTTAGGTTTTTCGAAAAATAGATTATTTTAGGTTTTTGAAATCAGAAGTAAATATTTCAAAAAAAATCAATTTTTGAAATATTTCGAAAAGTACAAAAAATTAGATTATTTTAGGTTTTTCGAAAAATAGATTAATTTAGGTTTTTGAAATCAGAAGTAAATATTTCAAAAAAATCAATTTTTGAAATATTTCGAAAAGTATAAAAAAATAGATTAATTAAGGTTTTTCGAAAAATAGATTATTTTAGGTTTTTCGAAAAATAGATTATTTTAGGTTTTTGAAATCAGAAGTAAATATTTCAAAAAAAATCAATTTTTGAAATATTTCGAAAAGTACAAAAAAATAGATTATTTTAGGTTTTTCGAAAAATAGATTATTTTAGGTTTTTCGAAAAATAGATTATTTTAGGTTTTTGAAATCAGAATTAAATATTTCAAAAAAAATCAATTTTTGAAATATTTCGAAAAGTACAAAAAAATAGATTATTTTAGGTTTTTCGAAAAATAGATTATTTTACGTTTTCGAAATCAGAAGTAAATATTTCAAAAAAAATCAATTTTTGAAATATTTCGAAAAGTATAAAAAAAATAGATTATTTTAGGTTTTTCGAAAAATAGATTATTTTAGGTTTTTCGAAAAATAGATTATTTTAGATTTTTGGAATCAGAAGTAAATATTTGAAAAAAAATCAATTTTTGAAATATTTCGAAAAGTATAAAAAAATAGATTATTTTAGGTTTTTAAAATCAGAAGTAAATATTTCAAAAAAATCAATTTTTGAAATATTTTGAAAAGTATAAAAAAATATATTATTTTAGGTTTTTCGAAAAATAGATTATTTTAGGTTTTTGAAATTAGAAGTAAATATTTCAAAAAAATCAATTTTAGAAATATTTCGAAAAGTATAAAAAAATAGATTATTTTAGGTTTTTGAAATCAGAAGTAAATATTTCAAAAAAATCAATTTTTGAAATATTTCGAAAAGTATAAAAAAATAGATTATTTTAGGTTTTTCGAAAAATAGATTATTTTACGTTTTCGAAATCAGAAGTAAATATTTCAAAAAAATCAATTTTTGAAATATTTCGAAAAGTATTAAAAAATAGATTATTTTAGGTTTTTCGAAAAATATATTATTTTAGGTTTTTCGAAAAATAGATTATTTTAGGTTTTTGAAATCAGAAGTAAATATTTCAAAAAAATCAATTTTTGAAATATTTTGAAAAGTATAAAAAAATATATTATTTTAGGTTTTTCGAAAAATAGATTATTTTAGGTTTTTCGAAAAATAGATTATTTTAGATTTTTGGAATCAGAAGTAAATATTTAAAAAAAAATCAATTTTTGAAATATTTCGAAAAGTATAAAAAAATAGATTATTTTAGGTTTTTGAAATCAGAAGTAAATATTTCAAAAAAAATCAATTTTTGAAATATTTCGAAAAGTATAAAAAAATAGATTATTTTGGGTTTTTCGAAAAATAGATTATTTTAGGTTTTTGAAATCAGAAGTAAATATTTCAAAAAAAATCAATTTTTGAAATATTTCGAAAAGTATAAAAAAATAGATTAATTAAGGTTTTTCGAAAAATAGATTATTTTAGGTTTTTCGAAAAATAGATTATTTTAGGTTTTTGAAATCAGAAGTAAATATTTCAAAAAAAATCAATTTTTGAAATATTGCGAAAAGTATAAAAAAATAGATTATTTTAGGTTTTTCGAAAAATAGATTATTTCAGGTTTTTGAAATCAGAAGTAAATATTTCAAAAAAATCAATTTTTGAAATATTTCGAAAAGTATAAAAAAAATAGATTATTTTAGGTTTTTGAAATCAGAAGTAAATATTTCAAAAAAATCAATTTTTGAAATATTTCGAAAAGTATAAAAAAATAGATTATTTTAGGTTTTTCGAAAAATAGATTATTTCAGGTTTTTGAAATCAGAAGTAAATATTTCAAAAAAATCAATTTTTGAAATATTTCGAAAAGTATAAAAAAAATAGATTATTTTAGGTTTTTGAAATCAGAAGTAAATATTTCAAAAAAATCAATTTTTGAAATATTTCGAAAAGTATAAAAAAATATATTAATTAAGGTTTTTCGAAAAATAGATTATTTTAGGTTTTTCGAAAAATAGATTATTTTAGATTTTTGGAATCAGAAGTAAATATTTAAAAAAAAAATCAATTTTTGAAATATTTCGAAAAGTATAAAAAAATAGATTATTTTAGGTTTTTTAAATCAGAAGTAAATATTTCAAAAAAATCAATTTTTGAAATATTTCGAAAAGTATAAAAAAATAGATTATTTTGGGTTTTTCGAAAAATAGATTATTTTAGGTTTTTGAAATCAGAAGTAAATATTTCAAAAAAAATCAATTTTTGAAATATTTCGAAAAGTATAAAAAAATAGGTTAATTAAGGTTTTTCGAAAAATAGATTATTTTAGATTTTTGGAATCAGAAGTAAATATTTCAAAAAAATCAATTTTTGAAATATTTCGAAAAGTATAAAAAAATAGATTATTTTAGGTTTTTCGAAAAATAGATTATTTTAGGTTTTTCGAAAAATAGATTATTTTAGGTTTTTGAAATCAGAAGTAAATATTTCAAAAAAATCAATTTTTGAAATATTTCGAAAAGTATAAGAAAATAGATTATTTTAGGTTTTTCGAAAAATAGATTATTTTACGTTTTCGAAATTAGAAGTAAATATTTCAAAAAAAATCAATTTTTGAAATATTTCGAAAAGTATAAAAAAAATAGATTATTTTAGGTTTTTCGAAAAATAGATTATTTTAGATTTTTGGAATCAGAAGTAAATATTTGAAAAAAAATCAATTTTTGAAATATTTCGAAAAGTATAAAAAAATAGATTATTTTAGGTTTTTAAAATCAGAAGTAAATATTTCAAAAAAATCAATTTTTGAAATATTTTGAAAAGTATAAAAAAATATATTATTTTAGGTTTTTCGAAAAATAGATTATTTTAGGTTTTTGAAATCAGAAGTAAATATTTCAAAAAAATCAATTTTTGAAATATTTCGAAAAGTATAAAAAAAATACATTATTTTAGGTTTTTGAAATTAGAAGTAAATATTTCAAAAAAATCAATTTTTGAAATATGTCGAAAAAATAGATTATTTTAGGTTTTTCGAAGAAATAGATTTTTGGAATCAGAAGTAAATATTTCAAAAAAAATCAATCTTTGAAATATTTCGAAAAGTATAAATAAATAGATTATTTTAGGTTTTTGAAATCAGAAGTAAATATTTCAAAAAAATCAATTTTTGAAATATTTCGAAAAGCATAAAAAAATAGATTATTTTAGGTTTTTGAAATCAGAAGTAAATATTTCAAAAAAATCAATTTTTGAAATATTTCGAAAAGTATAAAAAAATAGATTACTTTAGGTTTTTCGAAAAATAGATTATTTTAGATTTTTGGAATCAGAAGTAAATATTTAAAAAAAAATCAATTTTTGAAATATTTCGAAAAGTATAAAAAAATAGATTATTTTAGGTTTTTGAAATCAGAAGTAAATATTTCAAAAAAAATCAATTTTTGAAATATTTCGAAAAGTATAAAAAAATAGATTATTTTGGGTTTTTCGAAAAATAGATTATTTTAGGCTTTTGAAATCAGAAGTAAATATTTCAAAAAAATCAATTTTTGAAATATTTCGAAAAGTATAAAAAAATAGATTAATTAAGGTTTTTCGAAAAATAGATTATTTTAGGTTTTTCGAAAAATAGATTATTTTAGGTTTTTGAAATCAGAAGTAAATATTTCAAAAAAAATCAATTTTTGAAATATTTCGAAAAGTACAAAAAAATAGATTATTTTAGGTTTTTCGAAAAATAGATTATTTTACGTTTTCGAAATCAGAAGTAAATATTTCAAAAAAAATCAATTTTTGAAATATTTCGAAAAGTATAAAAAAAATAGATTATTTTAGGTCTTTCGAAAAATAGATTATTTTAGGTTTTTCGAAAAATAGATTATTTTAGATTTTTGGAATCAGAAGTAAATATTTGAAAAAAAATCAATTTTTGAAATATTTCGAAAAGTATAAAAAAATAGATTATTTTAGGTTTTTAAAATCAGAAGTAAATATTTCAAAAAAATCAATTTTTGAAATATTTTGAAAAGTATAAAAAAATATATTATTTTAGGTTTTTCGAAAAATAGATTATTTTAGGTTTTTGAAATCAGAAGTAAATATTTCAAAAAAATCAATTTTAGAAATATTTCGAAAAGTATAAAAAAATAGATTATTTTAGGTTTTTGAAATCAGAAGTAAATATTTCAAAAAAATCAATTTTTGAAATATTTCGAAAAGTATAAAAAAATAGATTATTTTAGGTTTTTCGAAAAATAGATTATTTTACGTTTTCGAAATCAGAAGTAAATATTTCAAAAAAATCAATTTTTGAAATATTTCGAAAAGTATTAAAAAATAGATTATTTTAGGTTTTTCGAAAAATATATTATTTTAGGTTTTTCGAAAAATAGATTATTTAAGGTTTTTGAAATCAGAAGTAAATATTTCAAAAAAATCAATTTTTGAAATATTTTGAAAAGTATAAAAAAATATATTATTTTAGGTTTTTCGAAAAATAGATTATTTTAGGTTTTTCGAAAAATAGATTATTTTAGATTTTTGGAATCAGAAGTAAATATTTAAAAAAAAATCAATTTTTGAAATATTTCGAAAAGTATAAAAAAATAGATTATTTTAGGTTTTTGAAATCAGAAGTAAATATTTCAAAAAAAATCAATTTTTGAAATATTTCGAAAAGTATAAAAAAATAGATTAATTAAGGTTTTTCGAAAAATAGATTATTTTAGGTTTTTCGAAAAATAGATTATTTTAGGTTTTTGAAATCAGAAGTAAATATTTCAAAAAAAATCAATTTTTGAAATATTGCGAAAAGTATAAAAAAATAGATTATTTTAGGTTTTTCGAAAAATAGATTATTTCAGGTTTTTGAAATCAGAAGTAAATATTTCAAAAAAATCAATTTTTGAAATATTTCGAAAAGTATAAAAAAAATAGATTATTTTAGGTTTTTGAAATCAGAAGTAAATATTTCAAAAAAATCAATTTTTGAAATATTTCGAAAAGTATAAAAAAATATATTAATTAAGGTTTTTCGAAAAATAGATTATTTTAGGTTTTTCGAAAAATAGATTATTTTAGATTTTTGGAATCAGAAGTAAATATTTAAAAAAAAAATCAATTTTTGAAATATTTCGAAAAGTATAAAAAAATAGATTATTTTAGGTTTTTGAAATCAGAAGTAAATATTTCAAAAAAAATCAATTTTTGAAATATTTCGAAAAGTATAAAAAAATAGATTAATTAAGGTTTTTCGAAAAATAGATTATTTTAGATTTTTGGAATCAGAAGTAAATATTTCAAAAAAATCAATTTTTGAAATATTTCGAAAAGTATAAAAAAATAGATTATTTTAGGTTTTTCGAAAAATAGATTATTTTAGGTTTTTCGAAAAATAGATTATTTTAGGTTTTTGAAATCAGAAGTAAATATTTCAAAAAAATCAATTTTTGAAATATTTTGAAAAGTATAAAAAAATATATTATTTTAGGTTTTTCGAAAAATAGATTATTTTAGGTTTTTCGAAAAATAGATTATTTTAGGTTTTTGAAATCAGAAGTAAATATTTCAAAAAAATCAATTTTTGAAATATTTCGAAAAGTATAAGAAAATAGATTATTTTAGGTTTTTCGAAAAATAGATTATTTTACGTTTTCGAAATTAGAAGTAAATATTTCAAAAAAAATCAATTTTTGAAATATTTCGAAAAGTATAAAAAAAATAGATTATTTTAGGTTTTTCGAAAAATAGATTATTTTAGGTTTTTCGAAAAATAGATTATTTTAGATTTTTGGAATCAGAAGTAAATATTTGAAAAAAAATCAATTTTTGAAATATTTCGAAAAGTATAAAAAAATAGATTATTTTAGGTTTTTAAAATCAGAAGTAAATATTTCAAAAAAATCAATTTTTGAAATATTTTGAAAAGTATAAAAAAATATATTATTTTAGGTTTTTCGAAAAATAGATTATTTTAGGTTTTTGAAATCAGAAGTAAATATTTAAAAAAAAAATCAATTTTTGAAATATTTCGAAAAGTATAAAAAAATAGATTATTTTAGGTTTTTTAAATCAGAAGTAAATATTTCAAAAAAATCAATTTTTGAAATATTTCGAAAAGTATAAAAAAATAGATTATTTTGGGTTTTTCGAAAAATAGATTATTTTAGGTTTTTGAAATCAGAAGTAAATATTTCAAAAAAAATCAATTTTTGAAATATTTCGAAAAGTATAAAAAAATAGATTAATTAAGGTTTTTCGAAAAATAGATTATTTTAGATTTTTGGAATCAGAAGTAAATATTTCAAAAAAATCAATTTTTGAAATATTTCGAAAAGTATAAAAAAATAGATTATTTTAGGTTTTTCGAAAAATAGATTATTTTAGGTTTTTCGAAAAATAGATTATTTTAGGTTTTTGAAATCAGAAGTAAATATTTCAAAAAAATCAATTTTTGAAATATTTTGAAAAGTATAAAAAAATATATTATTTTAGGTTTTTCGAAAAATAGATTATTTTAGGTTTTTCGAAAAATAGATTATTTTAGGTTTTTGAAATCAGAAGTAAATATTTCAAAAAAATCAATTTTTGAAATATTTCGAAAAGTATAAGAAAATAGATTATTTTAGGTTTTTCGAAAAATAGATTATTTTACGTTTTCGAAATTAGAAGTAAATATTTCAAAAAAAATCAATTTTTGAAATATTTCGAAAAGTATAAAAAAAATAGATTATTTTAGGTTTTTCGAAAAATAGATTATTTTAGGTTTTTCGAAAAATAGATTATTTTAGATTTTTGGAATCAGAAGTAAATATTTGAAAAAAAATCAATTTTTGAAATATTTCGAAAAGTATAAAAAAATAGATTATTTTAGGTTTTTAAAATCAGAAGTAAATATTTCAAAAAAATCAATTTTTGAAATATTTTGAAAAGTATAAAAAAATATATTATTTTAGGTTTTTCGAAAATAGATTATTTTAGGTTTTTGAAATCAGAAGTAAATATTTCAAAAAAATCAATTTTTGAAATATTTCGAAAAGTATAAAAAAAATACATTATTTTAGGTTTTTGAAATTAGAAGTAAATATTTCAAAAAAATCAATTTTTGAAATATGTCGAAAAAATAGATTATTTTAGGTTTTTCGAAAAATATATTATTTTAGGTTTTTCGAAAAATAGATTATTTAAGGTTTTTGAAATCAGAAGTAAATATTTCAAAAAAATCAATTTTTGAAATATTTTGAAAAGTATAAAAAAATATATTATTTTAGGTTTTTCGAAAAATAGATTATTTTAGGTTTTTCGAAAAATAGATTATTTTAGATTTTTGGAATCAGAAGTAAATATTTAAAAAAAAATCAATTTTTGAAATATTTCGAAAAGTATAAAAAAATAGATTATTTTAGGTTTTTGAAATCAGAAGTAAATATTTCAAAAAAAATCAATTTTTGAAATATTTCGAAAAGTATAAAAAAATAGATTAATTAAGGTTTTTCGAAAAATAGATTATTTTAGGTTTTTCGAAAAATAGATTATTTTAGGTTTTTGAAATCAGAAGTAAATATTTCAAAAAAAATCAATTTTTGAAATATTGCGAAAAGTATAAAAAAATAGATTATTTTAGGTTTTTCGAAAAATAGATTATTTCAGGTTTTTGAAATCAGAAGTAAATATTTCAAAAAAATCAATTTTTGAAATATTTCGAAAAGTATAAAAAAAATAGATTATTTTAGGTTTTTGAAATCAGAAGTAAATATTTCAAAAAAATCAATTTTTGAAATATTTCGAAAAGTATAAAAAAATATATTAATTAAGGTTTTTCGAAAAATAGATTATTTTAGGTTTTTCGAAAAATAGATTATTTTAGATTTTTGGAATCAGAAGTAAATATTTAAAAAAAAAATCAATTTTTGAAATATTTCGAAAAGTATAAAAAAATAGATTATTTTAGGTTTTTGAAATCAGAAGTAAATATTTCAAAAAAAATCAATTTTTGAAATATTTCGAAAAGTATAAAAAAATAGATTAATTAAGGTTTTTCGAAAAATAGATTATTTTAGATTTTTGGAATCAGAAGTAAATATTTCAAAAAAATCAATTTTTGAAATATTTCGAAAAGTATAAAAAAATAGATTATTTTAGGTTTTTCGAAAAATAGATTATTTTAGGTTTTTCGAAAAATAGATTATTTTAGGTTTTTGAAATCAGAAGTAAATATTTCAAAAAAATCAATTTTTGAAATATTTTGAAAAGTATAAAAAAATATATTATTTTAGGTTTTTCGAAAAATAGATTATTTTAGGTTTTTCGAAAAATAGATTATTTTAGGTTTTTGAAATCAGAAGTAAATATTTCAAAAAAATCAATTTTTGAAATATTTCGAAAAGTATAAGAAAATAGATTATTTTAGGTTTTTCGAAAAATAGATTATTTTACGTTTTCGAAATTAGAAGTAAATATTTCAAAAAAAATCAATTTTTGAAATATTTCGAAAAGTATAAAAAAAATAGATTATTTTAGGTTTTTCGAAAAATAGATTATTTTAGGTTTTTCGAAAAATAGATTATTTTAGATTTTTGGAATCAGAAGTAAATATTTGAAAAAAAATCAATTTTTGAAATATTTCGAAAAGTATAAAAAAATAGATTATTTTAGGTTTTTAAAATCAGAAGTAAATATTTCAAAAAAATCAATTTTTGAAATATTTTGAAAAGTATAAAAAAATATATTATTTTAGGTTTTTCGAAAAATAGATTATTTTAGGTTTTTGAAATCAGAAGTAAATATTTAAAAAAAAAATCAATTTTTGAAATATTTCGAAAAGTATAAAAAAATAGATTATTTTAGGTTTTTTAAATCAGAAGTAAATATTTCAAAAAAATCAATTTTTGAAATATTTCGAAAAGTATAAAAAAATAGATTATTTTGGGTTTTTCGAAAAATAGATTATTTTAGGTTTTTGAAATCAGAAGTAAATATTTCAAAAAAAATCAATTTTTGAAATATTTCGAAAAGTATAAAAAAATAGATTAATTAAGGTTTTTCGAAAAATAGATTATTTTAGATTTTTGGAATCAGAAGTAAATATTTCAAAAAAATCAATTTTTGAAATATTTCGAAAAGTATAAAAAAATAGATTATTTTAGGTTTTTCGAAAAATAGATTATTTTAGGTTTTTCGAAAAATAGATTATTTTAGGTTTTTGAAATCAGAAGTAAATATTTCAAAAAAATCAATTTTTGAAATATTTTGAAAAGTATAAAAAAATATATTATTTTAGGTTTTTCGAAAAATAGATTATTTTAGGTTTTTCGAAAAATAGATTATTTTAGGTTTTTGAAATCAGAAGTAAATATTTCAAAAAAATCAATTTTTGAAATATTTCGAAAAGTATAAGAAAATAGATTATTTTAGGTTTTTCGAAAAATAGATTATTTTACGTTTTCGAAATTAGAAGTAAATATTTCAAAAAAAATCAATTTTTGAAATATTTCGAAAAGTATAAAAAAAATAGATTATTTTAGGTTTTTCGAAAAATAGATTATTTTAGGTTTTTCGAAAAATAGATTATTTTAGATTTTTGGAATCAGAAGTAAATATTTGAAAAAAAATCAATTTTTGAAATATTTCGAAAAGTATAAAAAAATAGATTATTTTAGGTTTTTAAAATCAGAAGTAAATATTTCAAAAAAATCAATTTTTGAAATATTTTGAAAAGTATAAAAAAATATATTATTTTAGGTTTTTCGAAAATAGATTATTTTAGGTTTTTGAAATCAGAAGTAAATATTTCAAAAAAATCAATTTTTGAAATATTTCGAAAAGTATAAAAAAAATACATTATTTTAGGTTTTTGAAATTAGAAGTAAATATTTCAAAAAAATCAATTTTTGAAATATGTCGAAAAAATAGATTATTTTAGGTTTTTCGAAAAATAGATTTTTGGAATCAGAAGTAAATATTTCAAAAAAAATCAATTTTTGAAATATTTCGAAAAGCATAAAAAAATAGATTATTTTAGGTTTTTGAAATCAGAAGTAAATATTTCAAAAAAATCAATTTTTGAAATATTTCGAAAAGTATAAAAAAATAGATTACTTTAGGTTTTTCGAAAAATAGATTATTTTAGATTTTTGGAATCAGAAGTAAATATTTAAAAAAAAATCAATTTTTGAAATATTTCGAAAAGTATAAAAAAATAGATTATTTTAGGTTTTTGAAATCAGAAGTAAATATTTCAAAAAAAATCAATTTTTGAAATATTTCGAAAAGTATAAAAAAATAGATTATTTTGGGTTTTTCGAAAAATAGATTATTTTAGGTTTTTCGAAAAATAGATTATTTTAGGTTTTTGAAATCAGAAGTAAATATTTCAAAAAAATCAATTTTTGAAATATTTTGAAAAGTATAAAAAAATATATTATTTTAGGTTTTTCGAAAAATAGATTATTTTAGGTTTTTCGAAAAATAGATTATTTTAGGTTTTTGAAATCAGAAGTAAATATTTCAAAAAAATCAATTTTTGAAATATTTCGAAAAGTATAAGAAAATAGATTATTTTAGGTTTTTCGAAAAATAGATTATTTTACGTTTTCGAAATTAGAAGTAAATATTTCAAAAAAAATCAATTTTTGAAATATTTCGAAAAGTATAAAAAATTATTTTAGGTTTTTCGAAAAATAGATTATTTTAGGTTTTTCGAAAAATAGATTATTTTAGATTTTTGGAATCAGAAGTAAATATTTGAAAAAAAATCAATTTTTGAAATATTTCGAAAAGTATAAAAAAATAGATTATTTTAGGTTTTTAAAATCAGAAGTAAATATTTCAAAAAAATCAATTTTTGAAATATTTTGAAAAGTATAAAAAAATATATTATTTTAGGTTTTTCGAAAAATAGATTATTTTAGGTTTTTGAAATCAGAAGTAAATATTTCAAAAAAATCAATTTTTGAAATATTTCGAAAAGTATAAAAAAAATACATTATTTTAGGTTTTTGAAATTAGAAGTAAATATTTCAAAAAAATCAATTTTTGAAATATGTCGAAAAAATAGATTATTTTAGGTTTTTCGAAAAATAGATTTTTGGAATCAGAAGTAAATATTTCAAAAAAAATCAATTTTTGAAATATTTCGAAAAGCATAAAAAAATAGATTATTTTAGGTTTTTGAAATCAGAAGTAAATATTTCAAAAAAATCAATTTTTGAAATATTTCGAAAAGTATAAAAAAATAGATTACTTTAGGTTTTTCGAAAAATAGATTATTTTAGATTTTTGGAATCAGAAGTAAATATTTAAAAAAAAATCAATTTTTGAAATATTTCGAAAAGTATAAAAAAATAGATTATTTTGGGTTTTTCGAAAAATAGATTATTTTAGGCTTTTGAAATCAGAAGTAAATATTTCAAAAAAATCAATTTTTGAAATATTTCGAAAAGTATAAAAAAATAGATTATTTTGAGGTTTTTGAAATTAGAAGTAAATATTTCAAAAAAAATCAATTTTTGAAATATTTCGAAAAGTATAAAAAAATAGATTATTTTGAGGTTTTTGAAATCAGAAGTAAATATTTAAAAAAAAATCAATTTTTGAAATATTTCGAAAATAGTATAAAAAAGTAGATTATTTTAGGTTTTTCGAAAAATAGATTATTTTAGGTTTTTGAAATCAGAAGTAAATATTTCAAAAAAAATCAATTTTTGAAATATTGCGAAAAGTATAAAAAAATAGATTATTTTAGGTTTTTCGAAAAATAGATTATTTCAGGTTTTTGAAATCAGAAGTAAATATTTCAAAAAAATCAATTTTTGAAATATTTCGAAAAGTATAAAAAAAATAGATTATTTTAGGTTTTTGAAATCAGAAGTAAATATTTCAAAAAAATCAATTTTTGAAATATTTCGAAAAGTATAAAAAAATATATTAATTAAGGTTTTTCGAAAAATAGATTATTTTAGGTTTTTCGAAAAATAGATTATTTTAGGTTTTTGAAATCAGAAGTAAATATTTCAAAAAAAATCAATTTTTGAAATATTTCGAAAAGTACAAAAAATTAGATTATTTTAGGTTTTTCGAAAAATAGATTAATTTAGGTTTTTGAAATCAGAAGTAAATATTTCAAAAAAATCAATTTTTGAAATATTTCGAAAAGTATAAAAAAATAGATTAATTAAGGTTTTTCGAAAAATAGATTATTTTAGGTTTTTCGAAAAATAGATTATTTTAGGTTTTTGAAATCAGAAGTAAATATTTCAAAAAAAATCAATTTTTGAAATATTTCGAAAAGTACAAAAAAATAGATTATTTTAGGTTTTTCGAAAAATAGATTATTTTAGGTTTTTCGAAAAATAGATTATTTTAGGTTTTTGAAATCAGAAGTAAATATTTCAAAAAAAAATCAATTTTTGAAATATTTCGAAAAGTACAAAAAAATAGATTATTTTAGGTTTTTCGAAAAATAGATTATTTTACGTTTTCGAAATCAGAAGTAAATATTTCAAAAAAAATCAATTTTTGAAATATTTCGAAAAGTATAAAAAAAATAGATTATTTTAGGTTTTTCGAAAAATAGATTATTTTAGGTTTTTCGAAAAATAGATTATTTTAGATTTTTGGAATCAGAAGTAAATATTTGAAAAAAAATCAATTTTTGAAATATTTCGAAAAGTATAAAAAAATAGATTATTTTAAGTTTTTGAAATCAGAAGTAAATATTTCAAAAAAAATCAATTTTTGAAATATTTCGAAAAGTATAAAAAAATAGATTATTTTGGGTTTTTCGAAAAATAGATTATTTTAGGTTTTTGAAATCAGAAGTAAATATTTCAAAAAAAATCAATTTTTGAAATATTTCGAAAAGTATAAAAAAATAGATTAATTAAGGTTTTTCGAAAAATAGATTATTTTAGGTTTTTCGAAAAATAGATTATTTTAGATTTTTGGAATCAGAAGTAAATATTTAAAAAAAAATCAATTTTTGAAATATTTCGAAAAGTATAAAAAAATAGATTATTTTAGGTTTTTGAAATCAGAAGTAAATATTTCAAAAAAAATCAATTTTTGAAATATTTCGAAAAGTACAAAAAATTAGATTATTTTAGGTTTTTCGAAAAATAGATTAATTTAGGTTTTTGAAATCAGAAGTAAATATTTCAAAAAAATCAATTTTTGAAATATTTCGAAAAGTATAAAAAAATAGATTAATTAAGGTTTTTCGAAAAATAGATTATTTTAGGTTTTTCGAAAAATAGATTATTTTAGGTTTTTGAAATCAGAAGTAAATATTTCAAAAAAAATCAATTTTTGAAATATTTCGAAAAGTACAAAAAAATAGATTATTTTAGGTTTTTCGAAAAATAGATTATTTTACGTTTTCGAAATCAGAAGTAAATATTTCAAAAAAAATCAATTTTTGAAATATTTCGAAAAGTACAAAAAATTAGATTATTTTAGGTTTTTCGAAAAATAGATTAATTTAGGTTTTTGAAATCAGAAGTAAATATTTCAAAAAAATCAATTTTTGAAATATTTCGAAAAGTACAAAAAATTAGATTATTTTAGGTTTTTCGAAAAATAGATTAATTTAGGTTTTTGAAATCAGAAGTAAATATTTCAAAAAAATCAATTTTTGAAATATTTCGAAAAGTATAAAAAAATAGATTAATTAAGGTTTTTCGAAAAATAGATTATTTTAGGTTTTTCGAAAAATAGATTATTTTAGGTTTTTGAAATCAGAAGTAAATATTTCAAAAAAAATCAATTTTTGAAATATTTCGAAAAGTACAAAAAAATAGATTATTTTAGGTTTTTCGAAAAATAGATTATTTTAGGTTTTTCGAAAAATAGATTATTTTAGGTTTTTGAAATCAGAAGTAAATATTTCAAAAAAAATCAATTTTTGAAATATTTCGAAAAGTACAAAAAAATAGATTATTTTAGGTTTTTCGAAAAATAGATTATTTTACGTTTTCGAAATCAGAAGTAAATATTTCAAAAAAAATCAATTTTTGAAATATTTCGAAAAGTATAAAAAAATAGATTAATTAAGGTTTTTCGAAAAATAGATTATTTTAGGTTTTTCGAAAAATAGATTATTTTAGGTTTTTGAAATCAGAAGTAAATATTTCAAAAAAAATCAATTTTTGAAATATTTCGAAAAGTACAAAAAAATAGATTATTTTAGGTTTTTCGAAAAATAGATTATTTTACGTTTTCGAAATCAGAAGTAAATATTTCAAAAAAAATCAATTTTTGAAATATTTCGAAAAGTACAAAAAATTAGATTATTTTAGGTTTTTCGAAAAATAGATTAATTTAGGTTTTTGAAATCAGAAGTAAATATTTCAAAAAAATCAATTTTTGAAATATTTCGAAAAGTACAAAAAATTAGATTATTTTAGGTTTTTCGAAAAATAGATTAATTTAGGTTTTTGAAATCAGAAGTAAATATTTCAAAAAAATCAATTTTTGAAATATTTCGAAAAGTATAAAAAAATAGATTAATTAAGGTTTTTCGAAAAATAGATTATTTTAGGTTTTTCGAAAAATAGATTATTTTAGGTTTTTGAAATCAGAAGTAAATATTTCAAAAAAAATCAATTTTTGAAATATTTCGAAAAGTACAAAAAAATAGATTATTTTAGGTTTTTCGAAAAATAGATTATTTTACGTTTTCGAAATCAGAAGTAAATATTTCAAAAAAAATCAATTTTTGAAATATTTCGAAAAGTACAAAAAATTAGATTATTTTAGGTTTTTCGAAAAATAGATTAATTTAGGTTTTTGAAATCAGAAGTAAATATTTCAAAAAAATCAATTTTTGAAATATTTCGAAAAGTACAAAAAATTAGATTATTTTAGGTTTTTCGAAAAATAGATTAATTTAGGTTTTTGAAATCAGAAGTAAATATTTCAAAAAAATCAATTTTTGAAATATTTCGAAAAGTATAAAAAAATAGATTAATTAAGGTTTTTCGAAAAATAGATTATTTTAGGTTTTTCGAAAAATAGATTATTTTAGGTTTTTGAAATCAGAAGTAAATATTTCAAAAAAAATCAATTTTTGAAATATTTCGAAAAGTACAAAAAAATAGATTATTTTAGGTTTTTCGAAAAATAGATTATTTTAGGTTTTTCGAAAAATAGATTATTTTAGGTTTTTGAAATCAGAAGTAAATATTTCAAAAAAAATCAATTTTTGAAATATTTCGAAAAGTACAAAAAAATAGATTATTTTAGGTTTTTCGAAAAATAGATTATTTTACGTTTTCGAAATCAGAAGTAAATATTTCAAAAAAAATCAATTTTTGAAATATTTCGAAAAGTATAAAAAAAATAGATTATTTTAGGTTTTTCGAAAAATAGATTATTTTAGATTTTTGGAATCAGAAGTAAATATTTGAAAAAAAATCAATTTTTGAAATATTTCGAAAAGTATAAAAAAATAGATTATTTTAGGTTTTTAAAATCAGAAGTAAATATTTCAAAAAAATCAATTTTTGAAATATTTTGAAAAGTATAAAAAAATATATTATTTTAGGTTTTTCGAAAAATAGATTATTTTAGGTTTTTGAAATCAGAAGTAAATATTTCAAAAAAATCAATTTTAGAAATATTTCGAAAAGTATAAAAAAATAGATTATTTTAGGTTTTTGAAATCAGAAGTAAATATTTCAAAAAAAATCAATTTTTGAAATATTTCGAAAAGTATAAAAAAATAGATTAATTAAGGTTTTTCGAAAAATATATTATTTTAGGTTTTTCGAAAAATAGATTATTTTAGGTTTTTGAAATCAGAAGTAAATATTTCAAAAAAATCAATTTTTGAAATATTTTGAAAAGTATAAAAAAATATATTATTTTAGGTTTTTCGAAAAATAGATTATTTTAGGTTTTTCGAAAAATAGATTATTTTAGATTTTTGGAATCAGAAGTAAATATTTAAAAAAAAATCAATTTTTGAAATATTTCGAAAAGTATAAAAAAATAGATTATTTTAGGTTTTTGAAATCAGAAGTAAATATTTCAAAAAAAATCAATTTTTGAAATATTTCGAAAAGTATAAAAAAATAGATTATTTTGGGTTTTTCGAAAAATAGATTATTTTAGGTTTTTGAAATCAGAAGTAAATATTTCAAAAAAAATCAATTTTTGAAATATTTCGAAAAGTATAAAAAAATAGATTAATTAAGGTTTTTCGAAAAATAGATTATTTTAGGTTTTTCGAAAAATAGATTATTTTAGATTTTTGGAATCAGAAGTAAATATTTAAAAAAAAATCAATTTTTGAAATATTTCGAAAAGTACAAAAAAATAGATTATTTTAGGTTTTTCGAAAAATAGATTATTTTACGTTTTCGAAATCAGAAGTAAATATTTCAAAAAAAATCAATTTTTGAAATATTTCAAAAAGTATAAAAAAATAGATTAATTAAGGTTTTTCGAAAAATAGATTATTTTAGGTTTTTCGAAAAATAGATTATTTTAGGTTTTTGAAATCAGAAGTAAATATTTCAAAAAAAAATCAATTTTTGAAATATTTCGAAAAGTACAAAAAAATAGATTATTTTAGGTTTTTCGAAAAATAGATTATTTTACGTTTTCGAAATCAGAAGTAAATATTTCAAAAAAAATCAATTTTTGAAATATTTCGAAAAGTACAAAAAATTAGATTATTTTAGGTTTTTCGAAAAATAGATTAATTTAGGTTTTTGAAATCAGAAGTAAATATTTCAAAAAAATCAATTTTTGAAATATTTCGAAAAGTACAAAAAATTAGATTATTTTAGGTTTTTCGAAAAATAGATTAATTTAGGTTTTTGAAATCAGAAGTAAATATTTCAAAAAAATCAATTTTTGAAATATTTCGAAAAGTATAAAAAAATAGATTAATTAAGGTTTTTCGAAAAATAGATTATTTTAGGTTTTTCGAAAAATAGATTATTTTAGGTTTTTGAAATCAGAAGTAAATATTTCAAAAAAAATCAATTTTTGAAATATTTCGAAAAGTATAAAAAAAATAGATTATTTTAGGTTTTTCGAAAAATAGATTATTTTAGGTTTTTCGAAAAATAGATTATTTTAGATTTTTGGAATCAGAAGTAAATATTTGAAAAAAAATCAATTTTTGAAATATTTCGAAAAGTATAAAAAAATAGATTATTTTAGGTTTTTAAAATCAGAAGTAAATATTTCAAAAAAATCAATTTTTGAAATATTTTGAAAAGTATAAAAAAATATATTATTTTAGGTTTTTCGAAAAATAGATTATTTTAGGTTTTTGAAATCAGAAGTAAATATTTCAAAAAAATCAATTTTAGAAATATTTCGAAAAGTATAAAAAAATAGATTATTTTAGGTTTTTGAAATCAGAAGTAAATATTTCAAAAAAATCAATTTTTGAAATATTTCGAAAAGTATAAAAAAATAGATTATTTTAGGTTTTTCGAAAAATAGATTATTTTACGTTTTCGAAATCAGAAGTAAATATTTCAAAAAAATCAATTTTTGAAATATTTCGAAAAGTATTAAAAAATAGATTATTTTAGGTTTTTCGAAAAATATATTATTTTAGGTTTTTCGAAAAATAGATTATTTTAGGTTTTTGAAATCAGAAGTAAATATTTCAAAAAAATCAATTTTTGAAATATTTTGAAAAGTATAAAAAAATATATTATTTTAGGTTTTTCGAAAAATAGATTATTTTAGGTTTTTCGAAAAATAGATTATTTTAGATTTTTGGAATCAGAAGTAAATATTTAAAAAAAAATCAATTTTTGAAATATTTCGAAAAGTATAAAAAAATAGATTATTTTAGGTTTTTGAAATCAGAAGTAAATATTTCAAAAAAAATCAATTTTTGAAATATTTCGAAAAGTATAAAAAAATAGATTATTTTGGGTTTTTCGAAAAATAGATTATTTTAGGTTTTTGAAATCAGAAGTAAATATTTCAAAAAAAATCAATTTTTGAAATATTTCGAAAAGTATAAAAAAATAGATTAATTAAGGTTTTTCGAAAAATAGATTATTTTAGGTTTTTCGAAAAATAGATTATTTTAGGTTTTTGAAATCAGAAGTAAATATTTCAAAAAAAATCAATTTTTGAAATATTGCGAAAAGTATAAAAAAATAGATTATTTTAGGTTTTTCGAAAAATAGATTATTTCAGGTTTTTGAAATCAGAAGTAAATATTTCAAAAAAATCAATTTTTGAAATATTTCGAAAAGTATAAAAAAAATAGATTATTTTAGGTTTTTGAAATCAGAAGTAAATATTTCAAAAAAATCAATTTTTGAAATATTTCGAAAAGTATAAAAAAATAGATTATTTTAGGTTTTTCGAAAAATAGATTATTTCAGGTTTTTGAAATCAGAAGTAAATATTTCAAAAAAATCAATTTTTGAAATATTTCGAAAAGTATAAAAAAAATAGATTATTTTAGGTTTTTGAAATCAGAAGTAAATATTTCAAAAAAATCAATTTTTGAAATATTTCGAAAAGTATAAAAAAATATATTAATTAAGGTTTTTCGAAAAATAGATTATTTTAGGTTTTTCGAAAAATAGATTATTTTAGATTTTTGGAATCAGAAGTAAATATTTAAAAAAAAAATCAATTTTTGAAATATTTCGAAAAGTATAAAAAAATAGATTATTTTAGGTTTTTTAAATCAGAAGTAAATATTTCAAAAAAATCAATTTTTGAAATATTTCGAAAAGTATAAAAAAATAGATTATTTTGGGTTTTTCGAAAAATAGATTATTTTAGGTTTTTGAAATCAGAAGTAAATATTTCAAAAAAAATCAATTTTTGAAATATTTCGAAAAGTATAAAAAAATAGGTTAATTAAGGTTTTTCGAAAAATAGATTATTTTAGATTTTTGGAATCAGAAGTAAATATTTCAAAAAAATCAATTTTTGAAATATTTCGAAAAGTATAAAAAAATAGATTATTTTAGGTTTTTCGAAAAATAGATTATTTTAGGTTTTTCGAAAAATAGATTATTTTAGGTTTTTGAAATCAGAAGTAAATATTTCAAAAAAATCAATTTTTGAAATATTTCGAAAAGTATAAGAAAATAGATTATTTTAGGTTTTTCGAAAAATAGATTATTTTACGTTTTCGAAATTAGAAGTAAATATTTCAAAAAAAATCAATTTTTGAAATATTTCGAAAAGTATAAAAAAAATAGATTATTTTAGGTTTTTCGAAAAATAGATTATTTTAGATTTTTGGAATCAGAAGTAAATATTTGAAAAAAAATCAATTTTTGAAATATTTCGAAAAGTATAAAAAAATAGATTATTTTAGGTTTTTAAAATCAGAAGTAAATATTTCAAAAAAATCAATTTTTGAAATATTTTGAAAAGTATAAAAAAATATATTATTTTAGGTTTTTCGAAAAATAGATTATTTTAGGTTTTTGAAATCAGAAGTAAATATTTCAAAAAAATCAATTTTTGAAATATTTCGAAAAGTATAAAAAAAATACATTATTTTAGGTTTTTGAAATTAGAAGTAAATATTTCAAAAAAATCAATTTTTGAAATATGTCGAAAAAATAGATTATTTTAGGTTTTTCGAAGAAATAGATTTTTGGAATCAGAAGTAAATATTTCAAAAAAAATCAATCTTTGAAATATTTCGAAAAGTATAAATAAATAGATTATTTTAGGTTTTTGAAATCAGAAGTAAATATTTCAAAAAAATCAATTTTTGAAATATTTCGAAAAGCATAAAAAAATAGATTATTTTAGGTTTTTGAAATCAGAAGTAAATATTTCAAAAAAATCAATTTTTGAAATATTTCGAAAAGTATAAAAAAATAGATTACTTTAGGTTTTTCGAAAAATAGATTATTTTAGATTTTTGGAATCAGAAGTAAATATTTAAAAAAAAATCAATTTTTGAAATATTTCGAAAAGTATAAAAAAATAGATTATTTTAGGTTTTTGAAATCAGAAGTAAATATTTCAAAAAAATCAATTTTTGAAATATTTCGAAAAGTATAAAAAAATAGATTAATTAAGGTTTTTCGAAAAATAGATTATTTTAGGTTTTTCGAAAAATAGATTATTTTAGGCTTTTGAAATCAGAAGTAAATATTTCAAAAAAATCAATTTTTGAAATATTTCGAAAAGTATAAAAAAATAGATTAATTAAGGTTTTTCGAAAAATAGATTATTTTAGGTTTTTCGAAAAATAGATTATTTTAGGTTTTTGAAATCAGAAGTAAATATTTCAAAAAAAATCAATTTTTGAAATATTTCGAAAAGTACAAAAAAATAGATTATTTTAGGTTTTTCGAAAAATAGATTATTTTACGTTTTCGAAATCAGAAGTAAATATTTCAAAAAAAATCAATTTTTGAAATATTTCGAAAAGTATAAAAAAAATAGATTATTTTAGGTCTTTCGAAAAATAGATTATTTTAGGTTTTTCGAAAAATAGATTATTTTAGATTTTTGGAATCAGAAGTAAATATTTGAAAAAAAATCAATTTTTGAAATATTTCGAAAAGTATAAAAAAATAGATTATTTTAGGTTTTTAAAATCAGAAGTAAATATTTCAAAAAAATCAATTTTTGAAATATTTTGAAAAGTATAAAAAAATATATTATTTTAGGTTTTTCGAAAAATAGATTATTTTAGGTTTTTGAAATCAGAAGTAAATATTTCAAAAAAATCAATTTTAGAAATATTTCGAAAAGTATAAAAAAATAGATTATTTTAGGTTTTTGAAATCAGAAGTAAATATTTCAAAAAAATCAATTTTTGAAATATTTCGAAAAGTATAAAAAAATAGATTATTTTAGGTTTTTCGAAAAATAGATTATTTTACGTTTTCGAAATCAGAAGTAAATATTTCAAAAAAATCAATTTTTGAAATATTTCGAAAAGTATTAAAAAATAGATTATTTTAGGTTTTTCGAAAAATATATTATTTTAGGTTTTTCGAAAAATAGATTATTTAAGGTTTTTGAAATCAGAAGTAAATATTTCAAAAAAATCAATTTTTGAAATATTTTGAAAAGTATAAAAAAATATATTATTTTAGGTTTTTCGAAAAATAGATTATTTTAGGTTTTTCGAAAAATAGATTATTTTAGATTTTTGGAATCAGAAGTAAATATTTAAAAAAAAATCAATTTTTGAAATATTTCGAAAAGTATAAAAAAATAGATTATTTTAGGTTTTTGAAATCAGAAGTAAATATTTCAAAAAAAATCAATTTTTGAAATATTTCGAAAAGTATAAAAAAATAGATTAATTAAGGTTTTTCGAAAAATAGATTATTTTAGGTTTTTCGAAAAATAGATTATTTTAGGTTTTTGAAATCAGAAGTAAATATTTCAAAAAAAATCAATTTTTGAAATATTGCGAAAAGTATAAAAAAATAGATTATTTTAGGTTTTTCGAAAAATAGATTATTTCAGGTTTTTGAAATCAGAAGTAAATATTTCAAAAAAATCAATTTTTGAAATATTTCGAAAAGTATAAAAAAAATAGATTATTTTAGGTTTTTGAAATCAGAAGTAAATATTTCAAAAAAATCAATTTTTGAAATATTTCGAAAAGTATAAAAAAATAGATTATTTTAGGTTTTTCGAAAAATAGATTATTTCAGGTTTTTGAAATCAGAAGTAAATATTTCAAAAAAATCAATTTTTGAAATATTTCGAAAAGTATAAAAAAAATAGATTATTTTAGGTTTTTGAAATCAGAAGTAAATATTTCAAAAAAATCAATTTTTGAAATATTTCGAAAAGTATAAAAAAATATATTAATTAAGGTTTTTCGAAAAATAGATTATTTTAGGTTTTTCGAAAAATAGATTATTTTAGATTTTTGGAATCAGAAGTAAATATTTAAAAAAAAAATCAATTTTTGAAATATTTCGAAAAGTATAAAAAAATAGATTATTTTAGGTTTTTGAAATCAGAAGTAAATATTTCAAAAAAAATCAATTTTTGAAATATTTCGAAAAGTATAAAAAAATAGATTAATTAAGGTTTTTCGAAAAATAGAGTATTTTAGATTTTTGGAATCAGAAGTAAATATTTCAAAAAAATCAATTTTTGAAATATTTCGAAAAGTATAAAAAAATAGATTATTTTAGGTTTTTCGAAAAATAGATTATTTTAGGTTTTTCGAAAAATAGATTATTTTAGGTTTTTGAAATCAGAAGTAAATATTTCAAAAAAATCAATTTTTGAAATATTTTGAAAAGTATAAAAAAATATATTATTTTAGGTTTTTCGAAAAATAGATTATTTTAGGTTTTTCGAAAAATAGATTATTTTAGGTTTTTGAAATCAGAAGTAAATATTTCAAAAAAATCAATTTTTGAAATATTTCGAAAAGTATAAGAAAATAGATTATTTTAGGTTTTTCGAAAAATAGATTATTTTACGTTTTCGAAATTAGAAGTAAATATTTCAAAAAAAATCAATTTTTGAAATATTTCGAAAAGTATAAAAAAAATAGATTATTTTAGGTTTTTCGAAAAATAGATTATTTTAGGTTTTTCGAAAAATAGATTATTTTAGATTTTTGGAATCAGAAGTAAATATTTGAAAAAAAATCAATTTTTGAAATATTTCGAAAAGTATAAAAAAATAGATTATTTTAGGTTTTTAAAATCAGAAGTAAATATTTCAAAAAAATCAATTTTTGAAATATTTTGAAAAGTATAAAAAAATATATTATTTTAGGTTTTTCGAAAAATAGATTATTTTAGGTTTTTGAAATCAGAAGTAAATATTTAAAAAAAAAATCAATTTTTGAAATATTTCGAAAAGTATAAAAAAATAGATTATTTTAGGTTTTTTAAATCAGAAGTAAATATTTCAAAAAAATCAATTTTTGAAATATTTCGAAAAGTATAAAAAAATAGATTATTTTGGGTTTTTCGAAAAATAGATTATTTTAGGTTTTTGAAATCAGAAGTAAATATTTCAAAAAAAATCAATTTTTGAAATATTTCGAAAAGTATAAAAAAATAGATTAATTAAGGTTTTTCGAAAAATAGATTATTTTAGATTTTTGGAATCAGAAGTAAATATTTCAAAAAAATCAATTTTTGAAATATTTCGAAAAGTATAAAAAAATAGATTATTTTAGGTTTTTCGAAAAATAGATTATTTTAGGTTTTTCGAAAAATAGATTATTTTAGGTTTTTGAAATCAGAAGTAAATATTTCAAAAAAATCAATTTTTGAAATATTTTGAAAAGTATAAAAAAATATATTATTTTAGGTTTTTCGAAAAATAGATTATTTTAGGTTTTTCGAAAAATAGATTATTTTAGGTTTTTGAAATCAGAAGTAAATATTTCAAAAAAATCAATTTTTGAAATATTTCGAAAAGTATAAGAAAATAGATTATTTTAGGTTTTTCGAAAAATAGATTATTTTACGTTTTCGAAATTAGAAGTAAATATTTCAAAAAAAATCAATTTTTGAAATATTTCGAAAAGTATAAAAAAAATAGATTATTTTAGGTTTTTCGAAAAATAGATTATTTTAGGTTTTTCGAAAAATAGATTATTTTAGATTTTTGGAATCAGAAGTAAATATTTGAAAAAAAATCAATTTTTGAAATATTTCGAAAAGTATAAAAAAATAGATTATTTTAGGTTTTTAAAATCAGAAGTAAATATTTCAAAAAAATCAATTTTTGAAATATTTTGAAAAGTATAAAAAAATATATTATTTTAGGTTTTTCGAAAAATAGATTATTTTAGGTTTTTGAAATCAGAAGTAAATATTTCAAAAAAATCAATTTTTGAAATATTTCGAAAAGTATAAAAAAAATACATTATTTTAGGTTTTTGAAATTAGAAGTAAATATTTCAAAAAAATCAATTTTTGAAATATGTCGAAAAAATAGATTATTTTAGGTTTTTCGAAAAATAGATTTTTGGAATCAGAAGTAAATATTTCAAAAAAAATCAATTTTTGAAATATTTCGAAAAGCATAAAAAAATAGATTATTTTAGGTTTTTGAAATCAGAAGTAAATATTTCAAAAAAATCAATTTTTGAAATATTTCGAAAAGTATAAAAAAATAGATTACTTTAGGTTTTTCGAAAAATAGATTATTTTAGATTTTTGGAATCAGAAGTAAATATTTAAAAAAAAATCAATTTTTGAAATATTTCGAAAAGTATAAAAAAATAGATTATTTTAGGTTTTTGAAATCAGAAGTAAATATTTCAAAAAAAATCAATTTTTGAAATATTTCGAAAAGTATAAAAAAATAGATTATTTTGGGTTTTTCGAAAAATAGATTATTTTAGGTTTTTCGAAAAATAGATTATTTTAGGTTTTTGAAATCAGAAGTAAATATTTCAAAAAAATCAATTTTTGAAATATTTCGAAAAGTATAAGAAAATAGATTATTTTAGGTTTTTCGAAAAATAGATTATTTTACGTTTTCGAAATTAGAAGTAAATATTTCAAAAAAAATCAATTTTTGAAATATTTCGAAAAGTATAAAAAAAATAGATTATTTTAGGTTTTTCGAAAAATAGATTATTTTAGGTTTTTCGAAAAATAGATTATTTTAGATTTTTGGAATCAGAAGTAAATATTTGAAAAAAAATCAATTTTTGAAATATTTCGAAAAGTATAAAAAAATAGATTATTTTAGGTTTTTAAAATCAGAAGTAAATATTTCAAAAAAATCAATTTTTGAAATATTTTGAAAAGTATAAAAAAATATATTATTTTAGGTTTTTCGAAAAATAGATTATTTTAGGTTTTTGAAATCAGAAGTAAATATTTCAAAAAAATCAATTTTTGAAATATTTCGAAAAGTATAAAAAAAATACATTATTTTAGGTTTTTGAAATTAGAAGTAAATATTTCAAAAAAATCAATTTTTGAAATATGTCGAAAAAATAGATTATTTTAGGTTTTTCGAAAAATAGATTTTTGGAATCAGAAGTAAATATTTCAAAAAAAATCAATTTTTGAAATATTTCGAAAAGCATAAAAAAATAGATTATTTTAGGTTTTTGAAATCAGAAGTAAATATTTCAAAAAAATCAATTTTTGAAATATTTCGAAAAGTATAAAAAAATAGATTAATTAAGGTTTTTCGAAAAATAGATTATTTTAGGTTTTTCGAAAAATAGATTATTTTAGGTTTTTGAAATCAGAAGTAAATATTTCAAAAAAAATCAATTTTTGAAATATTTCGAAAAGTACAAAAAAATAGATTATTTTAGGTTTTTCGAAAAATAGATTATTTTAGGTTTTTCGAAAAATAGATTATTTTAGGTTTTTGAAATCAGAAGTAAATATTTCAAAAAAAATCAATTTTTGAAATATTTCGAAAAGTACAAAAAAATAGATTATTTTAGGTTTTTCGAAAAATAGATTATTTTACGTTTTCGAAATCAGAAGTAAATATTTCAAAAAAAATCAATTTTTGAAATATTTCGAAAAGTATAAAAAAATAGATTAATTAAGGTTTTTCGAAAAATAGATTATTTTAGGTTTTTCGAAAAATAGATTATTTTAGGTTTTTGAAATCAGAAGTAAATATTTCAAAAAAAATCAATTTTTGAAATATTTCGAAAAGTACAAAAAAATAGATTATTTTAGGTTTTTCGAAAAATAGATTATTTTACGTTTTCGAAATCAGAAGTAAATATTTCAAAAAAAATCAATTTTTGAAATATTTCGAAAAGTACAAAAAATTAGATTATTTTAGGTTTTTCGAAAAATAGATTAATTTAGGTTTTTGAAATCAGAAGTAAATATTTCAAAAAAATCAATTTTTGAAATATTTCGAAAAGTACAAAAAATTAGATTATTTTAGGTTTTTCGAAAAATAGATTAATTTAGGTTTTTGAAATCAGAAGTAAATATTTCAAAAAAATCAATTTTTGAAATATTTCGAAAAGTATAAAAAAATAGATTAATTAAGGTTTTTCGAAAAATAGATTATTTTAGGTTTTTCGAAAAATAGATTATTTTAGGTTTTTGAAATCAGAAGTAAATATTTCAAAAAAAATCAATTTTTGAAATATTTCGAAAAGTACAAAAAAATAGATTATTTTAGGTTTTTCGAAAAATAGATTATTTTACGTTTTCGAAATCAGAAGTAAATATTTCAAAAAAAATCAATTTTTGAAATATTTCGAAAAGTACAAAAAATTAGATTATTTTAGGTTTTTCGAAAAATAGATTAATTTAGGTTTTTGAAATCAGAAGTAAATATTTCAAAAAAATCAATTTTTGAAATATTTCGAAAAGTACAAAAAATTAGATTATTTTAGGTTTTTCGAAAAATAGATTAATTTAGGTTTTTGAAATCAGAAGTAAATATTTCAAAAAAATCAATTTTTGAAATATTTCGAAAAGTATAAAAAAATAGATTAATTAAGGTTTTTCGAAAAATAGATTATTTTAGGTTTTTCGAAAAATAGATTATTTTAGGTTTTTGAAATCAGAAGTAAATATTTCAAAAAAAATCAATTTTTGAAATATTTCGAAAAGTACAAAAAAATAGATTATTTTAGGTTTTTCGAAAAATAGATTATTTTAGGTTTTTCGAAAAATAGATTATTTTAGGTTTTTGAAATCAGAAGTAAATATTTCAAAAAAAATCAATTTTTGAAATATTTCGAAAAGTACAAAAAAATAGATTATTTTAGGTTTTTCGAAAAATAGATTATTTTACGTTTTCGAAATCAGAAGTAAATATTTCAAAAAAAATCAATTTTTGAAATATTTCGAAAAGTATAAAAAAAATAGATTATTTTAGGTTTTTCGAAAAATAGATTATTTTAGATTTTTGGAATCAGAAGTAAATATTTGAAAAAAAATCAATTTTTGAAATATTTCGAAAAGTATAAAAAAATAGATTATTTTAGGTTTTTAAAATCAGAAGTAAATATTTCAAAAAAATCAATTTTTGAAATATTTTGAAAAGTATAAAAAAATATATTATTTTAGGTTTTTCGAAAAATAGATTATTTTAGGTTTTTGAAATCAGAAGTAAATATTTCAAAAAAATCAATTTTAGAAATATTTCGAAAAGTATAAAAAAATAGATTATTTTAGGTTTTTGAAATCAGAAGTAAATATTTCAAAAAAATCAATTTTTGAAATATTTCGAAAAGTATTAAAAAATAGATTATTTTAGGTTTTTCGAAAAATATATTATTTTAGGTTTTTCGAAAAATAGATTATTTTAGGTTTTTGAAATCAGAAGTAAATATTTCAAAAAAATCAATTTTTGAAATATTTTGAAAAGTATAAAAAAATATATTATTTTAGGTTTTTCGAAAAATAGATTATTTTAGGTTTTTCGAAAAATAGATTATTTTAGGTTTTTGAAATCAGAAGTAAATATTTCAAAAAAATCAATTTTTGAAATATTTCGAAAAGTATAAGAAAATAGATTATTTTAGGTTTTTCGAAAAATAGATTATTTTACGTTTTCGAAATTAGAAGTAAATATTTCAAAAAAAATCAATTTTTGAAATATTTCGAAAAGTATAAAAAAAATAGATTATTTTAGGTTTTTCGAAAAATAGATTATTTTAGGTTTTTCGAAAAATAGATTATTTTAGATTTTTGGAATCAGAAGTAAATATTTGAAAAAAAATCAATTTTTGAAATATTTCGAAAAGTATAAAAAAATAGATTATTTTAGGTTTTTAAAATCAGAAGTAAATATTTCAAAAAAATCAATTTTTGAAATATTTTGAAAAGTATAAAAAAATATATTATTTTAGGTTTTTCGAAAAATAGATTATTTTAGGTTTTTGAAATCAGAAGTAAATATTTAAAAAAAAAATCAATTTTTGAAATATTTCGAAAAGTATAAAAAAATAGATTATTTTAGGTTTTTTAAATCAGAAGTAAATATTTCAAAAAAATCAATTTTTGAAATATTTCGAAAAGTATAAAAAAATAGATTATTTTGGGTTTTTCGAAAAATAGATTATTTTAGGTTTTTGAAATCAGAAGTAAATATTTCAAAAAAAATCAATTTTTGAAATATTTCGAAAAGTATAAAAAAATAGATTAATTAAGGTTTTTCGAAAAATAGATTATTTTAGATTTTTGGAATCAGAAGTAAATATTTCAAAAAAATCAATTTTTGAAATATTTCGAAAAGTATAAAAAAATAGATTATTTTAGGTTTTTCGAAAAATAGATTATTTTAGGTTTTTCGAAAAATAGATTATTTTAGGTTTTTGAAATCAGAAGTAAATATTTCAAAAAAATCAATTTTTGAAATATTTTGAAAAGTATAAAAAAATATATTATTTTAGGTTTTTCGAAAAATAGATTATTTTAGGTTTTTCGAAAAATAGATTATTTTAGGTTTTTGAAATCAGAAGTAAATATTTCAAAAAAATCAATTTTTGAAATATTTCGAAAAGTATAAGAAAATAGATTATTTTAGGTTTTTCGAAAAATAGATTATTTTACGTTTTCGAAATTAGAAGTAAATATTTCAAAAAAAATCAATTTTTGAAATATTTCGAAAAGTATAAAAAAAATAGATTATTTTAGGTTTTTCGAAAAATAGATTATTTTAGGTTTTTCGAAAAATAGATTATTTTAGATTTTTGGAATCAGAAGTAAATATTTGAAAAAAAATCAATTTTTGAAATATTTCGAAAAGTATAAAAAAATAGATTATTTTAGGTTTTTAAAATCAGAAGTAAATATTTCAAAAAAATCAATTTTTGAAATATTTTGAAAAGTATAAAAAAATATATTATTTTAGGTTTTTCGAAAAATAGATTATTTTAGGTTTTTGAAATCAGAAGTAAATATTTCAAAAAAATCAATTTTTGAAATATTTCGAAAAGTATAAAAAAAATACATTATTTTAGGTTTTTGAAATTAGAAGTAAATATTTCAAAAAAATCAATTTTTGAAATATGTCGAAAAAATAGATTATTTTAGGTTTTTCGAAAAATAGATTTTTGGAATCAGAAGTAAATATTTCAAAAAAAATCAATTTTTGAAATATTTCGAAAAGCATAAAAAAATAGATTATTTTAGGTTTTTGAAATCAGAAGTAAATATTTCAAAAAAATCAATTTTTGAAATATTTCGAAAAGTATAAAAAAATAGATTACTTTAGGTTTTTCGAAAAATAGATTATTTTAGATTTTTGGAATCAGAAGTAAATATTTAAAAAAAAATCAATTTTTGAAATATTTCGAAAAGTATAAAAAAATAGATTATTTTAGGTTTTTGAAATCAGAAGTAAATATTTCAAAAAAAATCAATTTTTGAAATATTTCGAAAAGTATAAAAAAATAGATTATTTTGGGTTTTTCGAAAAATAGATTATTTTAGGTTTTTCGAAAAATAGATTATTTTAGGTTTTTGAAATCAGAAGTAAATATTTCAAAAAAATCAATTTTTGAAATATTTCGAAAAGTATAAGAAAATAGATTATTTTAGGTTTTTCGAAAAATAGATTATTTTACGTTTTCGAAATTAGAAGTAAATATTTCAAAAAAAATCAATTTTTGAAATATTTCGAAAAGTATAAAAAAAATAGATTATTTTAGGTTTTTCGAAAAATAGATTATTTTAGGTTTTTCGAAAAATAGATTATTTTAGATTTTTGGAATCAGAAGTAAATATTTGAAAAAAAATCAATTTTTGAAATATTTCGAAAAGTATAAAAAAATAGATTATTTTAGGTTTTTAAAATCAGAAGTAAATATTTCAAAAAAATCAATTTTTGAAATATTTTGAAAAGTATAAAAAAATATATTATTTTAGGTTTTTCGAAAAATAGATTATTTTAGGTTTTTGAAATCAGAAGTAAATATTTCAAAAAAATCAATTTTTGAAATATTTCGAAAAGTATAAAAAAAATACATTATTTTAGGTTTTTGAAATTAGAAGTAAATATTTCAAAAAAATCAATTTTTGAAATATGTCGAAAAAATAGATTATTTTAGGTTTTTCGAAAAATAGATTTTTGGAATCAGAAGTAAATATTTCAAAAAAAATCAATTTTTGAAATATTTCGAAAAGCATAAAAAAATAGATTATTTTAGGTTTTTGAAATCAGAAGTAAATATTTCAAAAAAATCAATTTTTGAAATATTTCGAAAAGTATAAAAAAATAGATTAATTAAGGTTTTTCGAAAAATAGATTATTTTAGGTTTTTCGAAAAATAGATTATTTTAGGTTTTTGAAATCAGAAGTAAATATTTCAAAAAAAATCAATTTTTGAAATATTTCGAAAAGTACAAAAAAATAGATTATTTTAGGTTTTTCGAAAAATAGATTATTTTAGGTTTTTCGAAAAATAGATTATTTTAGGTTTTTGAAATCAGAAGTAAATATTTCAAAAAAAATCAATTTTTGAAATATTTCGAAAAGTACAAAAAAATAGATTATTTTAGGTTTTTCGAAAAATAGATTATTTTACGTTTTCGAAATCAGAAGTAAATATTTCAAAAAAAATCAATTTTTGAAATATTTCGAAAAGTATAAAAAAATAGATTAATTAAGGTTTTTCGAAAAATAGATTATTTTAGGTTTTTCGAAAAATAGATTATTTTAGGTTTTTGAAATCAGAAGTAAATATTTCAAAAAAAATCAATTTTTGAAATATTTCGAAAAGTACAAAAAAATAGATTATTTTAGGTTTTTCGAAAAATAGATTATTTTACGTTTTCGAAATCAGAAGTAAATATTTCAAAAAAAATCAATTTTTGAAATATTTCGAAAAGTACAAAAAATTAGATTATTTTAGGTTTTTCGAAAAATAGATTAATTTAGGTTTTTGAAATCAGAAGTAAATATTTCAAAAAAATCAATTTTTGAAATATTTCGAAAAGTACAAAAAATTAGATTATTTTAGGTTTTTCGAAAAATAGATTAATTTAGGTTTTTGAAATCAGAAGTAAATATTTCAAAAAAATCAATTTTTGAAATATTTCGAAAAGTATAAAAAAATAGATTAATTAAGGTTTTTCGAAAAATAGATTATTTTAGGTTTTTCGAAAAATAGATTATTTTAGGTTTTTGAAATCAGAAGTAAATATTTCAAAAAAAATCAATTTTTGAAATATTTCGAAAAGTACAAAAAAATAGATTATTTTAGGTTTTTCGAAAAATAGATTATTTTACGTTTTCGAAATCAGAAGTAAATATTTCAAAAAAAATCAATTTTTGAAATATTTCGAAAAGTACAAAAAATTAGATTATTTTAGGTTTTTCGAAAAATAGATTAATTTAGGTTTTTGAAATCAGAAGTAAATATTTCAAAAAAATCAATTTTTGAAATATTTCGAAAAGTACAAAAAATTAGATTATTTTAGGTTTTTCGAAAAATAGATTAATTTAGGTTTTTGAAATCAGAAGTAAATATTTCAAAAAAATCAATTTTTGAAATATTTCGAAAAGTATAAAAAAATAGATTAATTAAGGTTTTTCGAAAAATAGATTATTTTAGGTTTTTCGAAAAATAGATTATTTTAGGTTTTTGAAATCAGAAGTAAATATTTCAAAAAAAATCAATTTTTGAAATATTTCGAAAAGTACAAAAAAATAGATTATTTTAGGTTTTTCGAAAAATAGATTATTTTAGGTTTTTCGAAAAATAGATTATTTTAGGTTTTTGAAATCAGAAGTAAATATTTCAAAAAAAATCAATTTTTGAAATATTTCGAAAAGTACAAAAAAATAGATTATTTTAGGTTTTTCGAAAAATAGATTATTTTACGTTTTCGAAATCAGAAGTAAATATTTCAAAAAAAATCAATTTTTGAAATATTTCGAAAAGTATAAAAAAAATAGATTATTTTAGGTTTTTCGAAAAATAGATTATTTTAGATTTTTGGAATCAGAAGTAAATATTTGAAAAAAAATCAATTTTTGAAATATTTCGAAAAGTATAAAAAAATAGATTATTTTAGGTTTTTAAAATCAGAAGTAAATATTTCAAAAAAATCAATTTTTGAAATATTTTGAAAAGTATAAAAAAATATATTATTTTAGGTTTTTCGAAAAATAGATTATTTTAGGTTTTTGAAATCAGAAGTAAATATTTCAAAAAAATCAATTTTAGAAATATTTCGAAAAGTATAAAAAAATAGATTATTTTAGGTTTTTGAAATCAGAAGTAAATATTTCAAAAAAATCAATTTTTGAAATATTTCGAAAAGTATTAAAAAATAGATTATTTTAGGTTTTTCGAAAAATATATTATTTTAGGTTTTTCGAAAAATAGATTATTTTAGGTTTTTGAAATCAGAAGTAAATATTTCAAAAAAATCAATTTTTGAAATATTTTGAAAAGTATAAAAAAATATATTATTTTAGGTTTTTCGAAAAATAGATTATTTTAGGTTTTTCGAAAAATAGATTATTTTAGATTTTTGGAATCAGAAGTAAATATTTAAAAAAAAATCAATTTTTGAAATATTTCGAAAAGTATAAAAAAATAGATTATTTTAGGTTTTTGAAATCAGAAGTAAATATTTCAAAAAAAATCAATTTTTGAAATATTTCGAAAAGTATAAAAAAATAGATTATTTTGGGTTTTTCGAAAAATAGATTATTTTAGGTTTTTGAAATCAGAAGTAAATATTTCAAAAAAAATCAATTTTTGAAATATTTCGAAAAGTATAAAAAAATAGATTAATTAAGGTTTTTCGAAAAATAGATTATTTTAGGTTTTTCGAAAAATAGATTATTTTAGATTTTTGGAATCAGAAGTAAATATTTAAAAAAAAATCAATTTTTGAAATATTTCGAAAAGTACAAAAAAATAGATTATTTTAGGTTTTTCGAAAAATAGATTATTTTACGTTTTCGAAATCAGAAGTAAATATTTCAAAAAAAATCAATTTTTGAAATATTTCGAAAAGTATAAAAAAATAGATTAATTAAGGTTTTTCGAAAAATAGATTATTTTAGGTTTTTCGAAAAATACATTATTTTAGGTTTTTGAAATCAGAAGTAAATATTTCAAAAAAAAATCAATTTTTGAAATATTTCGAAAAGTACAAAAAAATAGATTATTTTAGGTTTTTCGAAAAATAGATTATTTTACGTTTTCGAAATCAGAAGTAAATATTTCAAAAAAAATCAATTTTTGAAATATTTCGAAAAGTACAAAAAATTAGATTATTTTAGGTTTTTCGAAAAATAGATTAATTTAGGTTTTTGAAATCAGAAGTAAATATTTCAAAAAAATCAATTTTTGAAATATTTCGAAAAGTACAAAAAATTAGATTATTTTAGGTTTTTCGAAAAATAGATTAATTTAGGTTTTTGAAATCAGAAGTAAATATTTCAAAAAAATCAATTTTTGAAATATTTCGAAAAGTATAAAAAAATAGATTAATTAAGGTTTTTCGAAAAATAGATTATTTTAGGTTTTTCGAAAAATAGATTATTTTAGGTTTTTGAAATCAGAAGTAAATATTTCAAAAAAAATCAATTTTTGAAATATTTCGAAAAGTATAAAAAAAATAGATTATTTTAGGTTTTTCGAAAAATAGATTATTTTAGGTTTTTCGAAAAATAGATTATTTTAGATTTTTGGAATCAGAAGTAAATATTTGAAAAAAAATCAATTTTTGAAATATTTCGAAAAGTATAAAAAAATAGATTATTTTAGGTTTTTAAAATCAGAAGTAAATATTTCAAAAAAATCAATTTTTGAAATATTTTGAAAAGTATAAAAAAATATATTATTTTAGGTTTTTCGAAAAATAGATTATTTTAGGTTTTTGAAATCAGAAGTAAATATTTCAAAAAAATCAATTTTAGAAATATTTCGAAAAGTATAAAAAAATAGATTATTTTAGGTTTTTGAAATCAGAAGTAAATATTTCAAAAAAATCAATTTTTGAAATATTTCGAAAAGTATAAAAAAATAGATTATTTTAGGTTTTTCGAAAAATAGATTATTTTACGTTTTCGAAATCAGAAGTAAATATTTCAAAAAAATCAATTTTTGAAATATTTCGAAAAGTATTAAAAAATAGATTATTTTAGGTTTTTCGAAAAATATATTATTTTAGGTTTTTCGAAAAATAGATTATTTTAGGTTTTTGAAATCAGAAGTAAATATTTCAAAAAAATCAATTTTTGAAATATTTTGAAAAGTATAAAAAAATATATTATTTTAGGTTTTTCGAAAAATAGATTATTTTAGGTTTTTCGAAAAATAGATTATTTTAGATTTTTGGAATCAGAAGTAAATATTTAAAAAAAAATCAATTTTTGAAATATTTCGAAAAGTATAAAAAAATAGATTATTTTAGGTTTTTGAAATCAGAAGTAAATATTTCAAAAAAAATCAATTTTTGAAATATTTCGAAAAGTATAAAAAAATAGATTATTTTGGGTTTTTCGAAAAATAGATTATTTTAGGTTTTTGAAATCAGAAGTAAATATTTCAAAAAAAATCAATTTTTGAAATATTTCGAAAAGTATAAAAAAATAGATTAATTAAGGTTTTTCGAAAAATAGATTATTTTAGGTTTTTCGAAAAATAGATTATTTTAGGTTTTTGAAATCAGAAGTAAATATTTCAAAAAAAATCAATTTTTGAAATATTGCGAAAAGTATAAAAAAATAGATTATTTTAGGTTTTTCGAAAAATAGATTATTTCAGGTTTTTGAAATCAGAAGTAAATATTTCAAAAAAATCAATTTTTGAAATATTTCGAAAAGTATAAAAAAAATAGATTATTTTAGGTTTTTGAAATCAGAAGTAAATATTTCAAAAAAATCAATTTTTGAAATATTTCGAAAAGTATAAAAAAATAGATTATTTTAGGTTTTTCGAAAAATAGATTATTTCAGGTTTTTGAAATCAGAAGTAAATATTTCAAAAAAATCAATTTTTGAAATATTTCGAAAAGTATAAAAAAAATAGATTATTTTAGGTTTTTGAAATCAGAAGTAAATATTTCAAAAAAATCAATTTTTGAAATATTTCGAAAAGTATAAAAAAATATATTAATTAAGGTTTTTCGAAAAATAGATTATTTTAGGTTTTTCGAAAAATAGATTATTTTAGATTTTTGGAATCAGAAGTAAATATTTAAAAAAAAAATCAATTTTTGAAATATTTCGAAAAGTATAAAAAAATAGATTATTTTAGGTTTTTTAAATCAGAAGTAAATATTTCAAAAAAATCAATTTTTGAAATATTTCGAAAAGTATAAAAAAATAGATTATTTTGGGTTTTTCGAAAAATAGATTATTTTAGGTTTTTGAAATCAGAAGTAAATATTTCAAAAAAAATCAATTTTTGAAATATTTCGAAAAGTATAAAAAAATAGGTTAATTAAGGTTTTTCGAAAAATAGATTATTTTAGATTTTTGGAATCAGAAGTAAATATTTCAAAAAAAT
This sequence comes from Eledone cirrhosa, assembly GCA_964016885.1. Taxonomy (NCBI): domain Eukaryota; kingdom Metazoa; phylum Mollusca; class Cephalopoda; order Octopoda; family Eledonidae; genus Eledone; species Eledone cirrhosa. Next base: position 18,018,463 of record OZ024749.1, on the reverse strand, counting down.
CAATTTTTGAAATATTTCGAAAAGTATAAAAAAATAGATTATTTTAGGTTTTTCGAAAAATAGATTATTTTAGGTTTTTCGAAAAATAGATTATTTTAGGTTTTTGAAATCAGAAGTAAATATTTCAAAAAAATCAATTTTTGAAATATTTCGAAAAGTATAAGAAAATAGATTATTTTAGGTTTTTCGAAAAATAGATTATTTTACGTTTTCGAAATTAGAAGTAAATATTTCAAAAAAAATCAATTTTTGAAATATTTCGAAAAGTATAAAAAAAATAGATTATTTTAGGTTTTTCGAAAAATAGATTATTTTAGATTTTTGGAATCAGAAGTAAATATTTGAAAAAAAATCAATTTTTGAAATATTTCGAAAAGTATAAAAAAATAGATTATTTTAGGTTTTTAAAATCAGAAGTAAATATTTCAAAAAAATCAATTTTTGAAATATTTTGAAAAGTATAAAAAAATATATTATTTTAGGTTTTTCGAAAAATAGATTATTTTAGGTTTTTGAAATCAGAAGTAAATATTTCAAAAAAATCAATTTTTGAAATATTTCGAAAAGTATAAAAAAAATACATTATTTTAGGTTTTTGAAATTAGAAGTAAATATTTCAAAAAAATCAATTTTTGAAATATGTCGAAAAAATAGATTATTTTAGGTTTTTCGAAGAAATAGATTTTTGGAATCAGAAGTAAATATTTCAAAAAAAATCAATCTTTGAAATATTTCGAAAAGTATAAATAAATAGATTATTTTAGGTTTTTGAAATCAGAAGTAAATATTTCAAAAAAATCAATTTTTGAAATATTTCGAAAAGCATAAAAAAATAGATTATTTTAGGTTTTTGAAATCAGAAGTAAATATTTCAAAAAAATCAATTTTTGAAATATTTCGAAAAGTATAAAAAAATAGATTACTTTAGGTTTTTCGAAAAATAGATTATTTTAGATTTTTGGAATCAGAAGTAAATATTTAAAAAAAAATCAATTTTTGAAATATTTCGAAAAGTATAAAAAAATAGATTATTTTAGGTTTTTGAAATCAGAAGTAAATATTTCAAAAAAATCAATTTTTGAAATATTTCGAAAAGTATAAAAAAATAGATTAATTAAGGTTTTTCGAAAAATAGATTATTTTAGGTTTTTCGAAAAATAGATTATTTTAGGCTTTTGAAATCAGAAGTAAATATTTCAAAAAAATCAATTTTTGAAATATTTCGAAAAGTATTAAAAAATAGATTATTTTAGGTTTTTCGAAAAATATATTATTTTAGGGTTTTCGAAAAATAGATTATTTTAGGTTTTTGAAATCAGAAGTAAATATTTCAAAAAAATCAATTTTTGAAATATTTTGAAAAGTATAAAAAAATATATTATTTTAGGTTTTTCGAAAAATATATTATTTTAGGTTTTTCGAAAAATAGATTATTTTAGGTTTTTGAAATCAGAAGTAAATATTTCAAAAAAATCAATTTTTGAAATATTTCGAAAAGTATAAAAAAAATACATTTTAGGTTTTTGAAATTAGAAGTAAATATTTCAAAAAAATCAATTTTTGAAATATGTCGAAAAAATAGATTATTTTAGGTTTTTCAAAAAATAGATTTTTGGAATCAGAAGTAAATATTTCAAAAAAAATCAATTTTTGAAATATTTCGAAAAGTATAAATAAATAGATTATTTTAGGTTTTTGAAATCAGAAGTAAATATTTCAAAAAAATCAATTTTTGAAATATTTCGAAAAGTATAAAAAAAATAGATTATTTTAGGTTTTTCGAAAAATAGACTATTTTAGGTTTTTGAAATCAGAAGTAAATATTACAAAAAAAATCAATTTTTGAAATATTTCGAAAAGCATAAAAAAATAGATTATTTTAGGTTTTTGAAATCAGAAGTAAATATTTCAAAAAAATCAATTTTTGAAATATTTCGAAAAGTATAAAAAAATAGATTACTTTAGGTTTTTCGAAAAATAGATTATTTTAGATTTTTGGAATCAGAAGTAAATATTTAAAAAAAAATCAATTTTTGAAATATTTCGAAAAGTATAAAAAAATAGATTATTTTAGGTTTTTGAAATCAGAAGTAAATATTTCAAAAAAAATCAATTTTTGAAATATTTCGAAAAGTATAAAAAAATAGATTATTTTGGGTTTTTCGAAAAATAGATTATTTTAGGCTTTTGAAATCAGAAGTAAATATTTCAAAAAAATCAATTTTTGAAATATTTCGAAAAGTATAAAAAAATAGATTATTTTGAGGTTTTTGAAATTAGAAGTAAATATTTCAAAAAAAATCAATTTTTGAAATATTTCGAAAAGTATAAAAAAATAGATTATTTTGAGGTTTTTGAAATCAGAAGTAAATATTTCAAAAAAAATCAATTTTTGAAATATTGCGAAAAGTATAAAAAAATAGATTATTTTAGGTCTTTCGAAAAATAGATTATTTTAGGTTTTTGAAATCAGAAGTAAATATTTCAAAAAAAATCAATTTTTGAAATATTGCGAAAAGTATAAAAAAATAGATTATTTTAGGTTTTTCGAAAAATAGATTATTTCAGGTTTTTGAAATCAGAAGTAAATATTTCAAAAAAATCAATTTTTGAAATATTTCGAAAAGTATAAAAAAAATAGATTATTTTAGGTTTTTGAAATCAGAAGTAAATATTTCAAAAAAATCAATTTTTGAAATATTTTGAAAAGTATAAAAAAATAGATTATTTTAGGTCTTTCGAAAAATAGATTATTTTAGGTTTTTCGAAAAATAGATTATTTTAGGTTTTTGAAATCAGAAGTAAATATTTCAAAAAAAATCAATTTTTGAAATATTTCGAAAAGTACAAAAAATTAGATTATTTTAGGTTTTTCGAAAAATAGATTAATTTAGGTTTTTGAAATCAGAAGTAAATATTTCAAAAAAATCAATTTTTGAAATATTTCGAAAAGTATAAAAAAATAGATTAATTAAGGTTTTTCGAAAAATAGATTATTTTAGGTTTTTCGAAAAATAGATTATTTTAGGTTTTTGAAATCAGAAGTAAATATTTCAAAAAAAATCAATTTTTGAAATATTTCGAAAAGTACAAAAAAATAGATTATTTTAGGTTTTTCGAAAAATAGATTATTTTAGGTTTTTCGAAAAATAGATTATTTTAGGTTTTTGAAATCAGAATTAAATATTTCAAAAAAAATCAATTTTTGAAATATTTCGAAAAGTACAAAAAAATAGATTATTTTAGGTTTTTCGAAAAATAGATTATTTTACGTTTTCGAAATCAGAAGTAAATATTTCAAAAAAAATCAATTTTTGAAATATTTCGAAAAGTATAAAAAAAATAGATTATTTTAGGTTTTTCGAAAAATAGATTATTTTAGGTTTTTCGAAAAATAGATTATTTTAGATTTTTGGAATCAGAAGTAAATATTTGAAAAAAAATCAATTTTTGAAATATTTCGAAAAGTATAAAAAAATAGATTATTTTAGGTTTTTAAAATCAGAAGTAAATATTTCAAAAAAATCAATTTTTGAAATATTTTGAAAAGTATAAAAAAATATATTATTTTAGGTTTTTCGAAAAATAGATTATTTTAGGTTTTTGAAATTAGAAGTAAATATTTCAAAAAAATCAATTTTAGAAATATTTCGAAAAGTATAAAAAAATAGATTATTTTAGGTTTTTGAAATCAGAAGTAAATATTTCAAAAAAATCAATTTTTGAAATATTTCGAAAAGTATAAAAAAATAGATTATTTTAGGTTTTTCGAAAAATAGATTATTTTACGTTTTCGAAATCAGAAGTAAATATTTCAAAAAAATCAATTTTTGAAATATTTCGAAAAGTATTAAAAAATAGATTATTTTAGGTTTTTCGAAAAATATATTATTTTAGGTTTTTCGAAAAATAGATTATTTTAGGTTTTTGAAATCAGAAGTAAATATTTCAAAAAAATCAATTTTTGAAATATTTTGAAAAGTATAAAAAAATATATTATTTTAGGTTTTTCGAAAAATAGATTATTTTAGGTTTTTCGAAAAATAGATTATTTTAGATTTTTGGAATCAGAAGTAAATATTTAAAAAAAAATCAATTTTTGAAATATTTCGAAAAGTATAAAAAAATAGATTATTTTAGGTTTTTGAAATCAGAAGTAAATATTTCAAAAAAAATCAATTTTTGAAATATTTCGAAAAGTATAAAAAAATAGATTATTTTGGGTTTTTCGAAAAATAGATTATTTTAGGTTTTTGAAATCAGAAGTAAATATTTCAAAAAAAATCAATTTTTGAAATATTTCGAAAAGTATAAAAAAATAGATTAATTAAGGTTTTTCGAAAAATAGATTATTTTAGGTTTTTCGAAAAATAGATTATTTTAGGTTTTTGAAATCAGAAGTAAATATTTCAAAAAAAATCAATTTTTGAAATATTGCGAAAAGTATAAAAAAATAGATTATTTTAGGTTTTTCGAAAAATAGATTATTTCAGGTTTTTGAAATCAGAAGTAAATATTTCAAAAAAATCAATTTTTGAAATATTTCGAAAAGTATAAAAAAAATAGATTATTTTAGGTTTTTGAAATCAGAAGTAAATATTTCAAAAAAATCAATTTTTGAAATATTTCGAAAAGTATAAAAAAATAGATTATTTTAGGTTTTTCGAAAAATAGATTATTTCAGGTTTTTGAAATCAGAAGTAAATATTTCAAAAAAATCAATTTTTGAAATATTTCGAAAAGTATAAAAAAAATAGATTATTTTAGGTTTTTGAAATCAGAAGTAAATATTTCAAAAAAATCAATTTTTGAAATATTTCGAAAAGTATAAAAAAATATATTAATTAAGGTTTTTCGAAAAATAGATTATTTTAGGTTTTTCGAAAAATAGATTATTTTAGATTTTTGGAATCAGAAGTAAATATTTAAAAAAAAAATCAATTTTTGAAATATTTCGAAAAGTATAAAAAAATAGATTATTTTAGGTTTTTTAAATCAGAAGTAAATATTTCAAAAAAATCAATTTTTGAAATATTTCGAAAAGTATAAAAAAATAGATTATTTTGGGTTTTTCGAAAAATAGATTATTTTAGGTTTTTGAAATCAGAAGTAAATATTTCAAAAAAAATCAATTTTTGAAATATTTCGAAAAGTATAAAAAAATAGGTTAATTAAGGTTTTTCGAAAAATAGATTATTTTAGATTTTTGGAATCAGAAGTAAATATTTCAAAAAAATCAATTTTTGAAATATTTCGAAAAGTATAAAAAAATAGATTATTTTAGGTTTTTCGAAAAATAGATTATTTTAGGTTTTTCGAAAAATAGATTATTTTAGGTTTTTGAAATCAGAAGTAAATATTTCAAAAAAATCAATTTTTGAAATATTTCGAAAAGTATAAGAAAATAGATTATTTTAGGTTTTTCGAAAAATAGATTATTTTACGTTTTCGAAATTAGAAGTAAATATTTCAAAAAAAATCAATTTTTGAAATATTTCGAAAAGTATAAAAAAAATAGATTATTTTAGGTTTTTCGAAAAATAGATTATTTTAGATTTTTGGAATCAGAAGTAAATATTTGAAAAAAAATCAATTTTTGAAATATTTCGAAAAGTATAAAAAAATAGATTATTTTAGGTTTTTAAAATCAGAAGTAAATATTTCAAAAAAATCAATTTTTGAAATATTTTGAAAAGTATAAAAAAATATATTATTTTAGGTTTTTCGAAAAATAGATTATTTTAGGTTTTTGAAATCAGAAGTAAATATTTCAAAAAAATCAATTTTTGAAATATTTCGAAAAGTATAAAAAAAATACATTATTTTAGGTTTTTGAAATTAGAAGTAAATATTTCAAAAAAATCAATTTTTGAAATATGTCGAAAAAATAGATTATTTTAGGTTTTTCGAAGAAATAGATTTTTGGAATCAGAAGTAAATATTTCAAAAAAAATCAATCTTTGAAATATTTCGAAAAGTATAAATAAATAGATTATTTTAGGTTTTTGAAATCAGAAGTAAATATTTCAAAAAAATCAATTTTTGAAATATTTCGAAAAGCATAAAAAAATAGATTATTTTAGGTTTTTGAAATCAGAAGTAAATATTTCAAAAAAATCAATTTTTGAAATATTTCGAAAAGTATAAAAAAATAGATTACTTTAGGTTTTTCGAAAAATAGATTATTTTAGATTTTTGGAATCAGAAGTAAATATTTAAAAAAAAATCAATTTTTGAAATATTTCGAAAAGTATAAAAAAATAGATTATTTTAGGTTTTTGAAATCAGAAGTAAATATTTCAAAAAAAATCAATTTTTGAAATATTTCGAAAAGTATAAAAAAATAGATTATTTTGGGTTTTTCGAAAAATAGATTATTTTAGGCTTTTGAAATCAGAAGTAAATATTTCAAAAAAATCAATTTTTGAAATATTTCGAAAAGTATAAAAAAATAGATTAATTAAGGTTTTTCGAAAAATAGATTATTTTAGGTTTTTCGAAAAATAGATTATTTTAGGTTTTTGAAATCAGAAGTAAATATTTCAAAAAAAATCAATTTTTGAAATATTTCGAAAAGTACAAAAAAATAGATTATTTTAGGTTTTTCGAAAAATAGATTATTTTACGTTTTCGAAATCAGAAGTAAATATTTCAAAAAAAATCAATTTTTGAAATATTTCGAAAAGTATAAAAAAAATAGATTATTTTAGGTCTTTCGAAAAATAGATTATTTTAGGTTTTTCGAAAAATAGATTATTTTAGATTTTTGGAATCAGAAGTAAATATTTGAAAAAAAATCAATTTTTGAAATATTTCGAAAAGTATAAAAAAATAGATTATTTTAGGTTTTTAAAATCAGAAGTAAATATTTCAAAAAAATCAATTTTTGAAATATTTTGAAAAGTATAAAAAAATATATTATTTTAGGTTTTTCGAAAAATAGATTATTTTAGGTTTTTGAAATCAGAAGTAAATATTTCAAAAAAATCAATTTTAGAAATATTTCGAAAAGTATAAAAAAATAGATTATTTTAGGTTTTTGAAATCAGAAGTAAATATTTCAAAAAAATCAATTTTTGAAATATTTCGAAAAGTATAAAAAAATAGATTATTTTAGGTTTTTCGAAAAATAGATTATTTTACGTTTTCGAAATCAGAAGTAAATATTTCAAAAAAATCAATTTTTGAAATATTTCGAAAAGTATTAAAAAATAGATTATTTTAGGTTTTTCGAAAAATATATTATTTTAGGTTTTTCGAAAAATAGATTATTTAAGGTTTTTGAAATCAGAAGTAAATATTTCAAAAAAATCAATTTTTGAAATATTTTGAAAAGTATAAAAAAATATATTATTTTAGGTTTTTCGAAAAATAGATTATTTTAGGTTTTTCGAAAAATAGATTATTTTAGATTTTTGGAATCAGAAGTAAATATTTAAAAAAAAATCAATTTTTGAAATATTTCGAAAAGTATAAAAAAATAGATTATTTTAGGTTTTTGAAATCAGAAGTAAATATTTCAAAAAAAATCAATTTTTGAAATATTTCGAAAAGTATAAAAAAATAGATTAATTAAGGTTTTTCGAAAAATAGATTATTTTAGGTTTTTCGAAAAATAGATTATTTTAGGTTTTTGAAATCAGAAGTAAATATTTCAAAAAAAATCAATTTTTGAAATATTGCGAAAAGTATAAAAAAATAGATTATTTTAGGTTTTTCGAAAAATAGATTATTTCAGGTTTTTGAAATCAGAAGTAAATATTTCAAAAAAATCAATTTTTGAAATATTTCGAAAAGTATAAAAAAAATAGATTATTTTAGGTTTTTGAAATCAGAAGTAAATATTTCAAAAAAATCAATTTTTGAAATATTTCGAAAAGTATAAAAAAATATATTAATTAAGGTTTTTCGAAAAATAGATTATTTTAGGTTTTTCGAAAAATAGATTATTTTAGATTTTTGGAATCAGAAGTAAATATTTAAAAAAAAAATCAATTTTTGAAATATTTCGAAAAGTATAAAAAAATAGATTATTTTAGGTTTTTGAAATCAGAAGTAAATATTTCAAAAAAAATCAATTTTTGAAATATTTCGAAAAGTATAAAAAAATAGATTAATTAAGGTTTTTCGAAAAATAGATTATTTTAGATTTTTGGAATCAGAAGTAAATATTTCAAAAAAATCAATTTTTGAAATATTTCGAAAAGTATAAAAAAATAGATTATTTTAGGTTTTTCGAAAAATAGATTATTTTAGGTTTTTCGAAAAATAGATTATTTTAGGTTTTTGAAATCAGAAGTAAATATTTCAAAAAAATCAATTTTTGAAATATTTTGAAAAGTATAAAAAAATATATTATTTTAGGTTTTTCGAAAAATAGATTATTTTAGGTTTTTCGAAAAATAGATTATTTTAGGTTTTTGAAATCAGAAGTAAATATTTCAAAAAAATCAATTTTTGAAATATTTCGAAAAGTATAAGAAAATAGATTATTTTAGGTTTTTCGAAAAATAGATTATTTTACGTTTTCGAAATTAGAAGTAAATATTTCAAAAAAAATCAATTTTTGAAATATTTCGAAAAGTATAAAAAAAATAGATTATTTTAGGTTTTTCGAAAAATAGATTATTTTAGGTTTTTCGAAAAATAGATTATTTTAGATTTTTGGAATCAGAAGTAAATATTTGAAAAAAAATCAATTTTTGAAATATTTCGAAAAGTATAAAAAAATAGATTATTTTAGGTTTTTAAAATCAGAAGTAAATATTTCAAAAAAATCAATTTTTGAAATATTTTGAAAAGTATAAAAAAATATATTATTTTAGGTTTTTCGAAAAATAGATTATTTTAGGTTTTTGAAATCAGAAGTAAATATTTAAAAAAAAAATCAATTTTTGAAATATTTCGAAAAGTATAAAAAAATAGATTATTTTAGGTTTTTTAAATCAGAAGTAAATATTTCAAAAAAATCAATTTTTGAAATATTTCGAAAAGTATAAAAAAATAGATTATTTTGGGTTTTTCGAAAAATAGATTATTTTAGGTTTTTGAAATCAGAAGTAAATATTTCAAAAAAAATCAATTTTTGAAATATTTCGAAAAGTATAAAAAAATAGATTAATTAAGGTTTTTCGAAAAATAGATTATTTTAGATTTTTGGAATCAGAAGTAAATATTTCAAAAAAATCAATTTTTGAAATATTTCGAAAAGTATAAAAAAATAGATTATTTTAGGTTTTTCGAAAAATAGATTATTTTAGGTTTTTCGAAAAATAGATTATTTTAGGTTTTTGAAATCAGAAGTAAATATTTCAAAAAAATCAATTTTTGAAATATTTTGAAAAGTATAAAAAAATATATTATTTTAGGTTTTTCGAAAAATAGATTATTTTAGGTTTTTCGAAAAATAGATTATTTTAGGTTTTTGAAATCAGAAGTAAATATTTCAAAAAAATCAATTTTTGAAATATTTCGAAAAGTATAAGAAAATAGATTATTTTAGGTTTTTCGAAAAATAGATTATTTTACGTTTTCGAAATTAGAAGTAAATATTTCAAAAAAAATCAATTTTTGAAATATTTCGAAAAGTATAAAAAAAATAGATTATTTTAGGTTTTTCGAAAAATAGATTATTTTAGGTTTTTCGAAAAATAGATTATTTTAGATTTTTGGAATCAGAAGTAAATATTTGAAAAAAAATCAATTTTTGAAATATTTCGAAAAGTATAAAAAAATAGATTATTTTAGGTTTTTAAAATCAGAAGTAAATATTTCAAAAAAATCAATTTTTGAAATATTTTGAAAAGTATAAAAAAATATATTATTTTAGGTTTTTCGAAAATAGATTATTTTAGGTTTTTGAAATCAGAAGTAAATATTTCAAAAAAATCAATTTTTGAAATATTTCGAAAAGTATAAAAAAAATACATTATTTTAGGTTTTTGAAATTAGAAGTAAATATTTCAAAAAAATCAATTTTTGAAATATGTCGAAAAAATAGATTATTTTAGGTTTTTCGAAAAATATATTATTTTAGGTTTTTCGAAAAATAGATTATTTAAGGTTTTTGAAATCAGAAGTAAATATTTCAAAAAAATCAATTTTTGAAATATTTTGAAAAGTATAAAAAAATATATTATTTTAGGTTTTTCGAAAAATAGATTATTTTAGGTTTTTCGAAAAATAGATTATTTTAGATTTTTGGAATCAGAAGTAAATATTTAAAAAAAAATCAATTTTTGAAATATTTCGAAAAGTATAAAAAAATAGATTATTTTAGGTTTTTGAAATCAGAAGTAAATATTTCAAAAAAAATCAATTTTTGAAATATTTCGAAAAGTATAAAAAAATAGATTAATTAAGGTTTTTCGAAAAATAGATTATTTTAGGTTTTTCGAAAAATAGATTATTTTAGGTTTTTGAAATCAGAAGTAAATATTTCAAAAAAAATCAATTTTTGAAATATTGCGAAAAGTATAAAAAAATAGATTATTTTAGGTTTTTCGAAAAATAGATTATTTCAGGTTTTTGAAATCAGAAGTAAATATTTCAAAAAAATCAATTTTTGAAATATTTCGAAAAGTATAAAAAAAATAGATTATTTTAGGTTTTTGAAATCAGAAGTAAATATTTCAAAAAAATCAATTTTTGAAATATTTCGAAAAGTATAAAAAAATATATTAATTAAGGTTTTTCGAAAAATAGATTATTTTAGGTTTTTCGAAAAATAGATTATTTTAGATTTTTGGAATCAGAAGTAAATATTTAAAAAAAAAATCAATTTTTGAAATATTTCGAAAAGTATAAAAAAATAGATTATTTTAGGTTTTTGAAATCAGAAGTAAATATTTCAAAAAAAATCAATTTTTGAAATATTTCGAAAAGTATAAAAAAATAGATTAATTAAGGTTTTTCGAAAAATAGATTATTTTAGATTTTTGGAATCAGAAGTAAATATTTCAAAAAAATCAATTTTTGAAATATTTCGAAAAGTATAAAAAAATAGATTATTTTAGGTTTTTCGAAAAATAGATTATTTTAGGTTTTTCGAAAAATAGATTATTTTAGGTTTTTGAAATCAGAAGTAAATATTTCAAAAAAATCAATTTTTGAAATATTTTGAAAAGTATAAAAAAATATATTATTTTAGGTTTTTCGAAAAATAGATTATTTTAGGTTTTTCGAAAAATAGATTATTTTAGGTTTTTGAAATCAGAAGTAAATATTTCAAAAAAATCAATTTTTGAAATATTTCGAAAAGTATAAGAAAATAGATTATTTTAGGTTTTTCGAAAAATAGATTATTTTACGTTTTCGAAATTAGAAGTAAATATTTCAAAAAAAATCAATTTTTGAAATATTTCGAAAAGTATAAAAAAAATAGATTATTTTAGGTTTTTCGAAAAATAGATTATTTTAGGTTTTTCGAAAAATAGATTATTTTAGATTTTTGGAATCAGAAGTAAATATTTGAAAAAAAATCAATTTTTGAAATATTTCGAAAAGTATAAAAAAATAGATTATTTTAGGTTTTTAAAATCAGAAGTAAATATTTCAAAAAAATCAATTTTTGAAATATTTTGAAAAGTATAAAAAAATATATTATTTTAGGTTTTTCGAAAAATAGATTATTTTAGGTTTTTGAAATCAGAAGTAAATATTTAAAAAAAAAATCAATTTTTGAAATATTTCGAAAAGTATAAAAAAATAGATTATTTTAGGTTTTTTAAATCAGAAGTAAATATTTCAAAAAAATCAATTTTTGAAATATTTCGAAAAGTATAAAAAAATAGATTATTTTGGGTTTTTCGAAAAATAGATTATTTTAGGTTTTTGAAATCAGAAGTAAATATTTCAAAAAAAATCAATTTTTGAAATATTTCGAAAAGTATAAAAAAATAGATTAATTAAGGTTTTTCGAAAAATAGATTATTTTAGATTTTTGGAATCAGAAGTAAATATTTCAAAAAAATCAATTTTTGAAATATTTCGAAAAGTATAAAAAAATAGATTATTTTAGGTTTTTCGAAAAATAGATTATTTTAGGTTTTTCGAAAAATAGATTATTTTAGGTTTTTGAAATCAGAAGTAAATATTTCAAAAAAATCAATTTTTGAAATATTTTGAAAAGTATAAAAAAATATATTATTTTAGGTTTTTCGAAAAATAGATTATTTTAGGTTTTTCGAAAAATAGATTATTTTAGGTTTTTGAAATCAGAAGTAAATATTTCAAAAAAATCAATTTTTGAAATATTTCGAAAAGTATAAGAAAATAGATTATTTTAGGTTTTTCGAAAAATAGATTATTTTACGTTTTCGAAATTAGAAGTAAATATTTCAAAAAAAATCAATTTTTGAAATATTTCGAAAAGTATAAAAAAAATAGATTATTTTAGGTTTTTCGAAAAATAGATTATTTTAGGTTTTTCGAAAAATAGATTATTTTAGATTTTTGGAATCAGAAGTAAATATTTGAAAAAAAATCAATTTTTGAAATATTTCGAAAAGTATAAAAAAATAGATTATTTTAGGTTTTTAAAATCAGAAGTAAATATTTCAAAAAAATCAATTTTTGAAATATTTTGAAAAGTATAAAAAAATATATTATTTTAGGTTTTTCGAAAATAGATTATTTTAGGTTTTTGAAATCAGAAGTAAATATTTCAAAAAAATCAATTTTTGAAATATTTCGAAAAGTATAAAAAAAATACATTATTTTAGGTTTTTGAAATTAGAAGTAAATATTTCAAAAAAATCAATTTTTGAAATATGTCGAAAAAATAGATTATTTTAGGTTTTTCGAAAAATAGATTTTTGGAATCAGAAGTAAATATTTCAAAAAAAATCAATTTTTGAAATATTTCGAAAAGCATAAAAAAATAGATTATTTTAGGTTTTTGAAATCAGAAGTAAATATTTCAAAAAAATCAATTTTTGAAATATTTCGAAAAGTATAAAAAAATAGATTACTTTAGGTTTTTCGAAAAATAGATTATTTTAGATTTTTGGAATCAGAAGTAAATATTTAAAAAAAAATCAATTTTTGAAATATTTCGAAAAGTATAAAAAAATAGATTATTTTAGGTTTTTGAAATCAGAAGTAAATATTTCAAAAAAAATCAATTTTTGAAATATTTCGAAAAGTATAAAAAAATAGATTATTTTGGGTTTTTCGAAAAATAGATTATTTTAGGTTTTTCGAAAAATAGATTATTTTAGGTTTTTGAAATCAGAAGTAAATATTTCAAAAAAATCAATTTTTGAAATATTTTGAAAAGTATAAAAAAATATATTATTTTAGGTTTTTCGAAAAATAGATTATTTTAGGTTTTTCGAAAAATAGATTATTTTAGGTTTTTGAAATCAGAAGTAAATATTTCAAAAAAATCAATTTTTGAAATATTTCGAAAAGTATAAGAAAATAGATTATTTTAGGTTTTTCGAAAAATAGATTATTTTACGTTTTCGAAATTAGAAGTAAATATTTCAAAAAAAATCAATTTTTGAAATATTTCGAAAAGTATAAAAAATTATTTTAGGTTTTTCGAAAAATAGATTATTTTAGGTTTTTCGAAAAATAGATTATTTTAGATTTTTGGAATCAGAAGTAAATATTTGAAAAAAAATCAATTTTTGAAATATTTCGAAAAGTATAAAAAAATAGATTATTTTAGGTTTTTAAAATCAGAAGTAAATATTTCAAAAAAATCAATTTTTGAAATATTTTGAAAAGTATAAAAAAATATATTATTTTAGGTTTTTCGAAAAATAGATTATTTTAGGTTTTTGAAATCAGAAGTAAATATTTCAAAAAAATCAATTTTTGAAATATTTCGAAAAGTATAAAAAAAATACATTATTTTAGGTTTTTGAAATTAGAAGTAAATATTTCAAAAAAATCAATTTTTGAAATATGTCGAAAAAATAGATTATTTTAGGTTTTTCGAAAAATAGATTTTTGGAATCAGAAGTAAATATTTCAAAAAAAATCAATTTTTGAAATATTTCGAAAAGCATAAAAAAATAGATTATTTTAGGTTTTTGAAATCAGAAGTAAATATTTCAAAAAAATCAATTTTTGAAATATTTCGAAAAGTATAAAAAAATAGATTACTTTAGGTTTTTCGAAAAATAGATTATTTTAGATTTTTGGAATCAGAAGTAAATATTTAAAAAAAAATCAATTTTTGAAATATTTCGAAAAGTATAAAAAAATAGATTATTTTGGGTTTTTCGAAAAATAGATTATTTTAGGCTTTTGAAATCAGAAGTAAATATTTCAAAAAAATCAATTTTTGAAATATTTCGAAAAGTATAAAAAAATAGATTATTTTGAGGTTTTTGAAATTAGAAGTAAATATTTCAAAAAAAATCAATTTTTGAAATATTTCGAAAAGTATAAAAAAATAGATTATTTTGAGGTTTTTGAAATCAGAAGTAAATATTTAAAAAAAAATCAATTTTTGAAATATTTCGAAAATAGTATAAAAAAGTAGATTATTTTAGGTTTTTCGAAAAATAGATTATTTTAGGTTTTTGAAATCAGAAGTAAATATTTCAAAAAAAATCAATTTTTGAAATATTGCGAAAAGTATAAAAAAATAGATTATTTTAGGTTTTTCGAAAAATAGATTATTTCAGGTTTTTGAAATCAGAAGTAAATATTTCAAAAAAATCAATTTTTGAAATATTTCGAAAAGTATAAAAAAAATAGATTATTTTAGGTTTTTGAAATCAGAAGTAAATATTTCAAAAAAATCAATTTTTGAAATATTTCGAAAAGTATAAAAAAATATATTAATTAAGGTTTTTCGAAAAATAGATTATTTTAGGTTTTTCGAAAAATAGATTATTTTAGGTTTTTGAAATCAGAAGTAAATATTTCAAAAAAAATCAATTTTTGAAATATTTCGAAAAGTACAAAAAATTAGATTATTTTAGGTTTTTCGAAAAATAGATTAATTTAGGTTTTTGAAATCAGAAGTAAATATTTCAAAAAAATCAATTTTTGAAATATTTCGAAAAGTATAAAAAAATAGATTAATTAAGGTTTTTCGAAAAATAGATTATTTTAGGTTTTTCGAAAAATAGATTATTTTAGGTTTTTGAAATCAGAAGTAAATATTTCAAAAAAAATCAATTTTTGAAATATTTCGAAAAGTACAAAAAAATAGATTATTTTAGGTTTTTCGAAAAATAGATTATTTTAGGTTTTTCGAAAAATAGATTATTTTAGGTTTTTGAAATCAGAAGTAAATATTTCAAAAAAAAATCAATTTTTGAAATATTTCGAAAAGTACAAAAAAATAGATTATTTTAGGTTTTTCGAAAAATAGATTATTTTACGTTTTCGAAATCAGAAGTAAATATTTCAAAAAAAATCAATTTTTGAAATATTTCGAAAAGTATAAAAAAAATAGATTATTTTAGGTTTTTCGAAAAATAGATTATTTTAGGTTTTTCGAAAAATAGATTATTTTAGATTTTTGGAATCAGAAGTAAATATTTGAAAAAAAATCAATTTTTGAAATATTTCGAAAAGTATAAAAAAATAGATTATTTTAAGTTTTTGAAATCAGAAGTAAATATTTCAAAAAAAATCAATTTTTGAAATATTTCGAAAAGTATAAAAAAATAGATTATTTTGGGTTTTTCGAAAAATAGATTATTTTAGGTTTTTGAAATCAGAAGTAAATATTTCAAAAAAAATCAATTTTTGAAATATTTCGAAAAGTATAAAAAAATAGATTAATTAAGGTTTTTCGAAAAATAGATTATTTTAGGTTTTTCGAAAAATAGATTATTTTAGATTTTTGGAATCAGAAGTAAATATTTAAAAAAAAATCAATTTTTGAAATATTTCGAAAAGTATAAAAAAATAGATTATTTTAGGTTTTTGAAATCAGAAGTAAATATTTCAAAAAAAATCAATTTTTGAAATATTTCGAAAAGTACAAAAAATTAGATTATTTTAGGTTTTTCGAAAAATAGATTAATTTAGGTTTTTGAAATCAGAAGTAAATATTTCAAAAAAATCAATTTTTGAAATATTTCGAAAAGTATAAAAAAATAGATTAATTAAGGTTTTTCGAAAAATAGATTATTTTAGGTTTTTCGAAAAATAGATTATTTTAGGTTTTTGAAATCAGAAGTAAATATTTCAAAAAAAATCAATTTTTGAAATATTTCGAAAAGTACAAAAAAATAGATTATTTTAGGTTTTTCGAAAAATAGATTATTTTACGTTTTCGAAATCAGAAGTAAATATTTCAAAAAAAATCAATTTTTGAAATATTTCGAAAAGTACAAAAAATTAGATTATTTTAGGTTTTTCGAAAAATAGATTAATTTAGGTTTTTGAAATCAGAAGTAAATATTTCAAAAAAATCAATTTTTGAAATATTTCGAAAAGTACAAAAAATTAGATTATTTTAGGTTTTTCGAAAAATAGATTAATTTAGGTTTTTGAAATCAGAAGTAAATATTTCAAAAAAATCAATTTTTGAAATATTTCGAAAAGTATAAAAAAATAGATTAATTAAGGTTTTTCGAAAAATAGATTATTTTAGGTTTTTCGAAAAATAGATTATTTTAGGTTTTTGAAATCAGAAGTAAATATTTCAAAAAAAATCAATTTTTGAAATATTTCGAAAAGTACAAAAAAATAGATTATTTTAGGTTTTTCGAAAAATAGATTATTTTAGGTTTTTCGAAAAATAGATTATTTTAGGTTTTTGAAATCAGAAGTAAATATTTCAAAAAAAATCAATTTTTGAAATATTTCGAAAAGTACAAAAAAATAGATTATTTTAGGTTTTTCGAAAAATAGATTATTTTACGTTTTCGAAATCAGAAGTAAATATTTCAAAAAAAATCAATTTTTGAAATATTTCGAAAAGTATAAAAAAATAGATTAATTAAGGTTTTTCGAAAAATAGATTATTTTAGGTTTTTCGAAAAATAGATTATTTTAGGTTTTTGAAATCAGAAGTAAATATTTCAAAAAAAATCAATTTTTGAAATATTTCGAAAAGTACAAAAAAATAGATTATTTTAGGTTTTTCGAAAAATAGATTATTTTACGTTTTCGAAATCAGAAGTAAATATTTCAAAAAAAATCAATTTTTGAAATATTTCGAAAAGTACAAAAAATTAGATTATTTTAGGTTTTTCGAAAAATAGATTAATTTAGGTTTTTGAAATCAGAAGTAAATATTTCAAAAAAATCAATTTTTGAAATATTTCGAAAAGTACAAAAAATTAGATTATTTTAGGTTTTTCGAAAAATAGATTAATTTAGGTTTTTGAAATCAGAAGTAAATATTTCAAAAAAATCAATTTTTGAAATATTTCGAAAAGTATAAAAAAATAGATTAATTAAGGTTTTTCGAAAAATAGATTATTTTAGGTTTTTCGAAAAATAGATTATTTTAGGTTTTTGAAATCAGAAGTAAATATTTCAAAAAAAATCAATTTTTGAAATATTTCGAAAAGTACAAAAAAATAGATTATTTTAGGTTTTTCGAAAAATAGATTATTTTACGTTTTCGAAATCAGAAGTAAATATTTCAAAAAAAATCAATTTTTGAAATATTTCGAAAAGTACAAAAAATTAGATTATTTTAGGTTTTTCGAAAAATAGATTAATTTAGGTTTTTGAAATCAGAAGTAAATATTTCAAAAAAATCAATTTTTGAAATATTTCGAAAAGTATAAAAAAATAGATTAATTAAGGTTTTTCGAAAAATAGATTATTTTAGGTTTTTCGAAAAATAGATTATTTTAGGTTTTTGAAATCAGAAGTAAATATTTCAAAAAAAATCAATTTTTGAAATATTTCGAAAAGTACAAAAAAATAGATTATTTTAGGTTTTTCGAAAAATAGATTATTTTAGGTTTTTCGAAAAATAGATTATTTTAGGTTTTTGAAATCAGAAGTAAATATTTCAAAAAAAATCAATTTTTGAAATATTTCGAAAAGTACAAAAAAATAGATTATTTTAGGTTTTTCGAAAAATAGATTATTTTACGTTTTCGAAATCAGAAGTAAATATTTCAAAAAAAATCAATTTTTGAAATATTTCGAAAAGTATAAAAAAAATAGATTATTTTAGGTTTTTCGAAAAATAGATTATTTTAGATTTTTGGAATCAGAAGTAAATATTTGAAAAAAAATCAATTTTTGAAATATTTCGAAAAGTATAAAAAAATAGATTATTTTAGGTTTTTAAAATCAGAAGTAAATATTTCAAAAAAATCAATTTTTGAAATATTTTGAAAAGTATAAAAAAATATATTATTTTAGGTTTTTCGAAAAATAGATTATTTTAGGTTTTTGAAATCAGAAGTAAATATTTCAAAAAAATCAATTTTAGAAATATTTCGAAAAGTATAAAAAAATAGATTATTTTAGGTTTTTGAAATCAGAAGTAAATATTTCAAAAAAATCAATTTTTGAAATATTTCGAAAAGTATTAAAAAATAGATTATTTTAGGTTTTTCGAAAAATATATTATTTTAGGTTTTTCGAAAAATAGATTATTTTAGGTTTTTGAAATCAGAAGTAAATATTTCAAAAAAATCAATTTTTGAAATATTTTGAAAAGTATAAAAAAATATATTATTTTAGGTTTTTCGAAAAATAGATTATTTTAGGTTTTTCGAAAAATAGATTATTTTAGATTTTTGGAATCAGAAGTAAATATTTAAAAAAAAATCAATTTTTGAAATATTTCGAAAAGTATAAAAAAATAGATTATTTTAGGTTTTTGAAATCAGAAGTAAATATTTCAAAAAAAATCAATTTTTGAAATATTTCGAAAAGTATAAAAAAATAGATTATTTTGGGTTTTTCGAAAAATAGATTATTTTAGGTTTTTGAAATCAGAAGTAAATATTTCAAAAAAAATCAATTTTTGAAATATTTCGAAAAGTATAAAAAAATAGATTAATTAAGGTTTTTCGAAAAATAGATTATTTTAGGTTTTTCGAAAAATAGATTATTTTAGATTTTTGGAATCAGAAGTAAATATTTAAAAAAAAATCAATTTTTGAAATATTTCGAAAAGTACAAAAAAATAGATTATTTTAGGTTTTTCGAAAAATAGATTATTTTACGTTTTCGAAATCAGAAGTAAATATTTCAAAAAAAATCAATTTTTGAAATATTTCAAAAAGTATAAAAAAATAGATTAATTAAGGTTTTTCGAAAAATAGATTATTTTAGGTTTTTCGAAAAATAGATTATTTTAGGTTTTTGAAATCAGAAGTAAATATTTCAAAAAAAAATCAATTTTTGAAATATTTCGAAAAGTACAAAAAAATAGATTATTTTAGGTTTTTCGAAAAATAGATTATTTTACGTTTTCGAAATCAGAAGTAAATATTTCAAAAAAAATCAATTTTTGAAATATTTCGAAAAGTACAAAAAATTAGATTATTTTAGGTTTTTCGAAAAATAGATTAATTTAGGTTTTTGAAATCAGAAGTAAATATTTCAAAAAAATCAATTTTTGAAATATTTCGAAAAGTACAAAAAATTAGATTATTTTAGGTTTTTCGAAAAATAGATTAATTTAGGTTTTTGAAATCAGAAGTAAATATTTCAAAAAAATCAATTTTTGAAATATTTCGAAAAGTATAAAAAAATAGATTAATTAAGGTTTTTCGAAAAATAGATTATTTTAGGTTTTTCGAAAAATAGATTATTTTAGGTTTTTGAAATCAGAAGTAAATATTTCAAAAAAAATCAATTTTTGAAATATTTCGAAAAGTATAAAAAAAATAGATTATTTTAGGTTTTTCGAAAAATAGATTATTTTAGGTTTTTCGAAAAATAGATTATTTTAGATTTTTGGAATCAGAAGTAAATATTTGAAAAAAAATCAATTTTTGAAATATTTCGAAAAGTATAAAAAAATAGATTATTTTAGGTTTTTAAAATCAGAAGTAAATATTTCAAAAAAATCAATTTTTGAAATATTTTGAAAAGTATAAAAAAATATATTATTTTAGGTTTTTCGAAAAATAGATTATTTTAGGTTTTTGAAATCAGAAGTAAATATTTCAAAAAAATCAATTTTAGAAATATTTCGAAAAGTATAAAAAAATAGATTATTTTAGGTTTTTGAAATCAGAAGTAAATATTTCAAAAAAATCAATTTTTGAAATATTTCGAAAAGTATAAAAAAATAGATTATTTTAGGTTTTTCGAAAAATAGATTATTTTACGTTTTCGAAATCAGAAGTAAATATTTCAAAAAAATCAATTTTTGAAATATTTCGAAAAGTATTAAAAAATAGATTATTTTAGGTTTTTCGAAAAATATATTATTTTAGGTTTTTCGAAAAATAGATTATTTTAGGTTTTTGAAATCAGAAGTAAATATTTCAAAAAAATCAATTTTTGAAATATTTTGAAAAGTATAAAAAAATATATTATTTTAGGTTTTTCGAAAAATAGATTATTTTAGGTTTTTCGAAAAATAGATTATTTTAGATTTTTGGAATCAGAAGTAAATATTTAAAAAAAAATCAATTTTTGAAATATTTCGAAAAGTATAAAAAAATAGATTATTTTAGGTTTTTGAAATCAGAAGTAAATATTTCAAAAAAAATCAATTTTTGAAATATTTCGAAAAGTATAAAAAAATAGATTATTTTGGGTTTTTCGAAAAATAGATTATTTTAGGTTTTTGAAATCAGAAGTAAATATTTCAAAAAAAATCAATTTTTGAAATATTTCGAAAAGTATAAAAAAATAGATTAATTAAGGTTTTTCGAAAAATAGATTATTTTAGGTTTTTCGAAAAATAGATTATTTTAGGTTTTTGAAATCAGAAGTAAATATTTCAAAAAAAATCAATTTTTGAAATATTGCGAAAAGTATAAAAAAATAGATTATTTTAGGTTTTTCGAAAAATAGATTATTTCAGGTTTTTGAAATCAGAAGTAAATATTTCAAAAAAATCAATTTTTGAAATATTTCGAAAAGTATAAAAAAAATAGATTATTTTAGGTTTTTGAAATCAGAAGTAAATATTTCAAAAAAATCAATTTTTGAAATATTTCGAAAAGTATAAAAAAATAGATTATTTTAGGTTTTTCGAAAAATAGATTATTTCAGGTTTTTGAAATCAGAAGTAAATATTTCAAAAAAATCAATTTTTGAAATATTTCGAAAAGTATAAAAAAAATAGATTATTTTAGGTTTTTGAAATCAGAAGTAAATATTTCAAAAAAATCAATTTTTGAAATATTTCGAAAAGTATAAAAAAATATATTAATTAAGGTTTTTCGAAAAATAGATTATTTTAGGTTTTTCGAAAAATAGATTATTTTAGATTTTTGGAATCAGAAGTAAATATTTAAAAAAAAAATCAATTTTTGAAATATTTCGAAAAGTATAAAAAAATAGATTATTTTAGGTTTTTTAAATCAGAAGTAAATATTTCAAAAAAATCAATTTTTGAAATATTTCGAAAAGTATAAAAAAATAGATTATTTTGGGTTTTTCGAAAAATAGATTATTTTAGGTTTTTGAAATCAGAAGTAAATATTTCAAAAAAAATCAATTTTTGAAATATTTCGAAAAGTATAAAAAAATAGGTTAATTAAGGTTTTTCGAAAAATAGATTATTTTAGATTTTTGGAATCAGAAGTAAATATTTCAAAAAAATCAATTTTTGAAATATTTCGAAAAGTATAAAAAAATAGATTATTTTAGGTTTTTCGAAAAATAGATTATTTTAGGTTTTTCGAAAAATAGATTATTTTAGGTTTTTGAAATCAGAAGTAAATATTTCAAAAAAATCAATTTTTGAAATATTTCGAAAAGTATAAGAAAATAGATTATTTTAGGTTTTTCGAAAAATAGATTATTTTACGTTTTCGAAATTAGAAGTAAATATTTCAAAAAAAATCAATTTTTGAAATATTTCGAAAAGTATAAAAAAAATAGATTATTTTAGGTTTTTCGAAAAATAGATTATTTTAGATTTTTGGAATCAGAAGTAAATATTTGAAAAAAAATCAATTTTTGAAATATTTCGAAAAGTATAAAAAAATAGATTATTTTAGGTTTTTAAAATCAGAAGTAAATATTTCAAAAAAATCAATTTTTGAAATATTTTGAAAAGTATAAAAAAATATATTATTTTAGGTTTTTCGAAAAATAGATTATTTTAGGTTTTTGAAATCAGAAGTAAATATTTCAAAAAAATCAATTTTTGAAATATTTCGAAAAGTATAAAAAAAATACATTATTTTAGGTTTTTGAAATTAGAAGTAAATATTTCAAAAAAATCAATTTTTGAAATATGTCGAAAAAATAGATTATTTTAGGTTTTTCGAAGAAATAGATTTTTGGAATCAGAAGTAAATATTTCAAAAAAAATCAATCTTTGAAATATTTCGAAAAGTATAAATAAATAGATTATTTTAGGTTTTTGAAATCAGAAGTAAATATTTCAAAAAAATCAATTTTTGAAATATTTCGAAAAGCATAAAAAAATAGATTATTTTAGGTTTTTGAAATCAGAAGTAAATATTTCAAAAAAATCAATTTTTGAAATATTTCGAAAAGTATAAAAAAATAGATTACTTTAGGTTTTTCGAAAAATAGATTATTTTAGATTTTTGGAATCAGAAGTAAATATTTAAAAAAAAATCAATTTTTGAAATATTTCGAAAAGTATAAAAAAATAGATTATTTTAGGTTTTTGAAATCAGAAGTAAATATTTCAAAAAAATCAATTTTTGAAATATTTCGAAAAGTATAAAAAAATAGATTAATTAAGGTTTTTCGAAAAATAGATTATTTTAGGTTTTTCGAAAAATAGATTATTTTAGGCTTTTGAAATCAGAAGTAAATATTTCAAAAAAATCAATTTTTGAAATATTTCGAAAAGTATAAAAAAATAGATTAATTAAGGTTTTTCGAAAAATAGATTATTTTAGGTTTTTCGAAAAATAGATTATTTTAGGTTTTTGAAATCAGAAGTAAATATTTCAAAAAAAATCAATTTTTGAAATATTTCGAAAAGTACAAAAAAATAGATTATTTTAGGTTTTTCGAAAAATAGATTATTTTACGTTTTCGAAATCAGAAGTAAATATTTCAAAAAAAATCAATTTTTGAAATATTTCGAAAAGTATAAAAAAAATAGATTATTTTAGGTCTTTCGAAAAATAGATTATTTTAGGTTTTTCGAAAAATAGATTATTTTAGATTTTTGGAATCAGAAGTAAATATTTGAAAAAAAATCAATTTTTGAAATATTTCGAAAAGTATAAAAAAATAGATTATTTTAGGTTTTTAAAATCAGAAGTAAATATTTCAAAAAAATCAATTTTTGAAATATTTTGAAAAGTATAAAAAAATATATTATTTTAGGTTTTTCGAAAAATAGATTATTTTAGGTTTTTGAAATCAGAAGTAAATATTTCAAAAAAATCAATTTTAGAAATATTTCGAAAAGTATAAAAAAATAGATTATTTTAGGTTTTTGAAATCAGAAGTAAATATTTCAAAAAAATCAATTTTTGAAATATTTCGAAAAGTATAAAAAAATAGATTATTTTAGGTTTTTCGAAAAATAGATTATTTTACGTTTTCGAAATCAGAAGTAAATATTTCAAAAAAATCAATTTTTGAAATATTTCGAAAAGTATTAAAAAATAGATTATTTTAGGTTTTTCGAAAAATATATTATTTTAGGTTTTTCGAAAAATAGATTATTTAAGGTTTTTGAAATCAGAAGTAAATATTTCAAAAAAATCAATTTTTGAAATATTTTGAAAAGTATAAAAAAATATATTATTTTAGGTTTTTCGAAAAATAGATTATTTTAGGTTTTTCGAAAAATAGATTATTTTAGATTTTTGGAATCAGAAGTAAATATTTAAAAAAAAATCAATTTTTGAAATATTTCGAAAAGTATAAAAAAATAGATTATTTTAGGTTTTTGAAATCAGAAGTAAATATTTCAAAAAAAATCAATTTTTGAAATATTTCGAAAAGTATAAAAAAATAGATTAATTAAGGTTTTTCGAAAAATAGATTATTTTAGGTTTTTCGAAAAATAGATTATTTTAGGTTTTTGAAATCAGAAGTAAATATTTCAAAAAAAATCAATTTTTGAAATATTGCGAAAAGTATAAAAAAATAGATTATTTTAGGTTTTTCGAAAAATAGATTATTTCAGGTTTTTGAAATCAGAAGTAAATATTTCAAAAAAATCAATTTTTGAAATATTTCGAAAAGTATAAAAAAAATAGATTATTTTAGGTTTTTGAAATCAGAAGTAAATATTTCAAAAAAATCAATTTTTGAAATATTTCGAAAAGTATAAAAAAATAGATTATTTTAGGTTTTTCGAAAAATAGATTATTTCAGGTTTTTGAAATCAGAAGTAAATATTTCAAAAAAATCAATTTTTGAAATATTTCGAAAAGTATAAAAAAAATAGATTATTTTAGGTTTTTGAAATCAGAAGTAAATATTTCAAAAAAATCAATTTTTGAAATATTTCGAAAAGTATAAAAAAATATATTAATTAAGGTTTTTCGAAAAATAGATTATTTTAGGTTTTTCGAAAAATAGATTATTTTAGATTTTTGGAATCAGAAGTAAATATTTAAAAAAAAAATCAATTTTTGAAATATTTCGAAAAGTATAAAAAAATAGATTATTTTAGGTTTTTGAAATCAGAAGTAAATATTTCAAAAAAAATCAATTTTTGAAATATTTCGAAAAGTATAAAAAAATAGATTAATTAAGGTTTTTCGAAAAATAGAGTATTTTAGATTTTTGGAATCAGAAGTAAATATTTCAAAAAAATCAATTTTTGAAATATTTCGAAAAGTATAAAAAAATAGATTATTTTAGGTTTTTCGAAAAATAGATTATTTTAGGTTTTTCGAAAAATAGATTATTTTAGGTTTTTGAAATCAGAAGTAAATATTTCAAAAAAATCAATTTTTGAAATATTTTGAAAAGTATAAAAAAATATATTATTTTAGGTTTTTCGAAAAATAGATTATTTTAGGTTTTTCGAAAAATAGATTATTTTAGGTTTTTGAAATCAGAAGTAAATATTTCAAAAAAATCAATTTTTGAAATATTTCGAAAAGTATAAGAAAATAGATTATTTTAGGTTTTTCGAAAAATAGATTATTTTACGTTTTCGAAATTAGAAGTAAATATTTCAAAAAAAATCAATTTTTGAAATATTTCGAAAAGTATAAAAAAAATAGATTATTTTAGGTTTTTCGAAAAATAGATTATTTTAGGTTTTTCGAAAAATAGATTATTTTAGATTTTTGGAATCAGAAGTAAATATTTGAAAAAAAATCAATTTTTGAAATATTTCGAAAAGTATAAAAAAATAGATTATTTTAGGTTTTTAAAATCAGAAGTAAATATTTCAAAAAAATCAATTTTTGAAATATTTTGAAAAGTATAAAAAAATATATTATTTTAGGTTTTTCGAAAAATAGATTATTTTAGGTTTTTGAAATCAGAAGTAAATATTTAAAAAAAAAATCAATTTTTGAAATATTTCGAAAAGTATAAAAAAATAGATTATTTTAGGTTTTTTAAATCAGAAGTAAATATTTCAAAAAAATCAATTTTTGAAATATTTCGAAAAGTATAAAAAAATAGATTATTTTGGGTTTTTCGAAAAATAGATTATTTTAGGTTTTTGAAATCAGAAGTAAATATTTCAAAAAAAATCAATTTTTGAAATATTTCGAAAAGTATAAAAAAATAGATTAATTAAGGTTTTTCGAAAAATAGATTATTTTAGATTTTTGGAATCAGAAGTAAATATTTCAAAAAAATCAATTTTTGAAATATTTCGAAAAGTATAAAAAAATAGATTATTTTAGGTTTTTCGAAAAATAGATTATTTTAGGTTTTTCGAAAAATAGATTATTTTAGGTTTTTGAAATCAGAAGTAAATATTTCAAAAAAATCAATTTTTGAAATATTTTGAAAAGTATAAAAAAATATATTATTTTAGGTTTTTCGAAAAATAGATTATTTTAGGTTTTTCGAAAAATAGATTATTTTAGGTTTTTGAAATCAGAAGTAAATATTTCAAAAAAATCAATTTTTGAAATATTTCGAAAAGTATAAGAAAATAGATTATTTTAGGTTTTTCGAAAAATAGATTATTTTACGTTTTCGAAATTAGAAGTAAATATTTCAAAAAAAATCAATTTTTGAAATATTTCGAAAAGTATAAAAAAAATAGATTATTTTAGGTTTTTCGAAAAATAGATTATTTTAGGTTTTTCGAAAAATAGATTATTTTAGATTTTTGGAATCAGAAGTAAATATTTGAAAAAAAATCAATTTTTGAAATATTTCGAAAAGTATAAAAAAATAGATTATTTTAGGTTTTTAAAATCAGAAGTAAATATTTCAAAAAAATCAATTTTTGAAATATTTTGAAAAGTATAAAAAAATATATTATTTTAGGTTTTTCGAAAAATAGATTATTTTAGGTTTTTGAAATCAGAAGTAAATATTTCAAAAAAATCAATTTTTGAAATATTTCGAAAAGTATAAAAAAAATACATTATTTTAGGTTTTTGAAATTAGAAGTAAATATTTCAAAAAAATCAATTTTTGAAATATGTCGAAAAAATAGATTATTTTAGGTTTTTCGAAAAATAGATTTTTGGAATCAGAAGTAAATATTTCAAAAAAAATCAATTTTTGAAATATTTCGAAAAGCATAAAAAAATAGATTATTTTAGGTTTTTGAAATCAGAAGTAAATATTTCAAAAAAATCAATTTTTGAAATATTTCGAAAAGTATAAAAAAATAGATTACTTTAGGTTTTTCGAAAAATAGATTATTTTAGATTTTTGGAATCAGAAGTAAATATTTAAAAAAAAATCAATTTTTGAAATATTTCGAAAAGTATAAAAAAATAGATTATTTTAGGTTTTTGAAATCAGAAGTAAATATTTCAAAAAAAATCAATTTTTGAAATATTTCGAAAAGTATAAAAAAATAGATTATTTTGGGTTTTTCGAAAAATAGATTATTTTAGGTTTTTCGAAAAATAGATTATTTTAGGTTTTTGAAATCAGAAGTAAATATTTCAAAAAAATCAATTTTTGAAATATTTCGAAAAGTATAAGAAAATAGATTATTTTAGGTTTTTCGAAAAATAGATTATTTTACGTTTTCGAAATTAGAAGTAAATATTTCAAAAAAAATCAATTTTTGAAATATTTCGAAAAGTATAAAAAAAATAGATTATTTTAGGTTTTTCGAAAAATAGATTATTTTAGGTTTTTCGAAAAATAGATTATTTTAGATTTTTGGAATCAGAAGTAAATATTTGAAAAAAAATCAATTTTTGAAATATTTCGAAAAGTATAAAAAAATAGATTATTTTAGGTTTTTAAAATCAGAAGTAAATATTTCAAAAAAATCAATTTTTGAAATATTTTGAAAAGTATAAAAAAATATATTATTTTAGGTTTTTCGAAAAATAGATTATTTTAGGTTTTTGAAATCAGAAGTAAATATTTCAAAAAAATCAATTTTTGAAATATTTCGAAAAGTATAAAAAAAATACATTATTTTAGGTTTTTGAAATTAGAAGTAAATATTTCAAAAAAATCAATTTTTGAAATATGTCGAAAAAATAGATTATTTTAGGTTTTTCGAAAAATAGATTTTTGGAATCAGAA
Organism: Eledone cirrhosa; assembly: GCA_964016885.1. Taxonomy (NCBI): domain Eukaryota; kingdom Metazoa; phylum Mollusca; class Cephalopoda; order Octopoda; family Eledonidae; genus Eledone; species Eledone cirrhosa. The sequence continues at coordinate 17,990,746 of OZ024749.1, read as the reverse complement.
GTAAATATTTCAAAAAAAATCAATTTTTGAAATATTTCGAAAAGCATAAAAAAATAGATTATTTTAGGTTTTTGAAATCAGAAGTAAATATTTCAAAAAAATCAATTTTTGAAATATTTCGAAAAGTATAAAAAAATAGATTAATTAAGGTTTTTCGAAAAATAGATTATTTTAGGTTTTTCGAAAAATAGATTATTTTAGGTTTTTGAAATCAGAAGTAAATATTTCAAAAAAAATCAATTTTTGAAATATTTCGAAAAGTACAAAAAAATAGATTATTTTAGGTTTTTCGAAAAATAGATTATTTTAGGTTTTTCGAAAAATAGATTATTTTAGGTTTTTGAAATCAGAAGTAAATATTTCAAAAAAAATCAATTTTTGAAATATTTCGAAAAGTACAAAAAAATAGATTATTTTAGGTTTTTCGAAAAATAGATTATTTTACGTTTTCGAAATCAGAAGTAAATATTTCAAAAAAAATCAATTTTTGAAATATTTCGAAAAGTATAAAAAAATAGATTAATTAAGGTTTTTCGAAAAATAGATTATTTTAGGTTTTTCGAAAAATAGATTATTTTAGGTTTTTGAAATCAGAAGTAAATATTTCAAAAAAAATCAATTTTTGAAATATTTCGAAAAGTACAAAAAAATAGATTATTTTAGGTTTTTCGAAAAATAGATTATTTTACGTTTTCGAAATCAGAAGTAAATATTTCAAAAAAAATCAATTTTTGAAATATTTCGAAAAGTACAAAAAATTAGATTATTTTAGGTTTTTCGAAAAATAGATTAATTTAGGTTTTTGAAATCAGAAGTAAATATTTCAAAAAAATCAATTTTTGAAATATTTCGAAAAGTACAAAAAATTAGATTATTTTAGGTTTTTCGAAAAATAGATTAATTTAGGTTTTTGAAATCAGAAGTAAATATTTCAAAAAAATCAATTTTTGAAATATTTCGAAAAGTATAAAAAAATAGATTAATTAAGGTTTTTCGAAAAATAGATTATTTTAGGTTTTTCGAAAAATAGATTATTTTAGGTTTTTGAAATCAGAAGTAAATATTTCAAAAAAAATCAATTTTTGAAATATTTCGAAAAGTACAAAAAAATAGATTATTTTAGGTTTTTCGAAAAATAGATTATTTTACGTTTTCGAAATCAGAAGTAAATATTTCAAAAAAAATCAATTTTTGAAATATTTCGAAAAGTACAAAAAATTAGATTATTTTAGGTTTTTCGAAAAATAGATTAATTTAGGTTTTTGAAATCAGAAGTAAATATTTCAAAAAAATCAATTTTTGAAATATTTCGAAAAGTACAAAAAATTAGATTATTTTAGGTTTTTCGAAAAATAGATTAATTTAGGTTTTTGAAATCAGAAGTAAATATTTCAAAAAAATCAATTTTTGAAATATTTCGAAAAGTATAAAAAAATAGATTAATTAAGGTTTTTCGAAAAATAGATTATTTTAGGTTTTTCGAAAAATAGATTATTTTAGGTTTTTGAAATCAGAAGTAAATATTTCAAAAAAAATCAATTTTTGAAATATTTCGAAAAGTACAAAAAAATAGATTATTTTAGGTTTTTCGAAAAATAGATTATTTTAGGTTTTTCGAAAAATAGATTATTTTAGGTTTTTGAAATCAGAAGTAAATATTTCAAAAAAAATCAATTTTTGAAATATTTCGAAAAGTACAAAAAAATAGATTATTTTAGGTTTTTCGAAAAATAGATTATTTTACGTTTTCGAAATCAGAAGTAAATATTTCAAAAAAAATCAATTTTTGAAATATTTCGAAAAGTATAAAAAAAATAGATTATTTTAGGTTTTTCGAAAAATAGATTATTTTAGATTTTTGGAATCAGAAGTAAATATTTGAAAAAAAATCAATTTTTGAAATATTTCGAAAAGTATAAAAAAATAGATTATTTTAGGTTTTTAAAATCAGAAGTAAATATTTCAAAAAAATCAATTTTTGAAATATTTTGAAAAGTATAAAAAAATATATTATTTTAGGTTTTTCGAAAAATAGATTATTTTAGGTTTTTGAAATCAGAAGTAAATATTTCAAAAAAATCAATTTTAGAAATATTTCGAAAAGTATAAAAAAATAGATTATTTTAGGTTTTTGAAATCAGAAGTAAATATTTCAAAAAAATCAATTTTTGAAATATTTCGAAAAGTATTAAAAAATAGATTATTTTAGGTTTTTCGAAAAATATATTATTTTAGGTTTTTCGAAAAATAGATTATTTTAGGTTTTTGAAATCAGAAGTAAATATTTCAAAAAAATCAATTTTTGAAATATTTTGAAAAGTATAAAAAAATATATTATTTTAGGTTTTTCGAAAAATAGATTATTTTAGGTTTTTCGAAAAATAGATTATTTTAGGTTTTTGAAATCAGAAGTAAATATTTCAAAAAAATCAATTTTTGAAATATTTCGAAAAGTATAAGAAAATAGATTATTTTAGGTTTTTCGAAAAATAGATTATTTTACGTTTTCGAAATTAGAAGTAAATATTTCAAAAAAAATCAATTTTTGAAATATTTCGAAAAGTATAAAAAAAATAGATTATTTTAGGTTTTTCGAAAAATAGATTATTTTAGGTTTTTCGAAAAATAGATTATTTTAGATTTTTGGAATCAGAAGTAAATATTTGAAAAAAAATCAATTTTTGAAATATTTCGAAAAGTATAAAAAAATAGATTATTTTAGGTTTTTAAAATCAGAAGTAAATATTTCAAAAAAATCAATTTTTGAAATATTTTGAAAAGTATAAAAAAATATATTATTTTAGGTTTTTCGAAAAATAGATTATTTTAGGTTTTTGAAATCAGAAGTAAATATTTAAAAAAAAAATCAATTTTTGAAATATTTCGAAAAGTATAAAAAAATAGATTATTTTAGGTTTTTTAAATCAGAAGTAAATATTTCAAAAAAATCAATTTTTGAAATATTTCGAAAAGTATAAAAAAATAGATTATTTTGGGTTTTTCGAAAAATAGATTATTTTAGGTTTTTGAAATCAGAAGTAAATATTTCAAAAAAAATCAATTTTTGAAATATTTCGAAAAGTATAAAAAAATAGATTAATTAAGGTTTTTCGAAAAATAGATTATTTTAGATTTTTGGAATCAGAAGTAAATATTTCAAAAAAATCAATTTTTGAAATATTTCGAAAAGTATAAAAAAATAGATTATTTTAGGTTTTTCGAAAAATAGATTATTTTAGGTTTTTCGAAAAATAGATTATTTTAGGTTTTTGAAATCAGAAGTAAATATTTCAAAAAAATCAATTTTTGAAATATTTTGAAAAGTATAAAAAAATATATTATTTTAGGTTTTTCGAAAAATAGATTATTTTAGGTTTTTCGAAAAATAGATTATTTTAGGTTTTTGAAATCAGAAGTAAATATTTCAAAAAAATCAATTTTTGAAATATTTCGAAAAGTATAAGAAAATAGATTATTTTAGGTTTTTCGAAAAATAGATTATTTTACGTTTTCGAAATTAGAAGTAAATATTTCAAAAAAAATCAATTTTTGAAATATTTCGAAAAGTATAAAAAAAATAGATTATTTTAGGTTTTTCGAAAAATAGATTATTTTAGGTTTTTCGAAAAATAGATTATTTTAGATTTTTGGAATCAGAAGTAAATATTTGAAAAAAAATCAATTTTTGAAATATTTCGAAAAGTATAAAAAAATAGATTATTTTAGGTTTTTAAAATCAGAAGTAAATATTTCAAAAAAATCAATTTTTGAAATATTTTGAAAAGTATAAAAAAATATATTATTTTAGGTTTTTCGAAAAATAGATTATTTTAGGTTTTTGAAATCAGAAGTAAATATTTCAAAAAAATCAATTTTTGAAATATTTCGAAAAGTATAAAAAAAATACATTATTTTAGGTTTTTGAAATTAGAAGTAAATATTTCAAAAAAATCAATTTTTGAAATATGTCGAAAAAATAGATTATTTTAGGTTTTTCGAAAAATAGATTTTTGGAATCAGAAGTAAATATTTCAAAAAAAATCAATTTTTGAAATATTTCGAAAAGCATAAAAAAATAGATTATTTTAGGTTTTTGAAATCAGAAGTAAATATTTCAAAAAAATCAATTTTTGAAATATTTCGAAAAGTATAAAAAAATAGATTACTTTAGGTTTTTCGAAAAATAGATTATTTTAGATTTTTGGAATCAGAAGTAAATATTTAAAAAAAAATCAATTTTTGAAATATTTCGAAAAGTATAAAAAAATAGATTATTTTAGGTTTTTGAAATCAGAAGTAAATATTTCAAAAAAAATCAATTTTTGAAATATTTCGAAAAGTATAAAAAAATAGATTATTTTGGGTTTTTCGAAAAATAGATTATTTTAGGTTTTTCGAAAAATAGATTATTTTAGGTTTTTGAAATCAGAAGTAAATATTTCAAAAAAATCAATTTTTGAAATATTTCGAAAAGTATAAGAAAATAGATTATTTTAGGTTTTTCGAAAAATAGATTATTTTACGTTTTCGAAATTAGAAGTAAATATTTCAAAAAAAATCAATTTTTGAAATATTTCGAAAAGTATAAAAAAAATAGATTATTTTAGGTTTTTCGAAAAATAGATTATTTTAGGTTTTTCGAAAAATAGATTATTTTAGATTTTTGGAATCAGAAGTAAATATTTGAAAAAAAATCAATTTTTGAAATATTTCGAAAAGTATAAAAAAATAGATTATTTTAGGTTTTTAAAATCAGAAGTAAATATTTCAAAAAAATCAATTTTTGAAATATTTTGAAAAGTATAAAAAAATATATTATTTTAGGTTTTTCGAAAAATAGATTATTTTAGGTTTTTGAAATCAGAAGTAAATATTTCAAAAAAATCAATTTTTGAAATATTTCGAAAAGTATAAAAAAAATACATTATTTTAGGTTTTTGAAATTAGAAGTAAATATTTCAAAAAAATCAATTTTTGAAATATGTCGAAAAAATAGATTATTTTAGGTTTTTCGAAAAATAGATTTTTGGAATCAGAAGTAAATATTTCAAAAAAAATCAATTTTTGAAATATTTCGAAAAGCATAAAAAAATAGATTATTTTAGGTTTTTGAAATCAGAAGTAAATATTTCAAAAAAATCAATTTTTGAAATATTTCGAAAAGTATAAAAAAATAGATTAATTAAGGTTTTTCGAAAAATAGATTATTTTAGGTTTTTCGAAAAATAGATTATTTTAGGTTTTTGAAATCAGAAGTAAATATTTCAAAAAAAATCAATTTTTGAAATATTTCGAAAAGTACAAAAAAATAGATTATTTTAGGTTTTTCGAAAAATAGATTATTTTAGGTTTTTCGAAAAATAGATTATTTTAGGTTTTTGAAATCAGAAGTAAATATTTCAAAAAAAATCAATTTTTGAAATATTTCGAAAAGTACAAAAAAATAGATTATTTTAGGTTTTTCGAAAAATAGATTATTTTACGTTTTCGAAATCAGAAGTAAATATTTCAAAAAAAATCAATTTTTGAAATATTTCGAAAAGTATAAAAAAATAGATTAATTAAGGTTTTTCGAAAAATAGATTATTTTAGGTTTTTCGAAAAATAGATTATTTTAGGTTTTTGAAATCAGAAGTAAATATTTCAAAAAAAATCAATTTTTGAAATATTTCGAAAAGTACAAAAAAATAGATTATTTTAGGTTTTTCGAAAAATAGATTATTTTACGTTTTCGAAATCAGAAGTAAATATTTCAAAAAAAATCAATTTTTGAAATATTTCGAAAAGTACAAAAAATTAGATTATTTTAGGTTTTTCGAAAAATAGATTAATTTAGGTTTTTGAAATCAGAAGTAAATATTTCAAAAAAATCAATTTTTGAAATATTTCGAAAAGTACAAAAAATTAGATTATTTTAGGTTTTTCGAAAAATAGATTAATTTAGGTTTTTGAAATCAGAAGTAAATATTTCAAAAAAATCAATTTTTGAAATATTTCGAAAAGTATAAAAAAATAGATTAATTAAGGTTTTTCGAAAAATAGATTATTTTAGGTTTTTCGAAAAATAGATTATTTTAGGTTTTTGAAATCAGAAGTAAATATTTCAAAAAAAATCAATTTTTGAAATATTTCGAAAAGTACAAAAAAATAGATTATTTTAGGTTTTTCGAAAAATAGATTATTTTACGTTTTCGAAATCAGAAGTAAATATTTCAAAAAAAATCAATTTTTGAAATATTTCGAAAAGTACAAAAAATTAGATTATTTTAGGTTTTTCGAAAAATAGATTAATTTAGGTTTTTGAAATCAGAAGTAAATATTTCAAAAAAATCAATTTTTGAAATATTTCGAAAAGTACAAAAAATTAGATTATTTTAGGTTTTTCGAAAAATAGATTAATTTAGGTTTTTGAAATCAGAAGTAAATATTTCAAAAAAATCAATTTTTGAAATATTTCGAAAAGTATAAAAAAATAGATTAATTAAGGTTTTTCGAAAAATAGATTATTTTAGGTTTTTCGAAAAATAGATTATTTTAGGTTTTTGAAATCAGAAGTAAATATTTCAAAAAAAATCAATTTTTGAAATATTTCGAAAAGTACAAAAAAATAGATTATTTTAGGTTTTTCGAAAAATAGATTATTTTAGGTTTTTCGAAAAATAGATTATTTTAGGTTTTTGAAATCAGAAGTAAATATTTCAAAAAAAATCAATTTTTGAAATATTTCGAAAAGTACAAAAAAATAGATTATTTTAGGTTTTTCGAAAAATAGATTATTTTACGTTTTCGAAATCAGAAGTAAATATTTCAAAAAAAATCAATTTTTGAAATATTTCGAAAAGTATAAAAAAAATAGATTATTTTAGGTTTTTCGAAAAATAGATTATTTTAGATTTTTGGAATCAGAAGTAAATATTTGAAAAAAAATCAATTTTTGAAATATTTCGAAAAGTATAAAAAAATAGATTATTTTAGGTTTTTAAAATCAGAAGTAAATATTTCAAAAAAATCAATTTTTGAAATATTTTGAAAAGTATAAAAAAATATATTATTTTAGGTTTTTCGAAAAATAGATTATTTTAGGTTTTTGAAATCAGAAGTAAATATTTCAAAAAAATCAATTTTAGAAATATTTCGAAAAGTATAAAAAAATAGATTATTTTAGGTTTTTGAAATCAGAAGTAAATATTTCAAAAAAATCAATTTTTGAAATATTTCGAAAAGTATTAAAAAATAGATTATTTTAGGTTTTTCGAAAAATATATTATTTTAGGTTTTTCGAAAAATAGATTATTTTAGGTTTTTGAAATCAGAAGTAAATATTTCAAAAAAATCAATTTTTGAAATATTTTGAAAAGTATAAAAAAATATATTATTTTAGGTTTTTCGAAAAATAGATTATTTTAGGTTTTTCGAAAAATAGATTATTTTAGATTTTTGGAATCAGAAGTAAATATTTAAAAAAAAATCAATTTTTGAAATATTTCGAAAAGTATAAAAAAATAGATTATTTTAGGTTTTTGAAATCAGAAGTAAATATTTCAAAAAAAATCAATTTTTGAAATATTTCGAAAAGTATAAAAAAATAGATTATTTTGGGTTTTTCGAAAAATAGATTATTTTAGGTTTTTGAAATCAGAAGTAAATATTTCAAAAAAAATCAATTTTTGAAATATTTCGAAAAGTATAAAAAAATAGATTAATTAAGGTTTTTCGAAAAATAGATTATTTTAGGTTTTTCGAAAAATAGATTATTTTAGATTTTTGGAATCAGAAGTAAATATTTAAAAAAAAATCAATTTTTGAAATATTTCGAAAAGTACAAAAAAATAGATTATTTTAGGTTTTTCGAAAAATAGATTATTTTACGTTTTCGAAATCAGAAGTAAATATTTCAAAAAAAATCAATTTTTGAAATATTTCGAAAAGTATAAAAAAATAGATTAATTAAGGTTTTTCGAAAAATAGATTATTTTAGGTTTTTCGAAAAATACATTATTTTAGGTTTTTGAAATCAGAAGTAAATATTTCAAAAAAAAATCAATTTTTGAAATATTTCGAAAAGTACAAAAAAATAGATTATTTTAGGTTTTTCGAAAAATAGATTATTTTACGTTTTCGAAATCAGAAGTAAATATTTCAAAAAAAATCAATTTTTGAAATATTTCGAAAAGTACAAAAAATTAGATTATTTTAGGTTTTTCGAAAAATAGATTAATTTAGGTTTTTGAAATCAGAAGTAAATATTTCAAAAAAATCAATTTTTGAAATATTTCGAAAAGTACAAAAAATTAGATTATTTTAGGTTTTTCGAAAAATAGATTAATTTAGGTTTTTGAAATCAGAAGTAAATATTTCAAAAAAATCAATTTTTGAAATATTTCGAAAAGTATAAAAAAATAGATTAATTAAGGTTTTTCGAAAAATAGATTATTTTAGGTTTTTCGAAAAATAGATTATTTTAGGTTTTTGAAATCAGAAGTAAATATTTCAAAAAAAATCAATTTTTGAAATATTTCGAAAAGTATAAAAAAAATAGATTATTTTAGGTTTTTCGAAAAATAGATTATTTTAGGTTTTTCGAAAAATAGATTATTTTAGATTTTTGGAATCAGAAGTAAATATTTGAAAAAAAATCAATTTTTGAAATATTTCGAAAAGTATAAAAAAATAGATTATTTTAGGTTTTTAAAATCAGAAGTAAATATTTCAAAAAAATCAATTTTTGAAATATTTTGAAAAGTATAAAAAAATATATTATTTTAGGTTTTTCGAAAAATAGATTATTTTAGGTTTTTGAAATCAGAAGTAAATATTTCAAAAAAATCAATTTTAGAAATATTTCGAAAAGTATAAAAAAATAGATTATTTTAGGTTTTTGAAATCAGAAGTAAATATTTCAAAAAAATCAATTTTTGAAATATTTCGAAAAGTATAAAAAAATAGATTATTTTAGGTTTTTCGAAAAATAGATTATTTTACGTTTTCGAAATCAGAAGTAAATATTTCAAAAAAATCAATTTTTGAAATATTTCGAAAAGTATTAAAAAATAGATTATTTTAGGTTTTTCGAAAAATATATTATTTTAGGTTTTTCGAAAAATAGATTATTTTAGGTTTTTGAAATCAGAAGTAAATATTTCAAAAAAATCAATTTTTGAAATATTTTGAAAAGTATAAAAAAATATATTATTTTAGGTTTTTCGAAAAATAGATTATTTTAGGTTTTTCGAAAAATAGATTATTTTAGATTTTTGGAATCAGAAGTAAATATTTAAAAAAAAATCAATTTTTGAAATATTTCGAAAAGTATAAAAAAATAGATTATTTTAGGTTTTTGAAATCAGAAGTAAATATTTCAAAAAAAATCAATTTTTGAAATATTTCGAAAAGTATAAAAAAATAGATTATTTTGGGTTTTTCGAAAAATAGATTATTTTAGGTTTTTGAAATCAGAAGTAAATATTTCAAAAAAAATCAATTTTTGAAATATTTCGAAAAGTATAAAAAAATAGATTAATTAAGGTTTTTCGAAAAATAGATTATTTTAGGTTTTTCGAAAAATAGATTATTTTAGGTTTTTGAAATCAGAAGTAAATATTTCAAAAAAAATCAATTTTTGAAATATTGCGAAAAGTATAAAAAAATAGATTATTTTAGGTTTTTCGAAAAATAGATTATTTCAGGTTTTTGAAATCAGAAGTAAATATTTCAAAAAAATCAATTTTTGAAATATTTCGAAAAGTATAAAAAAAATAGATTATTTTAGGTTTTTGAAATCAGAAGTAAATATTTCAAAAAAATCAATTTTTGAAATATTTCGAAAAGTATAAAAAAATAGATTATTTTAGGTTTTTCGAAAAATAGATTATTTCAGGTTTTTGAAATCAGAAGTAAATATTTCAAAAAAATCAATTTTTGAAATATTTCGAAAAGTATAAAAAAAATAGATTATTTTAGGTTTTTGAAATCAGAAGTAAATATTTCAAAAAAATCAATTTTTGAAATATTTCGAAAAGTATAAAAAAATATATTAATTAAGGTTTTTCGAAAAATAGATTATTTTAGGTTTTTCGAAAAATAGATTATTTTAGATTTTTGGAATCAGAAGTAAATATTTAAAAAAAAAATCAATTTTTGAAATATTTCGAAAAGTATAAAAAAATAGATTATTTTAGGTTTTTTAAATCAGAAGTAAATATTTCAAAAAAATCAATTTTTGAAATATTTCGAAAAGTATAAAAAAATAGATTATTTTGGGTTTTTCGAAAAATAGATTATTTTAGGTTTTTGAAATCAGAAGTAAATATTTCAAAAAAAATCAATTTTTGAAATATTTCGAAAAGTATAAAAAAATAGGTTAATTAAGGTTTTTCGAAAAATAGATTATTTTAGATTTTTGGAATCAGAAGTAAATATTTCAAAAAAATCAATTTTTGAAATATTTCGAAAAGTATAAAAAAATAGATTATTTTAGGTTTTTCGAAAAATAGATTATTTTAGGTTTTTCGAAAAATAGATTATTTTAGGTTTTTGAAATCAGAAGTAAATATTTCAAAAAAATCAATTTTTGAAATATTTCGAAAAGTATAAGAAAATAGATTATTTTAGGTTTTTCGAAAAATAGATTATTTTACGTTTTCGAAATTAGAAGTAAATATTTCAAAAAAAATCAATTTTTGAAATATTTCGAAAAGTATAAAAAAAATAGATTATTTTAGGTTTTTCGAAAAATAGATTATTTTAGATTTTTGGAATCAGAAGTAAATATTTGAAAAAAAATCAATTTTTGAAATATTTCGAAAAGTATAAAAAAATAGATTATTTTAGGTTTTTAAAATCAGAAGTAAATATTTCAAAAAAATCAATTTTTGAAATATTTTGAAAAGTATAAAAAAATATATTATTTTAGGTTTTTCGAAAAATAGATTATTTTAGGTTTTTGAAATCAGAAGTAAATATTTCAAAAAAATCAATTTTTGAAATATTTCGAAAAGTATAAAAAAAATACATTATTTTAGGTTTTTGAAATTAGAAGTAAATATTTCAAAAAAATCAATTTTTGAAATATGTCGAAAAAATAGATTATTTTAGGTTTTTCGAAGAAATAGATTTTTGGAATCAGAAGTAAATATTTCAAAAAAAATCAATCTTTGAAATATTTCGAAAAGTATAAATAAATAGATTATTTTAGGTTTTTGAAATCAGAAGTAAATATTTCAAAAAAATCAATTTTTGAAATATTTCGAAAAGCATAAAAAAATAGATTATTTTAGGTTTTTGAAATCAGAAGTAAATATTTCAAAAAAATCAATTTTTGAAATATTTCGAAAAGTATAAAAAAATAGATTACTTTAGGTTTTTCGAAAAATAGATTATTTTAGATTTTTGGAATCAGAAGTAAATATTTAAAAAAAAATCAATTTTTGAAATATTTCGAAAAGTATAAAAAAATAGATTATTTTAGGTTTTTGAAATCAGAAGTAAATATTTCAAAAAAATCAATTTTTGAAATATTTCGAAAAGTATAAAAAAATAGATTAATTAAGGTTTTTCGAAAAATAGATTATTTTAGGTTTTTCGAAAAATAGATTATTTTAGGCTTTTGAAATCAGAAGTAAATATTTCAAAAAAATCAATTTTTGAAATATTTCGAAAAGTATAAAAAAATAGATTAATTAAGGTTTTTCGAAAAATAGATTATTTTATGTTTTTCGAAAAATAGATTATTTTAGGTTTTTGAAATCAGAAGTAAATATTTCAAAAAAAATCAATTTTTGAAATATTTCGAAAAGTACAAAAAAATAGATTATTTTAGGTTTTTCGAAAAATAGATTATTTTACGTTTTCGAAATCAGAAGTAAATATTTCAAAAAAAATCAATTTTTGAAATATTTCGAAAAGTATAAAAAAAATAGATTATTTTAGGTCTTTCGAAAAATAGATTATTTTAGGTTTTTCGAAAAATAGATTATTTTAGATTTTTGGAATCAGAAGTAAATATTTGAAAAAAAATCAATTTTTGAAATATTTCGAAAAGTATAAAAAAATAGATTATTTTAGGTTTTTAAAATCAGAAGTAAATATTTCAAAAAAATCAATTTTTGAAATATTTTGAAAAGTATAAAAAAATATATTATTTTAGGTTTTTCGAAAAATAGATTATTTTAGGTTTTTGAAATCAGAAGTAAATATTTCAAAAAAATCAATTTTAGAAATATTTCGAAAAGTATAAAAAAATAGATTATTTTAGGTTTTTGAAATCAGAAGTAAATATTTCAAAAAAATCAATTTTTGAAATATTTCGAAAAGTATAAAAAAATAGATTATTTTAGGTTTTTCGAAAAATAGATTATTTTACGTTTTCGAAATCAGAAGTAAATATTTCAAAAAAATCAATTTTTGAAATATTTCGAAAAGTATTAAAAAATAGATTATTTTAGGTTTTTCGAAAAATATATTATTTTAGGTTTTTCGAAAAATAGATTATTTAAGGTTTTTGAAATCAGAAGTAAATATTTCAAAAAAATCAATTTTTGAAATATTTTGAAAAGTATAAAAAAATATATTATTTTAGGTTTTTCGAAAAATAGATTATTTTAGGTTTTTCGAAAAATAGATTATTTTAGATTTTTGGAATCAGAAGTAAATATTTAAAAAAAAATCAATTTTTGAAATATTTCGAAAAGTATAAAAAAATAGATTATTTTAGGTTTTTGAAATCAGAAGTAAATATTTCAAAAAAAATCAATTTTTGAAATATTTCGAAAAGTATAAAAAAATAGATTAATTAAGGTTTTTCGAAAAATAGATTATTTTAGGTTTTTCGAAAAATAGATTATTTTAGGTTTTTGAAATCAGAAGTAAATATTTCAAAAAAAATCAATTTTTGAAATATTGCGAAAAGTATAAAAAAATAGATTATTTTAGGTTTTTCGAAAAATAGATTATTTCAGGTTTTTGAAATCAGAAGTAAATATTTCAAAAAAATCAATTTTTGAAATATTTCGAAAAGTATAAAAAAAATAGATTATTTTAGGTTTTTGAAATCAGAAGTAAATATTTCAAAAAAATCAATTTTTGAAATATTTCGAAAAGTATAAAAAAATAGATTATTTTAGGTTTTTCGAAAAATAGATTATTTCAGGTTTTTGAAATCAGAAGTAAATATTTCAAAAAAATCAATTTTTGAAATATTTCGAAAAGTATAAAAAAAATAGATTATTTTAGGTTTTTGAAATCAGAAGTAAATATTTCAAAAAAATCAATTTTTGAAATATTTCGAAAAGTATAAAAAAATATATTAATTAAGGTTTTTCGAAAAATAGATTATTTTAGGTTTTTCGAAAAATAGATTATTTTAGATTTTTGGAATCAGAAGTAAATATTTAAAAAAAAAATCAATTTTTGAAATATTTCGAAAAGTATAAAAAAATAGATTATTTTAGGTTTTTGAAATCAGAAGTAAATATTTCAAAAAAAATCAATTTTTGAAATATTTCGAAAAGTATAAAAAAATAGATTAATTAAGGTTTTTCGAAAAATAGATTATTTTAGATTTTTGGAATCAGAAGTAAATATTTCAAAAAAATCAATTTTTGAAATATTTCGAAAAGTATAAAAAAATAGATTATTTTAGGTTTTTCGAAAAATAGATTATTTTAGGTTTTTCGAAAAATAGATTATTTTAGGTTTTTGAAATCAGAAGTAAATATTTCAAAAAAATCAATTTTTGAAATATTTTGAAAAGTATAAAAAAATATATTATTTTAGGTTTTTCGAAAAATAGATTATTTTAGGTTTTTCGAAAAATAGATTATTTTAGGTTTTTGAAATCAGAAGTAAATATTTCAAAAAAATCAATTTTTGAAATATTTCGAAAAGTATAAGAAAATAGATTATTTTAGGTTTTTCGAAAAATAGATTATTTTACGTTTTCGAAATTAGAAGTAAATATTTCAAAAAAAATCAATTTTTGAAATATTTCGAAAAGTATAAAAAAAATAGATTATTTTAGGTTTTTCGAAAAATAGATTATTTTAGGTTTTTCGAAAAATAGATTATTTTAGATTTTTGGAATCAGAAGTAAATATTTGAAAAAAAATCAATTTTTGAAATATTTCGAAAAGTATAAAAAAATAGATTATTTTAGGTTTTTAAAATCAGAAGTAAATATTTCAAAAAAATCAATTTTTGAAATATTTTGAAAAGTATAAAAAAATATATTATTTTAGGTTTTTCGAAAAATAGATTATTTTAGGTTTTTGAAATCAGAAGTAAATATTTAAAAAAAAAATCAATTTTTGAAATATTTCGAAAAGTATAAAAAAATAGATTATTTTAGGTTTTTTAAATCAGAAGTAAATATTTCAAAAAAATCAATTTTTGAAATATTTCGAAAAGTATAAAAAAATAGATTATTTTGGGTTTTTCGAAAAATAGATTATTTTAGGTTTTTGAAATCAGAAGTAAATATTTCAAAAAAAATCAATTTTTGAAATATTTCGAAAAGTATAAAAAAATAGATTAATTAAGGTTTTTCGAAAAATAGATTATTTTAGATTTTTGGAATCAGAAGTAAATATTTCAAAAAAATCAATTTTTGAAATATTTCGAAAAGTATAAAAAAATAGATTATTTTAGGTTTTTCGAAAAATAGATTATTTTAGGTTTTTCGAAAAATAGATTATTTTAGGTTTTTGAAATCAGAAGTAAATATTTCAAAAAAATCAATTTTTGAAATATTTTGAAAAGTATAAAAAAATATATTATTTTAGGTTTTTCGAAAAATAGATTATTTTAGGTTTTTCGAAAAATAGATTATTTTAGGTTTTTGAAATCAGAAGTAAATATTTCAAAAAAATCAATTTTTGAAATATTTCGAAAAGTATAAGAAAATAGATTATTTTAGGTTTTTCGAAAAATAGATTATTTTACGTTTTCGAAATTAGAAGTAAATATTTCAAAAAAAATCAATTTTTGAAATATTTCGAAAAGTATAAAAAAAATAGATTATTTTAGGTTTTTCGAAAAATAGATTATTTTAGGTTTTTCGAAAAATAGATTATTTTAGATTTTTGGAATCAGAAGTAAATATTTGAAAAAAAATCAATTTTTGAAATATTTCGAAAAGTATAAAAAAATAGATTATTTTAGGTTTTTAAAATCAGAAGTAAATATTTCAAAAAAATCAATTTTTGAAATATTTTGAAAAGTATAAAAAAATATATTATTTTAGGTTTTTCGAAAAATAGATTATTTTAGGTTTTTGAAATCAGAAGTAAATATTTCAAAAAAATCAATTTTTGAAATATTTCGAAAAGTATAAAAAAAATACATTATTTTAGGTTTTTGAAATTAGAAGTAAATATTTCAAAAAAATCAATTTTTGAAATATGTCGAAAAAATAGATTATTTTAGGTTTTTCGAAAAATAGATTTTTGGAATCAGAAGTAAATATTTCAAAAAAAATCAATTTTTGAAATATTTCGAAAAGCATAAAAAAATAGATTATTTTAGGTTTTTGAAATCAGAAGTAAATATTTCAAAAAAATCAATTTTTGAAATATTTCGAAAAGTATAAAAAAATAGATTACTTTAGGTTTTTCGAAAAATAGATTATTTTAGATTTTTGGAATCAGAAGTAAATATTTAAAAAAAAATCAATTTTTGAAATATTTCGAAAAGTATAAAAAAATAGATTATTTTAGGTTTTTGAAATCAGAAGTAAATATTTCAAAAAAAATCAATTTTTGAAATATTTCGAAAAGTATAAAAAAATAGATTATTTTGGGTTTTTCGAAAAATAGATTATTTTAGGTTTTTCGAAAAATAGATTATTTTAGGTTTTTGAAATCAGAAGTAAATATTTCAAAAAAATCAATTTTTGAAATATTTCGAAAAGTATAAGAAAATAGATTATTTTAGGTTTTTCGAAAAATAGATTATTTTACGTTTTCGAAATTAGAAGTAAATATTTCAAAAAAAATCAATTTTTGAAATATTTCGAAAAGTATAAAAAAAATAGATTATTTTAGGTTTTTCGAAAAATAGATTATTTTAGGTTTTTCGAAAAATAGATTATTTTAGATTTTTGGAATCAGAAGTAAATATTTGAAAAAAAATCAATTTTTGAAATATTTCGAAAAGTATAAAAAAATAGATTATTTTAGGTTTTTAAAATCAGAAGTAAATATTTCAAAAAAATCAATTTTTGAAATATTTTGAAAAGTATAAAAAAATATATTATTTTAGGTTTTTCGAAAAATAGATTATTTTAGGTTTTTGAAATCAGAAGTAAATATTTCAAAAAAATCAATTTTTGAAATATTTCGAAAAGTATAAAAAAAATACATTATTTTAGGTTTTTGAAATTAGAAGTAAATATTTCAAAAAAATCAATTTTTGAAATATGTCGAAAAAATAGATTATTTTAGGTTTTTCGAAAAATAGATTTTTGGAATCAGAAGTAAATATTTCAAAAAAAATCAATTTTTGAAATATTTCGAAAAGCATAAAAAAATAGATTATTTTAGGTTTTTGAAATCAGAAGTAAATATTTCAAAAAAATCAATTTTTGAAATATTTCGAAAAGTATAAAAAAATAGATTACTTTAGGTTTTTCGAAAAATAGATTATTTTAGATTTTTGGAATCAGAAGTAAATATTTAAAAAAAAATCAATTTTTGAAATATTTCGAAAAGTATAAAAAAATAGATTATTTTAGGTTTTTGAAATCAGAAGTAAATATTTCAAAAAAAATCAATTTTTGAAATATTTCGAAAAGTATAAAAAAATAGATTATTTTGGGTTTTTCGAAAAATAGATTATTTTAGGCTTTTGAAATCAGAAGTAAATATTTCAAAAAAATCAATTTTTGAAATATTTCGAAAAGTATAAAAAAATAGATTATTTTGAGGTTTTTGAAATTAGAAGTAAATATTTCAAAAAAAATCAATTTTTGAAATATTTCGAAAAGTATAAAAAAATAGATTATTTTGAGGTTTTTGAAATCAGAAGTAAATATTTCAAAAAAAATCAATTTTTGAAATATTTCGAAAATAGTATAAAAAAGTAGATTATTTTAGGTTTTTCGAAAAATAGATTATTTTAGGTTTTTGAAATCAGAAGTAAATATTTCAAAAAAAATCAATTTTTGAAATATTGCGAAAAGTATAAAAAAATAGATTATTTTAGGTTTTTCGAAAAATAGATTATTTCAGGTTTTTGAAATCAGAAGTAAATATTTCAAAAAAATCAATTTTTGAAATATTTCGAAAAGTATAAAAAAAATAGATTATTTTAGGTTTTTGAAATCAGAAGTAAATATTTCAAAAAAATCAATTTTTGAAATATTTCGAAAAGTATAAAAAAATATATTAATTAAGGTTTTTCGAAAAATAGATTATTTTAGGTTTTTCGAAAAATAGATTATTTTAGGTTTTTGAAATCAGAAGTAAATATTTCAAAAAAAATCAATTTTTGAAATATTTCGAAAAGTACAAAAAATTAGATTATTTTAGGTTTTTCGAAAAATAGATTAATTTAGGTTTTTGAAATCAGAAGTAAATATTTCAAAAAAATCAATTTTTGAAATATTTCGAAAAGTATAAAAAAATAGATTAATTAAGGTTTTTCGAAAAATAGATTATTTTAGGTTTTTCGAAAAATAGATTATTTTAGGTTTTTGAAATCAGAAGTAAATATTTCAAAAAAAATCAATTTTTGAAATATTTCGAAAAGTACAAAAAAATAGATTATTTTAGGTTTTTCGAAAAATAGATTATTTTAGGTTTTTCGAAAAATAGATTATTTTAGGTTTTTGAAATCAGAAGTAAATATTTCAAAAAAAATCAATTTTTGAAATATTTCGAAAAGTACAAAAAAATAGATTATTTTAGGTTTTTCGAAAAATAGATTATTTTACGTTTTCGAAATCAGAAGTAAATATTTCAAAAAAAATCAATTTTTGAAATATTTCGAAAAGTATAAAAAAAATAGATTATTTTAGGTTTTTCGAAAAATAGATTATTTTAGGTTTTTCGAAAAATAGATTATTTTAGATTTTTGGAATCAGAAGTAAATATTTGAAAAAAAATCAATTTTTGAAATATTTCGAAAAGTATAAAAAAATAGATTATTTTAGGTTTTTGAAATCAGAAGTAAATATTTCAAAAAAAATCAATTTTTGAAATATTTCGAAAAGTATAAAAAAATAGATTATTTTGGGTTTTTCGAAAAATAGATTATTTTAGGTTTTTGAAATCAGAAGTAAATATTTCAAAAAAAATCAATTTTTGAAATATTTCGAAAAGTATAAAAAAATAGATTAATTAAGGTTTTTCGAAAAATAGATTATTTTAGGTTTTTCGAAAAATAGATTATTTTAGATTTTTGGAATCAGAAGTAAATATTTAAAAAAAAATCAATTTTTGAAATATTTCGAAAAGTATAAAAAAATAGATTATTTTAGGTTTTTGAAATCAGAAGTAAATATTTCAAAAAAAATCAATTTTTGAAATATTTCGAAAAGTACAAAAAATTAGATTATTTTAGGTTTTTCGAAAAATAGATTAATTTAGGTTTTTGAAATCAGAAGTAAATATTTCAAAAAAATCAATTTTTGAAATATTTCGAAAAGTATAAAAAAATAGATTAATTAAGGTTTTTCGAAAAATAGATTATTTTAGGTTTTTCGAAAAATAGATTATTTTAGGTTTTTGAAATCAGAAGTAAATATTTCAAAAAAAATCAATTTTTGAAATATTTCGAAAAGTACAAAAAAATAGATTATTTTAGGTTTTTCGAAAAATAGATTATTTTACGTTTTCGAAATCAGAAGTAAATATTTCAAAAAAAATCAATTTTTGAAATATTTCGAAAAGTACAAAAAATTAGATTATTTTAGGTTTTTCGAAAAATAGATTAATTTAGGTTTTTGAAATCAGAAGTAAATATTTCAAAAAAATCAATTTTTGAAATATTTCGAAAAGTACAAAAAATTAGATTATTTTAGGTTTTTCGAAAAATAGATTAATTTAGGTTTTTGAAATCAGAAGTAAATATTTCAAAAAAATCAATTTTTGAAATATTTCGAAAAGTATAAAAAAATAGATTAATTAAGGTTTTTCGAAAAATAGATTATTTTAGGTTTTTCGAAAAATAGATTATTTTAGGTTTTTGAAATCAGAAGTAAATATTTCAAAAAAAATCAATTTTTGAAATATTTCGAAAAGTACAAAAAAATAGATTATTTTAGGTTTTTCGAAAAATAGATTATTTTAGGTTTTTCGAAAAATAGATTATTTTAGGTTTTTGAAATCAGAAGTAAATATTTCAAAAAAAATCAATTTTTGAAATATTTCGAAAAGTACAAAAAAATAGATTATTTTAGGTTTTTCGAAAAATAGATTATTTTACGTTTTCGAAATCAGAAGTAAATATTTCAAAAAAAATCAATTTTTGAAATATTTCGAAAAGTATAAAAAAATAGATTAATTAAGGTTTTTCGAAAAATAGATTATTTTAGGTTTTTCGAAAAATAGATTATTTTAGGTTTTTGAAATCAGAAGTAAATATTTCAAAAAAAATCAATTTTTGAAATATTTCGAAAAGTACAAAAAAATAGATTATTTTAGGTTTTTCGAAAAATAGATTATTTTACGTTTTCGAAATCAGAAGTAAATATTTCAAAAAAAATCAATTTTTGAAATATTTCGAAAAGTACAAAAAATTAGATTATTTTAGGTTTTTCGAAAAATAGATTAATTTAGGTTTTTGAAATCAGAAGTAAATATTTCAAAAAAATCAATTTTTGAAATATTTCGAAAAGTACAAAAAATTAGATTATTTTAGGTTTTTCGAAAAATAGATTAATTTAGGTTTTTGAAATCAGAAGTAAATATTTCAAAAAAATCAATTTTTGAAATATTTCGAAAAGTATAAAAAAATAGATTAATTAAGGTTTTTCGAAAAATAGATTATTTTAGGTTTTTCGAAAAATAGATTATTTTAGGTTTTTGAAATCAGAAGTAAATATTTCAAAAAAAATCAATTTTTGAAATATTTCGAAAAGTACAAAAAAATAGATTATTTTAGGTTTTTCGAAAAATAGATTATTTTACGTTTTCGAAATCAGAAGTAAATATTTCAAAAAAAATCAATTTTTGAAATATTTCGAAAAGTACAAAAAATTAGATTATTTTAGGTTTTTCGAAAAATAGATTAATTTAGGTTTTTGAAATCAGAAGTAAATATTTCAAAAAAATCAATTTTTGAAATATTTCGAAAAGTACAAAAAATTAGATTATTTTAGGTTTTTCGAAAAATAGATTAATTTAGGTTTTTGAAATCAGAAGTAAATATTTCAAAAAAATCAATTTTTGAAATATTTCGAAAAGTATAAAAAAATAGATTAATTAAGGTTTTTCGAAAAATAGATTATTTTAGGTTTTTCGAAAAATAGATTATTTTAGGTTTTTGAAATCAGAAGTAAATATTTCAAAAAAAATCAATTTTTGAAATATTTCGAAAAGTACAAAAAAATAGATTATTTTAGGTTTTTCGAAAAATAGATTATTTTAGGTTTTTCGAAAAATAGATTATTTTAGGTTTTTGAAATCAGAAGTAAATATTTCAAAAAAAATCAATTTTTGAAATATTTCGAAAAGTACAAAAAAATAGATTATTTTAGGTTTTTCGAAAAATAGATTATTTTACGTTTTCGAAATCAGAAGTAAATATTTCAAAAAAAATCAATTTTTGAAATATTTCGAAAAGTATAAAAAAAATAGATTATTTTAGGTTTTTCGAAAAATAGATTATTTTAGATTTTTGGAATCAGAAGTAAATATTTGAAAAAAAATCAATTTTTGAAATATTTCGAAAAGTATAAAAAAATAGATTATTTTAGGTTTTTAAAATCAGAAGTAAATATTTCAAAAAAATCAATTTTTGAAATATTTTGAAAAGTATAAAAAAATATATTATTTTAGGTTTTTCGAAAAATAGATTATTTTAGGTTTTTGAAATCAGAAGTAAATATTTCAAAAAAATCAATTTTAGAAATATTTCGAAAAGTATAAAAAAATAGATTATTTTAGGTTTTTGAAATCAGAAGTAAATATTTCAAAAAAATCAATTTTTGAAATATTTCGAAAAGTATTAAAAAATAGATTATTTTAGGTTTTTCGAAAAATATATTATTTTAGGTTTTTCGAAAAATAGATTATTTTAGGTTTTTGAAATCAGAAGTAAATATTTCAAAAAAATCAATTTTTGAAATATTTTGAAAAGTATAAAAAAATATATTATTTTAGGTTTTTCGAAAAATAGATTATTTTAGGTTTTTCGAAAAATAGATTATTTTAGATTTTTGGAATCAGAAGTAAATATTTAAAAAAAAATCAATTTTTGAAATATTTCGAAAAGTATAAAAAAATAGATTATTTTAGGTTTTTCGAAAAATAGATTAATTTAGGTTTTTGAAATCAGAAGTAAATATTTCAAAAAAATCAATTTTTGAAATATTTCGAAAAGTATAAAAAAATAGATTATTTTAGGTTTTTCGAAAAATAGATTATTTTAGGTTTTTCGAAAAATAGATTATTTTAGGTTTTTGAAATCAGAAGTAAATATTTCAAAAAAAATCAATTTTTGAAATATTTCGAAAAGTACAAAAAAATAGATTATTTTAGGTTTTTCGAAAAATAGATTATTTTACGTTTTCGAAATCAGAAGTAAATATTTCAAAAAAAATCAATTTTTGAAATATTTCGAAAAGTATAAAAAAAATAGATTATTTTAGGTTTTTCGAAAAATAGATTATTTTAGATTTTTGGAATCAGAAGTAAATATTTGAAAAAAAATCAATTTTTGAAATATTTCGAAAAGTATAAAAAAATAGATTATTTTAGGTTTTTAAAATCAGAAGTAAATATTTCAAAAAAATCAATTTTTGAAATATTTTGAAAAGTATAAAAAAATATATTATTTTAGGTTTTTCGAAAAATAGATTATTTTAGGTTTTTGAAATCAGAAGTAAATATTTCAAAAAAATCAATTTTAGAAATATTTCGAAAAGTATAAAAAAATAGATTATTTTAGGTTTTTGAAATCAGAAGTAAATATTTCAAAAAAATCAATTTTTGAAATATTTCGAAAAGTATTAAAAAATAGATTATTTTAGGTTTTTCGAAAAATATATTATTTTAGGTTTTTCGAAAAATAGATTATTTTAGGTTTTTGAAATCAGAAGTAAATATTTCAAAAAAATCAATTTTTGAAATATTTTGAAAAGTATAAAAAAATATATTATTTTAGGTTTTTCGAAAAATAGATTATTTTAGGTTTTTCGAAAAATAGATTATTTTAGATTTTTGGAATCAGAAGTAAATATTTAAAAAAAAATCAATTTTTGAAATATTTCGAAAAGTATAAAAAAATAGATTATTTTAGGTTTTTGAAATCAGAAGTAAATATTTCAAAAAAAATCAATTTTTGAAATATTTCGAAAAGTATAAAAAAATAGATTATTTTGGGTTTTTCGAAAAATAGATTATTTTAGGTTTTTGAAATCAGAAGTAAATATTTCAAAAAAAATCAATTTTTGAAATATTTCGAAAAGTATAAAAAAATAGATTAATTAAGGTTTTTCGAAAAATAGATTATTTTAGGTTTTTCGAAAAATAGATTATTTTAGATTTTTGGAATCAGAAGTAAATATTTAAAAAAAAATCAATTTTTGAAATATTTCGAAAAGTACAAAAAAATAGATTATTTTAGGTTTTTCGAAAAATAGATTATTTTACGTTTTCGAAATCAGAAGTAAATATTTCAAAAAAAATCAATTTTTGAAATATTTCGAAAAGTATAAAAAAATAGATTAATTAAGGTTTTTCGAAAAATAGATTATTTTAGGTTTTTCGAAAAATAGATTATTTTAGGTTTTTGAAATCAGAAGTAAATATTTCAAAAAAAATCAATTTTTGAAATATTTCGAAAAGTACAAAAAAATAGATTATTTTAGGTTTTTCGAAAAATAGATTATTTTACGTTTTCGAAATCAGAAGTAAATATTTCAAAAAAAATCAATTTTTGAAATATTTCGAAAAGTACAAAAAATTAGATTATTTTAGGTTTTTCGAAAAATAGATTAATTTAGGTTTTTGAAATCAGAAGTAAATATTTCAAAAAAATCAATTTTTGAAATATTTCGAAAAGTACAAAAAATTAGATTATTTTAGGTTTTTCGAAAAATAGATTAATTTAGGTTTTTGAAATCAGAAGTAAATATTTCAAAAAAATCAATTTTTGAAATATTTCGAAAAGTATAAAAAAATAGATTAATTAAGGTTTTTCGAAAAATAGATTATTTTAGGTTTTTCGAAAAATAGATTATTTTAGGTTTTTGAAATCAGAAGTAAATATTTCAAAAAAAATCAATTTTTGAAATATTTCGAAAAGTACAAAAAAATAGATTATTTTAGGTTTTTCGAAAAATAGATTATTTTAGGTTTTTCGAAAAATAGATTATTTTAGGTTTTTGAAATCAGAAGTAAATATTTCAAAAAAAATCAATTTTTGAAATATTTCGAAAAGTACAAAAAAATAGATTATTTTAGGTTTTTCGAAAAATAGATTATTTTACGTTTTCGAAATCAGAAGTAAATATTTCAAAAAAAATCAATTTTTGAAATATTTCGAAAAGTATAAAAAAAATAGATTATTTTAGGTTTTTCGAAAAATAGATTATTTTAGATTTTTGGAATCAGAAGTAAATATTTGAAAAAAAATCAATTTTTGAAATATTTCGAAAAGTATAAAAAAATAGATTATTTTAGGTTTTTAAAATCAGAAGTAAATATTTCAAAAAAATCAATTTTTGAAATATTTTGAAAAGTATAAAAAAATATATTATTTTAGGTTTTTCGAAAAATAGATTATTTTAGGTTTTTGAAATCAGAAGTAAATATTTCAAAAAAATCAATTTTAGAAATATTTCGAAAAGTATAAAAAAATAGATTATTTTAGGTTTTTGAAATCAGAAGTAAATATTTCAAAAAAATCAATTTTTGAAATATTTCGAAAAGTATTAAAAAATAGATTATTTTAGGTTTTTCGAAAAATATATTATTTTAGGTTTTTCGAAAAATAGATTATTTTAGGTTTTTGAAATCAGAAGTAAATATTTCAAAAAAATCAATTTTTGAAATATTTTGAAAAGTATAAAAAAATATATTATTTTAGGTTTTTCGAAAAATAGATTATTTTAGGTTTTTCGAAAAATAGATTATTTTAGATTTTTGGAATCAGAAGTAAATATTTAAAAAAAAATCAATTTTTGAAATATTTCGAAAAGTATAAAAAAATAGATTATTTTAGGTTTTTGAAATCAGAAGTAAATATTTCAAAAAAAATCAATTTTTGAAATATTTCGAAAAGTATAAAAAAATAGATTAATTAAGGTTTTTCGAAAAATAGATTATTTTAGGTTTTTCGAAAAATAGATTATTTTAGATTTTTGGAATCAGAAGTAAATATTTAAAAAAAAATCAATTTTTGAAATATTTCGAAAAGTATAAAAAAATAGATTATTTTAGGTTTTTGAAATCAGAAGTAAATATTTCAAAAAAAATCAATTTTTGAAATATTTCGAAAAGTACAAAAAACTAGATTATTTTAGGTTTTTCGAAAAATAGATTATTTTAGGTTTTTGAAATCAGAAGTAAATATTTCAAAAAAATCAATTTTTGAAATATTTCGAAAAGTATAAAAAAATAGATTATTTTGAGGTTTTTGAAATCAGAAGTAAATATTTCAAAAAAATCAATTTTTGAAATATTTCGAAAAGTATAATAAAATAGATTATTTTAGGTTTTTGAAATCAGAAGTAAATATTTCAAAAAAATCAATTTTTGAAATATTTCGAAAAGTATAAAAAAATAGATTATTTTAGGTTTTTCGAAAAATAGATTATTTTACGTTTTCGAAATCAGAAGTAAATATTTCAAAAAAATCAATTTTTGAAATATTTCGAAAAGTATTAAAAAATAGATTATTTTAGGTTTTTCGAAAAATATATTATTTTAGGTTTTTCGAAAAATAGATTATTTTAGGTTTTTGAAATCAGAAGTAAATATTTCAAAAAAATCAATTTTTGAAATATTTTGAAAAGTATAAAAAAATATATTATTTTAGGTTTTTCGAAAAATAGATTATTTTAGGTTTTTCGAAAAATAGATTATTTTAGATTTTTGGAATCAGAAGTAAATATTTAAAAAAAAATCAATTTTTGAAATATTTCGAAAAGTATAAAAAAATAGATTATTTTAGGTTTTTGAAATCAGAAGTAAATATTTCAAAAAAAATCAATTTTTGAAATATTTCGAAAAGTATAAAAAAATAGATTATTTTGGGTTTTTCGAAAAATAGATTATTTTAGGTTTTTGAAATCAGAAGTAAATATTTCAAAAAAAATCAATTTTTGAAATATTTCGAAAAGTATAAAAAAATAGATTAATTAAGGTTTTTCGAAAAATAGATTATTTTAGGTTTTTCGAAAAATAGATTATTTTAGATTTTTGGAATCAGAAGTAAATATTTAAAAAAAAATCAATTTTTGAAATATTTCGAAAAGTATAAAAAAATAGATTATTTTAGGTTTTTGAAATCAGAAGTAAATATTTCAAAAAAATCAATTTTTGAAATATTTCGAAAAGTATAAAAAAATAGATTATTTTAGGTTTTTCGAAAAATAGATTATTTCAGGTTTTTGAAATCAGAAGTAAATATTTCAAAAAAATCAATTTTTGAAATATTTCGAAAAGTATAAAAAAAATAGATTATTTTAGGTTTTTGAAATCAGAAGTAAATATTTCAAAAAAATCAATTTTTGAAATATTTCGAAAAGTATAAAAAAATATATTAATTAAGGTTTTTCGAAAAATAGATTATTTTAGGTTTTTCGAAAAATAGATTATTTTAGGTTTTTGAAATCAGAAGTAAATATTTCAAAAAAAATCAATTTTTGAAATATTTTGAAAAGTATAAAAAAATAGATTATTTTAGGTTTTTGAAATCAGAAGTAAATATTTCAAAAAAATCAATTTTTGAAATATTTCGAAAAGTATAAAAAAATAGATTATTTTAGGTTTTTCGAAAAATAGATTATTTTACGTTTTCGAAATCAGAAGTAAATATTTCAAAAAAATCAATTTTTGAAATATTTCGAAAAGTATTAAAAAATAGATTATTTTAGGTTTTTCGAAAAATATATTATTTTAGGTTTTTCGAAAAATAGATTATTTTAGGTTTTTGAAATCAGAAGTAAATATTTCAAAAAAAATCAATTTTTGAAATATTTTGAAAAGTATAAAAAAATAGATTATTTTAGGTTTTTGAAATCAGAAGTAAATATTTCAAAAAAAATCAATTTTTGAAATATTTCGAAAAGTATAAAAAAATAGATTAATTAAGGTTTTTCGAAAAATAGATTATTTTAGGTTTTTCGAAAAATAGATTATTTTAGATTTTTGGAATCAGAAGTAAATATTTAAAAAAAAATCAATTTTTGAAATATTTCGAAAAGTATAAAAAAATAGATTATTTTAGGTTTTTGAAATCAGAAGTAAATATTTCAAAAAAATCAATTTTTGAAATATTTCGAAAAGTATAAAAAAATAGATTATTTTAGGTTTTTCGAAAAATAGATTATTTCAGGTTTTTGAAATCAGAAGTAAATATTTCAAAAAAATCAATTTTTGAAATATTTCGAAAAGTATAAAAAAAATAGATTATTTTAGGTTTTTGAAATCAGAAGTAAATATTTCAAAAAAATCAATTTTTGAAATATTTCGAAAAGTATAAAAAAATATATTAATTAAGGTTTTTCGAAAAATAGATTATTTTAGGTTTTTCGAAAAATAGATTATTTTAGGTTTTTGAAATCAGAAGTAAATATTTCAAAAAAAATCAATTTTTGAAATATTTCGAAAAGTACAAAAAATTAGATTATTTTAGGTTTTTCGAAAAATAGATTAATTTAGGTTTTTGAAATCAGAAGTAAATATTTCAAAAAAATCAATTTTTGAAATATTTCGAAAAGTATAAAAAAATAGATTAATTAAGGTTTTTCGAAAAATAGATTATTTTAGGTTTTTCGAAAAATAGATTATTTTAGGTTTTTGAAATCAGAAGTAAATATTTCAAAAAAAATCAATTTTTGAAATATTTCGAAAAGTACAAAAAAATAGATTATTTTAGGTTTTTCGAAAAATAGATTATTTTAGGTTTTTCGAAAAATAGATTATTTTAGGTTTTTGAAATCAGAAGTAAATATTTCAAAAAAAATCAATTTTTGAAATATTTCGAAAAGTACAAAAAAATAGATTATTTTAGGTTTTTCGAAAAATAGATTATTTTACGTTTTCGAAATCAGAAGTAAATATTTCAAAAAAAATCAATTTTTGAAATATTTCGAAAAGTATAAAAAAAATAGATTATTTTAGGTTTTTCGAAAAATAGATTATTTTAGGTTTTTCGAAAAATAGATTATTTTAGATTTTTGGAATCAGAAGTAAATATTTGAAAAAAAATCAATTTTTGAAATATTTCGAAAAGTATAAAAAAATAGATTATTTTAGGTTTTTAAAATCAGAAGTAAATATTTCAAAAAAATCAATTTTTGAAATATTTCGAAAAGTATAAAAAAATAGATTAATTAAGGTTTTTCGAAAAATAGATTATTTTAGGTTTTTCGAAAAATAGATTATTTTAGGTTTTTGAAATTAGAAGTAAATATTTCAAAAAAATCAATTTTTGAAATATTTCGAAAAGTATAAAAAAATAGATTATTTTAGGTTTTTCGAAAAATAGATTAATTTAGGTTTTTGAAATCAGAAGTAAATATTTCAAAAAAATCAATTTTTGAAATATTTCGAAAAGTATAAAAAAATAGATTATTTTAGGTTTTTCGAAAAATAGATTATTTTACGTTTTCGAAATCAGAAGTAAATATTTCAAAAAAATCAATTTTTGAAATATTTCGAAAAGTATAAAAAAATAAGAATATTTTAGGTTTTTCAAATCAGAAGTAAATATTTCAAAAAATCAATTTTTGAAATATTTCGAAAAGTATAAAAAAATAGATTATTTTAGGTTTTTCGAAAAATAGATTAATTTAGGTTTTTGAAATCAGAAGTAAATATTTCAAAAAAATCAATTTTTGAAATATTTCGAAAAGTATAAAAAAATAGATTATTTTAGGTTTTTCGAAAAATAGATTATTTTACGTTTTCGAAATCAGAAGTAAATATTTCAAAAAAATCAATTTTTGAAATATTTCGAAAAGTATTAAAAAATAGATTATTTTAGGTTTTTCGAAAAATATATTATTTTAGGTTTTTCGAAAAATAGATTATTTTAGGTTTTTGAAATCAGAAGTAAATATTTCAAAAAAATCAATTTTTGAAATATTTTGAAAAGTATAAAAAAATATATTATTTTAGGTTTTTCGAAAAATAGATTATTTTAGGTTTTTCGAAAAATAGATTATTTTAGGTTTTTGAAATTAGAAGTAAATATTTCAAAAAAAATCAATTTTTGAAATATTTCGAAAAGTATAAAAAAATAGATTATTTTAGGTTTTTGAAATCAGAAGTAAATATTTCAAAAAAATCAATTTTTAAACAGAAGTAAATATTTCAAAAAAATCAATTTTTGAAATATTTCGAAAAGTATAAAAAAAATACATTATTTTAGGTTTTTGAAATTAGAAGTAAATATTTCAAAAAAATCAATTTTTGAAATATGTCGAAAAAATAGATTATTTTAGGTTTTTCGAAAAATAGATTTTTGGAATCAGAAGTAAATATTTAAAAAAAAATCAATTTTTGAAATATTTCGAAAAGTATAAAAAAATAGATTATTTTGAGGTTTTTGAAATCAGAAGTAAATATTTCAAAAAAAATCAATTTTTGAAATATTTCGAAAAGTACAAAAAAATAGATTATTTTAGGTTTTTCGAAAAATAGATTATTTTAGGTTTTTGAAATCAGAAGTAAATATTTCAAAAAAAATCAATTTTTGAAATATTTCGAAAAGTACAAAAAAATAGATTATTTTAGGTTTTTCGAAAAATAGATTATTTTAGATTTTTGGAATCAGAAGTAAATATTTAAAAAAAAAATCAATTTTTGAAATATTTCGAAAAGTATAAAAAAATAGATTATTTTAGGTTTTTGAAATCAGAAGTAAATATTTCAAAAAAATCAATTTTTGAAATATTTCGAAAAGTATAAAAAAATAGATTATTTTAGGTTTTTCGAAAAATAGATTATTTTACGTTTTCGAAATCAGAAGTAAATATTTCAAAAAAAATCAATTTTTGAAATATTTCGAAAAGTATAAAAAAAATAGATTATTTTAGGTTTTTCGAAAAATAGATTATTTTAGGTTTTTCGAAAAATAGATTATTTTAGATTTTTGGAATCAGAAGTAAATATTTGAAAAAAAATCAATTTTTGAAATATTTCGAAAAGTATAAAAAAATAGATTATTTTAGGTTTTTAAAATCAGAAGTAAATATTTCAAAAAAATCAATTTTTGAAATATTTTGAAAAGTATAAAAAAATATATTATTTTAGGTTTTTCGAAAAATAGATTATTTTAGGTTTTTGAAATCAGAAGTAAATATTTCAAAAAAATCAATTTTAGAAATATTTCGAAAAGTATAAAAAAATAGATTATTTTAGGTTTTTGAAATCAGAAGTAAATATTTCAAAAAAATCAATTTTTGAAATATTTCGAAAAGTATAAAAAAATAGATTATTTTAGGTTTTTCGAAAAATAGATTATTTTACGTTTTCGAAATCAGAAGTAAATATTTCAAAAAAATCAATTTTTGAAATATTTCGAAAAGTATTAAAAAATAGATTATTTTAGGTTTTTCGAAAAATATATTATTTTAGGTTTTTCGAAAAATAGATTATTTTAGGTTTTTGAAATCAGAAGTAAATATTTCAAAAAAATCAATTTTTGAAATATTTTGAAAAGTATAAAAAAATATATTATTTTAGGTTTTTCGAAAAATAGATTATTTTAGGTTTTTCGAAAAATAGATTATTTTAGATTTTTGGAATCAGAAGTAAATATTTAAAAAAAAATCAATTTTTGAAATATTTCGAAAAGTATAAAAAAATAGATTATTTTAGGTTTTTGAAATCAGAAGTAAATATTTCAAAAAAAATCAATTTTTGAAATATTTCGAAAAGTATAAAAAAATAGATTATTTTGGGTTTTTCGAAAAATAGATTATTTTAGGTTTTTGAAATCAGAAGTAAATATTTCAAAAAAAATCAATTTTTGAAATATTTCGAAAAGTATAAAAAAATAGATTAATTAAGGTTTTTCGAAAAATAGATTATTTTAGGTTTTTCGAAAAATAGATTATTTTAGATT
This sequence comes from Eledone cirrhosa, assembly GCA_964016885.1. Taxonomy (NCBI): domain Eukaryota; kingdom Metazoa; phylum Mollusca; class Cephalopoda; order Octopoda; family Eledonidae; genus Eledone; species Eledone cirrhosa. Next base: position 17,960,290 of record OZ024749.1, on the reverse strand, counting down.
TTTGGAATCAGAAGTAAATATTTAAAAAAAAATCAATTTTTGAAATATTTCGAAAAGTATAAAAAAATAGATTATTTTAGGTTTTTGAAATCAGAAGTAAATATTTCAAAAAAAATCAATTTTTGAAATATTTCGAAAAGTACAAAAAACTAGATTATTTTAGGTTTTTCGAAAAATAGATTATTTTAGGTTTTTGAAATCAGAAGTAAATATTTCAAAAAAAATCAATTTTTGAAATATTTCGAAAAGTATAAAAAAATAGATTATTTTGAGGTTTTTGAAATCAGAAGTAAATATTTCAAAAAAATCAATTTTTGAAATATTTCGAAAAGTATAAAAAAATAGATTATTTTAGGTTTTTCGAAAAATAGATTATTTTCGATTTTTGAAATCAGAAGTAAATATTTCAAAAAAAATCAATTTTTGAAATATTTCGAAAAGTATAATAAAATAGATTATTTTAGGTTTTTCGAAAAATAGATTATTTTAGGTTTTTGAAATCAGAAGTAAATATTTCAAAAAAAATCAATTTTTGAAATATTTTGAAAAGTATAAAAAAATAGATTATTTTAGGTTTTTGAAATCAGAAGTAAATATTTCAAAAAAATCAATTTTTGAAATATTTCGAAAAGTATAAAAAAATAGATTATTTTAGGTTTTTCGAAAAATAGATTATTTTAGATTTTTGGAATCAGAAGTAATTATTTGAAAAAAAATCAATTTTTGAAATATTTCGAAAAGTATAAAAAAATAGATTATTTTAGGTTTTTAAAATCAGAAGTAAATATTTCAAAAAAATCAATTTTTGAAATATTTCGAAAAGTATAAAAAAATAGATTATTTTAGGTTTTTCGAAAAATAGATTATTTTAGGTTTTTGAAATCAGAAGTAAATATTTCAAAAAAATCAATTTTTGAAATATTTCGAAAAGTATAAAAAAATAGATTATTTTAGGTTTTTGAAATCAGAAGTAAATATTTCAAAAAAATCAATTTTTGAAATATTTCGAAAATTATGAAAAAATAGATTATTTTAGGTTTTTCGAAAAATAGATTATTTTAGGTTTTTGAAATCAGAAGTAAATATTTCAAAAAAATCAATTTTTGAAATATTTCGAAAAGTACAAAAAAATAGATTATTTTAGGTTTTTCGAAAAATAGATTATTTTAGGTTTTTGAAATCAGAAGTAAATATTTCAAAAAAATCAATTTTTGTAATATTTCGAAAAGTATAAAAAAATAGATTATTTTAGGTTTTTCGAAAAATTGATTATTTTAGATTTTTGAAATCAGAAGTAAATATTTCAAAAAAATCAATTTTTAAAATATTTCGAAAAGTATAAAAAAATAGATTATTTTAGGATTTTGAAATCAGAAGTAAATATTTCAAAAAAATCAATTTTTGAAATATTTCGAAAAGTATTAAAAAAATAGATTATTTTAGGTTTTTCGAAAAATAGATTATTTTAGGTTTTTGAAATCAGAAGTAAATATTTCAAAAAAATCAATTTTTGAAATATTTCGAAAATTATGAAAAAATAGATTATTTTAGGTTTTTCGAAAAATAGATTATTTTAGGTTTTTGAAATCAGAAGTAAATATTTCAAAAAAATCAATTTTTGAAATATTTCGAAAAGTACAAAAAAATAGATTATTTTAGGTTTTTCGAAAAATAGATTATTTTAGATTTTTGAAATCAGAAGTAAATATTTCAAAAAAATCAATTTTTGAAATATTTCGAGAAGTATAAAAAAATAGATTATTTTAGGTTTTTGAAATCAGAAGTAAATATTTCAAAAAAATCAATTTTTGAAATATTTCGAAAATTATGAAAAAATAGATTATTTTAGGTTTTTCGAAAAATAGATTATTTTAGGTTTTTGAAATCAGAAGTAAATATTTCAAAAAAATCAATTTTTGAAATATTTTGAAAAGTATAAAAAAATATATTATTTTAGGTTTTTCGAAAAATAGATTATTTTAGGTTTTTCGAAAAATAGATTATTTTAGATTTTTGGAATCAGAAGTAAATATTTAAAAAAAAATCAATTTTTGAAATATTTCGAAAAGTATAAAAAAATAGATTATTTTAGGTTTTTGAAATCAGAAGTAAATATTTCAAAAAAAATCAATTTTTGAAATATTTCGAAAAGTATAAAAAAATAGATTATTTTGGGTTTTTCGAAAAATAGATTATTTTAGGTTTTTGAAATCAGAAGTAAATATTTCAAAAAAAATCAATTTTTGAAATATTTCGAAAAGTATAAAAAAATAGATTAATTAAGGTTTTTCGAAAAATAGATTATTTTAGGTTTTTCGAAAAATAGATTATTTTAGATTTTTGGAATCAGAAGTAAATATTTAAAAAAAAATCAATTTTTGAAATATTTCGAAAAGTACAAAAAAATAGATTATTTTAGGTTTTTCGAAAAATAGATTATTTTACGTTTTCGAAATCAGAAGTAAATATTTCAAAAAAAATCAATTTTTGAAATATTTCGAAAAGTATAAAAAAATAGATTAATTAAGGTTTTTCGAAAAATAGATTATTTTAGGTTTTTCGAAAAATAGATTATTTTAGGTTTTTGAAATCAGAAGTAAATATTTCAAAAAAAATCAATTTTTGAAATATTTCGAAAAGTACAAAAAAATAGATTATTTTAGGTTTTTCGAAAAATAGATTATTTTACGTTTTCGAAATCAGAAGTAAATATTTCAAAAAAAATCAATTTTTGAAATATTTCGAAAAGTACAAAAAATTAGATTATTTTAGGTTTTTCGAAAAATAGATTAATTTAGGTTTTTGAAATCAGAAGTAAATATTTCAAAAAAATCAATTTTTGAAATATTTCGAAAAGTACAAAAAATTAGATTATTTTAGGTTTTTCGAAAAATAGATTAATTTAGGTTTTTGAAATCAGAAGTAAATATTTCAAAAAAATCAATTTTTGAAATATTTCGAAAAGTATAAAAAAATAGATTAATTAAGGTTTTTCGAAAAATAGATTATTTTAGGTTTTTCGAAAAATAGATTATTTTAGGTTTTTGAAATCAGAAGTAAATATTTCAAAAAAAATCAATTTTTGAAATATTTCGAAAAGTACAAAAAAATAGATTATTTTAGGTTTTTCGAAAAATAGATTATTTTAGGTTTTTCGAAAAATAGATTATTTTAGGTTTTTGAAATCAGAAGTAAATATTTCAAAAAAAATCAATTTTTGAAATATTTCGAAAAGTACAAAAAAATAGATTATTTTAGGTTTTTCGAAAAATAGATTATTTTACGTTTTCGAAATCAGAAGTAAATATTTCAAAAAAAATCAATTTTTGAAATATTTCGAAAAGTATAAAAAAAATAGATTATTTTAGGTTTTTCGAAAAATAGATTATTTTAGATTTTTGGAATCAGAAGTAAATATTTGAAAAAAAATCAATTTTTGAAATATTTCGAAAAGTATAAAAAAATAGATTATTTTAGGTTTTTAAAATCAGAAGTAAATATTTCAAAAAAATCAATTTTTGAAATATTTTGAAAAGTATAAAAAAATATATTATTTTAGGTTTTTCGAAAAATAGATTATTTTAGGTTTTTGAAATCAGAAGTAAATATTTCAAAAAAATCAATTTTAGAAATATTTCGAAAAGTATAAAAAAATAGATTATTTTAGGTTTTTGAAATCAGAAGTAAATATTTCAAAAAAATCAATTTTTGAAATATTTCGAAAAGTATTAAAAAATAGATTATTTTAGGTTTTTCGAAAAATATATTATTTTAGGTTTTTCGAAAAATAGATTATTTTAGGTTTTTGAAATCAGAAGTAAATATTTCAAAAAAATCAATTTTTGAAATATTTTGAAAAGTATAAAAAAATATATTATTTTAGGTTTTTCGAAAAATAGATTATTTTAGGTTTTTCGAAAAATAGATTATTTTAGATTTTTGGAATCAGAAGTAAATATTTAAAAAAAAATCAATTTTTGAAATATTTCGAAAAGTATAAAAAAATAGATTATTTTAGGTTTTTGAAATCAGAAGTAAATATTTCAAAAAAAATCAATTTTTGAAATATTTCGAAAAGTATAAAAAAATAGATTAATTAAGGTTTTTCGAAAAATAGATTATTTTAGGTTTTTCGAAAAATAGATTATTTTAGATTTTTGGAATCAGAAGTAAATATTTAAAAAAAAATCAATTTTTGAAATATTTCGAAAAGTATAAAAAAATAGATTATTTTAGGTTTTTGAAATCAGAAGTAAATATTTCAAAAAAAATCAATTTTTGAAATATTTCGAAAAGTACAAAAAACTAGATTATTTTAGGTTTTTCGAAAAATAGATTATTTTAGGTTTTTGAAATCAGAAGTAAATATTTCAAAAAAATCAATTTTTGAAATATTTCGAAAAGTATAAAAAAATAGATTATTTTGAGGTTTTTGAAATCAGAAGTAAATATTTCAAAAAAATCAATTTTTGAAATATTTCGAAAAGTATAATAAAATAGATTATTTTAGGTTTTTCGAAAAATAGATTATTTTACGTTTTCGAAATCAGAAGTAAATATTTCAAAAAAATCAATTTTTGAAATATTTCGAAAAGTATTAAAAAATAGATTATTTTAGGTTTTTCGAAAAATATATTATTTTAGGTTTTTCGAAAAATAGATTATTTTAGGTTTTTGAAATCAGAAGTAAATATTTCAAAAAAATCAATTTTTGAAATATTTCGAAAAGTACAAAAAAATAGATTATTTTAGGTTTTTCGAAAAATAGATTATTTTACGTTTTCGAAATCAGAAGTAAATATTTCAAAAAAAATCAATTTTTGAAATATTTCGAAAAGTATAAAAAAATAGATTACTTTAGGTTTTTCGAAAAATAGATTATTTTAGATTTTTGGAATCAGAAGTAAATATTTAAAAAAAAATCAATTTTTGAAATATTTCGAAAAGTATAAAAAAATAGATTATTTTAGGTTTTTGAAATCAGAAGTAAATATTTCAAAAAAAATCAATTTTTGAAATATTTCGAAAAGTATAAAAAAATAGATTATTTTGGGTTTTTCGAAAAATAGATTATTTTAGGTTTTTCGAAAAATAGATTATTTTAGGTTTTTGAAATCAGAAGTAAATATTTCAAAAAAATCAATTTTTGAAATATTTCGAAAAGTATAAGAAAATAGATTATTTTAGGTTTTTCGAAAAATAGATTATTTTACGTTTTCGAAATTAGAAGTAAATATTTCAAAAAAAATCAATTTTTGAAATATTTCGAAAAGTATAAAAAAAATAGATTATTTTAGGTTTTTCGAAAAATAGATTATTTTAGGTTTTTCGAAAAATAGATTATTTTAGATTTTTGGAATCAGAAGTAAATATTTGAAAAAAAATCAATTTTTGAAATATTTCGAAAAGTATAAAAAAATAGATTATTTTAGGTTTTTAAAATCAGAAGTAAATATTTCAAAAAAATCAATTTTTGAAATATTTTGAAAAGTATAAAAAAATATATTATTTTAGGTTTTTCGAAAAATAGATTATTTTAGGTTTTTGAAATCAGAAGTAAATATTTCAAAAAAATCAATTTTTGAAATATTTCGAAAAGTATAAAAAAAATACATTATTTTAGGTTTTTGAAATTAGAAGTAAATATTTCAAAAAAATCAATTTTTGAAATATGTCGAAAAAATAGATTATTTTAGGTTTTTCGAAAAATAGATTTTTGGAATCAGAAGTAAATATTTCAAAAAAAATCAATTTTTGAAATATTTCGAAAAGCATAAAAAAATAGATTATTTTAGGTTTTTGAAATCAGAAGTAAATATTTCAAAAAAATCAATTTTTGAAATATTTCGAAAAGTATAAAAAAATAGATTACTTTAGGTTTTTCGAAAAATAGATTATTTTAGATTTTTGGAATCAGAAGTAAATATTTAAAAAAAAATCAATTTTTGAAATATTTCGAAAAGTATAAAAAAATAGATTATTTTAGGTTTTTGAAATCAGAAGTAAATATTTCAAAAAAAATCAATTTTTGAAATATTTCGAAAAGTATAAAAAAATAGATTATTTTGGGTTTTTCGAAAAATAGATTATTTTAGGCTTTTGAAATCAGAAGTAAATATTTCAAAAAAATCAATTTTTGAAATATTTCGAAAAGTATAAAAAAATAGATTATTTTGAGGTTTTTGAAATTAGAAGTAAATATTTCAAAAAAAATCAATTTTTGAAATATTTCGAAAAGTATAAAAAAATAGATTATTTTGAGGTTTTTGAAATCAGAAGTAAATATTTCAAAAAAAATCAATTTTTGAAATATTTCGAAAATAGTATAAAAAAGTAGATTATTTTAGGTTTTTCGAAAAATAGATTATTTTAGGTTTTTGAAATCAGAAGTAAATATTTCAAAAAAAATCAATTTTTGAAATATTGCGAAAAGTATAAAAAAATAGATTATTTTAGGTTTTTCGAAAAATAGATTATTTCAGGTTTTTGAAATCAGAAGTAAATATTTCAAAAAAATCAATTTTTGAAATATTTCGAAAAGTATAAAAAAAATAGATTATTTTAGGTTTTTGAAATCAGAAGTAAATATTTCAAAAAAATCAATTTTTGAAATATTTCGAAAAGTATAAAAAAATATATTAATTAAGGTTTTTCGAAAAATAGATTATTTTAGGTTTTTCGAAAAATAGATTATTTTAGGTTTTTGAAATCAGAAGTAAATATTTCAAAAAAAATCAATTTTTGAAATATTTCGAAAAGTACAAAAAATTAGATTATTTTAGGTTTTTCGAAAAATAGATTAATTTAGGTTTTTGAAATCAGAAGTAAATATTTCAAAAAAATCAATTTTTGAAATATTTCGAAAAGTATAAAAAAATAGATTAATTAAGGTTTTTCGAAAAATAGATTATTTTAGGTTTTTCGAAAAATAGATTATTTTAGGTTTTTGAAATCAGAAGTAAATATTTCAAAAAAAATCAATTTTTGAAATATTTCGAAAAGTACAAAAAAATAGATTATTTTAGGTTTTTCGAAAAATAGATTATTTTAGGTTTTTCGAAAAATAGATTATTTTAGGTTTTTGAAATCAGAAGTAAATATTTCAAAAAAAATCAATTTTTGAAATATTTCGAAAAGTACAAAAAAATAGATTATTTTAGGTTTTTCGAAAAATAGATTATTTTACGTTTTCGAAATCAGAAGTAAATATTTCAAAAAAAATCAATTTTTGAAATATTTCGAAAAGTATAAAAAAAATAGATTATTTTAGGTTTTTCGAAAAATAGATTATTTTAGGTTTTTCGAAAAATAGATTATTTTAGATTTTTGGAATCAGAAGTAAATATTTGAAAAAAAATCAATTTTTGAAATATTTCGAAAAGTATAAAAAAATAGATTATTTTAGGTTTTTGAAATCAGAAGTAAATATTTCAAAAAAAATCAATTTTTGAAATATTTCGAAAAGTATAAAAAAATAGATTATTTTGGGTTTTTCGAAAAATAGATTATTTTAGGTTTTTGAAATCAGAAGTAAATATTTCAAAAAAAATCAATTTTTGAAATATTTCGAAAAGTATAAAAAAATAGATTAATTAAGGTTTTTCGAAAAATAGATTATTTTAGGTTTTTCGAAAAATAGATTATTTTAGATTTTTGGAATCAGAAGTAAATATTTAAAAAAAAATCAATTTTTGAAATATTTCGAAAAGTATAAAAAAATAGATTATTTTAGGTTTTTGAAATCAGAAGTAAATATTTCAAAAAAAATCAATTTTTGAAATATTTCGAAAAGTACAAAAAATTAGATTATTTTAGGTTTTTCGAAAAATAGATTAATTTAGGTTTTTGAAATCAGAAGTAAATATTTCAAAAAAATCAATTTTTGAAATATTTCGAAAAGTATAAAAAAATAGATTAATTAAGGTTTTTCGAAAAATAGATTATTTTAGGTTTTTCGAAAAATAGATTATTTTAGGTTTTTGAAATCAGAAGTAAATATTTCAAAAAAAATCAATTTTTGAAATATTTCGAAAAGTACAAAAAAATAGATTATTTTAGGTTTTTCGAAAAATAGATTATTTTACGTTTTCGAAATCAGAAGTAAATATTTCAAAAAAAATCAATTTTTGAAATATTTCGAAAAGTACAAAAAATTAGATTATTTTAGGTTTTTCGAAAAATAGATTAATTTAGGTTTTTGAAATCAGAAGTAAATATTTCAAAAAAATCAATTTTTGAAATATTTCGAAAAGTACAAAAAATTAGATTATTTTAGGTTTTTCGAAAAATAGATTAATTTAGGTTTTTGAAATCAGAAGTAAATATTTCAAAAAAATCAATTTTTGAAATATTTCGAAAAGTATAAAAAAATAGATTAATTAAGGTTTTTCGAAAAATAGATTATTTTAGGTTTTTCGAAAAATAGATTATTTTAGGTTTTTGAAATCAGAAGTAAATATTTCAAAAAAAATCAATTTTTGAAATATTTCGAAAAGTACAAAAAAATAGATTATTTTAGGTTTTTCGAAAAATAGATTATTTTAGGTTTTTCGAAAAATAGATTATTTTAGGTTTTTGAAATCAGAAGTAAATATTTCAAAAAAAATCAATTTTTGAAATATTTCGAAAAGTACAAAAAAATAGATTATTTTAGGTTTTTCGAAAAATAGATTATTTTACGTTTTCGAAATCAGAAGTAAATATTTCAAAAAAAATCAATTTTTGAAATATTTCGAAAAGTATAAAAAAATAGATTAATTAAGGTTTTTCGAAAAATAGATTATTTTAGGTTTTTCGAAAAATAGATTATTTTAGGTTTTTGAAATCAGAAGTAAATATTTCAAAAAAAATCAATTTTTGAAATATTTCGAAAAGTACAAAAAAATAGATTATTTTAGGTTTTTCGAAAAATAGATTATTTTACGTTTTCGAAATCAGAAGTAAATATTTCAAAAAAAATCAATTTTTGAAATATTTCGAAAAGTACAAAAAATTAGATTATTTTAGGTTTTTCGAAAAATAGATTAATTTAGGTTTTTGAAATCAGAAGTAAATATTTCAAAAAAATCAATTTTTGAAATATTTCGAAAAGTACAAAAAATTAGATTATTTTAGGTTTTTCGAAAAATAGATTAATTTAGGTTTTTGAAATCAGAAGTAAATATTTCAAAAAAATCAATTTTTGAAATATTTCGAAAAGTATAAAAAAATAGATTAATTAAGGTTTTTCGAAAAATAGATTATTTTAGGTTTTTCGAAAAATAGATTATTTTAGGTTTTTGAAATCAGAAGTAAATATTTCAAAAAAAATCAATTTTTGAAATATTTCGAAAAGTACAAAAAAATAGATTATTTTAGGTTTTTCGAAAAATAGATTATTTTACGTTTTCGAAATCAGAAGTAAATATTTCAAAAAAAATCAATTTTTGAAATATTTCGAAAAGTACAAAAAATTAGATTATTTTAGGTTTTTCGAAAAATAGATTAATTTAGGTTTTTGAAATCAGAAGTAAATATTTCAAAAAAATCAATTTTTGAAATATTTCGAAAAGTACAAAAAATTAGATTATTTTAGGTTTTTCGAAAAATAGATTAATTTAGGTTTTTGAAATCAGAAGTAAATATTTCAAAAAAATCAATTTTTGAAATATTTCGAAAAGTATAAAAAAATAGATTAATTAAGGTTTTTCGAAAAATAGATTATTTTAGGTTTTTCGAAAAATAGATTATTTTAGGTTTTTGAAATCAGAAGTAAATATTTCAAAAAAAATCAATTTTTGAAATATTTCGAAAAGTACAAAAAAATAGATTATTTTAGGTTTTTCGAAAAATAGATTATTTTAGGTTTTTCGAAAAATAGATTATTTTAGGTTTTTGAAATCAGAAGTAAATATTTCAAAAAAAATCAATTTTTGAAATATTTCGAAAAGTACAAAAAAATAGATTATTTTAGGTTTTTCGAAAAATAGATTATTTTACGTTTTCGAAATCAGAAGTAAATATTTCAAAAAAAATCAATTTTTGAAATATTTCGAAAAGTATAAAAAAAATAGATTATTTTAGGTTTTTCGAAAAATAGATTATTTTAGATTTTTGGAATCAGAAGTAAATATTTGAAAAAAAATCAATTTTTGAAATATTTCGAAAAGTATAAAAAAATAGATTATTTTAGGTTTTTAAAATCAGAAGTAAATATTTCAAAAAAATCAATTTTTGAAATATTTTGAAAAGTATAAAAAAATATATTATTTTAGGTTTTTCGAAAAATAGATTATTTTAGGTTTTTGAAATCAGAAGTAAATATTTCAAAAAAATCAATTTTAGAAATATTTCGAAAAGTATAAAAAAATAGATTATTTTAGGTTTTTGAAATCAGAAGTAAATATTTCAAAAAAATCAATTTTTGAAATATTTCGAAAAGTATTAAAAAATAGATTATTTTAGGTTTTTCGAAAAATATATTATTTTAGGTTTTTCGAAAAATAGATTATTTTAGGTTTTTGAAATCAGAAGTAAATATTTCAAAAAAATCAATTTTTGAAATATTTTGAAAAGTATAAAAAAATATATTATTTTAGGTTTTTCGAAAAATAGATTATTTTAGGTTTTTCGAAAAATAGATTATTTTAGATTTTTGGAATCAGAAGTAAATATTTAAAAAAAAATCAATTTTTGAAATATTTCGAAAAGTATAAAAAAATAGATTATTTTAGGTTTTTCGAAAAATAGATTAATTTAGGTTTTTGAAATCAGAAGTAAATATTTCAAAAAAATCAATTTTTGAAATATTTCGAAAAGTATAAAAAAATAGATTATTTTAGGTTTTTCGAAAAATAGATTATTTTAGGTTTTTCGAAAAATAGATTATTTTAGGTTTTTGAAATCAGAAGTAAATATTTCAAAAAAAATCAATTTTTGAAATATTTCGAAAAGTACAAAAAAATAGATTATTTTAGGTTTTTCGAAAAATAGATTATTTTACGTTTTCGAAATCAGAAGTAAATATTTCAAAAAAAATCAATTTTTGAAATATTTCGAAAAGTATAAAAAAAATAGATTATTTTAGGTTTTTCGAAAAATAGATTATTTTAGATTTTTGGAATCAGAAGTAAATATTTGAAAAAAAATCAATTTTTGAAATATTTCGAAAAGTATAAAAAAATAGATTATTTTAGGTTTTTAAAATCAGAAGTAAATATTTCAAAAAAATCAATTTTTGAAATATTTTGAAAAGTATAAAAAAATATATTATTTTAGGTTTTTCGAAAAATAGATTATTTTAGGTTTTTGAAATCAGAAGTAAATATTTCAAAAAAATCAATTTTAGAAATATTTCGAAAAGTATAAAAAAATAGATTATTTTAGGTTTTTGAAATCAGAAGTAAATATTTCAAAAAAATCAATTTTTGAAATATTTCGAAAAGTATTAAAAAATAGATTATTTTAGGTTTTTCGAAAAATATATTATTTTAGGTTTTTCGAAAAATAGATTATTTTAGGTTTTTGAAATCAGAAGTAAATATTTCAAAAAAATCAATTTTTGAAATATTTTGAAAAGTATAAAAAAATATATTATTTTAGGTTTTTCGAAAAATAGATTATTTTAGGTTTTTCGAAAAATAGATTATTTTAGATTTTTGGAATCAGAAGTAAATATTTAAAAAAAAATCAATTTTTGAAATATTTCGAAAAGTATAAAAAAATAGATTATTTTAGGTTTTTGAAATCAGAAGTAAATATTTCAAAAAAAATCAATTTTTGAAATATTTCGAAAAGTATAAAAAAATAGATTATTTTGGGTTTTTCGAAAAATAGATTATTTTAGGTTTTTGAAATCAGAAGTAAATATTTCAAAAAAAATCAATTTTTGAAATATTTCGAAAAGTATAAAAAAATAGATTAATTAAGGTTTTTCGAAAAATAGATTATTTTAGGTTTTTCGAAAAATAGATTATTTTAGATTTTTGGAATCAGAAGTAAATATTTAAAAAAAAATCAATTTTTGAAATATTTCGAAAAGTACAAAAAAATAGATTATTTTAGGTTTTTCGAAAAATAGATTATTTTACGTTTTCGAAATCAGAAGTAAATATTTCAAAAAAAATCAATTTTTGAAATATTTCGAAAAGTATAAAAAAATAGATTAATTAAGGTTTTTCGAAAAATAGATTATTTTAGGTTTTTCGAAAAATAGATTATTTTAGGTTTTTGAAATCAGAAGTAAATATTTCAAAAAAAATCAATTTTTGAAATATTTCGAAAAGTACAAAAAAATAGATTATTTTAGGTTTTTCGAAAAATAGATTATTTTACGTTTTCGAAATCAGAAGTAAATATTTCAAAAAAAATCAATTTTTGAAATATTTCGAAAAGTACAAAAAATTAGATTATTTTAGGTTTTTCGAAAAATAGATTAATTTAGGTTTTTGAAATCAGAAGTAAATATTTCAAAAAAATCAATTTTTGAAATATTTCGAAAAGTACAAAAAATTAGATTATTTTAGGTTTTTCGAAAAATAGATTAATTTAGGTTTTTGAAATCAGAAGTAAATATTTCAAAAAAATCAATTTTTGAAATATTTCGAAAAGTATAAAAAAATAGATTAATTAAGGTTTTTCGAAAAATAGATTATTTTAGGTTTTTCGAAAAATAGATTATTTTAGGTTTTTGAAATCAGAAGTAAATATTTCAAAAAAAATCAATTTTTGAAATATTTCGAAAAGTACAAAAAAATAGATTATTTTAGGTTTTTCGAAAAATAGATTATTTTAGGTTTTTCGAAAAATAGATTATTTTAGGTTTTTGAAATCAGAAGTAAATATTTCAAAAAAAATCAATTTTTGAAATATTTCGAAAAGTACAAAAAAATAGATTATTTTAGGTTTTTCGAAAAATAGATTATTTTACGTTTTCGAAATCAGAAGTAAATATTTCAAAAAAAATCAATTTTTGAAATATTTCGAAAAGTATAAAAAAAATAGATTATTTTAGGTTTTTCGAAAAATAGATTATTTTAGATTTTTGGAATCAGAAGTAAATATTTGAAAAAAAATCAATTTTTGAAATATTTCGAAAAGTATAAAAAAATAGATTATTTTAGGTTTTTAAAATCAGAAGTAAATATTTCAAAAAAATCAATTTTTGAAATATTTTGAAAAGTATAAAAAAATATATTATTTTAGGTTTTTCGAAAAATAGATTATTTTAGGTTTTTGAAATCAGAAGTAAATATTTCAAAAAAATCAATTTTAGAAATATTTCGAAAAGTATAAAAAAATAGATTATTTTAGGTTTTTGAAATCAGAAGTAAATATTTCAAAAAAATCAATTTTTGAAATATTTCGAAAAGTATTAAAAAATAGATTATTTTAGGTTTTTCGAAAAATATATTATTTTAGGTTTTTCGAAAAATAGATTATTTTAGGTTTTTGAAATCAGAAGTAAATATTTCAAAAAAATCAATTTTTGAAATATTTTGAAAAGTATAAAAAAATATATTATTTTAGGTTTTTCGAAAAATAGATTATTTTAGGTTTTTCGAAAAATAGATTATTTTAGATTTTTGGAATCAGAAGTAAATATTTAAAAAAAAATCAATTTTTGAAATATTTCGAAAAGTATAAAAAAATAGATTATTTTAGGTTTTTGAAATCAGAAGTAAATATTTCAAAAAAAATCAATTTTTGAAATATTTCGAAAAGTATAAAAAAATAGATTAATTAAGGTTTTTCGAAAAATAGATTATTTTAGGTTTTTCGAAAAATAGATTATTTTAGATTTTTGGAATCAGAAGTAAATATTTAAAAAAAAATCAATTTTTGAAATATTTCGAAAAGTATAAAAAAATAGATTATTTTAGGTTTTTGAAATCAGAAGTAAATATTTCAAAAAAAATCAATTTTTGAAATATTTCGAAAAGTACAAAAAACTAGATTATTTTAGGTTTTTCGAAAAATAGATTATTTTAGGTTTTTGAAATCAGAAGTAAATATTTCAAAAAAATCAATTTTTGAAATATTTCGAAAAGTATAAAAAAATAGATTATTTTGAGGTTTTTGAAATCAGAAGTAAATATTTCAAAAAAATCAATTTTTGAAATATTTCGAAAAGTATAATAAAATAGATTATTTTAGGTTTTTGAAATCAGAAGTAAATATTTCAAAAAAATCAATTTTTGAAATATTTCGAAAAGTATAAAAAAATAGATTATTTTAGGTTTTTCGAAAAATAGATTATTTTACGTTTTCGAAATCAGAAGTAAATATTTCAAAAAAATCAATTTTTGAAATATTTCGAAAAGTATTAAAAAATAGATTATTTTAGGTTTTTCGAAAAATATATTATTTTAGGTTTTTCGAAAAATAGATTATTTTAGGTTTTTGAAATCAGAAGTAAATATTTCAAAAAAATCAATTTTTGAAATATTTTGAAAAGTATAAAAAAATATATTATTTTAGGTTTTTCGAAAAATAGATTATTTTAGGTTTTTCGAAAAATAGATTATTTTAGATTTTTGGAATCAGAAGTAAATATTTAAAAAAAAATCAATTTTTGAAATATTTCGAAAAGTATAAAAAAATAGATTATTTTAGGTTTTTGAAATCAGAAGTAAATATTTCAAAAAAAATCAATTTTTGAAATATTTCGAAAAGTATAAAAAAATAGATTATTTTGGGTTTTTCGAAAAATAGATTATTTTAGGTTTTTGAAATCAGAAGTAAATATTTCAAAAAAAATCAATTTTTGAAATATTTCGAAAAGTATAAAAAAATAGATTAATTAAGGTTTTTCGAAAAATAGATTATTTTAGGTTTTTCGAAAAATAGATTATTTTAGATTTTTGGAATCAGAAGTAAATATTTAAAAAAAAATCAATTTTTGAAATATTTCGAAAAGTATAAAAAAATAGATTATTTTAGGTTTTTGAAATCAGAAGTAAATATTTCAAAAAAATCAATTTTTGAAATATTTCGAAAAGTATAAAAAAATAGATTATTTTAGGTTTTTCGAAAAATAGATTATTTCAGGTTTTTGAAATCAGAAGTAAATATTTCAAAAAAATCAATTTTTGAAATATTTCGAAAAGTATAAAAAAAATAGATTATTTTAGGTTTTTGAAATCAGAAGTAAATATTTCAAAAAAATCAATTTTTGAAATATTTCGAAAAGTATAAAAAAATATATTAATTAAGGTTTTTCGAAAAATAGATTATTTTAGGTTTTTCGAAAAATAGATTATTTTAGGTTTTTGAAATCAGAAGTAAATATTTCAAAAAAAATCAATTTTTGAAATATTTTGAAAAGTATAAAAAAATAGATTATTTTAGGTTTTTGAAATCAGAAGTAAATATTTCAAAAAAATCAATTTTTGAAATATTTCGAAAAGTATAAAAAAATAGATTATTTTAGGTTTTTCGAAAAATAGATTATTTTACGTTTTCGAAATCAGAAGTAAATATTTCAAAAAAATCAATTTTTGAAATATTTCGAAAAGTATTAAAAAATAGATTATTTTAGGTTTTTCGAAAAATATATTATTTTAGGTTTTTCGAAAAATAGATTATTTTAGGTTTTTGAAATCAGAAGTAAATATTTCAAAAAAAATCAATTTTTGAAATATTTTGAAAAGTATAAAAAAATAGATTATTTTAGGTTTTTGAAATCAGAAGTAAATATTTCAAAAAAAATCAATTTTTGAAATATTTCGAAAAGTATAAAAAAATAGATTAATTAAGGTTTTTCGAAAAATAGATTATTTTAGGTTTTTCGAAAAATAGATTATTTTAGATTTTTGGAATCAGAAGTAAATATTTAAAAAAAAATCAATTTTTGAAATATTTCGAAAAGTATAAAAAAATAGATTATTTTAGGTTTTTGAAATCAGAAGTAAATATTTCAAAAAAATCAATTTTTGAAATATTTCGAAAAGTATAAAAAAATAGATTATTTTAGGTTTTTCGAAAAATAGATTATTTCAGGTTTTTGAAATCAGAAGTAAATATTTCAAAAAAATCAATTTTTGAAATATTTCGAAAAGTATAAAAAAAATAGATTATTTTAGGTTTTTGAAATCAGAAGTAAATATTTCAAAAAAATCAATTTTTGAAATATTTCGAAAAGTATAAAAAAATATATTAATTAAGGTTTTTCGAAAAATAGATTATTTTAGGTTTTTCGAAAAATAGATTATTTTAGGTTTTTGAAATCAGAAGTAAATATTTCAAAAAAAATCAATTTTTGAAATATTTCGAAAAGTACAAAAAATTAGATTATTTTAGGTTTTTCGAAAAATAGATTAATTTAGGTTTTTGAAATCAGAAGTAAATATTTCAAAAAAATCAATTTTTGAAATATTTCGAAAAGTATAAAAAAATAGATTAATTAAGGTTTTTCGAAAAATAGATTATTTTAGGTTTTTCGAAAAATAGATTATTTTAGGTTTTTGAAATCAGAAGTAAATATTTCAAAAAAAATCAATTTTTGAAATATTTCGAAAAGTACAAAAAAATAGATTATTTTAGGTTTTTCGAAAAATAGATTATTTTAGGTTTTTCGAAAAATAGATTATTTTAGGTTTTTGAAATCAGAAGTAAATATTTCAAAAAAAATCAATTTTTGAAATATTTCGAAAAGTACAAAAAAATAGATTATTTTAGGTTTTTCGAAAAATAGATTATTTTACGTTTTCGAAATCAGAAGTAAATATTTCAAAAAAAATCAATTTTTGAAATATTTCGAAAAGTATAAAAAAAATAGATTATTTTAGGTTTTTCGAAAAATAGATTATTTTAGGTTTTTCGAAAAATAGATTATTTTAGATTTTTGGAATCAGAAGTAAATATTTGAAAAAAAATCAATTTTTGAAATATTTCGAAAAGTATAAAAAAATAGATTATTTTAGGTTTTTAAAATCAGAAGTAAATATTTCAAAAAAATCAATTTTTGAAATATTTCGAAAAGTATAAAAAAATAGATTAATTAAGGTTTTTCGAAAAATAGATTATTTTAGGTTTTTCGAAAAATAGATTATTTTAGGTTTTTGAAATTAGAAGTAAATATTTCAAAAAAATCAATTTTTGAAATATTTCGAAAAGTATAAAAAAATAGATTATTTTAGGTTTTTCGAAAAATAGATTAATTTAGGTTTTTGAAATCAGAAGTAAATATTTCAAAAAAATCAATTTTTGAAATATTTCGAAAAGTATAAAAAAATAGATTATTTTAGGTTTTTCGAAAAATAGATTATTTTACGTTTTCGAAATCAGAAGTAAATATTTCAAAAAAATCAATTTTTGAAATATTTCGAAAAGTATAAAAAAATAAGAATATTTTAGGTTTTTCAAATCAGAAGTAAATATTTCAAAAAATCAATTTTTGAAATATTTCGAAAAGTATAAAAAAATAGATTATTTTAGGTTTTTCGAAAAATAGATTAATTTAGGTTTTTGAAATCAGAAGTAAATATTTCAAAAAAATCAATTTTTGAAATATTTCGAAAAGTATAAAAAAATAGATTATTTTAGGTTTTTCGAAAAATAGATTATTTTACGTTTTCGAAATCAGAAGTAAATATTTCAAAAAAATCAATTTTTGAAATATTTCGAAAAGTATTAAAAAATAGATTATTTTAGGTTTTTCGAAAAATATATTATTTTAGGTTTTTCGAAAAATAGATTATTTTAGGTTTTTGAAATCAGAAGTAAATATTTCAAAAAAATCAATTTTTGAAATATTTTGAAAAGTATAAAAAAATATATTATTTTAGGTTTTTCGAAAAATAGATTATTTTAGGTTTTTCGAAAAATAGATTATTTTAGGTTTTTGAAATTAGAAGTAAATATTTCAAAAAAAATCAATTTTTGAAATATTTCGAAAAGTATAAAAAAATAGATTATTTTAGGTTTTTGAAATCAGAAGTAAATATTTCAAAAAAATCAATTTTTAAACAGAAGTAAATATTTCAAAAAAATCAATTTTTGAAATATTTCGAAAAGTATAAAAAAAATACATTATTTTAGGTTTTTGAAATTAGAAGTAAATATTTCAAAAAAATCAATTTTTGAAATATGTCGAAAAAATAGATTATTTTAGGTTTTTCGAAAAATAGATTTTTGGAATCAGAAGTAAATATTTAAAAAAAAATCAATTTTTGAAATATTTCGAAAAGTATAAAAAAATAGATTATTTTGAGGTTTTTGAAATCAGAAGTAAATATTTCAAAAAAAATCAATTTTTGAAATATTTCGAAAAGTACAAAAAAATAGATTATTTTAGGTTTTTCGAAAAATAGATTATTTTAGGTTTTTGAAATCAGAAGTAAATATTTCAAAAAAAATCAATTTTTGAAATATTTCGAAAAGTACAAAAAAATAGATTATTTTAGGTTTTTCGAAAAATAGATTATTTTAGATTTTTGGAATCAGAAGTAAATATTTAAAAAAAAAATCAATTTTTGAAATATTTCGAAAAGTATAAAAAAATAGATTATTTTAGGTTTTTGAAATCAGAAGTAAATATTTCAAAAAAATCAATTTTTGAAATATTTCGAAAAGTATAAAAAAATAGATTATTTTAGGTTTTTCGAAAAATAGATTATTTTACGTTTTCGAAATCAGAAGTAAATATTTCAAAAAAAATCAATTTTTGAAATATTTCGAAAAGTATAAAAAAAATAGATTATTTTAGGTTTTTCGAAAAATAGATTATTTTAGGTTTTTCGAAAAATAGATTATTTTAGATTTTTGGAATCAGAAGTAAATATTTGAAAAAAAATCAATTTTTGAAATATTTCGAAAAGTATAAAAAAATAGATTATTTTAGGTTTTTAAAATCAGAAGTAAATATTTCAAAAAAATCAATTTTTGAAATATTTTGAAAAGTATAAAAAAATATATTATTTTAGGTTTTTCGAAAAATAGATTATTTTAGGTTTTTGAAATCAGAAGTAAATATTTCAAAAAAATCAATTTTAGAAATATTTCGAAAAGTATAAAAAAATAGATTATTTTAGGTTTTTGAAATCAGAAGTAAATATTTCAAAAAAATCAATTTTTGAAATATTTCGAAAAGTATAAAAAAATAGATTATTTTAGGTTTTTCGAAAAATAGATTATTTTACGTTTTCGAAATCAGAAGTAAATATTTCAAAAAAATCAATTTTTGAAATATTTCGAAAAGTATTAAAAAATAGATTATTTTAGGTTTTTCGAAAAATATATTATTTTAGGTTTTTCGAAAAATAGATTATTTTAGGTTTTTGAAATCAGAAGTAAATATTTCAAAAAAATCAATTTTTGAAATATTTTGAAAAGTATAAAAAAATATATTATTTTAGGTTTTTCGAAAAATAGATTATTTTAGGTTTTTCGAAAAATAGATTATTTTAGATTTTTGGAATCAGAAGTAAATATTTAAAAAAAAATCAATTTTTGAAATATTTCGAAAAGTATAAAAAAATAGATTATTTTAGGTTTTTGAAATCAGAAGTAAATATTTCAAAAAAAATCAATTTTTGAAATATTTCGAAAAGTATAAAAAAATAGATTATTTTGGGTTTTTCGAAAAATAGATTATTTTAGGTTTTTGAAATCAGAAGTAAATATTTCAAAAAAAATCAATTTTTGAAATATTTCGAAAAGTATAAAAAAATAGATTAATTAAGGTTTTTCGAAAAATAGATTATTTTAGGTTTTTCGAAAAATAGATTATTTTAGATTTTTGGAATCAGAAGTAAATATTTAAAAAAAAATCAATTTTTGAAATATTTCGAAAAGTATAAAAAAATAGATTATTTTAGGTTTTTGAAATCAGAAGTAAATATTTCAAAAAAAATCAATTTTTGAAATATTTCGAAAAGTACAAAAAACTAGATTATTTTAGGTTTTTCGAAAAATAGATTATTTTAGGTTTTTGAAATCAGAAGTAAATATTTCAAAAAAAATCAATTTTTGAAATATTTCGAAAAGTATAAAAAAATAGATTATTTTGAGGTTTTTGAAATCAGAAGTAAATATTTCAAAAAAATCAATTTTTGAAATATTTCGAAAAGTATAAAAAAATAGATTATTTTAGGTTTTTCGAAAAATAGATTATTTTCGATTTTTGAAATCAGAAGTAAATATTTCAAAAAAAATCAATTTTTGAAATATTTCGAAAAGTATAATAAAATAGATTATTTTAGGTTTTTCGAAAAATAGATTATTTTAGGTTTTTGAAATCAGAAGTAAATATTTCAAAAAAAATCAATTTTTGAAATATTTTGAAAAGTATAAAAAAATAGATTATTTTAGGTTTTTGAAATCAGAAGTAAATATTTCAAAAAAATCAATTTTTGAAATATTTCGAAAAGTATAAAAAAATAGATTATTTTAGGTTTTTCGAAAAATAGATTATTTTAGATTTTTGGAATCAGAAGTAATTATTTGAAAAAAAATCAATTTTTGAAATATTTCGAAAAGTATAAAAAAATAGATTATTTTAGGTTTTTAAAATCAGAAGTAAATATTTCAAAAAAATCAATTTTTGAAATATTTCGAAAAGTATAAAAAAATAGATTATTTTAGGTTTTTCGAAAAATAGATTATTTTAGGTTTTTGAAATCAGAAGTAAATATTTCAAAAAAATCAATTTTTGAAATATTTCGAAAAGTATAAAAAAATAGATTATTTTAGGTTTTTGAAATCAGAAGTAAATATTTCAAAAAAATCAATTTTTGAAATATTTCGAAAATTATGAAAAAATAGATTATTTTAGGTTTTTCGAAAAATAGATTATTTTAGGTTTTTGAAATCAGAAGTAAATATTTCAAAAAAATCAATTTTTGAAATATTTCGAAAAGTACAAAAAAATAGATTATTTTAGGTTTTTCGAAAAATAGATTATTTTAGGTTTTTGAAATCAGAAGTAAATATTTCAAAAAAATCAATTTTTGTAATATTTCGAAAAGTATAAAAAAATAGATTATTTTAGGTTTTTCGAAAAATTGATTATTTTAGATTTTTGAAATCAGAAGTAAATATTTCAAAAAAATCAATTTTTAAAATATTTCGAAAAGTATAAAAAAATAGATTATTTTAGGATTTTGAAATCAGAAGTAAATATTTCAAAAAAATCAATTTTTGAAATATTTCGAAAAGTATTAAAAAAATAGATTATTTTAGGTTTTTCGAAAAATAGATTATTTTAGGTTTTTGAAATCAGAAGTAAATATTTCAAAAAAATCAATTTTTGAAATATTTCGAAAATTATGAAAAAATAGATTATTTTAGGTTTTTCGAAAAATAGATTATTTTAGGTTTTTGAAATCAGAAGTAAATATTTCAAAAAAATCAATTTTTGAAATATTTCGAAAAGTACAAAAAAATAGATTATTTTAGGTTTTTCGAAAAATAGATTATTTTAGATTTTTGAAATCAGAAGTAAATATTTCAAAAAAATCAATTTTTGAAATATTTCGAGAAGTATAAAAAAATAGATTATTTTAGGTTTTTGAAATCAGAAGTAAATATTTCAAAAAAATCAATTTTTGAAATATTTCGAAAATTATGAAAAAATAGATTATTTTAGGTTTTTCGAAAAATAGATTATTTTAGGTTTTTGAAATCAGAAGTAAATATTTCAAAAAAATCAATTTTTGAAATATTTTGAAAAGTATAAAAAAATATATTATTTTAGGTTTTTCGAAAAATAGATTATTTTAGGTTTTTCGAAAAATAGATTATTTTAGATTTTTGGAATCAGAAGTAAATATTTAAAAAAAAATCAATTTTTGAAATATTTCGAAAAGTATAAAAAAATAGATTATTTTAGGTTTTTGAAATCAGAAGTAAATATTTCAAAAAAAATCAATTTTTGAAATATTTCGAAAAGTATAAAAAAATAGATTATTTTGGGTTTTTCGAAAAATAGATTATTTTAGGTTTTTGAAATCAGAAGTAAATATTTCAAAAAAAATCAATTTTTGAAATATTTCGAAAAGTATAAAAAAATAGATTAATTAAGGTTTTTCGAAAAATAGATTATTTTAGGTTTTTCGAAAAATAGATTATTTTAGATTTTTGGAATCAGAAGTAAATATTTAAAAAAAAATCAATTTTTGAAATATTTCGAAAAGTACAAAAAAATAGATTATTTTAGGTTTTTCGAAAAATAGATTATTTTACGTTTTCGAAATCAGAAGTAAATATTTCAAAAAAAATCAATTTTTGAAATATTTCGAAAAGTATAAAAAAATAGATTAATTAAGGTTTTTCGAAAAATAGATTATTTTAGGTTTTTCGAAAAATAGATTATTTTAGGTTTTTGAAATCAGAAGTAAATATTTCAAAAAAAATCAATTTTTGAAATATTTCGAAAAGTACAAAAAAATAGATTATTTTAGGTTTTTCGAAAAATAGATTATTTTACGTTTTCGAAATCAGAAGTAAATATTTCAAAAAAAATCAATTTTTGAAATATTTCGAAAAGTACAAAAAATTAGATTATTTTAGGTTTTTCGAAAAATAGATTAATTTAGGTTTTTGAAATCAGAAGTAAATATTTCAAAAAAATCAATTTTTGAAATATTTCGAAAAGTACAAAAAATTAGATTATTTTAGGTTTTTCGAAAAATAGATTAATTTAGGTTTTTGAAATCAGAAGTAAATATTTCAAAAAAATCAATTTTTGAAATATTTCGAAAAGTATAAAAAAATAGATTAATTAAGGTTTTTCGAAAAATAGATTATTTTAGGTTTTTCGAAAAATAGATTATTTTAGGTTTTTGAAATCAGAAGTAAATATTTCAAAAAAAATCAATTTTTGAAATATTTCGAAAAGTACAAAAAAATAGATTATTTTAGGTTTTTCGAAAAATAGATTATTTTAGGTTTTTCGAAAAATAGATTATTTTAGGTTTTTGAAATCAGAAGTAAATATTTCAAAAAAAATCAATTTTTGAAATATTTCGAAAAGTACAAAAAAATAGATTATTTTAGGTTTTTCGAAAAATAGATTATTTTACGTTTTCGAAATCAGAAGTAAATATTTCAAAAAAAATCAATTTTTGAAATATTTCGAAAAGTATAAAAAAAATAGATTATTTTAGGTTTTTCGAAAAATAGATTATTTTAGATTTTTGGAATCAGAAGTAAATATTTGAAAAAAAATCAATTTTTGAAATATTTCGAAAAGTATAAAAAAATAGATTATTTTAGGTTTTTAAAATCAGAAGTAAATATTTCAAAAAAATCAATTTTTGAAATATTTTGAAAAGTATAAAAAAATATATTATTTTAGGTTTTTCGAAAAATAGATTATTTTAGGTTTTTGAAATCAGAAGTAAATATTTCAAAAAAATCAATTTTAGAAATATTTCGAAAAGTATAAAAAAATAGATTATTTTAGGTTTTTGAAATCAGAAGTAAATATTTCAAAAAAATCAATTTTTGAAATATTTCGAAAAGTATTAAAAAATAGATTATTTTAGGTTTTTCGAAAAATATATTATTTTAGGTTTTTCGAAAAATAGATTATTTTAGGTTTTTGAAATCAGAAGTAAATATTTCAAAAAAATCAATTTTTGAAATATTTTGAAAAGTATAAAAAAATATATTATTTTAGGTTTTTCGAAAAATAGATTATTTTAGGTTTTTCGAAAAATAGATTATTTTAGATTTTTGGAATCAGAAGTAAATATTTAAAAAAAAATCAATTTTTGAAATATTTCGAAAAGTATAAAAAAATAGATTATTTTAGGTTTTTGAAATCAGAAGTAAATATTTCAAAAAAAATCAATTTTTGAAATATTTCGAAAAGTATAAAAAAATAGATTAATTAAGGTTTTTCGAAAAATAGATTATTTTAGGTTTTTCGAAAAATAGATTATTTTAGATTTTTGGAATCAGAAGTAAATATTTAAAAAAAAATCAATTTTTGAAATATTTCGAAAAGTATAAAAAAATAGATTATTTTAGGTTTTTGAAATCAGAAGTAAATATTTCAAAAAAAATCAATTTTTGAAATATTTCGAAAAGTACAAAAAACTAGATTATTTTAGGTTTTTCGAAAAATAGATTATTTTAGGTTTTTGAAATCAGAAGTAAATATTTCAAAAAAATCAATTTTTGAAATATTTCGAAAAGTATAAAAAAATAGATTATTTTGAGGTTTTTGAAATCAGAAGTAAATATTTCAAAAAAATCAATTTTTGAAATATTTCGAAAAGTATAATAAAATAGATTATTTTAGGTTTTTCGAAAAATAGATTATTTTACGTTTTCGAAATCAGAAGTAAATATTTCAAAAAAATCAATTTTTGAAATATTTCGAAAAGTATTAAAAAATAGATTATTTTAGGTTTTTCGAAAAATATATTATTTTAGGTTTTTCGAAAAATAGATTATTTTAGGTTTTTGAAATCAGAAGTAAATATTTCAAAAAAATCAATTTTTGAAATATTTTGAAAAGTATAAAAAAATATATTATTTTAGGTTTTTCGAAAAATAGATTATTTTAGGTTTTTCGAAAAATAGATTATTTTAGATTTTTGGAATCAGAAGTAAATATTTAAAAAAAAATCAATTTTTGAAATATTTCGAAAAGTATAAAAAAATAGATTATTTTAGGTTTTTGAAATCAGAAGTAAATATTTCAAAAAAAATCAATTTTTGAAATATTTCGAAAAGTATAAAAAAATAGATTATTTTGGGTTTTTCGAAAAATAGATTATTTTAGGTTTTTGAAATCAGAAGTAAATATTTCAAAAAAAATCAATTTTTGAAATATTTCGAAAAGTATAAAAAAATAGATTAATTAAGGTTTTTCGAAAAATAGATTATTTTAGGTTTTTCGAAAAATAGATTATTTTAGATTTTTGGAATCAGAAGTAAATATTTAAAAAAAAATCAATTTTTGAAATATTTCGAAAAGTATAAAAAAATAGATTATTTTAGGTTTTTGAAATCAGAAGTAAATATTTCAAAAAAATCAATTTTTGAAATATTTCGAAAAGTATAAAAAAATAGATTATTTTAGGTTTTTCGAAAAATAGATTATTTCAGGTTTTTGAAATCAGAAGTAAATATTTCAAAAAAATCAATTTTTGAAATATTTCGAAAAGTATAAAAAAAATAGATTATTTTAGGTTTTTGAAATCAGAAGTAAATATTTCAAAAAAATCAATTTTTGAAATATTTCGAAAAGTATAAAAAAATATATTAATTAAGGTTTTTCGAAAAATAGATTATTTTAGGTTTTTCGAAAAATAGATTATTTTAGGTTTTTGAAATCAGAAGTAAATATTTCAAAAAAAATCAATTTTTGAAATATTTTGAAAAGTATAAAAAAATAGATTATTTTAGGTTTTTGAAATCAGAAGTAAATATTTCAAAAAAATCAATTTTTGAAATATTTCGAAAAGTATAAAAAAATAGATTATTTTAGGTTTTTCGAAAAATAGATTATTTTACGTTTTCGAAATCAGAAGTAAATATTTCAAAAAAATCAATTTTTGAAATATTTCGAAAAGTATTAAAAAATAGATTATTTTAGGTTTTTCGAAAAATATATTATTTTAGGTTTTTCGAAAAATAGATTATTTTAGGTTTTTGAAATCAGAAGTAAATATTTCAAAAAAAATCAATTTTTGAAATATTTTGAAAAGTATAAAAAAATAGATTATTTTAGGTTTTTGAAATCAGAAGTAAATATTTCAAAAAAAATCAATTTTTGAAATATTTCGAAAAGTATAAAAAAATAGATTAATTAAGGTTTTTCGAAAAATAGATTATTTTAGGTTTTTCGAAAAATAGATTATTTTAGATTTTTGGAATCAGAAGTAAATATTTAAAAAAAAATCAATTTTTGAAATATTTCGAAAAGTATAAAAAAATAGATTATTTTAGGTTTTTGAAATCAGAAGTAAATATTTCAAAAAAATCAATTTTTGAAATATTTCGAAAAGTATAAAAAAATAGATTATTTTAGGTTTTTCGAAAAATAGATTATTTCAGGTTTTTGAAATCAGAAGTAAATATTTCAAAAAAATCAATTTTTGAAATATTTCGAAAAGTATAAAAAAAATAGATTATTTTAGGTTTTTGAAATCAGAAGTAAATATTTCAAAAAAATCAATTTTTGAAATATTTCGAAAAGTATAAAAAAATATATTAATTAAGGTTTTTCGAAAAATAGATTATTTTAGGTTTTTCGAAAAATAGATTATTTTAGGTTTTTGAAATCAGAAGTAAATATTTCAAAAAAAATCAATTTTTGAAATATTTCGAAAAGTACAAAAAATTAGATTATTTTAGGTTTTTCGAAAAATAGATTAATTTAGGTTTTTGAAATCAGAAGTAAATATTTCAAAAAAATCAATTTTTGAAATATTTCGAAAAGTATAAAAAAATAGATTAATTAAGGTTTTTCGAAAAATAGATTATTTTAGGTTTTTCGAAAAATAGATTATTTTAGGTTTTTGAAATCAGAAGTAAATATTTCAAAAAAAATCAATTTTTGAAATATTTCGAAAAGTACAAAAAAATAGATTATTTTAGGTTTTTCGAAAAATAGATTATTTTAGGTTTTTCGAAAAATAGATTATTTTAGGTTTTTGAAATCAGAAGTAAATATTTCAAAAAAAATCAATTTTTGAAATATTTCGAAAAGTACAAAAAAATAGATTATTTTAGGTTTTTCGAAAAATAGATTATTTTACGTTTTCGAAATCAGAAGTAAATATTTCAAAAAAAATCAATTTTTGAAATATTTCGAAAAGTATAAAAAAAATAGATTATTTTAGGTTTTTCGAAAAATAGATTATTTTAGGTTTTTCGAAAAATAGATTATTTTAGATTTTTGGAATCAGAAGTAAATATTTGAAAAAAAATCAATTTTTGAAATATTTCGAAAAGTATAAAAAAATAGATTATTTTAGGTTTTTAAAATCAGAAGTAAATATTTCAAAAAAATCAATTTTTGAAATATTTCGAAAAGTATAAAAAAATAGATTAATTAAGGTTTTTCGAAAAATAGATTATTTTAGGTTTTTCGAAAAATAGATTATTTTAGGTTTTTGAAATTAGAAGTAAATATTTCAAAAAAATCAATTTTTGAAATATTTCGAAAAGTATAAAAAAATAGATTATTTTAGGTTTTTCGAAAAATAGATTAATTTAGGTTTTTGAAATCAGAAGTAAATATTTCAAAAAAATCAATTTTTGAAATATTTCGAAAAGTATAAAAAAATAGATTATTTTAGGTTTTTCGAAAAATAGATTATTTTACGTTTTCGAAATCAGAAGTAAATATTTCAAAAAAATCAATTTTTGAAATATTTCGAAAAGTATAAAAAAATAAGAATATTTTAGGTTTTTCAAATCAGAAGTAAATATTTCAAAAAATCAATTTTTGAAATATTTCGAAAAGTATAAAAAAATAGATTATTTTAGGTTTTTCGAAAAATAGATTAATTTAGGTTTTTGAAATCAGAAGTAAATATTTCAAAAAAATCAATTTTTGAAATATTTCGAAAAGTATAAAAAAATAGATTATTTTAGGTTTTTCGAAAAATAGATTATTTTACGTTTTCGAAATCAGAAGTAAATATTTCAAAAAAATCAATTTTTGAAATATTTCGAAAAGTATTAAAAAATAGATTATTTTAGGTTTTTCGAAAAATATATTATTTTAGGTTTTTCGAAAAATAGATTATTTTAGGTTTTTGAAATCAGAAGTAAATATTTCAAAAAAATCAATTTTTGAAATATTTTGAAAAGTATAAAAAAATATATTATTTTAGGTTTTTCGAAAAATAGATTATTTTAGGTTTTTCGAAAAATAGATTATTTTAGGTTTTTGAAATTAGAAGTAAATATTTCAAAAAAAATCAATTTTTGAAATATTTCGAAAAGTATAAAAAAATAGATTATTTTAGGTTTTTGAAATCAGAAGTAAATATTTCAAAAAAATCAATTTTTAAACAGAAGTAAATATTTCAAAAAAATCAATTTTTGAAATATTTCGAAAAGTATAAAAAAAATACATTATTTTAGGTTTTTGAAATTAGAAGTAAATATTTCAAAAAAATCAATTTTTGAAATATGTCGAAAAAATAGATTATTTTAGGTTTTTCGAAAAATAGATTTTTGGAATCAGAAGTAAATATTTAAAAAAAAATCAATTTTTGAAATATTTCGAAAAGTATAAAAAAATAGATTATTTTGAGGTTTTTGAAATCAGAAGTAAATATTTCAAAAAAAATCAATTTTTGAAATATTTCGAAAAGTACAAAAAAATAGATTATTTTAGGTTTTTCGAAAAATAGATTATTTTAGGTTTTTGAAATCAGAAGTAAATATTTCAAAAAAAATCAATTTTTGAAATATTTCGAAAAGTACAAAAAAATAGATTATTTTAGGTTTTTCGAAAAATAGATTATTTTAGATTTTTGGAATCAGAAGTAAATATTTAAAAAAAAAATCAATTTTTGAAATATTTCGAAAAGTATAAAAAAATAGATTATTTTAGGTTTTTGAAATCAGAAGTAAATATTTCAAAAAAATCAATTTTTGAAATATTTCGAAAAGTATAAAAAAATAGATTATTTTAGGTTTTTCGAAAAATAGATTATTTTACGTTTTCGAAATCAGAAGTAAATATTTCAAAAAAAATCAATTTTTGAAATATTTCGAAAAGTATAAAAAAAATAGATTATTTTAGGTTTTTCGAAAAATAGATTATTTTAGGTTTTTCGAAAAATAGATTATTTTAGATTTTTGGAATCAGAAGTAAATATTTGAAAAAAAATCAATTTTTGAAATATTTCGAAAAGTATAAAAAAATAGATTATTTTAGGTTTTTAAAATCAGAAGTAAATATTTCAAAAAAATCAATTTTTGAAATATTTTGAAAAGTATAAAAAAATATATTATTTTAGGTTTTTCGAAAAATAGATTATTTTAGGTTTTTGAAATCAGAAGTAAATATTTCAAAAAAATCAATTTTAGAAATATTTCGAAAAGTATAAAAAAATAGATTATTTTAGGTTTTTGAAATCAGAAGTAAATATTTCAAAAAAATCAATTTTTGAAATATTTCGAAAAGTATAAAAAAATAGATTATTTTAGGTTTTTCGAAAAATAGATTATTTTACGTTTTCGAAATCAGAAGTAAATATTTCAAAAAAATCAATTTTTGAAATATTTCGAAAAGTATTAAAAAATAGATTATTTTAGGTTTTTCGAAAAATATATTATTTTAGGTTTTTCGAAAAATAGATTATTTTAGGTTTTTGAAATCAGAAGTAAATATTTCAAAAAAATCAATTTTTGAAATATTTTGAAAAGTATAAAAAAATATATTATTTTAGGTTTTTCGAAAAATAGATTATTTTAGGTTTTTCGAAAAATAGATTATTTTAGATTTTTGGAATCAGAAGTAAATATTTAAAAAAAAATCAATTTTTGAAATATTTCGAAAAGTATAAAAAAATAGATTATTTTAGGTTTTTGAAATCAGAAGTAAATATTTCAAAAAAAATCAATTTTTGAAATATTTCGAAAAGTACAAAAAACTAGATTATTTTAGGTTTTTCGAAAAATAGATTATTTTAGGTTTTTGAAATCAGAAGTAAATATTTCAAAAAAAATCAATTTTTGAAATATTTCGAAAAGTATAAAAAAATAGATTATTTTGAGGTTTTTGAAATCAGAAGTAAATATTTCAAAAAAATCAATTTTTGAAATATTTCGAAAAGTATAAAAAAATAGATTATTTTAGGTTTTTCGAAAAATAGATTATTTTCGATTTTTGAAATCAGAAGTAAATATTTCAAAAAAAATCAATTTTTGAAATATTTCGAAAAGTATAATAAAATAGATTATTTTAGGTTTTTCGAAAAATAGATTATTTTAGGTTTTTGAAATCAGAAGTAAATATTTCAAAAAAAATCAATTTTTGAAATATTTTGAAAAGTATAAAAAAATAGATTATTTTAGGTTTTTGAAATCAGAAGTAAATATTTCAAAAAAATCAATTTTTGAAATATTTCGAAAAGTATAAAAAAATAGATTATTTTAGGTTTTTCGAAAAATAGATTATTTTAGATTTTTGGAATCAGAAGTAATTATTTGAAAAAAAATCAATTTTTGAAATATTTCGAAAAGTATAAAAAAATAGATTATTTTAGGTTTTTAAAATCAGAAGTAAATATTTCAAAAAAATCAATTTTTGAAATATTTCGAAAAGTATAAAAAAATAGATTATTTTAGGTTTTTCGAAAAATAGATTATTTTAGGTTTTTGAAATCAGAAGTAAATATTTCAAAAAAATCAATTTTTGAAATATTTCGAAAAGTATAAAAAAATAGATTATTTTAGGTTTTTGAAATCAGAAGTAAATATTTCAAAAAAATCAATTTTTGAAATATTTCGAAAATTATGAAAAAATAGATTATTTTAGGTTTTTCGAAAAATAGATTATTTTAGGTTTTTGAAATCAGAAGTAAATATTTCAAAAAAATCAATTTTTGAAATATTTCGAAAAGTACAAAAAAATAGATTATTTTAGGTTTTTCGAAAAATAGATTATTTTAGGTTTTTGAAATCAGAAGTAAATATTTCAAAAAAATCAATTTTTGTAATATTTCGAAAAGTATAAAAAAATAGATTATTTTAGGTTTTTCGAAAAATTGATTATTTTAGATTTTTGAAATCAGAAGTAAATATTTCAAAAAAATCAATTTTTAAAATATTTCGAAAAGTATAAAAAAATAGATTATTTTAGGATTTTGAAATCAGAAGTAAATATTTCAAAAAAATCAATTTTTGAAATATTTCGAAAAGTATTAAAAAAATAGATTATTTTAGGTTTTTCGAAAAATAGATTATTTTAGGTTTTTGAAATCAGAAGTAAATATTTCAAAAAAATCAATTTTTGAAATATTTCGAAAATTATGAAAAAATAGATTATTTTAGGTTTTTCGAAAAATAGATTATTTTAGGTTTTTGAAATCAGAAGTAAATATTTCAAAAAAATCAATTTTTGAAATATTTCGAAAAGTACAAAAAAATAGATTATTTTAGGTTTTTCGAAAAATAGATTATTTTAGATTTTTGAAATCAGAAGTAAATATTTCAAAAAAATCAATTTTTGAAATATTTCGAGAAGTATAAAAAAATAGATTATTTTAGGTTTTTGAAATCAGAAGTAAATATTTCAAAAAAATCAATTTTTGAAATATTTCGAAAATTATGAAAAAATAGATTATTTTAGGTTTTTCGAAAAATAGATTATTTTAGGTTTTTGAAATCAGAAGTAAATATTTCAAAAAAATCAATTTTTGAAATATTTCGAAAAGTACAAAAAAATAGATTATTTTAGGTTTTTCGAAAAATAGATTATTTTAGGTTTTTGAAATCAGAAGTAAATATTTCAAAAAAATCAATTTTTGTAATATTTCGAAAAGTATAAAAAAATAGATTATTTTAGGTTTTTCGAAAAATTGATTATTTTAGATTTTTGAAATCAGAAGTAAATATTTCAAAAAAATCAATTTTTAAAATATTTCGAAAAGTATAAAAAAATAGATTATTTTAGGTTTTTGAAATCAGAAGTAAATATTTCAAAAAAAATCAATTTTTGAAATATTTCGAAAAGTACAAAAAATTAGATTATTTTAGGTTTTTCGAAAAATAGATTAATTTAGGTTTTTGAAATCAGAAGTAAATATTTCAAAAAAATCAATTTTTGAAATATTTCGAAAAGTATAAAAAAATAGATTAATTAAGGTTTTTCGAAAAATAGATTATTTTAGGTTTTTCGAAAAATAGATTATTTTAGGTTTTTGAAATCAGAAGTAAATATTTCAAAAAAAATCAATTTTTGAAATATTTCGAAAAGTACAAAAAAATAGATTATTTTAGGTTTTTCGAAAAATAGATTATTTTAGGTTTTTCGAAAAATAGATTATTTTAGGTTTTTGAAATCAGAAGTAAATATTTCAAAAAAAATCAATTTTTGAAATATTTCGAAAAGTACAAAAAAATAGATTATTTTAGGTTTTTCGAAAAATAGATTATTTTACGTTTTCGAAATCAGAAGTAAATATTTCAAAAAAAATCAATTTTTGAAATATTTCGAAAAGTATAAAAAAAATAGATTATTTTAGGTTTTTCGAAAAATAGATTATTTTAGGTTTTTCGAAAAATAGATTATTTTAGATTTTTGGAATCAGAAGTAAATATTTGAAAAAAAATCAATTTTTGAAATATTTCGAAAAGTATAAAAAAATAGATTATTTTAGGTTTTTAAAATCAGAAGTAAATATTTCAAAAAAATCAATTTTTGAAATATTTCGAAAAGTATAAAAAAATAGATTAATTAAGGTTTTTCGAAAAATAGATTATTTTAGGTTTTTCGAAAAATAGATTATTTTAGGTTTTTGAAATTAGAAGTAAATATTTCAAAAAAATCAATTTTTGAAATATTTCGAAAAGTATAAAAAAATAGATTATTTTAGGTTTTTCGAAAAATAGATTAATTTAGGTTTTTGAAATCAGAAGTAAATATTTCAAAAAAATCAATTTTTGAAATATTTCGAAAAGTATAAAAAAATAGATTATTTTAGGTTTTTCGAAAAATAGATTATTTTACGTTTTCGAAATCAGAAGTAAATATTTCAAAAAAATCAATTTTTGAAATATTTCGAAAAGTATAAAAAAATAAGAATATTTTAGGTTTTTCAAATCAGAAGTAAATATTTCAAAAAATCAATTTTTGAAATATTTCGAAAAGTATAAAAAAATAGATTATTTTAGGTTTTTCGAAAAATAGATTAATTTAGGTTTTTGAAATCAGAAGTAAATATTTCAAAAAAATCAATTTTTGAAATATTTCGAAAAGTATAAAAAAATAGATTATTTTAGGTTTTTCGAAAAATAGATTATTTTACGTTTTCGAAATCAGAAGTAAATATTTCAAAAAAATCAATTTTTGAAATATTTCGAAAAGTATTAAAAAATAGATTATTTTAGGTTTTTCGAAAAATATATTATTTTAGGTTTTTCGAAAAATAGATTATTTTAGGTTTTTGAAATCAGAAGTAAATATTTCAAAAAAATCAATTTTTGAAATATTTTGAAAAGTATAAAAAAATATATTATTTTAGGTTTTTCGAAAAATAGATTATTTTAGGTTTTTCGAAAAATAGATTATTTTAGGTTTTTGAAATTAGAAGTAAATATTTCAAAAAAAATCAATTTTTGAAATATTTCGAAAAGTATAAAAAAATAGATTATTTTAGGTTTTTGAAATCAGAAGTAAATATTTCAAAAAAATCAATTTTTAAACAGAAGTAAATATTTCAAAAAAATCAATTTTTGAAATATTTCGAAAAGTATAAAAAAAATACATTATTTTAGGTTTTTGAAATTAGAAGTAAATATTTCAAAAAAATCAATTTTTGAAATATGTCGAAAAAATAGATTATTTTAGGTTTTTCGAAAAATAGATTTTTGGAATCAGAAGTAAATATTTAAAAAAAAATCAATTTTTGAAATATTTCGAAAAGTATAAAAAAATAGATTATTTTGAGGTTTTTGAAATCAGAAGTAAATATTTCAAAAAAAATCAATTTTTGAAATATTTCGAAAAGTACAAAAAAATAGATTATTTTAGGTTTTTCGAAAAATAGATTATTTTAGGTTTTTGAAATCAGAAGTAAATATTTCAAAAAAAATCAATTTTTGAAATATTTCGAAAAGTACAAAAAAATAGATTATTTTAGGTTTTTCGAAAAATAGATTATTTTAGATTTTTGGAATCAGAAGTAAATATTTAAAAAAAAAATCAATTTTTGAAATATTTCGAAAAGTATAAAAAAATAGATTATTTTAGGTTTTTGAAATCAGAAGTAAATATTTCAAAAAAATCAATTTTTGAAATATTTCGAAAAGTATAAAAAAATAGATTATTTTAGGTTTTTCGAAAAATAGATTATTTTACGTTTTCGAAATCAGAAGTAAATATTTCAAAAAAAATCAATTTTTGAAATATTTCGAAAAGTATAAAAAAAATAGATTATTTTAGGTTTTTCGAAAAATAGATTATTTTAGGTTTTTCGAAAAATAGATTATTTTAGATTTTTGGAATCAGAAGTAAATATTTGAAAAAAAATCAATTTTTGAAATATTTCGAAAAGTATAAAAAAATAGATTATTTTAGGTTTTTAAAATCAGAAGTAAATATTTCAAAAAAATCAATTTTTGAAATATTTTGAAAAGTATAAAAAAATATATTATTTTAGGTTTTTCGAAAAATAGATTATTTTAGGTTTTTGAAATCAGAAGTAAATATTTCAAAAAAATCAATTTTAGAAATATTTCGAAAAGTATAAAAAAATAGATTATTTTAGGTTTTTGAAATCAGAAGTAAATATTTCAAAAAAATCAATTTTTGAAATATTTCGAAAAGTATAAAAAAATAGATTATTTTAGGTTTTTCGAAAAATAGATTATTTTACGTTTTCGAAATCAGAAGTAAATATTTCAAAAAAATCAATTTTTGAAATATTTCGAAAAGTATTAAAAAATAGATTATTTTAGGTTTTTCGAAAAATATATTATTTTAGGTTTTTCGAAAAATAGATTATTTTAGGTTTTTGAAATCAGAAGTAAATATTTCAAAAAAATCAATTTTTGAAATATTTTGAAAAGTATAAAAAAATATATTATTTTAGGTTTTTCGAAAAATAGATTATTTTAGGTTTTTCGAAAAATAGATTATTTTAGATTTTTGGAATCAGAAGTAAATATTTAAAAAAAAATCAATTTTTGAAATATTTCGAAAAGTATAAAAAAATAGATTATTTTAGGTTTTTGAAATCAGAAGTAAATATTTCAAAAAAAATCAATTTTTGAAATATTTCGAAAAGTACAAAAAACTAGATTATTTTAGGTTTTTCGAAAAATAGATTATTTTAGGTTTTTGAAATCAGAAGTAAATATTTCAAAAAAAATCAATTTTTGAAATATTTCGAAAAGTATAAAAAAATAGATTATTTTGAGGTTTTTGAAATCAGAAGTAAATATTTCAAAAAAATCAATTTTTGAAATATTTCGAAAAGTATAAAAAAATAGATTATTTTAGGTTTTTCGAAAAATAGATTATTTTCGATTTTTGAAATCAGAAGTAAATATTTCAAAAAAAATCAATTTTTGAAATATTTCGAAAAGTATAATAAAATAGATTATTTTAGGTTTTTCGAAAAATAGATTATTTTAGGTTTTTGAAATCAGAAGTAAATATTTCAAAAAAAATCAATTTTTGAAATATTTTGAAAAGTATAAAAAAATAGATTATTTTAGGTTTTTGAAATCAGAAGTAAATATTTCAAAAAAATCAATTTTTGAAATATTTCGAAAAGTATAAAAAAATAGATTATTTTAGGTTTTTCGAAAAATAGATTATTTTAGATTTTTGGAATCAGAAGTAATTATTTGAAAAAAAATCAATTTTTGAAATATTTCGAAAAGTATAAAAAAATAGATTATTTTAGGTTTTTAAAATCAGAAGTAAATATTTCAAAAAAATCAATTTTTGAAATATTTCGAAAAGTATAAAAAAATAGATTATTTTAGGTTTTTCGAAAAATAGATTATTTTAGGTTTTTGAAATCAGAAGTAAATATTTCAAAAAAATCAATTTTTGAAATATTTCGAAAAGTATAAAAAAATAGATTATTTTAGGTTTTTGAAATCAGAAGTAAATATTTCAAAAAAATCAATTTTTGAAATATTTCGAAAATTATGAAAAAATAGATTATTTTAGGTTTTTCGAAAAATAGATTATTTTAGGTTTTTGAAATCAGAAGTAA
Organism: Eledone cirrhosa; assembly: GCA_964016885.1. Taxonomy (NCBI): domain Eukaryota; kingdom Metazoa; phylum Mollusca; class Cephalopoda; order Octopoda; family Eledonidae; genus Eledone; species Eledone cirrhosa. Next base: position 17,924,441 of record OZ024749.1, on the reverse strand, counting down.
ATATTTCAAAAAAATCAATTTTTGAAATATTTCGAAAAGTACAAAAAAATAGATTATTTTAGGTTTTTCGAAAAATAGATTATTTTAGGTTTTTGAAATCAGAAGTAAATATTTCAAAAAAATCAATTTTTGTAATATTTCGAAAAGTATAAAAAAATAGATTATTTTAGGTTTTTCGAAAAATTGATTATTTTAGATTTTTGAAATCAGAAGTAAATATTTCAAAAAAATCAATTTTTAAAATATTTCGAAAAGTATAAAAAAATAGATTATTTTAGGATTTTGAAATCAGAAGTAAATATTTCAAAAAAATCAATTTTTGAAATATTTCGAAAAGTATTAAAAAAATAGATTATTTTAGGTTTTTCGAAAAATAGATTATTTTAGGTTTTTGAAATCAGAAGTAAATATTTCAAAAAAATCAATTTTTGAAATATTTCGAAAATTATGAAAAAATAGATTATTTTAGGTTTTTCGAAAAATAGATTATTTTAGGTTTTTGAAATCAGAAGTAAATATTTCAAAAAAATCAATTTTTGAAATATTTCGAAAAGTACAAAAAAATAGATTATTTTAGGTTTTTCGAAAAATAGATTATTTTAGATTTTTGAAATCAGAAGTAAATATTTCAAAAAAATCAATTTTTGAAATATTTCGAGAAGTATAAAAAAATAGATTATTTTAGGTTTTTGAAATCAGAAGTAAATATTTCAAAAAAATCAATTTTTGAAATATTTCGAAAATTATGAAAAAATAGATTATTTTAGGTTTTTCGAAAAATAGATTATTTTAGGTTTTTGAAATCAGAAGTAAATATTTCAAAAAAATCAATTTTTGAAATATTTCGAAAAGTACAAAAAAATAGATTATTTTAGGTTTTTCGAAAAATAGATTATTTTAGGTTTTTGAAATCAGAAGTAAATATTTCAAAAAAATCAATTTTTGTAATATTTCGAAAAGTATAAAAAAATAGATTATTTTAGGTTTTTCGAAAAATTGATTATTTTAGATTTTTGAAATCAGAAGTAAATATTTCAAAAAAATCAATTTTTAAAATATTTCGAAAAGTATAAAAAAATAGATTATTTTAGGATTTTGAAATCAGAAGTAAATATTTCAAAAAAATCAATTTTTGAAATATTTCGAAAAGTATTAAAAAAATAGATTATTTTAGGTTTTTCGAAAAATAGATTATTTTAGGTTTTTGAAATCAGAAGTAAATATTTCAAAAAAATCAATTTTTGAAATATTTCGAAAAGTATAAAAAAATAGATTTTAGGTTTTTCGAAAAATAGATTATTTTAGGTTTTTGAAATCAGAAGTAAATATTTCAAAAAAATCAATTTTTGAAATATTTGAAAAGTATAAAAAAATAGATTATTTTAGGTTTTTCGAAAAATAGATTATTTTAGGTTTTTCGAAAAATAGATTATTTTGGGTTTTTGAAATCAGGAGTAAATATTTCAAAAAAAATCAATTTTTGAAATATTTCGAAAAGTATAAAAAAATAGATTATTTTAGGTTTTTCGAAAAATAGATTATTTTAGGTTTTTGAAATCAGAAGTAAATATTTCAAAAAAATCAATTTTTGAAATATTTCGAAAAGTATAAAAAAATAGATTATTTTAGGTTTTTCGAAAAATAGATTATTTTAGGTTTTTGAAATCAGAAGTAAATATTTCAAAAAAATCAATTTTTTAAATATTTCGAAAAGTATAAAAAAATAGATTATTTTAGGTTTTTCGAAAAATCGATTATTTTAGGTTTCTGAAATCAGAAGTAAATATTTCAAAAAAATCAAATCCTGAGTTTTGTCCCTCGTAACAGGCTTATTTATATTTGGTGCAAGTAGCGAGTGAGATAGAGAAAGAGAGAGAGAGAGATTCAAAGAGGGACGTATATGATGAAGAGAGTGGGGGTGATAGCGATTTAGAGGGCCGAGAGAATCCATTTTTATGAATGCTGGAAACATGTTCGGCCAAAATGGTAGCGAGAAGATTATTTAGAACAAGCGTGGAGAAGATTATTTAGAACAGTGAGACAGAATTATAGAATAGCAATTATGAAGTAGGATTTGGATTGTGGGCGATGATAGATATATGGATGAAGAAGTGGACTGACCATTAATAAGAGTTGACAAATTCTGAGTTTTGTCCCTCGTAATAGGCTTATTTATATTTGGTGTGAGTAGGGAGTGAGAGAAAGAGAGAGATTAAGAGAGGGACGTATATGATAGAGAGAGTGGGGGTGATCGCGATTTAGAGGGCCGAGAAAAGCCATTTTTATGAATGCTGAAAAAATTGTGGCCAAAATGGTAGCGAGAAGATTATTTAGAACAAGCGTGGAGAAGGTTATTTAGAACAGTAAGACAGAATTATAGAATAGCAATTATGAAGTAGGATTTGGATTGTGGGCGATTATAGATATATGGATGGAGAAATGGACTGACCATTAATAAGAGTTGACAAATTCTAAGTTATGTCCCTCGTTTATATTTATATTTGGTGCGAGTAGGGACGTGCAGAAGATTATTTAGAACAGTGAGACAGAATTATAGAATAGCAATTATGAAGTAGGATTTGGATTGTGGGCGATTATAGATATATGGATGAAGAAGTGGACTGACCCATTAATAAGAGTTGACAAATTCTGAGTTTTGTCCCTCGTTTATATTTATATTTGGTGCGAGTACGGAGTGAGAGAGAGCGAGAGAGAGAGAGAGAGAGAGAGAGAGAGAGAGAGAGAGAGAGAGAGAGAGATTGAGAGAGGGACCTATATGACAGTGAGAGAGGGGGTGATAGCGATTTAGAGGGCCGAGAAAAGCCATTTTTATGAATGCTGGAAAAACTTTCGGCCAAAATGGTAGCGAGAAGATTATTTAGAACAAGCGTGGAGAAGATTATTTAGAACAGTGAGACAGAATTATAGAATAGCAATTATGAAGTAGGATTTGGATTCTGGGAGATTATAGTTATATGGATAAACGAACCGAAGTGTGGGGAGCCAAGAAGAAATTGTTATTTATACATTACATTTCTTAGAAGTGGACTGAGCATTAATAAGAGATGACTAATTCTGAGTTTTGTCCTTCGTTTATATTTATATTTGGTGCGAGTAGGGAGTGAGAGAGAGAGAGATTGAGAGATGGACGTATATGATAGAGAGAGTGGGGTTGATAGCGATTTAGAGGGCCGAGAGAAGCCATTTTCATGAATGCTGGAAAATTTTTCGGCCTAAATGGTAGCGAGAAGATTATTTAGAACAAGCTTGGAGAAGATTATTTAGAACAGTGAGACAGAATTATGGAATAGCAATTATGAAGTAGGATTTGGATTCGGGGAGATTATAGATATATGGATGAATGAACCGAAGGGTGAGGAGACAAGAAGAATATGTTATTTATACATTAAATTTCGTAGAAGTGGACTGAGCATTAATAAGAGATGACAAATTCTGAGTTTTGTCTCTTGTTTATATTTATATTTGGTGCGAGTAGGGAGTGAGAGAGAGAGAGAGATTGAGAGATGGACGTATATGATAGAGAGAGTGGGGTTGATAGCGATTTAGAGGGCCGAGAGAAGCCATTTTTATGAATGCTGGAAAAATTTTCGGCCAAAATGGTAGCGAGAAGATTATTTAGAGCCGGCGAGGAGAAGATTATTTAGAACAATGAGACAGAATTATAGAATAGCAATTATGAAGTAGGATTTGGATTGTGGGCGATAATAGATATATGGATGAAGAAGTGGACTGACCATTAATAAGAGTTGACAAATTCTGAGTTTTGTCCCTCGTAATAGGCTTATTTATATTTGGTGTGAGTAGGGAGTGAGAGAGAGAGATTAAGAGAGGGACGTATATGATAGAGAGAGTGGGGGTGATCGCGATTTAGAGGGCCGAGAGAAGCCATTTTTATGAATGCTGCAAAAATTGTGGCCAAAATGGTAGCGAGAAGATTATTTAGAACAAGCGTGGAGAAGGTTATTTAGAACAGTAAGACAGAATTATAGAATAGCAATTATGAAGTAGGATTTGGATTCTGGGAGATTATAGTTATATGGATGAATGAACCGAAGGGTGGGGAGACAAGAAGAAAATGTTATTTATACATTACATTTCGTAGAATTGGACTGACCATTAATAAGAGATGACGAATTTTGAGTTTTGTCCCTCGTAACAGGCTTATTTATATTTGGTGCGAGAGAGAGAGAGATTGAGAGAAGGACGTATAAGATAGAGAGAGTGGGGGTGATAGCGATTTAGAGGGCCGAAAGAAGCCATTTTTATGAATGCTGGAAACATTTTCGGCCAAAATCGTAGCGAGAAGATTATTTGGAAAGAGCGCGGAGAAGATTATTTAGAACAGTGAGACAGAATTATAGAATAGCAATTATGAAGTAGGATTTGGATTGTGGGCGATTATAGATATATGGATGAAGAAGTGGACTGACCATTAATAAGAGTTGACAAATTCTGAGTTTTGTCCCTCGTTTATATTTATATTTGGTGCGAGTACGGAGTGAGGAGAGAGAGAGAGAGAGAGAGAGAGAGAGAAGAGAGAGAGAGAGAGAGAGAGAGAGAGAGACGGACGCATATGATAGAGAGAGTGGGGGTGATAGCGATTTAGAGGGCCGAGAGAAGCTATTTTTATGAAAGCTGGAAAAATTTTCGGCCAAAATGGTAGCGAGAAGATTATTTAGAACAAGCGTGGAGAAGATTATTTAGAACAGTGAGACAGAATTATAGAATAGCAATTACGAAGTAAGATTTGGATTGTGGGCGATTATAGATATATGGATGAAGAAGTGGACTGACCATTAGTAAGAGTTGACAAATTCTGAGTTTTGTCCCTCGTAACAGGCTTATTTATATTTGGTGCGAGTAGCGAGTGAGAGAGAGAAAGAGAGAGAGAGATTCAAAGAGGGACGTATATGATAAAGAGAGTGGGGGTGATAGCGATTTAGAGGGCCGAGAGAAGCCATTTTTATGAATGCTGGAAACATTTTCGGCCAAAATGGTAGCGAGAAGATTATTTAGAACAAGCGTGGAGAAGATTATTTAGAACAGTGAGACAGAATTATAGAATAGCAATTATGAAGTAGGATTTGGATTGTGGGCGATTATAGATATATGGATGAAGAAGTGGACTGACCATTAATAAGAGTTGACAAATTCTAAGTTTTGTCCCTCGTTTATATTTATATTTGGTGCGAGTAGGGACGTGGAGAAGATTATTTAGAACAGTGAGACAGAATTATAGAATAGCAATTATGAAGTAGGATTTGGATTGTGGTCGATTATTGATATATGGATGAAGTAGTGGACTGACCATTAACAAGAGTTGACAAATTCTGAGTTTTGTCCCTCGTAATAGGCTTATTTATATTTGGTTCGAGTAGGGAGTGAGAGAGAGAGATTGAGAGAGGGACGTATATGATAGAGAGAGTGGGGGTGATAGCGATTTAGAAGGCCGAGAGAAGCCATTTTTATGAATGCTGGAAACATTTTCGGCCAAAATGGTAGCGAGAAGATTATTTAGAACAAGCGTGGAGAAGATTATTTAGAACAGTAAGACAGAATTATAGAATCGCAATTATGAAGTAGGATTTGGATTCTGGGAGATTATAGTTATATGGATAAATGAACCGAAGGGTGGGGAGACAAGAAGAAACTGTTATTTATACATTACATTTCGTAGAATTGGACTGACCATTAATAAGAGATGACGAATTTTGAGTTTTGTCCTTCGTAACAGGCTTATTTATATTTGGTGCGAGAGAGAGAGAGAGATTGAGAGAAGGACGTATAAGATAGAGAGTGTGGGGGTGATAGCGATTTAGAGGGCCGAAAGAAGCCATTTTTATGAATGCTGGAAACATTTTCGGCCAAAATCGTAGCGAGAAGATTATTTGGAAAGAGCGCGGAGAAGATTATTTAGAACAGTGAGACAGAATTATAGAATAGCAATTATGAAGTAGGATTTGGATTGTGGGCGATTATAGATACATGGATGAAGAAGTGGACTGACCATTAATAAGAGTTGACAAATTCTGAGTTTTGTCCCTCGTTTATATTTATATTTGGTGCGAGTAGGGAGTGAGAGAGAGAGAGAGATTGAGAGATGGACGTATATGATAGAGAGAGTGGGGTTGATAGCGATTTAGAGGGCCGAGAGAAGCCATTTTTATGAATGCTGGAAACATTTTCGGCCAAAATGGTAGCGAGAAGATTATTTAGAACCGGCGAGGAGAAGATTATTTAGAACAATGAGACAGAATTATAGAATAGCAATTATGAAGTAGGATTTGGATTGTGGGTGATTATAGATATATGGATGAAGAAGTGGACTGACCATTAATAAGAGTTGACAAATTCTGAGTTTTGTCCCTCGTTTATATTTATATTTGGTGCGAGTACGGAGTGAGAGAGAGAGAGAGAGAGAGAGAGAGAGAGAGAGAGAGAGAGAGCCAGAGAGAGAGAGAGAGAGAGAGAGGAGAGAGAGAGAGAGATTGAGAGAGGGACTTATATGATAGAGAGAGTGGGGGTGATAGCGATTTAGAGGGCCGAGAAAAGCCATTTTTATGAATGCTGGAAAAACTTTCGGCCAAAATGGTAGCGAGAAGATTATTTAGAACAAGCGTGGAGAAGATTATTTAGAACAGTGAGACAGAATTATAGAATAGCAATTATGAAGTAGGATTTGGATTCTGGGAGATTATAGTTATATGGATAAATGAACCGAAGGGTGGGGAGACAAGAAGAAATTGTTAATTATACATTACATTTCGTAGAAGTGGACTGAGCATTAATAAGAGATGACAAATTCTGTGTTTTGTCCCTCGTTTATATTTATATTTGGTGCGAGTAGGGAGTGAAAGAGAGAGAAATTGAGAGAGGGGCGTATATGATAGAGAGAGTGGGGTTGATAGCGAGTTAGAGGGCCGAGAGAAGCCATTTTCATGAATGCTGGAAAAATTTTCGGCCAAAATGGTAGCGAGAAGATTATTTAGAACAAGCTTGGAGAAGATTATTTAGAACAGTGAGAAAGAATTATGGAATAGCAATTATGAAGTAGGATTTGGATTCGGGGAGATTATAGATATATGGATGAATGAACCGAAGGGTGAGGAGACAAGAAGAAAATGTTATTAATACATTAAATTTCGTAGAAGTGGACTGAGCATTAATAAGAGATGACAAATTCTGAGTTTTGTCCCTTGTTTATATTTATATTTGGTGCGAGTAGGGAGTGAGAGAGAGAGAGAGATTGAGAGATGGACGTATATGATAGAGAGAGTGGGGTTGATAGCGATTTAGAAAGCCGAGAGAAGCCATTTTTATGAATTCTGGAAAAATTTTCGGCCAAAATGGTAGCGAGAAGATTATTTAGAACCGGCGAGGAGAAGATTATTTAGAACAATGAGACAGAATTATAGAATAGCAATTATGAAGTCGGATTTGGATTGTGGGCGATGATAGATATATGGATGAAGAAGTGGACTGACCATTAATAAGAGTTGACAAATTCTGAGTTTTGTCCCTCGTAATAGGCTTATTTATATTTGGTGTGAGTAGGGAGTGAGAGAGAGAGAGAGATTAAGAGAGGGACGTATATGATAGAGAGAGTGGGGGTTGATAACGAGTTAGAGGGCCGACAGAAGCCATTTTTATGAATGCTGAAAAAATTGTGGCCAAAATGGTAGCGAGAAGATTATTTAGAACAAGCGTGGAGAAGGTTATTTAGAACAGTAAGACAGAATTATAGAATAGCACTTATGAAGTAGGATTTGGATTGTGGGCGATTATAGATATATGGATGAAGAAATGGACTGACCATTAATAAGAGTTGACAAATTCTAAGTTTTGTCCCTCGTTTATATTTATATTTGGTGCGAGTAGGGACGTGGAGAAGATAATTTAGAACAGTGAGACAGAATTATAGAATAGCAATTATGAAGTAGGATTTGGATTGTGGTCGATTATTGATATATGGATGAAGTAGTGGACTGACCATTAATAAGAGTTGACAAATTCTGAGTTTTGTCCCTCGTAATAGGCTTATTTATATTTGGTTCGAGTAGGGAGTGAGAGAGAGAGATTGAGAGAGGGACGTATATGATAGAGAGAGTGGGGGTGATAGCGATTTAGAGGGCCGAGAGAAGCCATTTTTATGAATGCTGGAAACATTTTCGGCCAAAATGGTAGCGAGAAGATTATTTAGAACAAGCGTGGAGAAGATTATTTAGAACAGTGAGACAGAATTATAGAATAGCAATTATGAAGTAGGATTTGGATTCTGGGAGATTATAGTTATATGGATAAATGAACCGAAGGGTGGGGAGACAAGAAGAAATTTTTATTTATACATTACATTTCGTAGAAGTGGACTGACCATTAATAAGAGATGACAAATTCTGTGTTTTGTCCCTCGTTTATATTTATATTTGGTGCGAGTACGGAGTGAGAGAGAGAGAGAGAGAGAGAGAGAGAGAGAGAGAGAGAGAGAGAGAGAGAGACGAGAGAGAGATTGAGAGAGGGACCTATATGATAGAGAGAGTGGGGGTGATAGCGATTTAGAGCGCCGAGAAAAGCCATTTTTATGAATGCTGGAAAAACTTTCGGCCAAAATGGTAGCGAGAAGATTATTTAGAACAGTGAGACAGAATTATAGAATAGCAATTATGAAGTAGGATTTGGATTCTGGGAGATTATAGTTGTATGGATAAATGAACCGAAGGGTGGGGAGACAAGAAGAAATTGTTATTTATACATTACATTTCGTAGAAGTGGACTGAGCATTAATAAGAGATGACAAATTCTGTGTTTTGTCCCTCGTTTATATTTATATTTGGTGCGAGTAGGGAGTGAAAGAGAGAGAGAGAAATTGAGAGAGGGGCGTATATGATAGAGAGAGTGGGGTTGATAGCGAGTTAGAGGGCCGAGAGAAGCCATTTTCATGAATGCTGGAAAAATTTTCGGCCAAAATGGTAGCGAGAAGATTATTTAGAACAAGCGTGGAGAAGATTATTTAGAACAAGCGTGGAGAAGATTATTTAGAACAGTGAGAAAGAATTATGGAATAGCAATTATGAAGTAGGATTTGGATTCGGGGAGATTATAGATATATGGATGAATGAACCGAAGGGTGAGGAGACAAGAAGAAAATGTTATTAATACATTAAATTTCGTAGAAGTGGACTGAGCATTAATAAGAGATGACAAATTCTGAGTTTTGTCCCTTGTTTATATTTATATTTGGTGCGAGTAGGGAGTGAGAGAGAGAGAGAGATTGAGAGATGGACGTATATGATAGAGAGAGTGGGGTTGATAGCGATTTAGAGGGCCGAGAGAAGCCATTTTTATGAATGCTGGAAACATTTTCGGCCAAAATGGTAGCGAGAAGATTATTTAGAACAAGCGTGGAGAAGATTATTTAGAACAGTAAGACAGAATTATAGAATCGCAATTATGAAGTAGGATTTGGATTCTGGGAGATTATAGTCATATGGATGAATGAACCGAAGGGTGGGGAGACAAGAAGAAAATGTTATTTATACATTACATTTCTTAGAAGTGGACTGAGCATTAATAAGAGATGACAAATTCTGAGTTTTGTCCCTCGTTTATATTTATATTTGGTGCGAGTACGGAGAGAGAGAGAGAGAGAGAGAGAGAGAGAGAGAGAGAGAGAGAGAGAGAGAGAGAGAGAGAGAGAGAGAGAGAGAGAGAGAGAGAGAGAGATTGAGAGAGGGACGTATATGATAGAGAGAGTGGGGTTGATAGCGATTTAGAGGGCCGAGAGAAGCCATTTTCATGAATGCTGGAAAAATTTTCGGCCTAAATGGTAGCGAGAAGATTATTTAGAACAAGATTGGAGAAGATTATTTAGAACAGTGAGACAGAATTATGGAATAGCAATTATGAAGTAGGATTTGGATTCGGGGAGATTATAGATATATGGATGAATGAACCGAAGGGTGAGGAGACAAGAAGAAAATGTTATTTATACATTAAATTTCGTAGAAGTGGACTGAGCATTAATAAGAGATGACAAATTCTGAGTTTTGTCCCTTGTTTATATTTATATTTGGTGCGAGTAGGGAGTGAGAGAGAGAGAGAGATTGAGAGATGGACGTATATGATAGAGAGAGTGGGGTTGATAGCGATTTAGAGGGCCGAGAGAAGCCATTTTTATGAATGCTGGAAACATTTTCGGCCAAAATGGTAGCGAGAAGATTATTTAGAACCGGCGAGGAGAAGATTATTTAGAACAATGAGACAGAATTATAGAATAGCAATTATGAAGTAGGATTTGGATTGTGGGCGATGATAGATATATGGATGAAGAAGTGGACTGACCATTAATAAGAGTTGACAAATTCTGAGTTTTGTCCCTCGTAATAGGCTTATTTATATTTGGTGTGAGTAGGGAGTGAGAGAGAGAGAGAGATTAAGAGAGGGACGTATATGATAGAGAGAGTGGCGGTGATCGCGATTTAGAGGGCCGAGAGAAGCCATTTTTATGAATGCTGAAAAATTGTGGCCAAAATGGTAGCGAAGAAGATTATTTAGAACAAGCGTGGAGAAGGTTATTTAGAACAGTAAGACAGAATTATAGAATAGCAATTATGAAGTAGGATTTGGATTCTGGGAGATTATAGTTATATGGATGAATGAACCGAAGGGTGGGGAGACAAGAAGAAAATGTTATTTATACATTACATTTCGTAGAATTGGACTGACCATTAATAAGAGATGACGAATTTTGAGTTTTGTCCCTCGTAACAGGCTTATTTATATTTGGTGCGAGAGAGAGAGAGATTGAGAGAAGGACGTATAAGATAGAGAGAGTGGGGGTGATAGCGATTTAGAGGGCCGAAAGAAGCCATTTTTATGAATGCTGGAAACATTTTCGGCCAAAATCGTAGCGAGAAGATTATTTGGAAAGAGCGCGGAGAAGATTATTTAGAATAGTGAGACAGAATTATAGAATAGCAATTATGAAGTAGGATTTGGATTGTGGGCGATTGTAGATATATGGATGAAGAAGTGGACTGACCATTAGTAAGAGTTGACAAATTCTGAGTTTTGTTCCTCGTAACAGGCTTATTTATATTTGGTGCGAGTAGCGAGTGAGAGAGAGAAAGAGAGACAGAGATTCAAAGAGGGACGTATATGATAAAGAGAGTAGGGGTGATAGCGATTTAGAGGGCCGAGAGAAGCCATTTTTATGAATGCTGGAAACATTTTCGGCCAAAATGGTAGCGAGAAGATTATTTAGAACCGGCGAGGAGAAGATTATTTAGAACAATGAGACAGAATTATAGAATAGCAATTATGAAGTAGGATTTGGATTGTGGGCGATGATAGATATATGGATGAAGAAGTGGACTGACCATTAATAAGAGTTGACAAATTCTGAGTTTTGTCCCTCGTAATAGGCTTATTTATATTTGGTGTGAGTAGGGAGTGAGAGAGAGAGATTAAGAGAGGGACGTATATGATAGAGAGAGTGGGGTTGATAACGAGTTAGAGGGCCGAGAGAAGCCATTTTCATGAATGCTGGAAAAATTTTCGGCCAAAATGGTAGCGAGAAGATTATTTAGAACAAGCGTGGGGAAGGTTATTTAGAACAGTAAGACAGAATTATAGAATCGCAATTATGAAGTAGGATTTGGATTCGGGGAGATTATAGATATATGGATAAATGAACCGAAGGGTGAGGAGACAAGAAGAAAATGTTATTAATACATTAAATTTCGTAGAAGTGGACTGAGCATTAATAAGAGATGACAAATTCTGAGTTTTGTCCCTTGTTTATATTTATATTTGGTGCGTGAAGGGAGTGAGAGAGAGAGAGAGATTGAGAGATGGACGTATATGATAGAGAGAGTGGGGGTGATAGCGATTTAGAGAGCCGAGAGAAGCTATTTTTATGAATGCTGGAAACATTTTCGGCCAAAATGGTAGCGAGAAGATTATTTAGAACAAGCGTGGAGAAGATTATTTAGAACAGTGAGACAGAATTATAGAATAGCAATTACGAAGTAAGATTTGGATTGTGGGCGATTATAGATATATGGATGAAGAAGTGGACTGACCATTAGTATGAGTTGACAAATTCTGAGTTTTGTCCCTCGTAACAGGCTTATTTATATTTGGTGCGAGTAGCGAGTGAGAGAGAGAAAGAGAGAGAGAGATTCAAAGAGGGACGTATATGATAAAGAGAGTAGGGGTGATAGCGATTTAGAGGGCCGAGAGAAGCCATTTTTATGAATGCTGGAAACATTTTCGGCCAAAATGGTAGCGAGAAGATTATTTAGAACCGGCGAGGAGAAGATTATTTAGAACAATGAGACAGAATTATAGAATAGCAATTATGAAGTAGGATTTGGATTGTGGGCGATGATAGATATATGGATGAAGAAGTGGACTGACCATTAATAAGAGTTGACAAATTCTGAGTTTTGTCCCTCGTAATAGGCTTATTTATATTTGGTGTGAGTAGGGAGTGAAAGAGAGAGAGAGATTAAGAGAGGGACGTATATGATAGAGAGAGTGGGGTTGATAACGAGTTAGAGGGCCGAGAGAAGCCATTTTCATGAATGCTGGAAAAATTTTCGGCCAAAATGGTAGCGAGAAGATTGTTTAGAACAAGCTTGGAGAAGATTATATAGAACAGTGAGAAAGAATTATGGAATAGCAATTATGAAGTAGCATTTGGATTCGGGGAGATCATAGATATATGGATGAATGAACCGAAGGGTGAGGAGACAAGAAGAAAATGTTATTAATACATTAAATTTCGTAGAAGTGGACTGAGCATTAATAAGAGATGACAAATTCTGAGTTTTGTCCCTTGTTTATATTTATATTTGGTGCGAGTAGGGAGTGAGAGAGAGAGAGAGATTGAGAGATGGACGTATAAGATAGAGAGAGTGGGGGTGATAGCGAATTAGAGGGCCGAAAGAAGCCATTTTTTATGAATGCTGGAAACATTTTCGGCCAAAATGGTAGCGAGAAGATTATTTAGAACCGGCGAGGAGAATATTATTTAGAACAATGAGACAGAATTATAGAATAGCAATTATGAAGTAGGATTTGGATTGTGGGCGATTATAGATATATGGATGAAGAAATGGACTGACCATTAATAAGAGTTGACAAATTCTAAGTTTTGTCCCTCGTTTATATTTATATTTGGTGCGAGTAGGGACGTGGAGAAGATTATTTAGAACAGTGAGACAGAATTATAGAATAGCAATTATGAAGTAGGATTTGGATTGTGGTCGATTATTGATATATGGATGAAGTAGTGGACTGACCATTAACGAGAGTTGACAAATTCTGAGTTTTGTCCCTCGTAATAGGCTTATTTATATTTGGTGTGAGTAGGGAGTGAGAGATAGAGAGAGAGATTGAGAGAGGGACGTATATGATAGAGAGAGTGGGGGTGATAGCGATTTAGAGGGCCGAGAGAAGCCATTTTTTCGGCCAAAATGGTAGCGAGAAGATTATTTAGAACAAGCGTGGAGAAGATTATTTAGAACAGTGAGACAGAATTATAGAATAGCAATTATGAAGTAGGATTTGGATTGTGGGCGATTATAGATATATGGATGAAGAAGTGGACTGACCATTAATAAGAGTTGACAAATTCTGAGTTTTGTCCCTCGTTTATATTTATATTTGGTGCGAGTACGGAGTGAGAGAGAGAGAGAGAGAGAGAGAGAGAGAGAGATAGAGAGAGAGAGAGAGAGAGAGAGAGAGAGAGAGAGAGATTGAGAGAGGGACCTATATGATAGAGAGAGTGGGGGTGATAGCGATTTAGAGGGCCGAGAAAAGCCATTTTTATGAATGCTGGAAACATTTTCGGCCAAAATCGTAGCGAGAAGATTATTTGGAAAGAGCGCGGAGAAGATTATTTAGAACAGTGAGACAGAATTATAGAATAGCAATTATGAAGTAGGATTTGGATTGTGGGCGATTATAGATATATGGATGAAGAAGTGGACTGACCATTAATAAGAGTTGACAAATTCTGAGTTTTGTCCCTCGTTTATATTTATATTTGTTGCGAGTACGGAGTGAGAGAGAGAGAGAGAGAGAGAGAGAGAGAGAGAGAGAGAGAGAGAGAGAGAGAGAGAGGAGAGAAGGGGAGAGAGAGAGGAGAGAGAGAGAGAGAGAGAGATTGAGAGAGGGACCTATATGATAGAGAGAGTGGGGGTGATAGCGATTTAGAGGGCCGAGAAAAGCCATTTTTATAAATGCTGGAAACATTTTCGGCCAAAATGGTAGCGAGAAGATTATTTAGAACAAGCGTGGAGAAGATTATTTAGAACAGTGAGACAGAATTATAGAATTGCAATTATGAAGTAGGATTTGGATTCTGGGAGATTATAGTTATATGGATAAATGAACCGAAGGGTGGGGAGACAAGAAGAAATTGTTATTTATACATTACATTTCGTAGAAGTGGACTGAGCATTAATAAGAGATGACAAATTCTGTGTTTTGTCCCTCGTTTATATTTATATTTGGTGCGAGTAGGGAGTGAGAGAGAGAGAGAGAAATTGAGAGAGGGGCGTATATAATAGAGAGAGTGGGGTTGATAGCGAGTTAGAGGGCCGAGAGAAGCCATTTTCATGAACGCTGGAAAAATTTTCGGCCAAAATGGTAGCGAGAAGATTATTTAGAACAAGCTTGGAGAAGATTATTTAGAACAGTGAGAAAGAATTATGGAATAGCAATTATGAAGTAGGATTTGGATTCGGGGAGATTATAGATATATGGATGAATGAACCGAAGGGTGAGGAGACAAGAAGAAAATGTTATTAATACATTAAATTTCGTAGAAGTGGACTGAGCATTAATAAGAGATGACAAATTCTGAGTTTTGTCCCTTGTTTATATTTATATTTGGTGCGAGTAGGGAGTGAGAGAGAGAGAGAGATTGAGAGATGGACGTATATGATAGAGAGAGTGGGGTTGATAGCGATTTAGAGGGCCGAGAGAAGCCATTTTTATGAATGCTGGAAAAATTTTCGGCCAAAATGGTAGCGAGAAGATTATTTAGAACCGGCGAGGAGAAGATTATTTAGAACAATGAGACAGAATTATAGAATAGCAATTATGAAGTAGGATTTGGATTGTGGGCGATGATAGATATATGAAGTAGGATTTGGATTGTGGGCGATGATAGATATATGGATGAAGAAGTGGACTGACCATTAATAAGAGTTGACAAATTCTGAGTTTTGTCCCTCGTAATAGGCTTATTTATATTTGGTGTGAGTAGGGAGTGAGAGAGAGAGAGAGATTAAGAGAGGGACGTATATGATAGAGAGAGTGGGTGTGATCGCGATTTAGAGGGCCGAGAGAAGCCATTTTTTATGAATGCTGAAAAAATTGTGGCCAAAATGGTAGCGAAGAAGATTATTTAGAACAAGCGTGGAGAAGGTTATTTAGAACAGTAAGACAGAATTATAGAATAGCAATTATGAAGTAGGATTTGGATTCTGGGAGATTATAGTTATATGGATGAATGAACCGAAGGGTGGGGAGACAAGAAGAAAATGTTATTTATACATTACATTTCGTAGAATTGGACTGACCATTAATAAGAGATGACGAATTTTGAGTTTTGTCCCTCGTAACAGGCTTATTTATATTTGGTGCGAGAGAGAGAGAGATTGAGAGAAGGACGTATAAGATAGAGAGAGTGGGGGTGATAGCGATTTAGAGGCCGAAAGAAGCCATTTTTATGAATGCTGGAAACATTTTCGGCCAAAATCGTAGCGAGAAGATTATTTGGAAAGAGCGCGGAGAAGATTATTTAGAATAGTGAGACAGAATTATAGAATAGCAATTATGAAGTAGGATTTGGATTGTGGGCGATTGTAGATATATGGATGAAGAAGTGGACTGACCATTAGTAAGAGTTGACAAATTCTGAGTTTTGTTCCTCGTAACAGGCTTATTTATATTTGGTGCGAGTAGCGAGTGAGAGAGAGAAAGAGAGACAGAGATTCAAAGAGGGACGTATATGATAAAGAGAGTAGGGGTGATAGCGATTTAGAGGGCCGAGAGAAGCCATTTTTATGAATGCTGGAAACATTTTCGGCCAAAATGGTAGCGAGAAGATTATTTAGACCGGCGAGGAGAAGATTATTTAGAACAATGAGACAGAATTATAGAATAGCAATTATGAGTAGGATTTGGATTGTGGGCGATGATAGATATATGGATGAAGAAGTGGACTGACCATTAATAAGAGTTGACAAATTCTGAGTTTTGTCCCTCGTAATAGGCTTATTTATATTTGGTGTGAGTAGGGAGTGAGAGAGAGAGATTAAGAGAGGGACGTATATGATAGAGAGAGTCGGGGGTTGATAACGAGTTAGAGGGCCGAGAGAAGCCATTTTCATGAATGCTGGAAAAATTTTCGGCCAAAATGGTAGCGAGAAGATTATTTAGAACAAGCGTGGGGAAGGTTATTTAGAACAGTAAGACAGAATTATAGAATCGCAATTATGAAGTTAGGATTTGGATTCGGGGAGATTATAGATATATGGATAAATGAACCGAAGGGTGAGGAGACAAGAAGAAAAATGTTATTAATACATTAAATTTCGTAGAAGTGGACTGAGCATTAATAAGAGATGACAAATTCTGAGTTTTGTCCCTTGTTTATATTTATATTTGGTGCGTGTAAGGAGTGAGAGAGAGAGAGATTGAGAGATGGACGTATATGATAGAGAGAGTGGGGGTGATAGCGATTTAGAGAGCCGAGAGAAGCTATTTTTATGAATGCTGGAAAACATTTTCGGCCCAAAATGGTAGCGAGAAGATTATTTAGAACAAGCGTGGAGAAGATTATTTAGAACAGTGAGACAGAATTATAGAATAGCAATTACGAAGTAAGATTTGGATTGTGGGCGATTATAGATATATGGATGAAGAAGTGGACTGACCATTAGTATGAGTTGACAAATTCTGAGTTTTGTCCCTACGTAACAGGCTTATTTATATTTGGTGCGAGTAGCGAGTGAGAGAGAGAAAGAGAGAGAGAGATTCAAAGAGGGACGTATATGATAAAGAGAGTAGGGGGTGATAGCGATTTAGAGGGCCGAGAGAAGCCATTTTTATGAATGCTGGAAACATTTTCGGCCAAAATGGTAGCGAGAAGATTATTTAGAACCGGCGAGGAGAAGATTATTTAGAACAATGAGACAGAATTATAGAATAGCAATTATGAAGTAGGATTTGGATTGTGGGCGATGATAGATATATGGATGAAGAAGTGGACTGACCATTAATAAGAGTTGACAAATTCTGAGTTTTGTCCCTCGTAATAGGCTTATTTATATTTGGTGTGAGTAGGGGAGTTGAAAGAGAGAGAGAGATTAAGAGAGGGACGTATATGATAGAGAGAGTGGGGTTGATAACGAGTTAGAGGGCCGAGAGAAGCCATTTTCTATGAATGCTGGAAAAATTTTCGGCCAAAATGGTAGCGAGAAGATTGTTTAGAACAAGCTTGGAGAAGATTATATAGAACAGTGAGAAAGAATTATGGAATAGCAATTATGAAGTAGCATTTGGATTCGGGGAGATTATAGATATATGGATGAATGAACCGAAGGGTGAGGAGACAAGAAGAAAATGTTATTAATACATTAAATTTCGTAGAAGTGGACTGAGCATTAAAAGAGATGACAAATTCTGAGTTTTGTCCCTTGTTTATATTTATATTTGGTGCGAGTAGGGAGTGAGAGAGAGAGAGAGATTGAGAGATGGACGTATAAGATAGAGAGAGTGGGGGTGATAGCGAATTAGAGGGCCGAAAGAAAGCCATTTTTATGAATGCTGGAAACATTTTCGGCCAAAATGGTAGCGAGAGAATTATAGAATAGCAATTATGAAGTAGGATTTGGATTGTGGGCGATTATAGATATATGGATGAAGAAATGGACTGACATTAATAAGAGTTGACAAATTCTAAGTTTTGTCCCTCGTTTATATTTATATTTGGTGCGAGTAGGGACGTGGAGAAGATTATTTAGAACAGTGAGACAGAATTATAGAATAGCAATTATGAAGTAGGATTTGGATTGTGGTCGATTATTGATATATGGGATGAAGTAGTGGACTGACCATTAACGAGAGTTGACAAATTCTGAGTTTTGTCCCTCGTAATAGGCTTATTTATATTTGGTGTGAGTAGGGAGTGAGAGATAGAGAGAGAGATTGAGAGAGGGACGTATATGATAGAGAGAGTGGGGGTGATAGCGATTTAGAGGGCCGAGAGAAGCCATTTTTCGGCCAAAATGGTAGCGAGAAGATTATTTAGAACAAGCGTGGAGAAGATTATTTAGAACAGTGAGACAGAATTATAGAATAGCATTATGAAGTAGGATTTGGATTGTGGGCGATTATAGATATATGGATGAAGAAGTGGACTGACCATTAATAAGAGTTGACAAATTCTGAGTTTTGTCCCTCGTTTATATTTATATTTGGTGCGAGTACGGAGTGAGAGAGAGAGAGAGAGAGAGAGAGAGAGAGAGAGATAGAGAGAGAGAGAGAGAGAGAGAGAGAGAGAGATTGAGAGAGGGACCTATATGATAGAGAGAGTGGGGGTGATAGCGATTTAGAGGGCCGAGAAAAGCCATTTTTATGAATGCTGGAAACATTTTCGGCCAAAATCGTAGCGAGAAGATTATTTGGAAAGAGCGCGGAGAAGATTATTTAGAACAGTGAGACAGAATTATAGAATAGCAATTATGAAGTAGGATTTGGATTGTGGGCGATTATAGATATATGGATGAAGAAGTGGACTGACCATTAATAAGAGTTGACAAATTCTGAGTTTTGTCCCTCGTTTATATTTATATTTGTTGCGAGTACGGAGTGAGAGAGAGAGAGAGAGAGAGAGAGAGAGAGAGAGAGAGAGAGAGAGAGAGAGAGAGAGAGAGAGAGAGGGGGAGAGAGAGAGAGAGAGAGATAGAGAGAGAGAGAGATTGAGAGAGGGACCTATATGATAGAGAGAGTGGGGGTGATAGCGATTTAGAGGGCCGAGAAAAGCCATTTTTATAAATGCTGGAAACATTTTCGGCCAAAATGGTAGCGAGAAGATTATTTAGAACAAGCGTGGAGAAGATTATTTAGAAACAGTGAGACAGAATTATAGAATTGCAATTATGAAGTAGGATTTGGATCTGGGAGATTATAGTTATATGGATAAATGAACCGAAGGGTGGGGAGACAAGAAGAAATTGTTATTTATACATTACATTTCGTAGAAGTGGACTGAGCATTAATAAGAGATGACAAATTCTGTGTTTTGTCCCTCGTTTATATTTATATTTGGTGCGAGTAGGGAGTGAGAGAGAGAGAGAGAAATTGAGAGAGGGGCGTATATAATAGAGAGAGTGGGGTTGATAGCGAGTTAGAGGGCCGAGAGAAGCCATTTTCATGAACGCTGGAAAAATTTTCGGCCAAAATGGTAGCGAGAAGATTATTTAGAACAAGCTTGGAGAAGATTATTTAGAACAGTGAGAAAGAATTATGGAATAGCAATTATGAAGTAGGATTTGGATTCGGGGAGATTATAGATATATGGATGAATGAACCGAAGGGTGAGGAGACAAGAAGAAAATGTTATTAATACATTAAATTTCGTAGAAGTGGACTGAGCATTAATAAGAGATGACAAATTCTGAGTTTTGTCCCTTGTTTATATTTATATTTGGTGCGAGTAGGGGAGTGAGAGAGAGAGAGAGATTGAGAGATGGACGTATATGATAGAGAGAGTGGGGTTGATAGCGATTTAGAGGGCCGAGAGAAGCCATTTTTATGAATGCTGGAAAAATTTTCGGCCAAAATGGTAGCGAGAAGATTATTTAGAACCGGCGAGGAGAAGATTATTTAGAACAATGAGACAGAATTATAGAATAGCAATTATGAAGTAGGATTTGGATTGTGGGCGATGATAGATATATGGATGAAGAAGTGGACTGACCATTAATAAGAGTTGACAAATTCTGAGTTTTGTCCCTCGTAATAGGCTTATTTATATTTGGTGTGAGTAGGGAGTGAGAGAGAGAGAGAGATTAAGAGAGGGACGTATATGATAGAGAGAGTGGGTGTGATCGCGATTTAGAGGGCCGAGAGAAGCCATTTTTATGAATGCTGAAAAAATTGTGGCCAAAATGGTAGCGAAGAAGATTATTTAGAACAAGCGTGGAGAAGGTTATTTAGAACAGTAAGACAGAATTATAGAATAGCAATTATGAAGTAGGATTTGGATTCTGGGAGATTATAGTTATATGGATGAATGAACCGAAGGGTGGGGAGACAAGAAGAAAATGTTATTTATACATTACATTTCGTAGAATTGGACTGACCATTAATAAGAGATGACGAATTTTGAGTTTTGTCCCTCGTAACAGGCTTATTTATATTTGGTGCGAGAGAGAGAGAGATTGAGAGAAGGACGTATAAGATAGAGAGAGTGGGGGGTGATAGCGATTTAGAGGGCCGAAAGAAGCCATTTTTATGAATGCTGGAAACATTTTCGGCCAAAATCGTAGCGAGAAGATTATTTGGAAAGAGCGCGGAGAAGATTATTTAGAATAGTGAGACAGAATTATAGAATAGCAATTATGAAGTAGGATTTGGATTGTGGGCGATTGTAGATATATGGATGAAGAAGTGGACTGACCATTAGTAAGAGTTGACAAATTCTGAGTTTTGTCCCTCGTAATAGGCTTATTTATATTTGGTGTGAGTAGGGAGTGAGAGAGAGAGAGAGATTAAGAGAGGGACGTATATGATAGAGAGAGTGGGGTTGATAACGAGTTAGAGGGCCGAGAGAAGCCATTTTCATGAATGCTGGAAAAATTTTCGGCCAAAATGGTAGCGAGAAGATTATTTAGAACAAGCGTGGGGAAGGTTATTTAGAACAGTAAGACAGAATTATAGAATCGCAATTATGAAGTAGGATTTGGATTCGGGGAGATTATAGATATATGGATAAATGAACCGAAGGGTGAGGAGACAAGAAGAAAATGTTATTAATACATTAAATTTCGTAGAAGTGGACTGAGCATTAATAAGAGATGACAAATTCTGAGTTTTGTCCCTTGTTTATATTTATATTTGGTGCGTGTAGGGAGTGAGAGAGAGAGAGAGATTGAGAGATGGACGTATATGATAGAGAGAGTGGGGGTGATAGCGATTTAGAGAGCCGAGAGAAGCTATTTTTATGAATGCTGGAAACATTTTCGGCCAAAATGGTAGCGAGAAGATTATTTAGAACAAGCGTGGAGAAGATTATTTAGAACAGTGAGACAGAATTATAGAATAGCAATTACGAAGTAAGATTTGGATTGTGGGCGATTATAGATATATGGATGAAGAAGTGGACTGACCATTAGTATGAGTTGACAAATTCTGAGTTTTGTCCCTCGTAACAGGCTTATTTATATTTGGTGCGAGTAGCGAGTGAGAGAGAGAAAGAGAGAGAGAGATTCAAAGAGGGACGTATATGATAAAGAGAGTAGGGGTGATAGCGATTTAGAGGGCCGAGAGAAGCCATTTTTATGAATGCTGGAAACATTTTCGGCCAAAATGGTAGCGAGAAGATTATTTAGAACCGGCGAGGAGAAGATTATTTAGAACAATGAGACAGAATTATAGAATAGCAATTATGAAGTAGGATTTGGATTGTGGGCGATGATAGATATATGGATGAAGAAGTGGACTGACCATTAATAAGAGTTGACAAATTCTGAGTTTTGTCCCTCGTAATAGGCTTATTTATATTTGGTGTGAGTAGGGAGTGAAAGAGAGAGAGAGATTAAGAGAGGGACGTATATGATAGAGAGAGTGGGGTTGATAACGAGTTAGAGGGCCGAGAGAAGCCATTTTCATGAATGCTGGAAAAATTTTCGGCCAAAATGGTAGCGAGAAGATTGTTTAGAACAAGCTTGGAGAAGATTATATAGAACAGTGAGAAAGAATTATGGAATAGCAATTATGAAGTAGCATTTGGATTCGGGGAGATCATAGATATATGGATGAATGAACCGAAGGGTGAGGAGACAAGAAGAAAATGTTATTAATACATTAAATTTCGTAGAAGTGGACTGAGCATTAATAAGAGATGACAAATTCTGAGTTTTGTCCCTTGTTTATATTTATATTTGGTGCGAGTAGGGAGTGAGAGAGAGAGAGAGATTGAGAGATGGACGTATAAGATAGAGAGAGTGGGGGTGATAGCGAATTAGAGGGCCGAAAGAAGCCATTTTTATGAATGCTGGAAACATTTTCGGCCAAAATGGTAGCGAGAAGATTATTTAGAACCGGCGAGGAGAATATTATTTAGAACAATGAGACAGAATTATAGAATACCAATTATGAAGTAGGATTTGGATTGTGGGCGATTATAGATATATGGATGAAGAAATGGACTGACCATTAATAAGAGTTGACAAATTCTAAGTTTTGTCCCTCGTTTATATTTATATTTGGTGCGAGTAGGGACGTGGAGAAGATTATTTAGAACAGTGAGACAGAATTATAGAATAGCAATTATGAAGTAGGATTTGGATTGTGGTCGATTATTGATATATGGATGAAGTAGTGGACTGACCATTAACGAGAGTTGACAAATTCTGAGTTTTGTCCCTCGTAATAGGCTTATTTATATTTGGTGTGAGTAGGGAGTGAGAGATAGAGAGAGAGATTGAGAGAGGGACGTATATGATAGAGAGAGTGGGGGTGATAGCGATTTAGAGGGCCGAGAGAAGCCATTTTTCGGCCAAAATGGTAGCGAGAAGATTATTTAGAACAAGCGTGGAGAAGATTATTTAGAACAGTGAGACAGAATTATAGAATAGCAATTATGAAGTAGGATTTGGATTGTGGGCGATTATAGATATATGGATGAAGAAGTGGACTGACCATTAATAAGAGTTGACAAATTCTGAGTTTTGTCCCTCGTTTATATTTATATTTGGTGCGAGTACGGAGAGAGAGAGAGAGAGAGAGAGAGAGATAGAGAGAGAGAGAGAGAGAGAGAGAGAGAGAGAGATTGAGAGAGGGACCTATATGATAGAGAGAGTGGGGGTGATAGCGATTTAGAGGGCCGAGAAAAGCCATTTTTATGAATGCTGGAAACATTTTCGGCC
This sequence comes from Eledone cirrhosa, assembly GCA_964016885.1. Classification (NCBI taxonomy): domain Eukaryota; kingdom Metazoa; phylum Mollusca; class Cephalopoda; order Octopoda; family Eledonidae; genus Eledone; species Eledone cirrhosa. Next base: position 17,901,249 of record OZ024749.1, on the reverse strand, counting down.
AAAATCGTAGCGAGAAGATTATTTGGAAAGAGCGCGGAGAAGATTATTTAGAACAGTGAGACAGAATTATAGAATAGCAATTATGAAGTAGGATTTGGATTGTGGGCGATTATAGATATATGGATGAAGAAGTGGACTGACCATTAATAAGAGTTGACAAATTCTGAGTTTTGTCCCTCGTTTATATTTATATTTGGTGCGAGTACGGAGTGAGAGAGAGAGAGAGAGAGAGAGAGAGAGAGAGAGAGAGAGAGAGAGAGAGAGAGAGAGAGAGAGAGAGAGAGGGGGAGAGAGAGAGAGAGATAGAGAGAGAGAGAGATTGAGAGAGGGACCTATATGATAGAGAGAGTGGGGGTGATAGCGATTTAGAGGGCCGAGAAAAGCCATTTTTATAAATGCTGGAAACATTTTCGGCCAAAATGGTAGCGAGAAGATTATTTAGAACAAGCGTGGAGAAGATTATTTAGAACAGTGAGACAGAATTATAGAATAGCAATTATGAAGTAGGATTTGGATTCTGGGAGATTATAGTTATATGGATAAATGAACCGAAGGGTGGGGAGACAAGAAGAAATTGTTATTTATACATTACATTTCGTAGAAGTGGACTGAGCATTAATAAGAGATGACAAATTCTGTGTTTTGTCCCTCGTTTATATTTATATTTGGTGCGAGTAGGGAGTGAGAGAGAGAGAGAAAAATTGAGAGAGGGGCGTATATGATAGAGAGAGTGGGGTTGATAGCGATTTAGAGGGCCGAGAGAAACCATTTGTATGAATGCTGGAAAATTTTCGGCCAAAGTGGTAGCGAGAAGATTATTTAGAACAAGCGTGGAGAAGATTATTTAGAACAGTGAGAAAGAATTATGGAATAGCAATTATGAAGTAGGATTTGGATTCGGGGAGATTATAGATATATGGATGAAGAAATGGACTGACCATTAATAAGAGTTGACAAATTCTAAGTTTTGTCCCTCGTTTATATTTATATTTGGTGCGAGTAGGGAGTGAAAGAGAGAGGGAGAAATTGAGAGAGGGGCGTATATGATAGAGAGAGTGGGGTTGATAGCGAGTTAGAGGGCCGAGAGAAGCCATTTTCATGAATGCTGGAAAAATTTTCGGCCAAAATGGTAGCGAGAAGATTATTTAGAACAAGCTTGGAGAAGATTATTTAGAACAGTGAGAAAGAATTATGGAATAGCAATTATGAAGTAGGATTTGGATTCGGGGAGATTATAGTTATATGGATGAATGAACCGATGGGTGAGGAGACAAGAAGAAAATGTTATTAATACATTAAATTTCGTAGAAGTGGACTGAGCATTAATAAGAGATGACAAATTCTGAGTTTTGTCCCTTGTTTATATTTATATTTGGTGCGAGTAGGGAGTGAGAGAGAGAGAGAGATTGAGAGATGGACGTATATGATAGAGAGAGTGGGGTTGATAGCGATTTAGAGGGCCGAGAGAAGCCATTTTTATGAATGCTGAAAAAATTGTGGCCAAAATGGTAGCGAGAAGATTATTTAGAACAAGCGTGGAGAAGGTTATTTAGAACAGTAAGACAGAATTATAGAATAGCAATTATGAAGTAGGATTTGGATTGTGGGCGATGATAGATATATGGATGAAGAAGTGGACTGACCATTAATAAGAGTTGACAAATTCTGAGTTTTGTCCCTCGTAATAGGCTTATTTATATTTGGTGTGAGTAGGGAGTGAGAGAGAGAGAGATTAAGAGAGGGACGTATATGATAGAGAGAGTGGGGGTGATCGCGATTTAGAGGGCCGAGAGAAGCCATTTTTATGAATGCTGAAAAAATTGTGGCCAAAATGGTAGCGAGAAGATTATTTAGAACAAGCGTGGAGAAGGTTATTTAGAACAGTAAGACAGAATTATAGAATAGCAATTATGAAGTAGGATTTGGATTGTGGGCGATTATAGATATATGGATGAAGAAATGGACTGACCATTAATAAGAGTTGACAAATTCTAAGTTTTGTCCCTCGTTTATATTTATATTTGGTGCGAGTAGGGACGTGGAGAAGATTATTTAGAAGAGTGAGACAGAATTATAGAATAGCAATTATGAAGTAGGATTTGGATTGTGGTCGATTATTGATATATGGATGAAGTAGTGGACTGACCATTAACAAGAGTTGACAAATTCTGAGTTTTGTCCCTCGTAATAGGCTTATTTATATTTGGTTCGAGTAGGGAGTGAGAGAGAGAGATTGAGAGAGGGACGTATATGATAGAGAGAGTGGGGGTGATAGCGATTTAGAGGGCCGAGAGAAGCCATTTTTATGAATGCTGGAAAAACTTTCGGCCAAAATGGTAGCGAGAAGATTATTTGGAAAGAGCGCGGAGAAGATTATTTAGAACAGTGAGACAGAATTATAGAATAGCAATTATGAAGTAGGATTTGGATTCGGGGAGATTATAGATATATGGATGAATGAACCGATGGGTGAGGAGACAAGAAGAAATTGTTATTTATACATTACATTTCGTAGAAGTGGACTGAGCATTAATAAGAGATGACAAATTCTGTGTTTTGTCCCTCGTTTATATTTATATTTGGTGCGAGTAGGGAGTGAGAGAGAGAGAGAGAAAAATTGAGAGAGGGGCGTATATGATAGAGAGAGTGGGGTTGATAGCGATTTAGAGGGCCGAGAGAAACCATTTGTATGAATGCTGGAAAATTTTCGGCCAAAATGGTAGCGAGAAGATTATTTAGAACAAGCGTGGAGAAGATTATTTAGAACAGTGAGAAAGAATTATGGAATAGCAATTATGAAGTAGGATTTGGATTCGGGGAGATTATAGATATATGGATGAAGAAATGGACTGACCATTAATAAGAGTTGACAAATTCTAAGTTTTGTCCCTCGTTTATATTTATATTTGGTGCGAGTAGGGAGTGAAAGAGAGAGGGAGAAATTGAGAGAGGGGCGTATATGATAGAGAGAGTGGGGTTGATAGCGAGTTAGAGGGCCGAGAGAAGCCATTTTCATGAATGCTGGAAAAATTTTCGGCCAAAATGGTAGCGAGAAGATTATTTAGAACAGTGAGAAAGAATTATGGAATAGCAATTATGAAGTAGGATTTGGATTCGGGGAGATTATAGTTATATGGATGAATGAACCGAAGGGTGAGGAGACAAGAAGAAAATGTTATTAATACATTAAATTTCGTAGAAGTGGACTGAGCATTAATAAGAGATGACAAATTCTGAGTTTTGTCCCTTGTTTATATTTATATTTGGTGCGAGTAGGGAGTGAGAGAGAGAGAGAGATTGAGAGATGGACGTATATGATAGAGAGAGTGGGGTTGATAGCGATTTAGAGGGCCGAGAGAAGCCATTTTTATGAATGCTGAAAAAATTGTGGCCAAAATGGTAGCGAGAAGATTATTTAGAACAAGCGTGGAGAAGATTATTTAGAACAGTAAGACAGAATTATAGAATCGCAATTATGAAGTAGGATTTGGATTCTGGGAGATTATAGTTATATGGATAAATGAACCGAAGGGTGGGGAGACAAGAAGAAACTGTTATTTATACATTACATTTCGTAGAATTGGACTGACCATTAATAAGAGATGACGAATTTTGAGTTTTGTCCTTCGTAACAGGCTTATTTATATTTGGTGCGAGAGAGAGAGAGAGATTGAGAGAAGGACGTATAAGATAGAGAGTGTGGGGGTGATAGCGATTTAGAGGGCCGAAAGAAGCCATTTTTATGAATGCTGGAAACATTTTCGGCCAAAATCGTAGCGAGAAGATTATTTGGAAAGAGCGCGGAGAAGATTATTTAGAACAGTGAGACAGAATTATAGAATAGCAATTATGAAGTAGGATTTGGATTGTGGGCGATTATAGATACATGGATGAAGAAGTGGACTGACCATTAATAAGAGTTGACAAATTCTGAGTTTTGTCCCTCGTTTATATTTATATTTGGTGCGAGTAGGGAGTGAGAGAGAGAGAGAGATTGAGAGATGGACGTATATGATAGAGAGAGTGGGGTTGATAGCGATTTAGAGGGCCGAGAGAAGCCATTTTTATGAATGCTGGAAACATTTTCGGCCAAAATGGTAGCGAGAAGATTATTTAGAACCGGCGAGGAGAAGATTATTTAGAACAATGAGACAGAATTATAGAATAGCAATTATGAAGTAGGATTTGGATTGTGGGTGATTATAGATATATGGATGAAGAAGTGGACTGACCATTAATAAGAGTTGACAAATTCTGAGTTTTGTCCCTCGTTTATATTTATATTTGGTGCGAGTACGGAGTGAGAGAGAGAGAGAGAGAGAGAGAGAGAGAGAGAGAGAGCCAGAGAGAGAGAGAGAGAGAGAGAGAGAGATTGAGAGAGGGACTTATATGATAGAGAGAGTGGGGGTGATAGCGATTTAGAGGGCCGAGAAAAGCCATTTTTATGAATGCTGGAAAAACTTTCGGCCAAAATGGTAGCGAGAAGATTATTTAGAACAAGCGTGGAGAAGATTATTTAGAACAGTGAGACAGAATTATAGAATAGCAATTATGAAGTAGGATTTGGATTCTGGGAGATTATAGTTATATGGATAAATGAACCGAAGGGTGGGGAGACAAGAAGAAATTGTTAATTATACATTACATTTCGTAGAAGTGGACTGAGCATTAATAAGAGATGACAAATTCTGTGTTTTGTCCCTCGTTTATATTTATATTTGGTGCGAGTAGGGAGTGAAAGAGAGAGAAATTGAGAGAGGGGCGTATATGATAGAGAGAGTGGGGTTGATAGCGAGTTAGAGGGCCGAGAGAAGCCATTTTCATGAATGCTGGAAAAATTTTCGGCCAAAATGGTAGCGAGAAGATTATTTAGAACAAGCTTGGAGAAGATTATTTAGAACAGTGAGAAAGAATTATGGAATAGCAATTATGAAGTAGGATTTGGATTCGGGGAGATTATAGATATATGGATGAATGAACCGAAGGGTGAGGAGACAAGAAGAAAATGTTATTAATACATTAAATTTCGTAGAAGTGGACTGAGCATTAATAAGAGATGACAAATTCTGAGTTTTGTCCCTTGTTTATATTTATATTTGGTGCGAGTAGGGAGTGAGAGAGAGAGAGAGATTGAGAGATGGACGTATATGATAGAGAGAGTGGGGTTGATAGCGATTTAGAAAGCCGAGAGAAGCCATTTTTATGAATTCTGGAAAAATTTTCGGCCAAAATGGTAGCGAGAAGATTATTTAGAACCGGCGAGGAGAAGATTATTTAGAACAATGAGACAGAATTATAGAATAGCAATTATGAAGTCGGATTTGGATTGTGGGCGATGATAGATATATGGATGAAGAAGTGGACTGACCATTAATAAGAGTTGACAAATTCTGAGTTTTGTCCCTCGTAATAGGCTTATTTATATTTGGTGTGAGTAGGGAGTGAGAGAGAGAGAGATTAAGAGAGGGACGTATATGATAGAGAGAGTGGGGTTGATAACGAGTTAGAGGGCCGACAGAAGCCATTTTTATGAATGCTGAAAAAATTGTGGCCAAAATGGTAGCGAGAAGATTATTTAGAACAAGCGTGGAGAAGGTTATTTAGAACAGTAAGACAGAATTATAGAATAGCACTTATGAAGTAGGATTTGGATTGTGGGCGATTATAGATATATGGATGAAGAAATGGACTGACCATTAATAAGAGTTGACAAATTCTAAGTTTTGTCCCTCGTTTATATTTATATTTGGTGCGAGTAGGGACGTGGAGAAGATAATTTAGAACAGTGAGACAGAATTATAGAATAGCAATTATGAAGTAGGATTTGGATTGTGGTCGATTATTGATATATGGATGAAGTAGTGGACTGACCATTAATAAGAGTTGACAAATTCTGAGTTTTGTCCCTCGTAATAGGCTTATTTATATTTGGTTCGAGTAGGGAGTGAGAGAGAGAGATTGAGAGAGGGACGTATATGATAGAGAGAGTGGGGGTGATAGCGATTTAGAGGGCCGAGAGAAGCCATTTTTATGAATGCTGGAAACATTTTCGGCCAAAATGGTAGCGAGAAGATTATTTAGAACAAGCGTGGAGAAGATTATTTAGAACAGTAAGACAGAATTATAGAATAGCAATTATGAAGTAGGATTTGGATTCTGGGAGATTATAGTTATATGGATAAATGAACCGAAGGGTGGGGAGACAAGAAGAAATTTTTATTTATACATTACATTTCGTAGAAGTGGACTGACCATTAATAAGAGATGACAAATTCTGTGTTTTGTCCCTCGTTTATATTTATATTTGGTGCGAGTACGGAGTGAGAGAGAGAGAGAGAGAGAGAGAGAGAGAGAGAGAGAGAGAGAGAGAGAGAGAGAGAGAGAGAGAGAGAGAGAGAGATTGAGAGAGGGACCTATATGATAGAGAGAGTGGGGGTGATAGCGATTTAGAGGGCCGAGAAAAGCCATTTTTATGAATGCTGGAAAAACTTTCGGCCAAAATGGTAGCGAGAAGATTATTTAGAACAGTGAGACAGAATTATAGAATAGCAATTATGAAGTAGGATTTGGATTCTGGGAGATTATAGTTGTATGGATAAATGAACCGAAGGGTGGGGAGACAAGAAGAAATTGTTATTTATACATTACATTTCGTAGAAGTGGACTGAGCATTAATAAGAGATGACAAATTCTGTGTTTTGTCCCTCGTTTATATTTATATTTGGTGCGAGTAGGGAGTGAAAGAGAGAGAGAGAAATTGAGAGAGGGGCGTATATGATAGAGAGAGTGGGGTTGATAGCGAGTTAGAGGGCCGAGAGAAGCCATTTTCATGAATGCTGGAAAAATTTTCGGCCAAAATGGTAGCGAGAAGATTATTTAGAACAAGCGTGGAGAAGATTATTTAGAACAAGCGTGGAGAAGATTATTTAGAACAGTGAGAAAGAATTATGGAATAGCAATTATGAAGTAGGATTTGGATTCGGGGAGATTATAGATATATGGATGAATGAACCGAAGGGTGAGGAGACAAGAAGAAAATGTTATTAATACATTAAATTTCGTAGAAGTGGACTGAGCATTAATAAGAGATGACAAATTCTGAGTTTTGTCCCTTGTTTATATTTATATTTGGTGCGAGTAGGGAGTGAGAGAGAGAGAGAGATTGAGAGATGGACGTATATGATAGAGAGAGTGGGGTTGATAGCGATTTAGAGGGCCGAGAGAAGCCATTTTTATGAATGCTGGAAACATTTTCGGCCAAAATGGTAGCGAGAAGATTATTTAGAACAAGCGTGGAGAAGATTATTTAGAACAGTAAGACAGAATTATAGAATCGCAATTATGAAGTAGGATTTGGATTCTGGGAGATTATAGTCATATGGATGAATGAACCGAAGGGTGGGGAGACAAGAAGAAAATGTTATTTATACATTACATTTCGTAGAATTGGACTGACCATTAATAAGAGATGACGAATTTTGAGTTTTGTCCCTCGTAACAGGCTTATTTATATTTGGTGCGAGAGAGAGATTGAGAGAAGGACGTATAAGATAGAGAGAGTGGGGGTGATAGCGACTTAGAGGGCCGAAAGAAGCCATTTTTATGAATGCTGGAAACATTTTCGGCCAAAATGGTAGCGAGAAGATTATTTAGAACCGGCGAGGAGAATATTATTTAGAACAATGAGACAGAATTATAGAATAACAATTATGAAGTAGGATTTGGATTGTGGGCGATTATAGATATATGGATGAAGAAGTGGACTGACCATTAAAAAGAGTTGACAAATTCTGAGTTTTGTCCCTCGTTTATATTTATATTTGGTGCGAGTACGGAGTGAGAGAGAGAGAGAGAGAGAGAGAGAGAGAGAGAGAGAGAGAGAGAGAGAGAGAGAGAGAGAGAGAGGGAGAGAGAGGGACCTATATGATAGAGAGAGAGGGGGTGATAGCGATTTAGAGGGCCGAGAAAAGCCATTTTTATGAATGCTGGAAAAACTTTCGGCCAAAATGGTAGCGAGAAGATTATTTAGAACAAGCCTGGAGAAGATTATTTAGAACAGTGAGACAGAATTATAGAATAGCAATTATGAAGTAGGATTTGGATTCTGGGAGATTATAGTTATATGGATAAATGAACCGAAGGGTGGGGAGACAAGAAGAAATTGTTATTTATACATTACATTTCTTAGAAGTGGACTGAGCATTAATAAGAGATGACAAATTCTGAGTTTTGTCCCTCGTTTATATTTATATTTGGTGCGAGTACGGAGTGAGAGAGAGAGAGAGAGAGAGAGAGAGAGAGAGAGAGAGAGAGAGAGAGAGAGAGAGAGAGAGAGAGAGAGAGAGAAATTGAGAGAGGGGCGTATATAATAGAGAGAGTGGGGTTGATAGCGAGTTAGAGGGCCGAGAGAAGCCATTTTCATGAACGCTGGAAAAATTTTCGGCCAAAATGGTAGCGAGAAGATTATTTAGAACAAGCTTGGAGAAGATTATATAGAACAGTGAGAAAGAATTATAGAATAGCAATTATGAAGTAGGATTTGGATTCTGGGAGATTATAGTTATATGGATGAATGAACCGAAGGGTGAGGAGACAAGAAGAATATGTTATTAATACATTAAATTTCGTAGAAGTGGACTGAGCATTAATAAGAGATGACAAATTCTGAGTTTTGTCCCTTGTTTATATTTATATTTGGTGCGAGTAGGGAGTGAGAGAGAGAGAGAGATTGAGAGATGGACGTATATGATAGAGAGAGTGGGGTTGATAGCGATTTAGAGGGCCGAGAGAAGCCATTTTTATGAATGCTGGAAAAATTTTCGGCCAAAATGGTAGCGAGAAGATTATTTAGAACCGGCGAGGAGAAGATTATTTAGAACAGTGAGACAGAATTATAGAATAGCAATTATGAAGTAGGATTTGGATTGTGGGCGATGATAGATATATGGATGAAGAAGTGGACTGACCATTAATAAGAGTTGACAAATTCTGAGTTTTGTCCCTCGTAATAGGCTTATTTATATTTGGTGTGAGTAGGGAGTGAGAGAGAGAGAGAGTTTAAGAGAGGGACGTATATGATAGAGAGAGTGGGGGTGATCGCGATTTAGAGGGCCGAGAGAAGCCATTTTTATGAATGCTGAAAAAATTGTGGCCAAAATGGTAGCGAAGAAGATTATTTAGAACAAGCGTGGAGAAGGTTATTTAGAACAGTAAGACAGAATTATAGAATAGCAATTATGAAGTAGGATTTGGATTCTGGGAGATTATAGTTATATGGATGAATGAACCGAAGGGTGGGGAGACAAGAAGAAAATGTTATTTATACATTACATTTCGTAGAATTGGACTGACCATTAATAAGAGATGACGAATTTTGAGTTTTGTCCCTCGTAACAGGCTTATTTATATTTGGTGCGAGAGAGAGAGAGATTGAGAGAAGGACGTATAAGATAGAGAGAGTGGGGGTGATAGCGATTTAGAGGGCCGAAAGAAGCCATTTTTATGAATGCTGGAAACATTTTCGGCCAAAATCGTAGCGAGAAGATTATTTGGAAAGAGCGCGGAGAAGATTATTTAGAATAGTGAGACAGAATTATAGAATAGCAATTATGAAGTAGGATTTGGATTGTGGGCGATTGTAGATATATGGATGAAGAAGTGGACTGACCATTAGTAAGAGTTGACAAATTCTGAGTTTTGTTCCTCGTAACAGGCTTATTTATATTTGGTGCGAGTAGCGAGTGAGAGAGAGAAAGAGAGACAGAGATTCAAAGAGGGACGTATATGATAAAGAGAGTAGGGGTGATAGCGATTTAGAGGGCCGAGAGAAGCCATTTTTATGAATGCTGGAAACATTTTCGGCCAAAATGGTAGCGAGAAGATTATTTAGAACCGGCGAGGAGAAGATTATTTAGAACAATGAGACAGAATTATAGAATAGCAATTATGAAGTAGGATTTGGATTGTGGGCGATGATAGATATATGGATGAAGAAGTGGACTGACCATTAATAAGAGTTGACAAATTCTGAGTTTTGTCCCTCGTAATAGGCTTATTTATATTTGGTGTGAGTAGGGAGTGAGAGAGAGAGATTAAGAGAGGGACGTATATGATAGAGAGAGTGGGGTTGATAACGAGTTAGAGGGCCGAGAGAAGCCATTTTCATGAATGCTGGAAAAATTTTCGGCCAAAATGGTAGCGAGAAGATTATTTAGAACAAGCGTGGGGAAGGTTATTTAGAACAGTAAGACAGAATTATAGAATCGCAATTATGAAGTAGGATTTGGATTCGGGGAGATTATAGATATATGGATAAATGAACCGAAGGGTGGGGAGACAAGAAGAAATTGTTATTTATACATTACATTTCGTAGAAGTGGACTGAGCATTAATAAGAGATGACAAATTCTGAGTTTTGTCCCTTGTTTATATTTATATTTGGTGCGTGTAGGGAGTGAGAGAGAGAGAGAGATTGAGAGATGGACGTATATGATAGAGAGAGTGGGGGTGATAGCGATTTAGAGAGCCGAGAGAAGCTATTTTTATGAATGCTGGAAACATTTTCGGCCAAAATGGTAGCGAGAAGATTATTTAGAACAAGCGTGGAGAAGATTATTTAGAACAGTGAGACAGAATTATAGAATAGCAATTACGAAGTAAGATTTGGATTGTGGGCGATTATAGATATATGGATGAAGAAGTGGACTGACCATTAGTATGAGTTGACAAATTCTGAGTTTTGTCCCTCGTAACAGGCTTATTTATATTTGGTGCGAGTAGCGAGTGAGAGAGAGAAAGAGAGAGAGAGATTCAAAGAGGGACGTATATGATAAAGAGAGTAGGGGTGATAGCGATTTAGAGGGCCGAGAGAAGCCATTTTTATGAATGCTGGAAACATTTTCGGCCAAAATGGTAGCGAGAAGATTATTTAGAACCGGCGAGGAGAAGATTATTTAGAACAATGAGACAGAATTATAGAATAGCAATTATGAAGTAGGATTTGGATTGTGGGCGATGATAGATATATGGATGAAGAAGTGGACTGACCATTAATAAGAGTTGACAAATTCTGAGTTTTGTCCCTCGTAATAGGCTTATTTATATTTGGTGTGAGTAGGGAGTGAAAGAGAGAGAGAGATTAAGAGAGGGACGTATATGATAGAGAGAGTGGGGTTGATAACGAGTTAGAGGGCCGAGAGAAGCCATTTTCATGAATGCTGGAAAAATTTTCGGCCAAAATGGTAGCGAGAAGATTGTTTAGAACAAGCTTGGAGAAGATTATATAGAACAGTGAGAAAGAATTATGGAATAGCAATTATGAAGTAGCATTTGGATTCGGGGAGATTATAGATATATGGATGAATGAACCGAAGGGTGAGGAGACAAGAAGAAAATGTTATTAATACATTAAATTTCGTAGAAGTGGACTGAGCATTAATAAGAGATGACAAATTCTGAGTTTTGTCCCTTGTTTATATTTATATTTGGTGCGAGTAGGGAGTGAGAGAGAGAGAGAGATTGAGAGATGGACGTATAAGATAGAGAGAGTGGGGGTGATAGCGAATTAGAGGGCCGAAAGAAGCCATTTTTATGAATGCTGGAAACATTTTCGGCCAAAATGGTAGCGAGAAGATTATTTAGAACCGGCGAGGAGAATATTATTTAGAACAATGAGACAGAATTATAGAATAGCAATTATGAAGTAGGATTTGGATTGTGGGCGATTATAGATATATGGATGAAGAAATGGACTGACCATTAATAAGAGTTGACAAATTCTAAGTTTTGTCCCTCGTTTATATTTATATTTGGTGCGAGTAGGGACGTGGAGAAGATTATTTAGAACAGTGAGACAGAATTATAGAATAGCAATTATGAAGTAGGATTTGGATTGTGGTCGATTATTGATATATGGATGAAGTAGTGGACTGACCATTAACGAGAGTTGACAAATTCTGAGTTTTGTCCCTCGTAATAGGCTTATTTATATTTGGTGTGAGTAGGGAGTGAGAGATAGAGAGAGAGATTGAGAGAGGGACGTATATGATAGAGAGAGTGGGGGTGATAGCGATTTAGAGGGCCGAGAGAAGCCATTTTTCGGCCAAAATGGTAGCGAGAAGATTATTTAGAACAAGCGTGGAGAAGATTATTTAGAACAGTGAGACAGAATTATAGAATAGCAATTATGAAGTAGGATTTGGATTGTGGGCGATTATAGATATATGGATGAAGAAGTGGACTGACCATTAATAAGAGTTGACAAATTCTGAGTTTTGTCCCTCGTTTATATTTATATTTGGTGCGAGTACGGAGTGAGAGAGAGAGAGAGAGAGAGAGAGAGAGATAGAGAGAGAGAGATAGAGAGAGAGAGAGAGAGAGAGAGAGAGAGAGAGAGAGAGAGAGAGATTGAGAGAGGGACCTATATGATAGAGAGAGTGGGGGTGATAGCGATTTAGAGGGCCGAGAAAAGCCATTTTTATAAATGCTGGAAACATTTTCGGCCAAAATGGTAGCGAGAAGATTATTTAGAACAAGCGTGGAGAAGATTATTTAGAACAGTGAGACAGAATTATAGAATTGCAATTATGAAGTAGGATTTGGATTCTGGGAGATTATAGTTATATGGATAAATGAACCGAAGGGTGGGGAGACAAGAAGAAATTGTTATTTATACATTACATTTCGTAGAAGTGGACTGAGCATTAATAAGAGATGACAAATTCTGTGTTTTGTCCCTCGTTTATATTTATATTTGGTGCGAGTAGGGAGTGAGAGAGAGAGAGAGAAATTGAGAGAGGGGCGTATATAATAGAGAGAGTGGGGTTGATAGCGAGTTAGAGGGCCGAGAGAAGCCATTTTCATGAACGCTGGAAAAACTTTCGGCCAAAATGGTAGCGAGAAGATTATTTAGAACAAGCGTGGAGAAGATTATTTAGAACAGTGAGACAGAATTATAGAATAGCAATTATGAAGTAGGATTTGGATTCTGGGAGATTATAGTTATATGGATAAATGAACCGAAGGGTGGGGAGACAAGAAGAAATTGTTAATTATACATTACATTTCGTAGAAGTGGACTGAGCATTAATAAGAGATGACAAATTCTGTGTTTTGTCCCTCGTTTATATTTATATTTGGTGCGAGTAGGGAGTGAAAGAGAGAGAAATTGAGAGAGGGGCGTATATGATAGAGAGAGTGGGGTTGATAGCGAGTTAGAGGGCCGAGAGAAGCCATTTTCATGAATGCTGGAAAAATTTTCGGCCAAAATGGTAGCGAGAAGATTATTTAGAACAAGCTTGGAGAAGATTATTTAGAACAGTGAGAAAGAATTATGGAATAGCAATTATGAAGTAGGATTTGGATTCGGGGAGATTATAGATATATGGATGAATGAACCGAAGGGTGAGGAGACAAGAAGAAAATGTTATTAATACATTAAATTTCGTAGAATTGGACTGACCATTAATAAGAGATGACGAATTTTGAGTTTTGTCCCTCGTAACAGGCTTATTTATATTTGGTGCGAGAGAGAGAGAGATTGAGAGAAGGACGTATAAGATAGAGAGAGTGGGGGTGATAGCGATTTAGAGGGCCGAAAGAAGCCATTTTTATGAATGCTGGAAACATTTTCGGCCAAAATCGTAGCGAGAAGATTATTTGGAAAGAGCGCGGAGAAGATTATTTAGAATAGTGAGACAGAATTATAGAATAGCAATTATGAAGTAGGATTTGGATTGTGGGCGATTGTAGATATATGGATGAAGAAGTGGACTGACCATTAGTAAGAGTTGACAAATTCTGAGTTTTGTTCCTCGTAACAGGCTTATTTATATTTGGTGCGAGTAGCGAGTGAGAGAGAGAAAGAGAGACAGAGATTCAAAGAGGGACGTATATGATAAAGAGAGTAGGGGTGATAGCGATTTAGAGGGCCGAGAGAAGCCATTTTTATGAATGCTGGAAACATTTTCGGCCAAAATGGTAGCGAGAAGATTATTTAGAACCGGCGAGGAGAAGATTATTTAGAACAATGAGACAGAATTATAGAATAGCAATTATGAAGTAGGATTTGGATTGTGGGCGATGATAGATATATGGATGAAGAAGTGGACTGACCATTAATAAGAGTTGACAAATTCTGAGTTTTGTCCCTCGTAATAGGCTTATTTATATTTGGTGTGAGTAGGGAGTGAGAGAGAGAGAGAGATTAAGAGAGGGACGTATATGATAGAGAGAGTGGGGTTGATAACGAGTTAGAGGGCCGAGAGAAGCCATTTTCATGAATGCTGGAATAATTTTCGGCCAAAATGGTAGCGAGAAGATTATTTAGAACAAGCGTGGGGAAGGTTATTTAGAACAGTAAGACAGAATTATAGAATCGCAATTATGAAGTAGGATTTGGATTCGGGGAGATTATAGATATATGGATAAATGAACCGAAGGGTGAGGAGACAAGAAGAAAATGTTATTAATACATTAAATTTCGTAGAAGTGGACTGAGCATTAATAAGAGATGACAAATTCTGAGTTTTGTCCCTTGTTTATATTTATATTTGGTGCGTGTAGGGAGTGAGAGAGAGAGAGAGATTGAGAGATGGACGTATATGATAGAGAGAGTGGGGGTGATAGCGATTTAGAGAGCCGAGAGAAGCCATTTTTATGAATGCTGGAAACATTTTCGGCCAAAATGGTAGCGAGAAGATTATTTAGAACAAGCGTGGAGAAGATTATTTAGAACAGTGAGACAGAATTATAGAATAGCAATTACGAAGTAAGATTTGGATTGTGGGCGATTATAGATATATGGATGAAGAAGTGGACTGACCATTAGTATGAGTTGACAAATTCTGAGTTTTGTCCCTCGTAACAGGCTTATTTATATTTGGTGCGAGTAGCGAGTGAGAGAGAGAAAGAGAGAGAGAGATTCAAAGAGGGACGTATATGATAAAGAGAGTAGGGGTGATAGCGATTTAGAGGGCCGAGAGAAGCCATTTTTATGAATGCTGGAAACATTTTCGGCCAAAATGGTAGCGAGAAGATTATTTAGAACCGGCGAGGAGAAGATTATTTAGAACAATGAGACAGAATTATAGAATAGCAATTATGAAGTAGGATTTGGATTGTGGGCGATGATAGATATATGGATGAAGAAGTGGACTGACCATTAATAAGAGTTGACAAATTCTGAGTTTTGTCCCTCGTAATAGGCTTATTTATATTTGGTGTGAGTAGGGAGTGAAAGAGAGAGAGAGATTAAGAGAGGGACGTATATGATAGAGAGAGTGGGGTTGATAACGAGTTAGAGGGCCGAGAGAAGCCATTTTCATGAATGCTGGAAAAATTTTCGGCCAAAATGGTAGCGAGAAGATTGTTTAGAACAAGCTTGGAGAAGATTATATAGAACAGTGAGAAAGAATTATGGAATAGCAATTATGAAGTAGCATTTGGATTCGGGGAGATTATAGATATATGGATGAATGAACCGAAGGGTGAGGAGACAAGAAGAAAATGTTATTAATACATTAAATTTCGTAGAAGTGGACTGAGCATTAATAAGAGATGACAAATTCTGAGTTTTGTCCCTTGTTTATATTTATATTTGGTGCGAGTAGGGAGTGAGAGAGAGAGAGAGATTGAGAGATGGACGTATAAGATAGAGAGAGTGGGGGTGATAGCGAATTAGAGGGCCGAAAGAAGCCATTTTTATGAATGCTGGAAACATTTTCGGCCAAAATGGTAGCGAGAAGATTATTTAGAACCGGCGAGGAGAATATTATTTAGAACAATGAGACAGAATTATAGAATAGCAATTATGAAGTAGGATTTGGATTGTGGGCGATTATAGATATATGGATGAAGAAATGGACTGACCATTAATAAGAGTTGACAAATTCTAAGTTTTGTCCCTCGTTTATATTTATATTTGGTGCGAGTAGGGACGTGGAGAAGATTATTTAGAACAGTGAGACAGAATTATAGAATAGCAATTATGAAGTAGGATTTGGATTGTGGTCGATTATTGATATATGGATGAAGTAGTGGACTGACCATTAACGAGAGTTGACAAATTCTGAGTTTTGTCCCTCGTAATAGGCTTATTTATATTTGGTGTGAGTAGGGAGTGAGAGATAGAGAGAGAGATTGAGAGAGGGACGTATATGATAGAGAGAGTGGGGGTGATAGCGATTTAGAGGGCCGAGAGAAGCCATTTTTCGGCCAAAATGGTAGCGAGAAGATTATTTAGAACAAGCGTGGAGAAGATTATTTAGAACAGTGAGACAGAATTATAGAATAGCAATTATGAAGTAGGATTTGGATTGTGGGCGATTATAGATATATGGATGAAGAAGTGGACTGACCATTAATAAGAGTTGACAAATTCTGAGTTTTGTCCCTCGTTTATATTTATATTTGGTGCGAGTACGGAGAGAGAGAGAGAGAGAGAGATAGAGAGAGAGAGAGAGAGAGAGAGAGAGAGAGAGAGAGAGAGAGATTGAGAGAGGGACCTATATGATAGAGAGAGTGGGGGTGATAGCGATTTAGAGGGCCGAGAAAAGCCATTTTTATGAATGCTGGAAACATTTTCGGCCAAAATCGTAGCGAGAAGATTATTTGGAAAGAGCGCGGAGAAGATTATTTAGAACAGTGAGACAGAATTATAGAATAGCAATTATGAAGTAGGATTTGGATTGTGGGCGATTATAGATATATGGATGAAGAAGTGGACTGACCATTAATAAGAGTTGACAAATTCTGAGTTTTGTCCCTCGTTTATATTTATATTTGGTGCGAGTACGGAGTGAGAGAGAGAGAGAGAGAGAGAGAGAGAGAGAGAGAGAGAGAGAGAGAGAGAGAGAGAGAGAGAGAGGGGGGGGGGGGGAGAGAGAGAGAGAGATAGAGAGAGAGAGAGATTGAGAGAGAGAGAGAGAGAGAGAGAGAGAGAGAGAGAGAGAGAGAGAGAGATAGAGAGATAGAGAGAGAGAGAGAGAGAGAGAGAGAGAGAGAGAGAGAGAGAGAGAGAGAGAGAGATTGAGAGAGGGACCTATATGATAGAGAGAGTGGGGGTGATAGCGATTTAGAGGGCCGAGAAAAGCCATTTTTATAAATGCTGGAAACATTTTCGGCCAAAATGGTAGCGAGAAGATTATTTAGAACAAGCGTGGAGAAGATTATTTAGAACAGTGAGACAGAATTATAGAATAGCAATTATGAAGTAGGATTTGGATTCTGGGAGATTATAGTTATATGGATAAATGAACCGAAGGGTGGGGAGACAAGAAGAAATTGTTATTTATACATTACATTTCGTAGAAGTGGACTGAGCATTAATAAGAGATGACAAATTCTGTGTTTTGTCCCTCGTTTATATTTATATTTGGTGCGAGTAGGGAGTGAGAGAGAGAGAGAGAAAAAATTGAGAGAGGGGCGTATATGATAGAGAGAGTGGGGTTGATAGCGATTTAGAGGGCCGAGAGAAACCATTTGTATGAATGCTGGAAAATTTTCGGCCAAAGTGGTAGCGAGAAGATTATTTAGAACAAGCGTGGAGAAGATTATTTAGAACAGTGAGAAAGAATTATGGAATAGCAATTATGAAGTAGGATTTGGATTCGGGGAGATTATAGATATATGGATGAAGAAATGGACTGACCATTAATAAGAGTTGACAAATTCTGAGTTTTGTCCCTTGTTTATATTTATATTTGGTGCGAGTAGGGAGTGAGAGAGAGAGAGAGATTGAGAGATGGACGTATATGATAGAGAGAGTGGGGTTGATAGCGATTTAGAGGGCCGAGAGAAGCCATTTTTATGAATGCTGAAAAAATTGTGGCCAAAATGGTAGCGAGAAGATTATTTAGAACAAGCGTGGAGAAGGTTATTTAGAACAGTAAGACAGAATTATAGAATAGCAATTATGAAGTAGGATTTGGATTGTGGGCGATGATAGATATATGGATGAAGAAGTGGACTGACCATTAATAAGAGTTGACAAATTCTGAGTTTTGTCCCTCGTAATAGGCTTATTTATATTTGGTGTGAGTAGGGAGTGAGAGAGAGAGAGATTAAGAGAGGGACGTATATGATAGAGAGAGTGGGGGTGATCGCGATTTAGAGGGCCGAGAGAAGCCATTTTTATGAATGCTGAAAAAATTGTGGCCAAAATGGTAGCGAGAAGATTATTTAGAACAAGCGTGGAGAAGGTTATTTAGAACAGTAAGACAGAATTATAGAATAGCAATTATGAAGTAGGATTTGGATTGTGGGCGATTATAGATATATGGATGAAGAAATGGACTGACCATTAATAAGAGTTGACAAATTCTAAGTTTTGTCCCTCGTTTATATTTATATTTGGTGCGAGTAGGGACGTGGAGAAGATTATTTAGAACAGTGAGACAGAATTATAGAATAGCAATTATGAAGTAGGATTTGGATTGTGGTCGATTATTGATATATGGATGAAGTAGTGGACTGACCATTAACAAGAGTTGACAAATTCTGAGTTTTGTCCCTCGTAATAGGCTTATTTATATTTGGTTCGAGTAGGGAGTGAGAGAGAGAGATTGAGAGAGGGACGTATATGATAGAGAGAGTGGGGGTGATAGCGATTTAGAGGGCCGAGAGAAGCCATTTTTATGAATGCTGGAAAAACTTTCGGCCAAAATGGTAGCGAGAAGATTATTTGGAAAGAGCGCGGAGAAGATTATTTAGAACAGTGAGACAGAATTATAGAATAGCAATTATGAAGTAGGATTTGGATTCGGGGAGATTATAGATATATGGATGAATGAACCGATGGGTGAGGAGACAAGAAGAAAATGTTATTAATACATTAAATTTCGTAGAAGTGGACTGAGCATTAATAAGAGATGACAAATTCTGAGTTTTGTCCCTTGTTTATATTTATATTTGGTGTGAGTAGGGAGTGAGAGAGAGAGAGAGATTGAGAGATGGACGTATATGATAGAGAGATTGGGGTTGATAGCGATTTAGAGGGCCGAGCGAAGCCATTTTTATGAATGCTGGAAAAATTTTCGGCCAAAATGGTAGCGAGAAGATTATTTAGAACCGGCGAGGAGAAGAATATTTAGAACAGTGAGACAGAATTATAGAATAGCAATTATGAAGTAGGATTTGGATTGTGGGCGATGATAGATATATGGATGAAGAAGTGGACTGACCATTAATAAGAGTTGAAAAATTCTGAGTTTTGTCCCTCGTAATAGGCTTATTTATATTTGGTGTGAGTAGGGAGTGAGAGAGAGAGAGAGATTAAGAGAGGGACGTATATGATAGAGAGAGTGGGGGTGATCGCGATTTAGAGGGCCGAGAGAAGCCATTTTTATGAATGCTGGAAAAATTTTCGGCCAAAATGGTAGCGAGAAGATTATTTAGAGCCGGCGAGGAGAAGATTATTTAGAACAATGAGACAGAATTATAGAATCGCAATTATGAAGTAGGATTTGGATTCTGGGAGATTATAGTTATATGGATGAATGAACCGAAGGGTGGGGAGACAAGAAGAAAATGTTATTTATACATTACATTTCGTAGAATTGGACTGACCATTAATAAGAGATGACGAATTTTGAGTTTTGTCACTCGTAACAGGCTTATTTATATTTGGTGCGAGAGAGAGAGAGATTGAGAGAAGGACGTATAAGATAGAGAGAGTGGGGGTGATAGCGATTTAGAGGGCCGAAAGAAGCCATTTTTATGAATGCTGGAAACATTTTCGGCCAAAATCGTAGCGAGAAGATTATTTAGAACCGGCGAGGAGAAGATTATTTAGAACAGTAAGACAGAATTATAGAATCGCAATTATGAAGTAGGATTTAGATTGTGGGAGATTATAGTTATATGGATAAATGAACCGAAGGGTGGGGAGACAAGAAGAAATTGTTATTTATACATTACATTTCGTAGAAGTGGACTGAGCATTAAGAAGAGATGACAAATTCTGTGTTTTGTCCCTCGTTTATATTTATATTTGGTGCGAGTAGGGAGTGAGAGAGAGAGAGAGAGAGAGAGAGAGAGAGAGAGAGAGAGAGAGAGAGAGAGAGAGAGAGAGAGGGAGAGAGAGAGAGAGAGAGAGATTGAGAGAGGGACCTATATGATAGAGAGAGTGGGGGTGATAGCGATTTAGAGGGCCGAGAAAAGCCATTTTTATGAATGCTGGAAAAACTTTCGGCCAAAATGGTAGCGAGAAGATTATTTAGAACAAGCGTGGAGAAGATTATTTAGAACAGTGAGACAGAATTATAGAGTAGCAATTATGAAGTAGGATTTGGATTCTGGGAGATTATAGTTATATGGATGAATGAACCGAAGGGTGGGGAGACAAGAAGAAAATGTTATTTATACATTACATTTCGTAGAATTGGACTGACCATTAATAAGAGATGACGAATTTTGAGTTTTGTCCCTCGTAACAGGCTTATTTATATTTGGTGCGAGAGAGAGAGAGATTGAGAGAAGGACGTATAAGATAGAGAGAGTGGGGGTGATAGCGATTTAGAGGGCTGAAAGAAGCCATTTTTATGAATGCTGGAAACATTTTCGGCCAAAATCGTAGCGAGAAGATTATTTGGAAAGAGCGCGGAGAAGATTATTTAGAACAGTGAGACAGAATTATAGAATAGCAATTATAAAGTAGGATTTGGATTGTGGGCGATGATAGATATATGGATGAAGAAATGGACTAAATTAGAACAAGCGTGGAGAAGGTTATTTAGAACAGTAAGACAGAATTATAGAATAGCAATTATGAAGTAGGATTTGGATTGTGGGCGATTATAGATATATGGATGAAGAAATGGACTGACCATTAATAAGAGTTGACAAATTCTGAGTTTTGTCCCTCGTAATAGGCTTATTTATATTTGGTTCGAGTAGGGAGTGAGAGAGAGAGATTGAGAGAGGGACGTATATGATAGAGAGAGTGGGGGTGATAGCGATTTAGAGGGCCGACAGAAGCCATTTTTATGAATGCTGGAAAAATTTTCGGCCAAAATTATAGTAATATGGATGAATGAACCGAAAAGTGGGGAGACAAGAAGAAAATGTTATTTATACATTACATTTCGTAGAAGTGGACTGACCATTAATAAGAGATGACAAATTCTGAGTTTTGTCCCTCGTTTATATTTATATTTGGTGGGAGTAGGGAGTGAGAGAGAGAGAGAGATTGAGAGACGGGCGTATATGATAGAGAGAGTGGGGGTGATAGCGATTTAGAGGGCCGAGAGAAGCCATTTTTATGAATGCTGGAAAAATTTTCGGCCAAAATGGTAGCGAGAAGATTATTTAGAACAAGCGTAGAGAAGATTATTTAGAACAGTAAGACAGAATTATAGAATCGCAATTATGAAGTAGGATTTGGATTCTGGGAGATTATAGATATATGGATGAAGAAGTGGACTGACCATTAAATAAGAGTTGACGAATTCTGAGTTTTGTCCCTCGTAATAGGCTTATTTATATCTGTTGCGAGTAGGGAGTGAGAGAGAGAGAGAGAGAGATTGAGAGAGGGAGGTATATGATAGAAAGAGTGGGGGCGATAGCGATTTAGGGAGCCGAAAGAAACCATTATTATCAATGCTGCAAAAATTTTTGGCAAATCTCTCTCTCTCACTCCCCTACTCGCACCAAATATAAATAAGCCTATTACGAGGCACAAAACTCAGAATTTGTCATATTTTATTAATAGTCAGTCCACTTCTTCATCCATATATCTATAATCGCCCACAATCCAAATCTTACTTCATAATTGCTATTCTATAATTTTGTCTTACTGTTCTAAATAATCTTCTCCGCGCTTGTTCTAAATAATCTTCTCGCTACTATTTTGGCCGAAAATTTTTGCAGCATTCATAAAAATGGCTTCTCTGAGCCCTTTAAATCGCTATCACCCCCACTCTCTCTATCATATACGCCCCTCTCTCAATCTCTCTCTCTCTGTCACTCCATACTCTCACCAAATATAAATAAGCCTATTACGAGGGACAAAACTCAGAATTTGTCAAATCTTATTAATGGTCAGTCCACTTCTTCATCCATATATCTATAATCGCCCACAATTCAAATCCTACTTGATAATTGCTATTCTATAATTCTGTCTCACTGTTCCAAATAATCTTCTCCACGCTTGTTCTAAATAATCTTCTCGCTACCATTTCGGCCGAAAGTTTTTCCAGCATTCATTAAAATGGCTTCTCTCGGCTATCACCCCCACTCTCTCTTTGATATACGACCCTCTCTCAATCTCTCTCTCTCCTTCTCTCTCTCACTCCCTACTGGCACCAAATATAAATAAGCCTGTTACGAGGGACAAGACTCAGAATTTGTCATCTCTTATTAATGGTCAGTCCACTTCTACGAAATGTAATGTATAAATAACGTTTTTTCTTGTCTCCCCACCCTTCGGGTCATTCATCCATATATCGATAATCGCCCACAATCCAAATCCTACTTCATAATTGCTATTCTATAATTCTGTCTCGCTGTTCTAAATAATCTTCTCCACGCTTGTTCTAAATAATCTTCTCGCTACCATTTTGGCCGAAAGTTTTTCCATCATCCATAAAAATGGCTTCTCTCGGCCCTCTAAATCGCTATCACCCCCACTCTCTCTATCATATACGTCCCTCTCTCTCTCTCTCTCTCTCTCTCTCTCTCTCTCTCTCTCTCTACTCGCACCAAATATAAATAAGCCTATTACGAGGCACAAAACGCAGAATTTGTCATATTTTATTAATGGTCAGTCCACTTCTTCATCCATATATCTATAATCGCCCACAATCCAAATCTTACTTCATAATTGCTATTCTATAATTTTGTCTTACTGTTCTAAATAATCTTCTCGCTACCATTTTGGCCGAAAATGTTTCCAGCATTCATAAAAATGGCTTCTCTCGGCCCTCTAAATCGCTATCACCCCCACTCTCTCTATCATATACGTCCCTCTCTCAATCTCTCTCTCTCACTCCCTACTCGAACCAAATATAAATAAGCCTATTACGAGGGACAAAACTCAGAATTTGTCAACTCTTACTAATGGTCAGTCCACTTCTTCATCCATATGACTATAATCTCCCACAATCCAAATCCTACTTCATAATTGCTATTCTATAATTCTGTCTCGCTGTCTAAATAATCTTCTCGCTACCATTTGGGCGATTATAGATATATGGATGAATTTGGGCGATTATAGATATATGGATGAATGAACCGAAGGGCGGGGAGACAACAAAAAATGTTATTTATACATTACATTTCGTAGGAGTGGACTGACCATTAATAAGAGATGACAAACTCTGAGTTTTGACCCTCGTAACAGGCTTATTTATATTTGGTGCGAGTAGGGAGTGAGTGAGTGAGAGAGACAGAGAGAGAGAGAGAGAGATTGAGAGAGAGAGAGAGAGAGAGAGAGAGAGAGAGAGAGAGAGAGAGAGAGAGAGAGAGAGAGAGAGAGAGAGACTGAGAGTGAGAGAGAGAGAGAGAGAGGGACGTAAATGATATATGGATCAATGAACCGAAGGGTGGGGAGACAAGAAGAAAATGTTATTTATACATTACATTTCGTAGAAGTGGACTGTCACTTCCTACTCGTACCAAATAAAATAAGCCTGTTACGAGGGACAAAACTCAGAATTTGTCATCTCTTATTAAAGAGATGACAAATTCTGAGTTTTGTCCCTCGTAACAGGCTTATTTTATTTGGTGCGTGTAGGAAGTGACAGAGAGAGAGATTGAGAGAGGGACGTATATGATAGAGAGAGTGTGGGTGATAGCGATTTAGGGAAAAGAAGCCACTATTATGAATGATGGAAAAATTTTTGGCAAAAATGGTAGCGAGAAGATTATTTAGAACAAGCGTGGAGAAATTATTTAGAACAGTGAGACAGAATTATAGAATAGCAATTAAGAAGTAGGATTTGGATTGTGGGCGATTATAGATATATGGATGAAGAAGTGGACTGACCATTAATAAGAGTTGACAAATTCTCAGTTTTGTCGCTCGTAATAGGCTTATTTATATTTGGTGCGAGTAGGGAGTGAGAGAGAGAGAGAGAGAGATTAAGAGAGGGACGTGTATGATAGAGAGAGTGGGGGTGATAGCGATTTAGAGGGCCGAGAGAAGCCATTTTTATGAATGCTGGAAAAAGTTTCGGCCAAAATGGTAGCGAGAAGATTATTTGGAACAAGCGTGGAGAAGATTATTTAGAACAGTAATACAGAATAGCAATTATGAAGAAGGATTTGGATTCTGGGCGATTATACATATATGGATGAATGAACCGAAGGGTGGGGGAGACAAGAAGAAAATGTTATTTATACATTACATTTCGTAGAAGTGGACTGACCATTAATAAGAGATGACAAATTATGAGTTTTGTCCCTCGTAATAGGCTTATTTATATTTGGTGCGAGTAGGGAGTGAGAGAGAGAGAGAGATTGAGAGAGGGACGTATATGATAGAGATAGTGGGGGGTGATAGCGATTTCGAGGCCGAGAGAAGCCATTTTTATGAATCCCGGATATATTTTCGGCCAAAATGGTAGCGCGAAGATTATTTAGAACAAGCGTGGAGAAAATTATTTAGAACAGTAAGACAGAATTATAGAATAGCAATTATGAAGTAGGATTTGCATTCTGGGGGATTATAGTTATATGGATGAATGAACAGAAGGGTGGGGAGACAGGAAGAAAATGTTATTTATACATTACATTTTGTAAAAGTGGACTGACCATTAATAAGAGATGACAAATTTTGAGTTTTGTCCCTCGTAACAGGCTTATTTTATTTGGTGCGAGTAGGAAGTGACAGAGAGAGATTGAGAGAGGGACGTATATGATAGAGAGAGTGGGGGTGATAGCGATTTAGGGAGCCGAAAGAAACCATTATTATCAATGCTGCAAAAATTTTTGGCAAAAATGGTAGCGACAAGATTATTTAGAACAAGCGTGGAGAAGATTATTTAGAACAGTGAGACAGAATTATAGAATAGCAATTATGAAGTAGGATTTAGATTGTGGGTGATTATAGATCTATGGATGAATAAGTGGACTGACCATTAATAAGAGTTGACAAATTCTGAGTTTTGTCCCTCGTAGTAGGCTTTTTTATATTTGGTGCGAGTAGGGAGTGAGAGAGAGAGAGAGATTGAGAGAGGTACGTATATGATAGAGATAGTGGGGGGTGATAGCAATTTAGAGGGCCGAGAGAAGCCATTTTTATGAATCCTGGAAATATTTTCGGCCAAAATGGTAGCGAGAATATTATTGAGAACAAGCGTGGAAAAGATTATTTAGAAAGGTAAGACAGAATTATAGAATAGCAATTATGAAGAAGGATTTGGATTCTGGGCGATTATAGATATGTGGATGAATGAACCGAAGGGTGGGGAGACAAGAAGAAAATGTTATTTATACATTACATTTCGTAGAAGTGGGCTGACCATTAATAAGAGATGCCAAATTCTTAGTTTTGTCCCTCGTAACAGGCTTATTTATATTTGGTGCGAGTAGAGAGTGAGAGAGAGAGAGAGAGAGAGAGAAAGAGAGATTGAGAGAGGGACGTATATGATAGAGAGAGTGGGGGTGATAGCGATATAGAGGGCCGAGAGAAGCCATTTTTATGAATACTGGAAAAACTTTCGGCCAAAATGGTAGCGGGAAGATTTTTTAGAACAAGCGTGGAGAAGATTATTTAGAACAGTAAGACAGAATTATAGAATAGCAATTATGAAGTAGGATTTGGATTGTGGGCGATTATTGATATATGAATGAAGAAGTGGACTGACCATTAATAAGAGTTGACAAATTCTGAGCTTTGTCCCTCGTAATAGGCTTATTCATATTTGGTGCGACTAGGGAATGAGAGAGAGAGCGAGAGATTGAGAGAGGGGCGTATATGATAGAGAGAGTGGGGTTGATAGCGATTTAGAGGGCCGAGAGAAACCATTTGTATGAATGCTGGAAAATTTTCGGCCAAAATGGTAGCGAGAAGATTATTTAGAACAAGCGTGGAGAAGATTATTTAGAACAGTGAGAAAGAATTATGGAATAGCAATTATGAAGTAGGATTTGGATTCGGGGAGATTATAGATATATGGATGAAGAAATGGACTGACCATTAATAAGAGTTGACAAATGCTAAGTTTTGTCCCTCGTTTATATTTATATTTGGTGCGAGTAGGGAGTGAAAGAGAGAGAGAGAAATTGAGAGAGGGGCGTTGATAGCGAGTTAGAGGGCCGAGAGAAGCCATTTTCATGAATGCTGGAAAAATTTTCGGCCAAAATGGTAGCGAGAAGATTATTTAGAACAAGCTTGGAGAAGATTATTTAGAACAGTGAGAAAGAATTATGGAATAGCAATTATGAAGTAGGATTTGGATTCGGGGAGATTATAGTTATATGGATGAATGAACCGAAGGGTGAGGAGACAAGAAGAATATGTTATTAATACATTAAATTTCGTAGAAGTGGACTGAGCATTAATAAGAGATGACAAATTCTGAGTTTTGTCCCTTGTTTATATTTATATTTGGTGCGAGTAGGGAGTGAGAGAGAGAGAGAGATTGAGAGATGGACGTATATGATAGAGAGAGTGGGGTTGATAGCGATTTAGAGGGCCGAGAGAAGCCATTTTTATGAATGCTGGAAAAATTGTGGCCAAAATGGTAGCGAGAAGATTATTTAGAACAAGCGTGGAGAAGGTTATTTAGAACAGTAAGACAGAATTATAGAATAGCAATTATGAAGTAGGATTTGGATTGTGGGCGATGATAGATATATGGATGAAGAAGTGGACTGACCATTAATAAGAGTTGACAAATTCTGAGTTTTGTCCCTCGTAATAGGCTTATTTATATTTGGTGTGAGTAGGGTGTGAGAGAGAGAGAGATTAAGAGAGGGACGTATATGATAGAGAGAGTGGGGGTGATCGCGATTTAGAGGGCCGAGAGAAGCCATTTTTATGAATGCTGAAAAAATTGTGGCCAAAATGGTAGCGAGAAGATTATTTAGAACAAGCGTTGAGAAGGTTATTTAGAACAGTAAGACAGAATTATAGAATAGCAATTATGAAGTAGGATTTGGATTGTGGGCGATTATAGATATATGGATGAAGAAATGGACTGACCATTAATAAGAGTTGACAAATTCTAAGTTTTGTCCCTCGTTTATATTTATATTTGGTGCGAGTAGGGACGTGGAGAAGATTATTTAGAACAGTGAGACATAATTATAGAATAGCAATTATGAAGTAGGATTTGGATTGTGGTCGATTATTGATATATGGATGAAGTAGTGGACTGACCATTAACAAGAGTTGACAAATTCTGAGTTTTGTCCCTCGTAATAGGCTTATTTATATTTGGTTCGAGTAGGGAGTGAGAGAGAGAGATTGAGAGAGGGACGTATATGATAGAGAGAGTGGGGGTGATAGCGATTTAGAGGGCCGACAGAAGCCATTTTTATGAATGCTGGAAAAATTTTCGGCCAAAATTATAGTAATATGGATGAATGAACCGAAAAGTGGGGGAGACAAGAAGAAAATGTTATTTATACATTACATTTCGTAGAAGTGGACTGACCATTAATAAGAGATGACAAATTCTGAGTTTTGTCCCTCGTTTATATTTATATTTGGTGGGAGTAGGGAGTGAGAGAGAGAGAGAGATTGAGAGAGGGGCGTATATGATAGAGAGAGTGGGGGTGATAGCGATTTAGAGGGCCGAGAGAAGCCATTTTTATGAATGCTGGAAAAATTTTCGGCCAAAATGGTAGCGAGAAGATTATTTAGAACAAGCGTAGAGAAGATTATTTAGAACAGTAAGACAGAATTATAGAATCGCAATTATGAAGTAGGATTTGGATTCTGGGAGATTATAGATATATGGATGAAGAAGTGGACTGACCATTAAATAAGAGTTGACGAATTCTGAGTTTTGTCCCTCGTAATAGGCTTATTTATATCTGTTGCGAGTAGGGAGTGAGAGAGAGAGAGAGAGATTGAGAGAGGGAGGTATATGATAGAAAGAGTGGGGGCGATAGCGAGTTAGAGGCCGAGAGAAGCCATTTTTATGAATGCTGGAAAAATTTTCGGCCAAAATGGTAGCGAGAAGATTATTTAGAACAAGCGTGGAGAAGATTATTTAGACAGCGAGACAGAATTATAGAATAGCAATTATGAAGTAGGATTTGGATTGTGGGAGATTATAGTCATATGGATGAAGAAGTGGACTGACCATTAGTAAGAGTTGACAAATTCTGAGTTTTGTCCCTCGTAACAGGCTTATTTATATTTGGTGCGAGTAGGGAGTGAGAGAGAGAGATTGAGAGAGGGACGTATATGATAGAGAGAGTGGGGGTGATAGCGATTTAGAGGGCCGAGAGAAGCCATTTTTATGAATGCTGGAAACATTTTCGGCCAAAATGGTAGCGAGAAGATTATTTAGAACAGTAAGACAAAATTATAGAATAGCAATTATGAAGTAAGATTTGGATTGTGGGCGATTATAGATATATGGATGAAGAAGTGGACTGACCATTAATAAAATATGACAAATTCTGCGTTTTGTGCCTCGTAATAGGCTTATTTATATTTGGTGCGAGTAGAGAGAGAGAGAGAGAGAGAGAGAGAGAGAGAGAGAGAGAGGGACGTATATGATAGAGAGAGTGGGGGTGATAGCGATTTAGAGGGCCGAGAGAAGCCATTTTTATGGATGATGGAAAAATTTTCGGCCAAAATGGTAGCGAGAAGATTATTTAGAACAAGCGTGGAGAAGATTATTTAGAACAGCGAGACAGAATT